>OX439472.1:19975878-21175878 GCA_949320105.2 Crepidodera aurea | reverse complement strand
TAATATAAAATTGTATTTTTCTCAATAAAAATTGTTTTTAAAAACACCGTCTCAGTTCCAAAATACGTATTTTGATATTGTTTTTTCAAGAAGCAACAATTGTCTTTCAAATGATCTCATATTTAGAAATGACTGTTAGAAAATCCCTTCTAATAAATATGAAGGACTTTCGTAATCATGAATCCCTAATAACTGTTTACAAAACATTATTGAGGCCGTATATTGGAATACTGTACCTCGATATGGAACCCTTTTTAAAATAAATACGTGGCAAGGATTGAAATATTGCAGAAAAAACTGGTAAATACCCTTAACTTCAGATTTTTCCTATATCGCCATCATTTTATATATGAATCTAACTTAAACTTCTATAAAATCGAATCAATGTTCATCAGAAGGGATTTCTTCGATATTCTGTTTACATATAAAATACTGAATAATTTTATTGATTCACCAAATTGCACTGACAATGGAGGAGTTCCTTCCAAGTTTCCAATCTAGAAAAAGGTCTACCACCGGGGAAGCGTTATTTTTTGTCAAAAGCTACTTCATTATTTTCGTAATGATATATAATATGTTCACAAAAACCTACTGAGCTCTCCAGAATATATCACTTGAGAAAAATAATGATTTTAATAAACTCCATTTCTAATTGGTTAAAATTAAAGTTGGTATCGAGACTCGGGGTGACAGTTGACGTGCGTCGTTGTCAAATATCGTTTTACGTTATTCGTCTTTAGGCTTGTTTTTATTAATTTTTCCTTGCGTACAATCGCCGAAGCATGCAGCTGGCAGCCACCTTCATACTGTCAGGAGACGCCTCTAGCTAACTAAACCAATGACGTAGGTAAAATGACATTTGACAACGAAACTGTCACATCGAGTCTCGATACCAACTTTAATTTCAACCAATCAGAAATGGAGCTTGTACAAACTACTTAAAAATATTATAATCAAGCCCATCGAAAAGAGGAATTTTTCTTTTTTTTTTTAAATAACGCTTCATCTCACACTTTTCGTATTCCGAAGCAATTAATTAAAGTCACGAATTTCTCAGAACTCGACCAACCACCTGACACTCCGGATTTGGCACCTAGGGACTATTTTCTGTTTTCAAAATAAAAAAAAAACTTCCGAAAACGTTGTTTTTCAAACGGCAATGAAAATAAAAACGAAACAAAATCGTTGTATGAAAGATGTATTAAATAAATATTGAAAATTAAAAATTATTTTGACATATTTATTTACGGATTTATCAGCCAATCGTTAATAGCGAGAAAGTGTCGAGTTTTAAAATTAGAACTAGGAAATAAAACTAGTTCTATCGGGATGCAAAATATGTAAACGTTATGTTTATTTTTAAACTAGTCAACCATATAATATGTCTCGCCTAAACAATTTATCTAATCGAATAGTGCGTCATTTTAATTTACTTTATGTATCATTTTACGATACACGCTCAGATATACGTACAGTAATGCTAGGAACGATTTCAACGAAAGGTGGTCACTCTTCAAATATTTTAAGTTGTTTAAATAAAAAACACGTACAAATTATACTACTACACTGTAAGTTACACACAAGATATCAGTAAATCATCGAGAAACTATTAAAATAAAAACACAAGATGACACCATTCATCTACACACCGACTCATCAAGGTCAGCCCAAGCGGCTTAACCCTTTGAAGTCTATCGGGACATATAACCCACACAAATTTCTAAACTGCTGCTGGTTCAAATTGAACCCATCTTGTACAGAATATTTCAAATTCTGCCCCATCATAAATGTCTGACTGGGACATTCAAAATGGTGGGTTTTTGGTTTTTTCACCAATACTATCCCTACTAACCACAAAGAATATAACCCAAATTGATAAAAAAAATCCGACTTCAAAAGGTTAAGCTAGGATCATGCCATTTGTGGACTATTTTTCTTGTATTGTTAAGACACCCACTAAGAATCGATTTTTAGATATTCAACTTGTAGTAGAATGAATGTTAATACAACAAAAGAGCTGGTTTAAACAATTAAAAGGAAATTCAAGTTAACGATTCTCAAACACGGTTACCTGTTATTGCATATCCGTCTCTGGAATGATTGTTGATAGTAGAGCGCAAAATATTTAAAATAAGAAACAAAAGTAAAAGAAGCCCCGTAATTTCAAATGCTCGAGCCGGGTAAGAAACTCAGATTTCACTAAAACTTGGCACACTTTTTGCCATTAAAAAAATCTCTCAAAATTTCAAATCTCCTATCATACATAACCTCAAAATGAAGTTTGTTTACCAAATAAACTTTTTCTCGGCGAGTTTATAACCTTTGACGTGGTCGTACATGGTACCTAGACAAGTAAACGTTATTTTGTTCAAAATTTTTGTAATATTACAAAATACACTCCGTATATTACAAAAATCTCAATTTTAAGACGTTTTATCCCTCAAAGCAATTGCTTTTGGGCATAGAAAAATTCACTAATAGATCAATTCATATTAGAGAAAAGTTCAAAAGTTCGATATCCAGTTTACAATAAGAATTGTTAAGCTCCTACAAATAGCCATCAATCGTAGACTCCACCTCTTCAATGTTCGCAAATCTTTTGCCACTGAGACGTTTTTTCAAGTTTGGAAACGGGAAATAATCCTATAGGACTAAATCTAGCAATTTCAACATTCAAATGCTGCAATAAGTTCGCATAAAGACAATCAGTGCATATTATCCCACGGGCATTCCAAGAAAATAACGCCATGACCTTGAGTGTACGTGGAAGTGTCTTTGCTTTCTTTGGAACCAATTTTCCTCCTTCAGTCCATTGTTATGATTATTATTTTCTCTCAGGTGTGAAGTGATGGATCCATGTTTCACTTATGGTTACGAATCGACGCAAAAACTCCTTACTGCTGTGAAACTACGCCAAACACTCGGGTAAAAAATCCTCACAATGCTGCTTTTGTTCCATTATCAGTAATCGCAGCACCCATCATGCGCGCAGGTTTCTCGAGTCAAATTTTTTGAAATGTCTATTTACTTCACCATTTCTGGCGTGGTCACCTCATTTGGTTAACTACTGCGAAGCTTTTCTTAGTACCTCGTATATCCCTGCTTAAATTCTGCCACCCAATATTTTACTATTGGAGAAGACTCCCCCGAGTAGAATCTAGCTCAGTTTTAATATTGGTTGGACTCTTCTTCTTATGATGCCTTACAGGATTCCTGCGTTGGCGACCGTCTCTTAGATGTTTCTAGTTTGTAGTTCTTGAAAGTTCTGTATGCCTGTCCACTGTCGGATGTTTCGTAGCCAGGATAATTTTTTTCTACCTATTCCCCTTTTTCCACCTTCGATTTTGCCTTGAAGAATGAGGCGCTGAAAATGAAAGCGTTCTCCACGTAGGATGTGTCCCAGGAATAAAATTTTTCTTCCTTTTATATATGCGAAGAGTTCCCGGTCTTCTAGTTCAGCTCTTTGCAGTACTTCCTCATTTCTTATGTGTTCGGTCCAAGATATTTTAAGCATTCGCCGCAAGGTCCATATTTCAAAAGCTTCAATCTTATTTATTGTTGTTATTTTTAATGTCAATGTTTCTACCCAATATAGTAGGACTGACCACACGTAACATTTCAGCATTCTTATATAAGTTTAAAATTTAAATGGGTGCACTAAGGCCCTTCAAATGAAATCATTGTATCACATACCGATGACCACTTATTTCCATGTTTATAAATTCACTGAGAGCGTTTACTATTTATGGCTGCCAAACAAATATTGAACAAATTAGCCTCGTCAAACTTCAAACTTAAACTCTAAAAGGTTGGTACTTTCTACCATAAACATTCTTTTCAAACAACCGCCATATGTACAGGGTGTCCCAAATTGGTGTGTTTTGCAGGGTATCTCGTAAACTAGAAGAGATAGAAGAAAAGCAGTTAGATGTTATGACTTCTTTTTTTGTTAAAGTAACGATAGCCTAATTAAATCTTTAGTAACTCCCTGCAGTTGGAAGATATAGGGCGATTATTGAAAACTGTCGAAAACTACAAGGTACTATAACTTCTTAATTAAGAAAAATATAAAAAAACTTTTGATAGATATAATATTAAAGAGTTCAGTGGCGCACAGATTTTTTTTAGGGGGCTCACTAAGGAAATATAATGCAAACTTATGTTTTTTAAATGGGACACCCTGTATATTTTGACATTTTTCGTTTCCTTTTTTAATTCTGATTCACCTGATATGACATATTATATATCTATTTTCAATGGTTGGAGCTACAGTGTAAATAAACCATTTATGGATGTTATCATGTGAAACACCCTTAAAAAATGGAACACTCGAACGAAATTTAACATTTTATTATAAGGATACTGATGTGTGACAATTTTATTTATCAAAACTATAATTAATAAAAAATAAAACCAGATTAAAAAAATAAAAACAGTAAACTTATGAAACAATAAGAAACATTGTAACAACTAACTTATTTGGGGATTTTTAAAAAATAATATTTACAAGACTAACTTCGAGAGTAGGGAAGATTTATTACCAAATATTCATGCCGCATTTAAAAAAATAAAGCCAGTGCACATACTCAATTATGTAAGATTAGTAAGAAAAAGGTGTCAATTATTACTACAACAAAACTGAGGACATTTTGAACATTTAATGTAATTTTTACATTCTAATAAAATTAGTTATAGGTAGATTAGTTGTTACAATCTTTCTTGTTGTTTCATAAGTTTATTGTTTTTATTTTTTTAATCTGGTTTTATTTTTTATTAATTATAATTTTGATAAATAAAATTGTCACACATCAGTATCCTTATAATAAAATGTTAAATTTCGTTACTGAGTGTTCAATTTTTTAAGGGTGTTTCACTTAATAACATCCATAAACGGTTTATTTGCACTGTAGCTCCAACCATTGAAAATAGATATATAATATGTCATACCAGGTGAATGAGAATTAAAAAAGGAAACGAAAAACGTCAAAATATACAGGGTGTCCCATTTAAAAAACATAAGTTTGCATTATATTTCCTTAGTGAGCCCCCCAAAAAAAATCTGTGCGCCACTGAACTCTTTAATATTATATCTATCAAAAGTTTTTATAACGTTTTTTTATATTTTTCTTAATTAAGAAGTTATAGTACCTTGTAGTTTTCGACAGTTTTCAATAATCGCCCTGTATCTTCCAACTGCAGGGAGTTACTAAAGATTTAATTAGGCTATCGTTACTTTAACAAAAAAAGAAGTCATAACATCTTAACTGCTTTTCTTCTATCTCTTCTAGTTTACGAGATACCCTGCAAAACACACCAATTTGAGACACCCTGTACATCAGATCGGATACTTCTGGGACTACCCTGGTATAAATGAATTCAAGTGAGGTAAATAACTCAATTGACTGATAAAATTGCACCCCAATGAATGTATAATGTGTTTATCCATCTGTTTAAATTATAGATTTATGTCAAGCTCCTAAAAAATCTGAATACAATACTGTCTTAATTCCATTGTAAAATATGACCTTCGGATTATTATTAAATCCAGTGTTATAACATAACCGGCGAATATACAAACTGAATTTTAAGTAACCCAACATTAGAAATCTGCATCGATATTTATTATCAAAACATATTTCATGATGAATATTTAAAGCACTTCGATTTTAAAATTAAAAAGTAAAGTAATATATTTTCAAAATATTTGAATAATAAAATATTTTTATGATCAAGTCGGTTTACAATTGTTTCGTTTAAGGCTACTAGATGATGATGGTTTTAGGAATGATGAAGGAATGAACGAGGATGTGGAATATTTATGTTAACAAAATTGTTTTGAGAGTAAAAATATTGCAACAATTATTATAATTTTTTTTAATTATTATTTAACACCCATAAAGGCATTTATTATATTACAATCTGGTCAACAGTGACCAATGAGCAATTTAATTCTAACTTAATCTAAAAGAGTTTGAAACTTAAAACTAAGGTATACTCATCAGCGTTCCCTAGGTTCTGTAGAATGGATTGCACTAAAGTCTTTCTTCATGACTCTTGGCTATCTTCTTGATGGTCTGGTCAACAGTGTCCATTTCCAGATCCCTATGGAGGTTACTATTGCGAATGTACTAAGGGGCATTTACTATGTTCCTCAGTGCTTTGTTTTGAAATCTTTGGATGATTGCTAAGTTGCTTGCTTTGGTGCATCCCCATAGTTGGATACCGTAAGTCCATACAGGCTTAAGTATCTGCTTATAAAGTATAAGCTTATTATGTAGAGAGTGGAGTTTCTTCCAATTAGCCAGTACATCTTTCTATATTTCAGTCCAAGTTCTTCTATTCTCTTTTCTTTTTAACATGCACTTTCCATCGAAGTTTGGCATCTAAAGTAATACCTAAGTATTTTGCTGTGTTTGAATGGAATCAGGTTATTGTTTATTCTGACTGGAATATGATATATCTTTTCGTTTATAAAGTTAATCTGGAGTGATTTAATTTCATTTCATTAAGTTTCATTTTCCATCTCTTCGTCCAGTCATAGATAAGGTGGACAGCTGCTTCTTCATTGCTCTTTCGTACTGCTAGAATGGCAGTGTCGTCGGCGAAGGTGGCTATGGTATTGTTTTCTAACTCTAGAATATCACATGTGTACAGTAAGAAAAGGACAGGTCCTAGGACACTTCCGTGTGGTACTCCAGCCTTAATTTTTTTAAGATCGGAATAGGCTTCTTCTTGCCCAATTCTAAAGTATATTTCCGATATATATGATTGGAGGATATCTGTATATTTGTTTTGGCAGGAAAACCTTGAGCTTATGTATTAAGCCTTTATGCCAAACATTATCAAACGCTTGTGCTCCATCAAGCAAGATAGTAGCACAGATGTTTTCCTCTTCGAATGATTTCTCTATAATATTCGTTATTCTATGAACTTGGTCGATCGTCGAGTGCTTATTTCTCTTTCTTCGATAAGTGGTTTTAATCTTTTGAGTAGGAGTTTCTCAAATAGTTTCGACATAACAGGCAGTAACGAGATCGGTCTGTATGACGATGCCTAATGTGGTGGTTTCAATGGCTTGTGTATCATTATTACTTCCGCAATTTTCCAAAGGCTGGGTACATAATTCAGTCTAAAGGCAGCATTTATTAGGTTAGTTAGTTTAATTATTGCTTTTTTGGGTAATCGTTTTAAAATTTCTCCAGTAATTAGGTCAAAACCTGGAGCTTTTTTCGGATTGATATTTTCTTTTATTTCGGTAATTATTTCTTTGGGAGAGGTAAATTCTATTTCTTGATCAATCTATGGATGCTCTTCCAGAGTGGGTTCTTCATCTTGATCTTTATGAGGTGGAAAGATTTTTCTGGATGATTTGTAAATCTTGTTGCTTTTGGCTCATTATTTTTAGCCCATTTACCATCTTCCAATCTAACAGGTGGTATTCGCCTTATGGGTCTTTTCAATCTCTTAGTAGCTTTCCAGAGAGAATAATCAGTATTGCTGTCGTCTGTCAATTCTCTTAGGTAAATAATAATAGACTCTTCTTTAATTTGTTGTATTTCTCTTTTGAGTCTTTGGGTAGCTTTTATCTTGTGGGGCTCTAGTTTGCTGCAATTTCTTCTAAGCTTTATTTTTTCAGAGATTAGTTCCCTTATTTCTCTAGGATAGTTGTTTCCTACCGTCCTTCTATTAATAGCAGGTGTAGTTTCTTAAAGGAACAAATACATAGATTATTATAAATAATTCACTTAGTAGCTCATTTAAAGAAGTCACAAAATTCAGTATGTCTTCAAACAGTTTATTTAAAACCATCTTCTAATCATCTTTCGTCCTCTGGATATCCTGGAGTTGGTATATCTTCATCAATTCGGGTCTGACCCTAACAAGCTATCTCGAAACAGACTTATTTTCGATTGTTAATAAATTTACATATCGTTTGTTTCTTCTTACCAACATTTCTTTATTTCCTCTATAAATTTTCGCACCATTTCTCCACTATCCCATGCCTTAAAAATTTCCTTTTCCTTTGTCCTTTAATTCCATAGTTCATACCCGTTCAATATTACCGATTTAGTTTATCAATTTTTATCCCCTTTATCCTTGGTCTTATTCCCATACTTCAATCGTCTGTAATACAAACTAATTTAAGGCTCTGTTTAGAAAAAAAAAAGATTTAAACAAAGATTGCAATTGTATCTGCAACTTCAACAAATTTTTCTAATATATATCAAATATATCGTGGGTTGCACCGCATCTGAACTTAAAACAACTACTCCTGGGACTACTTGCCCCCACAGATATTGAATTCCATCACCTTGAATAACAAAACCAAAGGGTTGACTGTCCATAGTACTTGAGTTTTGGTATAGTTTTCCAAAAATTTTAAAGTTGACTCTGACATTTTTGTATTGAAATCGTCGTTGCTCTAATTTCTACAGATAGTGCAGGAAATTACAACCATATTGGATCCATGGTAGAATATCAAACGTTAAATTTATTTTGCCAATAATTTATTGATACAAGTTAGTGCCCACATAAATAGAAATATTCTTACTTGGTTCCTATACTCAAAAGTCTAGAGATATCTGGTCACTCAATAACTTTGTAGGATTACAAATAGATGGAGCCACTTGAAATTTCGAAGATGACTCCGCTGTATTATTTGAAACGCTAATTTTTTAATGACTTTTAACAAATAAATAAATTATTGTTTCCCCTTCTTAGTAGTAATTGTAGCGTTTAGTGGAAATTAATCCAAATTTATTCCACCATATTAAATTAACTACACGAAATATGTCCACATACCAAACCTTCATGCACCAGTTGCTTAATTTCTGTATGTTAATTAAGGATGTCTTAACAAGATCTATTGGACCGAACCAACGTATCCACGGACCTAATGATTTTGTATTCAAATTATTTTGTTGAATTATCCCGTTGTGTGATTGCTATGATCTGTCTCAGAGAAATTTGAAATTATTCAAGAATTACCATACCGTAAGGGGGATTAGTTAAGCTCTTTTTAAAATTAAATCATCTAGATATTAAATCCAATAAATCTTTAATTAATTTAATACTTGTTTTATTTTTTATTTTCATTTTATTTTGGAGATTCCTTTGTCCTAATACCCTGCTATAGGAATTCCCTTCCTTTTCAGGGCCTGAAATATAGTTTGAAGAACCTATTTTACAATTAATATTCCTAGCGATGTTGGTTTTTGCGAGAAAACTCTAGCCCTCTTTTGTTCCCTTTAAGAGCTAGAACCCGAACCAGATAAGAATAGCATGTGTGCGAATAGTGTTCATAGGTGTAGGACGACATCGTTCTCGGTCTCCACCTACTCGAGCCCAGTGGCGTGTTGTATGGTGCACAAGTATAAAACTACTTATATTTTAAAATCGATTTAATCCGTATTTACTACATATCAGATTATTAGCTTACTGAACTGTTGAGTAGGAATTTTCACTCAGTGCTGAGCTTCTTCTTGCATAAATTTTATTACGGTATATATAATTTCACGTCCCTTACTACCAATCGCTTTCGCTTTTACACCAATTTTATTAGGAGAGATTTAAAAAAATAACTCAATCAAACCACAGATATGCCCATACTCACAAGTGAATTCAACAATACAAAACAGAATGAACGGTTGTTAAGGAAGCTACGCCGTTGCTAAGAGAAGGTGCAACTCGGCCTATGACGCGGTGTGATATTCTTATTGTGTTCGGGTTCTACCAATTACTGTGTGCAATGGCCTAGGGCAACCACAAAAAACCTAGATCCAGAATCTTTACATCGATTGTTTAAGTGCGTCTTTGATGATCCGGCTGTTGGAGTCTCTTATTTGGTTTCCTAGATAGTAGTCGCAGTTCAGTTATCTTTAGAGTGTTTTAAGCGTCTGAGTTCATCGGACACCGTGGCTCAGTTGGTTAGGGCACCAGCCTTTAATCTCTGGGTCACTGTTCGAAGAGTAACTTCGAATCCTGCCGCATTGAAGTGGAATAAAAGTCAGATAAGACTTTGGGCAAGTGCAAAAAGGTATTTGTGTCATACGCAGTTTCATTCACGCTGGTATACAGGCCGGATGAGATCGGATATCTCGTGGAACTGCTAGGGGTTGGTGGTACATTTACACACTTGTTAGTCGGTAGATCACCTGCATGACAAAGTTATAGTCCTGGGTTTAAGGTGATTGAGGACCGTGGTTCGGAGCCCACGATAAGCTGTAGGTCCCGTCCAGATTAGCCTTAGTTGCAGAAAGGAGACGTTAAAATTAACCAAACAAACAAGCGTTTGAGTTGTTTTCTTGGATGATTCTGTTGGCGCAGCTTGTGCGTTGAAACTAAAAACAAGAAAGTAAGTTAGGAGTCTTCTTGAATTCATGTATTAGTCAGCTGCGGAAGTATGGGTGGAGATAGTGGGTTTTCCTTTGAGTTTAGAGAGTGGCGTTAGATGTTTTTGGGGATGGTAGAGTAGACTGTGGATTTACATTCCGGAATCGGCCTCATGAAGGTTTGGAGGAGAGAAATCGGGTAACATTTACCAATTTTTTGATTTAGCTCACCAGCGAGGAATGTTCGCTTTCTCACTTTGTCGAAAATTGATCAACAATTTTTTGTAAATTATTTCAAGGATTAAAATTCGATCTATAATTAATAATGTATCACAAAACTATCGTGAAACTATAATGGAATTAGTATGTTGGTCACCTGTAGATGACAATGAAGTTGTTAATATTACTGTAATTGATATTTCCATTTGCTTATCCTAACTCTGCTACCGTATCGAATTAACACATTTCTATAATAGGATAACGCTGATTGAAAATCAATATTACATATGATTAATCAATTAACAGCTCACTTAGCCAAACATCTTACGCGTGGTTACACCGATAACCATGCACGGCATGTAACAAAAATTAAATTAGTAGTCAGATACAGGGTTTCGCGACAATAAATCTATTTTAAAAAAGGAATGCGGAATAAAAATATCTACTTGATAGAAATTAAATCAGGGATATTTGTAAGTAACTTGAGTAAATGCAGTCCTGATAAAAACGTCGAGATGGTAAAATAATAAAGGGCAAATGTTGATTAACGTAACCAAATACTCAAATTAATGGATAATAAAAATTTTATAAAACAATATTAAAGCCAACATTTCTACATAAGGCCAAAACATGAGTTATTAATACATAAAATTAAACGAACATTAAGCTATTAGTAGGGGAGGCCAAGCGGGGATTTTTCGCGTTACTCGAGCGCGTCAGAAATACATATGGGGAGAAACCTTGCACCCTGCAATGTACCTCTACCATATATGAACCCTTAATATAGGGGGGTGCGTTGAGGGCAGCCCGTCAGATTAGTAAAAAAAATCGATCCTTAGAAAAACTCGAGCGCGTCAGATTAAGAAAAGGTAAGTTAAGTACATCCAGAAAAGTGTATATTTCAATAATCTGTCAATTTGAGAGTGGCATAAGGAAATGGGCGTGTCACAAAGTTTAAAAAAAACGGTGGGTTGATAAAGGCTACATTTTAAAATTATTTTGAAATATACCGGTTGTCCCAAAAAAGTGTGGCGTATCAAAGTTATATTATTTCTTATGGAATACCCTATATTTTATTGCATTTATAGATTATATATTAAAAATAAGATAAACTTTCTTAAGTATTCCCTATACCTAAGCTTTTAAGTTTTCGAGATATTTTGATATTTATGAAAATGGAAGCACTTACAAGAAAACCAATAACTTGAAAAACTATAGAATCAGCCAAATCCTATTTTAACTGAAAAAAATTAGACTAACTTGAAAGCAATAATTTATTTAGAGTTGTTTAAAATTATACAGTACGTCCAAAACGGGGCGATTCTCTAATGACATATTCAAACGACAATATCGTTCTTATTTTAAATAGGACACACTGTATTTTATAATCCTATTATGTAGGAAATTCCATTACCTTTTAAAAATTATGAAGGTCTACTATTCCTAAATCTATTAATTTTGGAGTTATTTTTATTTTTGTTAAATTTTACGTTATTTTTCAAACGTAATGCCTAAATATAACACCCTGTATTTGATCAGCTTAGACTATGATCCAAAAAAATTATCTTTGAAACTATGTGTTTGGTTTTGACATTATTAAAAATATTTCGAGATGCATCAAAATCTGTATTCAGAACCGTCAGACTAATCCATTATTATGAAAAGTGGATTCATCTGTAAACAGCATATTATAAAAAAATCATCTTCACTAACCTTCTCCAATGCCCATAAACAAAAATCTATTCGTCTTTTCCATACAGATTTTGATGTATCTAGAAACATTTTTAATAATGTCAAAACCAAACACATAGTTTCAAAGATAATTTTTTCGGATCATAGTCTAAGCTGATCAAATACAGGGTGTTATATTTAGGAGTTACGGTAGAAAAATAATGTAAAATAACTCCAAAAATAAAAATAACTCCAAAATTAATAGATTTGGGACAACCTGTATATTTCAAACTAATTTTAAAATGTAGCCTTTATCAACCCACATATCCATGAAAAAATAAAATTTTCAAAATATTAACCGTTTAGCCACAATGGACCGTCGCGTCTACCATATTACTGTTTTTTTTTACATTTTTGAAAATTTTTACACGCTCTTCCCCCCACTAAACATACATTTTTTCGTTTTAGAACCTAATCTTCACAATCCAATAGGTCCCCATGACGCTTTAGTAACTGCAAATTTAGCATCTCGGCCTATATTGGAGTAGAAAATATTACGAAGTATATTTTGGGAAAAAAAAGGTAGGGGAACAATTGTGCGAGAAACAAAACACAGAAATCAGAATCAGTTATACTGATGCAATAACTTTTTTTGGCGACATTTTTTTTACCCAAGGTATCCGATTCCTTAATGACTTCGGAGTGACTTATAATAATTAGGTGGATTGTATAATTTTGATCTTTGAATATTCGACGTAAGCGTTTTTGTTAATAAAATCTTCCTTAACTTTTCATTTTTATATCACACAACCTTTTATCGTTTATAATGTGGAGAAACCATTCTTAATTATTTCCTTAGAATTTACTTTATGCTTAATTTGTATATCATCATATCTTTAAAGTGTCAACTATCCCACGCAACTTCGATTTTCGATCGGGCAATCTGGAACAACTACCGAATTTGGGCGATCAGGGCGTTCGACAAGCCATTGCTTCGATTAACCGGTATTTTTTGCATTAACAAGAAATTTTATCAGCACACGAAATTCATATTTTTATATTGTTTTGAAAATTATAATAGTAGCGTCACTAAAACCACTGTAACTTGTGAACTAAACATAACATCAGAGAGTTTCAGCAAATTTACGTTAGATCTCCGCTAACGTTAACGCTAGCGTTAAAGTAACATTGCGAAGATTGTAACGACAAGTGCAAAAATATAGTTTTAGAAAAGTTCAGGAACTTTAAGATTTACCGTGGTTTTACCTGGGTCTGTTAATGGTCAACGTCAACTATTTTTCATTTCTGAATTTTATGGCTTCTGTCTGTCTGTCCGTCTGTCTGTACGCATTTATAACTCATCTTCCAGAACCGATAGAGACTAACGGACAACGGATATGAACTCAGGATACCTTGAATGTGTGCACGCCTAAATTTCAGCTTTCTACGACATTAGCCGATTTTATAATTAGTAAAATACTGTTTTTTTCAAATTTAATAAATAATGTGTTGTTTAGTTTAGAAGTCTATTGTTCCCGCTCTCTATCTCATAAATCAAATTAATTTTTTTCTCCGAAATGTCAAATGCAAATGTCAGGAAGGTCCTCTAATAGGAAGTCCCTATTTCGTATAACGTGTCACTTTAAAACACCCACTACTTTCTCCAATCTAACGTGTTCCGCTAGATTTGCGACACGTAACATTACACTTAGGCATGCGCAGATTGATAGTCGACAGTCTAACGTTAACGTTAGCGGTAGCGGAAAAGTGCTAAAACTCTCTATTGTCATGCATTTTGACAGGTATCATTTGATGGTTAGTACTTTCTAAAAATGAGTGGCACCATCTAAATGTCATCCTACGAACTAATCGAATGACAAGGTATGAGAACTAATTGAATGACAAGGTCTGAAATTTGTTCGATATAATGTATTGTCATTCCTACGCATTTCATTTAAACTTTACTGGGATATTGAATACGTAATTTGCAATTTACCGAACACTTATCAACTCCATGTTTGTTTTTTTTACATTAGTCGTTATATTCCGTTCAGTTAAATATCAAACACTGTTGAAAAGTTTGTTTAATTTTGTCGCATTTCGTATTTGGCAAACTGCAGCACACATTTGTGGTATTCAAATATGAAAATCGATGAATTGGAAAACAGTTATTTCGTATTCCTATCAGTATTGGTTGTATGTATAATGAAAATAATAAAATTACCAATTTTGGTATATGGTACGGTTGCACAAGTAGAGATTCATCAAATCAAACTAGTTTGATTTGTCAATTACAAAATATTTATCTGATAGTTCAGAAAATGTATTAAAATGATGGAAGAAGCATTTCCAATACTATCTAAAATGGCTAGAGACAAAGGAGCAGACCAAAACGATGAATCTGCTAGATGTTTAATGTCCTTAAATTCCTGGATAGCTAATAGAGCTTTAACAGACTTTATTTCAACATTAAAATATGAAGAAAAAAAAAATTAAAATAATATCCAACACTTAACAGAAAAATTATTTACAACTTTCTCTCATTTTATAAATACTTTATTTTTGTTGGCTTTTTATTATGTAATCGTTTGGGTTTTTTTATTTTTATACTTAGGAATACTAATAAAATCCTAACCAATTAACAATTTAAGTATGCAAACTTTCACTTGTAATCCCTAGAGCTTGAATTCCAATATTTCCGAAAGCATGAATTTTAAAAAAGAAATACATGCTTGAGGAGATATTTCCAGATATTAATTCAAGATCTTGGGAGATTCCGTAAGAAAATTTCACACCAAAGTAATATGAAAAATTATAGCATGACATTTTCGTAAGATACCTTCATATATACCAAAAGAATATTTTAGTAGTATGAAATAAACATTTGTTGGTCTAAAATAATCTATCTATTAGCTATCAACCAATCTGTATTATTTTACAGTGAACGGGTGTATTTTTATAATTTGACACTTGACAGAAATACTATCGCTGTGGTACAGCCCAGGGTAGGAAAATACTATCGCCAAGTTACTACAGTAACGAGCTGAAACGAAAGCTAGTTTGATCTAAATATTTGATATGTCGAACATTAGAATTTTATAGTTTGATTTGATTTGATTCACAGCACTGCTAGGCTTCATACAGAGATTAGAGAGATTTGAAATCAAACTAAAATAAAATTCATTAAATAAAATCATACTCGTGAATCTTTATGCACAAAAAAACGCATTTACGAAAAATAGAATGTTGATACAAAAAAACATATTGAAAGGAGGCTAAAACGACATTCACTGAATTTTTTCTTCTACACTTGGAAAGATGCACTTATAAGAATGCACTTTTTGATGCAGCAAAATGTATAAGATCAAAAACACAAAGTTTCTAGACGAGCTATCGACGCGAATCCAAAGAACCCCGTCTTAATCCGACTTACAGCACCGAAATTCCGAGAATTGGACTATTTTTGTGTTAAATTTCCTCGACTACAAACCAATTGCAAAATGGCACTTTTAATTGCTTCCCCATCCAGTGTACTTTCCGGATCTACCTCTCAGAGACTATTGCCTGTTTTTCGACCTAAAATGAATGTTTCAGAGCTCCAATGAAGAACTCATTGCTGAAACTGAAGCCTTATTGTAAGGCGAAAGATAAATCTTTAAAGAAAAAAACACCACAAATTACGATGATTATTTTTTTCATCTGTCAAAACAGTCGGATTTTGTGGTTTCAGCCAATAAGAGCTCACAATCCTAACCAATCATTGAGTTTTATACTGATTATTTTTTTCATCTGTCAAACAGTCAGATTTTGTGGTTTCAGCCAATAACAACTCAGGATCCTAACCAATCATTGTGTTTTATACTGATAAAACCGCTTCGTCGTTTTTGTTTTTTGATTAAACTGTGTTTACCTATTTGAGATGTCAAATGTAAACATTTATCAATTATTATTATACTAAAATGTATTGCAAATCTATGTTAATAACCAAATTTCAAAATGTATTTGTAAACTAACCTGTTTTTATTAGTTTATTTCAACATTCATTTAACATTTTTAGATACCTCACTTTAACACTAAACTTAAAATTAATTAAATTAAGAAAGACTTCATTACATTGTTCTTCTTCGCTTTTATTTAAGGCGCCCTTTCGCGGGGTAGCCAGTCAAAAAATCGTCTTGGTGGCCCTGTATGTAAAACTAAAACAGCTCAGGTTTCAATTTAAATTGGTAAAAAAAAATTTCAATATTTGTGTGTAAAGTGTCTTTTGCATAAATGACTATGTTCTCTGTTTTTAATACAAAATGATTCAAAAAATAATCCTTTCAAATACGACTCGTCCTCTGAAATTTTATAGATTAAATTTGGAGGACTCGTGGTATTACCTTTGATAAAACCGCCTCTTCGTTTTTGTTTTTTGATTAAACTATTGTTTACCTTTTTTGAAATGTCAAATATAAACATTTAACAACTTTTATTTAGTATTATCAATTATTATTATACTAAAATGTATTTCAAATCTATGTTAATACCCAAATATCAAAATATATTTGTAAACTAACCTGTTTTTATTTGTTTATTTTAACACAACACAGCTCCATCCATAAATTCGTTTAAAACTGCCAAATAATGTCAAAGTCTAAACGTAACCCTTAATAAATAAACTGAAATGCCTACTACTAGATAGGCAACTTATATTACGTTTGTAGGTATACAATCAATTCTATCAATATTTAGCAATTAAATGTAAAAGAAAATATCGAACTTTTGAGTGTAAAGTGTCTTTCTTTGTTTTTAACACAAAATGATTCAGAAAATAACTTTCCAAATACCACTCGTCTTGTCAAATTTTATAGATTATTTTTTTCATCTGTCAAAACAGTCAGATTTTGTGGTTTCAGCCAATAACAGCTCATGATCCTAACCCATCATTGTGTTTTATAACGTTAAAACCGCTTCTTCGTAATTGTTTTTTGATTAAACTGTGCTGACCTTTTTTGAAATGTCAAATATAAACATTTAACAACTTTTATTTAGTATTATCAATTATTATTATACTAAAATGTATTGCAAATCTATGTTAATATACAAATTTCAAAATTTATTTGTAAACTAACCTGTTTATTCGTTTATTCACACACACAACATCAGTTTTTGAATACCCAAATACTTAAAAATCCATAAATCTCTTTAAAACTGACAAATGTCAAACTCTATATCCGAATTAAACCAAACGCAATCACGTATGCCTTAGTGGCCCTGTATTTAAAACTATAACAGCTCTATATTTTTTGATGTTTCAATTTAATTTGATAAAGAAAATAATGAACATTTGGGTGTAAAGTGGCTTTTGCATAAATGACTATATTCTCTGTTTTTAATACAAAATGATTCAAAAAATAACCTTCCAAATACCACACGTCCTCCCAAATTTTATAGATTAAATTTTTGGTCTCCATACTCAAACGCCTTTATTTCAGGCAAACCACTCAAACATAATGATTTGAGATAAAATCACTCGTCCTGCGGACTCGTGATTTTATCAATCAGTTTGTTTTCGTGGTTTTTCCAAATAAAGCCGTTTTCGTGAAAACCAAAAATTTTATCGAAAAAATTTGGAGAACTCGTGGTATTACCTTTGATTAATTCGAGTATATTTCTCATTTTTTAATTTATTTCTCGTTGTTACGTTATAATTATATAATTTTGTAGAATTTAAAAGCAATAGAAATATACTAGAAATATTCTAGCAATGTTCAATCATAAATAACCCAAAAATTTGTTTTATAAAGCGGTTATTAATTTGGAGTAAGTTAGAAAGCGAAGTCACTTTTTTGTTCATTTTCCGATAACTACGAAATATGGAACATGGAAACAGATATGGGGTATAAATGTTTGATTTATTTTCCATTAGACCTGAGTATAGAATTACATCGTTTCACATTTACTGAATGATCGGCCCTTGTTTCGATAATTTTCAGAATTTATGGATATGTTTGTGGAATTATGACCTATTAGGGAGTATATTTTAAATTTCGGTGTAATCGATGCTTATATATTCTGATTAAATCAAATAAAATGAGTTCATATTCAAAAAAGTTTTAGTACCTATATTTCCGGAAAAATGAAATTGATGGATATGGATAAACGGTGAAATTTTGCACTTATCCAAAATTCAGAGTAGCAATACATCAACATAAATTTTAAAAGTTGACATAGGTACTCTTAAAGATGAGTACGGTTCTTTCAGCTCTCCATCATTTAAGAGATTACGGGATCTTTACTGGATTTAATATCAATAAAGTTAGGACATGCGCCTGCATAATTTTAGTCTAAAAGAACATACCTGAATCAAGGTGTAGTAGATTTGCTCATGAAGGGAAGATCGCATTTTATCAGGTAAAAAAGTACCCGCTCAGATAAGATGACATAGGTGGTATTTACTAGATAGCATCCCTCCCAAGTTTGCCGTAAAGATAAGGCTAGATTTAGATACTAGAGAGTTATTGCAAACTGGCAGAATGTATACCGTATACGTTATACCTTAGCGCTATGACGATGTAAGGTATGTGTAAAATTGTGAGTTATTGCAGTTGCTTTTCTCGAGGTAGTGACGTTTGAGATGCTAATAGTGGGGTGTCATTGGTATCGAAATATAAATATTGAATATTGTGCTCGAGTTGGTGGTAGAAAGTATTAACGAAATTATGGAAGAACTTTTGAATATTTTTGTTGAGGAAGAACATGAAGGTGAACATAGAGGAAGCCATATTATTTCACCTTATCAATAATAGGGAAGGTCGAGGAAGAAATATCTATGATCGCCTCAATTTAGAATTAATGTTACCCCATTACATAAAATCAAATTTCCGATTTGAAAGAGAACACATTGCATTCTTATCAAAACGTCTTATGTTACCAGCTGTAATTAGAACAAGAACAAGGAATGTTATATCAGGTAAACTATTGACTTTCTCCTAATGAAAGTAAATACCTATTACCCCTAATTTTGTGTTACAGGACTTGAAGGATTGTGCATTTTGCTTAGAAGATTAGCTTATACGAATAGGTTGAAGGGTTTTGACGAAATTTCAACAATCAAAACCGGGAACCAGGAAGTTCATATAAGAAAAGACTATTAAGATCCATGGGGAGCAAAAAACAAAGCAAGAAATAGAATTAAGTGTAAACTCTGAAATAAAATATTTTTAACTTTCTTACCTTTATTAATAAATAAATTAAGACTAATAGTTTTTTAGTTTTATTTAAAACCTAAAATGCAACTATCAGATATCAAAACTAATGGAAAATTTCATTTTTTTGTTTTAAATAACTAACATCTTTTCAATAATATATATTTAAATACATATAGCATAGAATTTTGGAAAATTATTTCTTTTCAATAATATATTTTGTTGTTATATATGTAATATATGTTTTGATATTGGATCTTTAGAAATTGTAGCTGAAATATATCGTGTTTTATATAAAATGTTATAGATAATTAAAAAATCTGAAACATTTGTATTATTTTTCAACATAAACTCAAAATTATCGAGAATAATCGTTTTTATAAAAGCCTAATTTTCAGTCGAAAAAGTTTGATTACAAATTTTCAATTTTTTAACTTTATCAGTGCTCTTCTTCTGTTATTTAATTCTAAAATCGATCGCGAAAAAGCCGCTTTTTGGTTTTAGAACACCAAACACGCATAATTATTAAGGTTTAAGGCTCTCCTTATGCTTTAGATATAGCGTACGACGTTATACCTTAAGCATGTTTGTTTACTGGTGCGCACGCGTAACTGTCAATGTAAGGCATACCGTATACCCCAAATGATGTGCAATAACTCTCTTCTTTTTAGACTTCTAAACCTTAAAGTTTAGAAAAGTCTTATGGATCGCTTCTGTCTGACTGCCTGTCTGTCCGTCCGTCCGTCCGTCTATACGCATTTATAACTCAGCTTCCACAACTGATAGAGACTAACGGACAACGGATATGAACTCATTATACCTTGAATGTGTGCACGCCTAAATTTCAGCTTTCTGCGACGATTTTTCAAATTTAATAAATAATTTTTTTTAGTTTAGAAGGTAGTTTAGCAAAAATAGACCCACAAGGTGGACTACAAATATCCGGAATTTACCCTATGTATAGTTAATCAATTAGTAGAATAAAACTGCTGATAGAAAGCATTACTAATTTCTCGAGTTCAAAATACTTGCGCAAGCAGAAGTTTGTATTGCTTATTGAGTAAGGTATTTAGAACATTTGATTTAATGTGAATTAATTAAAATAAAGATAATTCATTTCGGAAGCTCATAGTGGTTTGTATTTTAATTTCTCTCTCTCTTTCCACTGGATTAAAACCACTTAGTTGTTAAAAAAGTTTTTTTATTGACGTTTCGGCTTTCTATATCGAAAGCCGTTATCAAAATGGGATTCTGGTCATAAAATACAATGGAATTTTTCAACTAGATTATTAAAAGAACCGAATAATTATAACCGCAAAGTTAAAGAAGCAGCATTGATATGCTTAAATAATAACGAATGTTTTTCTAATTGTTCGGTTGATATTTCAAAAATTTGGATACCTATTTTACAAAAAGAGTTAATTGCAAAAAGGATACCCTCTATATCGGGATAGTATCATAAGTTTTTATCTGGTTTTTTCTTATGATAATATTAATAAGAAAACATATTTTTGCAAGATTATCAAGTGTTCTGTTTCTAGTAAATTTATTTATTTTATGTCATTTTGATAACGGCTTTCGATATAGAAAGCCGAAACGTCAATAAAAAACTTTTTTAACAACTAAGTGGTTTTAATCCAGTGGAAAGACAGAGAGAAATTAAAGATACTTTCTACGTGTATAAGTTAGTTTCAACCGACAACACAGCATTAAATCATGTGTAATAGTTTTATAGGTTACTTGGTTACTTGGTCTTACATCTTTCTTCTGTTTTCTATTATGCTATCTCCAACCCATTCTGTCCCATCCTTTCTGCCGTTGCTACGCTAAATGATCTACGTATCTACGTAAGTTTTTGGCATGTAAAATTAGACCACCCTGTACAAAAGAAAAATTTCAAACTATGTCTAAAAAATCTTCAGTCCTTTGTCTTTATTCTTCGGTAATTTTAAAGCTTTACCTTTAAATCTGCAAAGGTTCTGATTTTTTAAAAAGGGATGTGCAAATTTAAATATTTTTGAGAAAAAGGTGGTTTTCTCCGAAATGGCTGGGAGTTTTACATTTCAGCTAAAATTTCGGGGGTGATTGGTAACTATGTCGGTTCTAAAAATGTAATAAAAATGTAAAAGTAATTTGCCTAGTTAACTAATGTAGCACCCTGTATACATGAAGATAATTTTAAAATGTTTGCTTTTAACCATCATTAATAGATAGATACCATTTAAATAAATCTATGTTTTACACAATAAGCGTTACAGAACTACGACAGAGGTTTGCCGGACCCTGTATGTAATCCTAAACATTTTCCATAATTATCACCCCTTAATATATTTGGTAGAAATGTTTGTAGTGCTTGCAGTTACTTTATAATGATATTACACGAAAATGGAAAGTACTTGTTTTAGCAATTGTTTGATATTATTATCTATTCCTATATTACGTAATTTGCATCTGTCGAATAATAGCCCAATACTGCCATTAATTCGTTATCAATTTAATTATCAGTTGATTAAATACTCAAACATCAGTTGGCCTTAGTCGGCGCCGGCGTTAATTTCACTACACAATCTTCCACTATTGATAACAAACAAAACAATAATTGAATAAAAGGGAATTCTGGCATTCGTAGCAACGAAAATACTAACCAGGAATATCAAGAAGGGGAAAAATAAAATTACATAAAACGATCTTAAGATTAATATTATTATACGGAGCTGAGACCTGAGTGATGATCAAAATCTCAGAAGAAGATATATTGAAATGGGAAAGGAAAATATTACGAAGAATTTACGCAGGAAGAAAGGTAGAAGGTATCTATGAAAAAAGAACAAACAAGGAGGTATACGAGTTATTAAAGAACAAAACATCATGGAGGAAGCGAGAATGACGAGACCTCAGTGGTTGGGATATATAGAGAGAATGTCAAAAGCTCGCTTTACCAAACAAATAGCTTGGTGGAAACAAAAAATTCAAGAAGGCCTTAAAGAAAGAAAAATCAAACATTGGAAGCATAAGACCACGGACAGAACTCAGGGAAAAAAGCCATCAAGGTCAAGCTAAAACGCGTATGACATCGATTTATAAATCGATCTAGCAGTTAAGAGGTTTGCGCAGGCGAGTCTATGATTGGGTGACTATTGGGGTGTAATTAGATTATCATTTCACCCCAATCGAATGGTAATAGGCGTTTTCTTACTTAACCTTCGAGCGGGCGCGCTTTTTAGAATTACACGAGAAGGCGCGCCGCGGCACTCTGCCGCATTTGGTTTTTCAGGTTTGTAGTTTACAAATAACGAAGAAAATTTATTTTACTTAGTAAAATAAGACAAATATGCCATTCTTAATCATTTTATTATAGTAAAAAAAATATATACAGTGTGTACAATTAAGTCGGCACCACATGGAAAAGTTTTTTATTATTTGTTTTATGAAAAAAGTTATTCTTGATAAAAAGTTGTGCATGGTCTAAAACCTGAAATGCGACCATCAGATATCAAATTTTTTTAGTAGAATACGAGGTTTCTAAAAAAATATGAATTTTGCTCAAGAGAAAAGTACCTTTATTTTTGAAGTATGAAAAAAAAGTTATTAAAAAAACTTGTTTCTAATGACATTTTGAATTTTGAACACGATATTCCGACTTTAAGAAAATTTACATTTTTAACATTTTTTGATACACCCTCGTAACTGACAATTTTGAATTCATTAAAAAAGCTTAAAAGAAACGAAAAGACAAGAATTACATATTAATTTTTATTGTTTTTGTTAATATTGTTCGTTGCAAATTCTACCTTAACTCGTACGATTCTTCCGTTGAGGATTGAACGTGGGGAGCAACCATGATAATGGTAAAAGATCGTTTTTTAGACCATTTAGATAACAAAAATCACAAAATAATAAATGTGTGATGAAAATACCCCTGAGTGACAGTAAATATTTAAAATATAAATATGTGCTCTACAATGACAATTTTTTTCTCTTAGTGAATAACAATATGTGGTTTTAATACCAATTTACTAAACCTTTATAGTATTTTTTCTTTTTACAATTTTTATAACAGTCCGTCAGTTTTAATCTTTCCTTAAAGCATGTGAAATGTAATTTTCTACCTGTCGACGAATGTCACCGAGTTCTCACTTTTGTCACTCACTTCTAGTATTAACACAACAATTTTAAAATGAAACACCTCTAATCCCTATTTTTTTCAAGAGTAATTTTCATTAATTGCTGTGGGTTTTAAAAGCTTTAAATGCTACTGCAATTCCAACTGTAGAGAATGTTTTAAAAAGCATTTTTTGTATACAGGATGTTAATGAATACGTCTTACAGATTAAAAAAAATTGAAAAGTTCCTATAAATATGTGCTTTTAGAGATTTGGTTTCGAAGATGGGATCTTCAGGTCAATTTTTTTCAAATATCTTCAGAACGCAACGGGTATTTTCAGTCATATATTTTTATGCCACTTTTTTTACATTTCTGGTAATTAATTAAAACACTTCAAAGTTTTTGCTTATTTAGAGACAACAAGATACATTGATTTAGAGAAAAATCGATATTAATTTTTCCCGTTGCCCTATTTTAGCCACTGCATTTATTACTAGTAATGTAGAAATTAAAATAGGCTCTGCACTTTTTCTTAATCGAATAAGGCCGTGTTTCTTATCAAATCGGTCCGATAATTAACTATAGAACTGCCCCGTGACCATTCTTTCTTTCTGCAAACATTCCATCAGGGTTATTTGATACAAATCTCACACAATCTTTTCAGTTTATCCGTCTTTGCCTTCTTCGGTGCAGACTTATCTGAAAAAAACCGACGTATAACAAATAATGTATCCACGTTTCATCAAGGGTGACAATTTGACGCAAAATCTCATACGAATTTCGCTTAAAGAAGTCCAAACACCTTTTCGACATTGTCAACCGTAACCGCGTATTGTCTAACGTGAGCAAACGCGTAATATTTATTTATTTATTTATTTATTTATTTATTTATATATCTATATATTTATTTATTTATTTATTTATTTATTTATTTATTTATTTATTTATTTATTTATTTATTTATTTATTTATTTATTTATTTATTTATTTATTTATTTATTTATTTATTTATTTATACAGGGTGTTTCAAAGTTAAATCGACATGAAAGAAATCTACAAGGTGTTTCCAAAGTCATTTTGAATATGTTCGATTGCCTTTGAAAGGAAAATAACCAGCAATCTGATAATGCAATCATAATAAGAATTGCTGAATTAACTAATACAGGGTGTTTCATAGTTAAACCGACATACGTTAACTGTAAATAGAGGGTATTTAAGATGATTCCAAATAACCTTGGTTACTGGGTCTGACGTGTTTAATAACCGAGATACGGGGTGTTTCATCCATTTCGGCCAATATTTTGATAAGCCGTAACTTTAGAACCACCCTGTAGATTTCTTTCATACTTGGTACAGGTATAGTGTGTTAATAGCCCAACCCTATAGTGTAAGAACTACAATTAAAATCCATTAAGATTAAGAATAATTTGTAAAATTTGAAAATCCCCAAAACAAGACCCTGTATATCAGATTTTTTAAAATTGGGATGGATATTTGAAAAGAATGGAAAAAAATGAGTTAAAGTGAATTTTTTTTTAAGTGCACATCCCATTCTACTACTGGAGTTTTAACGTCAAATTAAATCAAATGCATTTTATTTAATTTTCACAAGCAGTAACTTTCGAAATACCTGGTAGATTTCTTTCATATTTCGTACAGCTATCATTTTTTAGTAGCCCAATCGTATAATGTAAGGACTTATCCTGCAGTTAAAATCCAGATACGGATTAAGAAAATGTTGTAAAATTTGAAAATCTCCAAAGCAACACGCTGTACATCAGATTTTTTAAATTGGATCAGACATTCGAAACGAATGGAGAAAACTGAGATATACTGACATATTTTTATAAATGCACATCTCGTTCTACCCATTACTAAACTTTTAAAGTTAAAATTCAATTAATGCAATACTTATTGTCATTTTCATAAGCCATAACTTTGGAAACACCCTGTAGATTTCTTTCAGATTTGGTACAGATAGATTGCTTAAATAGCCCAATCGTACAATATAAGAACTAAAGTTAAAATCCATCCGGATTAAGAAAAATTTATAAAAGTTGGTAATCTTTAAAATAGCATCCTGTATATCAGATTTGTTTAAATGTAATCGGATACCTATTTGAAAAAAAAAAAAAAGAAAAAAGATGTGTTCTACTGAAATATTTTTATAAGTGCACAAGAGCTTTCTACAAAAAGAATACAGATTTAATTTCTCGGATTAATTCCGGATTCAAAACTCATCAAACTATCAAGTAGGCTTTGGCAGTAACACATCTTTTTTCTTTTTTCAAATAGGTATCCGATTACATTTAAACAAATCTGATACACAGGATGCTATTTTAAAGATTACCATCTTTTACTAATTTTTCTAAATCCGGATCTGGATTTTAACTGTAATTCTTGAATTGTACGATTGGGCTATTAAACAATCTACCTGTGCCAAATATGAAAGAAATCTACGGGGTGTTTCCAAAATGACGATAAGTATTGCATTAATTGAATTTTAACTTTAAAAGTTTAGTAATATGTAGAACGAGATGTGCATTTATAAAAATATGTCAGTATATTTCACTTTTTTCCATTCGTTTCGAATGTTTGATCCAATTTAAAAAAATCTGATGTATATCGTGTTGCGTTGGGGATTTTCAAATTTTACAAATTTTTCTTAATCCGTATCTGGATTTTAAATGTAATGTAGTCCTTACATTTTACGATTGTTCTACTAAAAAATGATACCTGTACCAAATATGAAATCTATCAGGTATTTCGAAAGTTACTGCATGTGAAAATGAAAAAAATCATTTGATGTAATTTGACGTTAAAACTCCAGTAGTAGAATGGGATGTGCACTTAAAAATTTTTTTTTACTTTAACTCATTTTTTCCGTTCTTTTCAAATATCCATCCCAATTTGAAAAAATCTGATATACGGGGTATTGTTTTGGGGACTTTCAAATTTTACGAATTCTTTTTAATACGGATTTGGATTTTAATTATAGTTCTTACACTGTAGGCTTGGCATATTAACACACTATATCTGTACCAAGTATGAGAAAAATCTACAGGGTGGTTCTAAAGTTAGGGCTTATCAAAATATTGGCCGAAATAGATGAAACACCCCGTATCTCGGTTATTAAAGGCTTTAGACCCAGTAACCAAGGTTATTTGGAATCACCTAAGTACCCTCTATTTACGTATGTCGGTTTAACTATGAAACACCCTGTATATTTTTCACATTTAGTTTATTATGTAAAATAATAATTGTCACTCGGTACGATACACCTCTACTATTTCGCGCACAATAGTTCGACAATCCTCTGAAATGACATCTGCAGGGTGGCCTGGTCGTTCCTCATTAAAAACATATGTACGACTACGTTTGAATTCATTGAATCAATATCTAACGATTGTCATAGATGGTGAAGAGTCCCCATATACAGCATCCAACTACACTTTTATTTTTTTGAAGATTTTTATTCATCCAAATATAAATAGCAAATTACGGATCGATATTGCTCGTTTTCCATTTTGTCGAGAATCGAGAAACACGTATAATATAACTGACAGCAAATTATAAACTTACCTAGGAATCACCCTGAAATTTACTATGGTGACGTTTGACAATTCGTAGTACACGACCTTAGATCATATATGCTTCGCTAGATACGGCATCCTATAGTGTTTGTTTGGCTCTAGAGGGGTAAAGACGAGACGGGGTGAAGGGGCAATAGCGTACCATGATACAGTGGCGTACCATTCGGAATATTTTGGTACAGTGTAATATATTGTCATATTTATACAACACATATTTCATTTTCTGGATTGAGTGACTGTAGGTTACAGTAAAATGGGAATTAATATGAATCGAAAATAAATAAAATAGCATGCATACGAAAATTGTTTGGAATGGGAATAATCTGAGAGGTTGAATACCATCATCTTGCGCTTCTGTAAATATTTTTTTATAGTAAATTAAAAATCCAATTGATTATAAATTCGTTAATATAGAAAAAACAAAATGAAAAATTGGTAGGTATATTAATACAAAAGATACCTACGTCAACAATGAACCTTCATACAGAGCTGGATAAAGCACTTTTGGAAAGTGCTTCAATTATCAAGCAGAAAGCACTTCAATCGAGTGCTTTAGAGTTGAACGTACCAAATACTTTTTATTTTAAAAGTGCTTTTACTGTCAAGCACCAAGCATCAAGCACGAAGTATCAAGCATCAAATACTCATAAAGTATTTGAAGCCCTTGAAACGTTAAAAATATTTGATAAAGCTCCAAGCTTAAAGCACTTTGAAAGTGCTTAAAGCCCTTTAAGAGTTTAAGAGTGCTTGAAGCACTTTAAAAGTGCTTGAAGCCTTTTAAACGAGCTTTAAAAGTCGTTTTAAAAAATAGAAGAACTAATTTTAAAAAAACTAGTGATAGTAAGGTATTTTATATTAAAAGAATAGGAATACAAAACAAACAAAACAAAGTAACATAATAAGACAAAATTCTCTTTTTTTCTTAAAATAATAGGAATACAAAACAAACAAAACAAAGTAAAATAACAAAACAAAATTCTCTTTTTTCTTAAAAGAATAGGAATACAAAACAAACATAAAAAAACAAAATTCTCTTTTTTTCTTAAAAGAATAGGAATACAAAACAAACACGCGCGTGTATACTGTTACACAATAGACGCAATACTACTGTTATCGAGCTAAAATCGCAGACGCATAGATTTTTTTCCAAATTTTCAAGTTGAGACTTGTCTAAGAAAATAATTCGAGAACTTTTAAAGGTGCCTTAATTTCTGAAAAGGTCTGAAAATGTTTAATTTCAATTACTACAAATGTAATTGAAGCACTTTGAAAGTAATTGAAGCACTTTGAAAGTAATTGAAGCACTTTGAAAGTAATTGAAGAACTTTGAAAGTAATTGAAGCACTTAAAATAATTAAAGCACTTTGAAAGTAATTCAAGCACTTCCAAAATTCCCCGAAAGGCTTGAAAGCTACAAGCATTTGTACAAAATGCTTTAATTACAAAGCACCAAATACTCTTTTTCAGAAGTAGTTGAAGCACAGAGCTTAAAGCACCGAATCTGCTTCAAGCACTTTAGTAAAGCACTTTCCAAAAGTGCTTTACCCAGCTCTGCCTTCATATAGATTAGGTTGAGTAATAAATGAAAAATTTACTGATGAACATGGTTTATTTTAATAAAACATAAATTGACATACAATAGATAGATATTTAAACAATTCATTTACAATTCAAATAAAGTATACATAATTTACGTTTAGTTCTTATTTTCACTTCCTGTCCTATTCAACAACACGCCTATGACATACCGATGACAGCACCTTTCTCAAATTTGATGTTGTACACTTAACAAGGCTTTGGCATTTTGTTGAGAAATGCGACCACTGTTCTCTAAACTAATTGTACCTAGCAAAAACTTTCAAAAAACTATAAAAATACACAAGATTGGCACAATAATTCCCAAAAAACAGAATATCTGCCATCTGTCAAAATTTACGATATGAGCGGGTATCGTCGAAATTTGAAATCGACCAATCAGTGGGATGGTACTCTAACTCCCTCCTGTACACCACAACAAATAACCTGAATACCGTATCTAGCGTAGCATATATAATCTAAGTACACGACAGTCAACTTCTCTCAACAACGACATCTGTCTTTAAACACGGGTACTTATTGATAGACAAATATTTATAAATTATGGCATAAGGCATTAATGTTCACATGCATCAAGAGGTAAATTATGTTTATGTATTTGGGGGCATTACATATTGTAAGAAGATTACAGGCTGTTACGGATGTTAACAAAAATAAATCATATTTAATATCTATGAAAGCCGAGCCCTATATAGTACGTGGAATTCTTGTGAGGGTGAAAGTAGGGACATACCTTCGCTGTAGCGCTAATTTGTGGAGAGCTTTGATTATATAAAATATAATTCACTATACGCATGTCACGTAAATTATTTTCAGTCTCTAGTAGTGGCTACATGGAGGTCAATTACTTATTTTTTAAACGGTTTACGAGTAGATTACTTTGTGGAAGTCTAATATCGTAATAATAACGCAAATCAGACATTGGCTTTTATAACTTTTCTTGACAGAAAAAAATAATATAATAATTTTAACAAATTAAGGATAAAAAATCACAAAATATCTAAAAAGAAATATAGTACCTATAAGTTATTTAAATAATTTCAAGGTGAACTTTATTCAAAAACCAAATTCACCTTACTAGACAAATTATGTTTGCATAACTGGCCAAAATTGTCATTACCAGGTCTGTAAATATGAAAGCGGAATTTGCTCATAGATGGCTCTATGATTGCTGTTGCGGCAATTACTGTCAAACGCTTCATTGGCGGCTTTTTCTTCGAGTTTAAATTTGTTAAAGGCTTTTAACTCACAACAATACATCTTTCATAAATCATCATAGTTTTCATAGCGTTGAACATGTCGAATGCTGTGCCTCTATACTACAATTTGCGGACATCACTGATTTCCTGTTACCATTTAAAGAAAATTGCTACCGAATCACATCAAATGCCTGTCGAAGCTTACGGTTTATGTTCTTGGTAAATCACATTGCTCAAAAAAAATGAATGGGGGCGCTTTTGAAGTGTGGAACGAAGAACGTTGAAGACCATCCGAAAAGTTTGAAGATGCCCAATTTGTTGAATGAGGATGACCTCAAACGCAACGATAATTAAATATATTGTAGTGTGTTTGTTATAGGGAGTGTAATAGGGAGTTTTTTTTGACAGTAGTTAGATATGAAGAGTTGTCAATTAATTAAAAAAATTAGAAATGTCATTATTAAGAATTCACCAAAAACCCTGATTTGTATTAAATAAAAAGTTATAAAAATATAAAAGGCATTAATATTAAAATATATGTCGCCAACCAATGTGGGGCACGAAAACTAAAATGTACATAAGAAGTGGAAATAAAAAGATGGATACCGCAAGAGAAGAAGATAAAAGATCAGATGATCGAATTATGCAAATATTAATTGCTATGAATGAAAATCTAAACAGAAATCAAGAAAAGATGGAAAAGAACATGGAAAGAAATAAGGAAGAGATAAAGACAGATGATAGAATTGAAGAAAGATTTAAAGACATATAATGTATTTGGAAGAAACTATGAAGAAAGAAATAGAAGTTAGAAGCAACAAAAATAAAGTTAAAGTTCTACTTAAGAAAGAAATAGAAAAGGTTGAATCAGTAATAGAAAAACAAAGAAAGGATACCCAGAAAATGATTGATGAGACAAGAGATGAAGTTGAATTTTCTATTAAAAATGTAGAGAACACACAGCAATCTTTAAAAAAGGACATACAGAAAACAAAGAAGAGTGTAAAGAAGCATTAAAGCAATTAGAAGATAATTTAAAGAAAAAGCAAGAAAAAAATTAACACAAAGTTATTATTATGGGAAATGATAATGAAAATGATTTGCAATTCTTTGGCGACAATAGACTTCACCCAGCAAGATTTATCAAAGAAATAGAAGAAATGTTAAATCAAAGTGGAGATAGAAATTGGAAGAAATTAATATGTAAAATAAAAAAATATCAAATAAAAAGAGGCAGAAGAAGGAAGAAAATAAAAACAGTAAAGAAAAAGAAAAGAAACTGGAAGAAAGTAACAATGAAAAAAACAATGCTAAAATAACTCAATCAACAAAGATGAATAGGAAAAATTGGAAAATTGTAAATAGTGTTCCAAATGTGGTAACGAAAATTTCACCCATGACAATTTTAAAGAGACAGAGAATTATGTTAAAAGTCGATATAGAAGAAATGAATAAAGAAGATCAATATGAGAAACATTATCGAGCGAAATTTAAAAATATGCATTAGAACAAAGGAATGAATAAAAATGAAATAAACATAAGTGAATGGATCAGGAACATGAATTTAAAAAAAAATGAATATGGTTAAATGAATTTAAAAATGGAAAATTGTGAAGAAATAATTGAAATAAATATAGAAGATGAATAATAATAATCATAAAAAAAATGATTAAATGAATTTAAAAATGGAAAATAATGTTTATAACATTTAAAAATATTTTTACCGTTTAAAATTTTTTTGAAATGTTGGGGGGGGGTTATGTCGTGTGTAAGTTAGGTTATAGTTTGTTATAGTGTAATAGGGAGTTTTTTTTACAGTAGTTAGATATAGGGAGTTGTCGATTAATTAAAAAATTTAGAAATGTCATTATTAAGAATTCACCAAAAACCCTGAGATTGAATAAAAAGTTATAAAAATATTAAAAGGCATTAATATTAAAATAATATATATCGTTTATTTAGCAATATAAGCTAATACAATTACAATGTCTTAATCTAAGTAAAAACTTTAAAATCACATTACATCACAATTAAAATTTGAAAATATATAGATACCTACATTAAAAATATACAAATAAAAACAATATTTAAAGAATAAATAAAAAAAAGAAAAAATAGTGTATTACCAGGTTCCTAAACTAAACCTTTTGTTGTTCTAACATGTACCCTTTTAATTTCTTCTTAAATATATTAATCGAGGTAGTGTTCTTAATTCCCTCCGGTAGTTCATTAAAGTTTTGAACTCCTTTAATGAATAATAATAATAACAATTATAATAATAATAATAATAATAATAATATACGCCCTGCAATTCACACCCTTAGGGTAAAAACACAGTGGAGCAGTGCAGGTCGCTTGTAGCCTAGCTGGTCGCTTACTCGCATACTCGCTGGTCACCTGGCAGGAAGCTGTAAACACACACAATGGAGCTTCAGTCAGTCGCAGGTCGGCGCGTTAAAGATGGCGAGTTCTAGTGATGAAGAGTTACTTTTTGATAATTCAGCTACTAAACGACTTACAAAAACTTATGTATTAACAACACAACTGTCTGTACTTCACAGAGAAAACGAAGTGAATTACTCCGTGTAGAACACGCAGTGTTGCCAGCGTTAACAAAGTAAAAAGTCGCCATCGATCAGTATGAATTTATGGAATAAAGCAAAAAAAACTTTATTATAGATACACAAAGAATAAAAAGTAATCAAAAGTAAATAAATACACACGTAAAACGTATAAAATAAAATTCCCTTAATGACATCACTGAACACGTCACATAAAACGTGTCAATGTGCGTGCGCGAGTTGGAACATCCTCGCTCTAAGCGATGTAAACAATCGACTTGGCAATTATATCAGCTTACAGCTAAGCTCACTGCTACTATCCCAGCTAACTGCTACGTTCCAACGTGTACACGTCCGTAAGTACTCACGCTTTAATTCTACTTCGCTCTAAGCGAGTAAGCGACCAGCTAGGCTACCAGCGACCTGCCCTGCTCCACTGTGTTTTTACCCTTACGAGTGAACCACAGAAGCTCTGCAGCTTGTGTGGGGCAGGGACGGCTATTATTATTATTTACCGTGGCGATCTGGGGCGACTTACTGATGATTGATGGAGCATTTGTGGGAAAACCCAGAAAAACCACACAACACCATCATCGACAACGATGGACTCCCCCAGGATTTTTAAATCTTCGCAGCGTAAACTAACATCAAAGTAATTAATGTTAAATACGCTACAAATCATGCCCAGAAGTAGGCAATGAAAATTTTTATTTAAAAATCTCATTGTCTAGACCGGGGCAGGAACCAGAGCACGGTACATATTGCCAACTGAGCCACCGTTGCCGATGAAAATTGTATTACTTGAATTGACATTAGTATCCTGACGTATATGATAGTTTGAGCTTCTTGTATTACATTCATGAAATTCAAAATTATACTTTAATTTTTCACGTAAATATATAGGAACTTTACCAATTTTATTTTAAAAATAAATATTAATGTTAGATATAGAAAGTAATTTGTAACAGATAACCATTTTAATGTATTCAACATTCATGTTATATGTGTTCTTCTATCACAAGATAGTATTACTCTCATTCCTCTATTCTGAAGTTTCTGAAGTCTTGCAATTTCATTTTGGTTTAGTAAATACAAGATGGTTCCACAGTAAGTGAAATGAGGTAAAATCAAGCTGTTATTCAAAAGTAAAAGTGACCATTGATTTAGATGCTTGGACTGCCTACTTAAGTACACCTAAATATTTAATTTTTTTACTAATTCAATTTTATCATTTGCTATTTTAATATTATAATTATGTTCCTTGAAGTCATGATACTGTTTGTCATTTACTATAGTCATGAATTTCGTTTTATTGTTATTAATTTTTAACGAGTTGAAGCAGCACCACTTATATACTAAATTTGGTGTTTCATTTAATACATTAATTATATCGAGCAGATCATTTGATGCATAATAAATTAAAGTATCATCTGCAAATAGATGAATGTAACATTTATTGATAATAAATGAAATATCATCTATATACAATAAAAAAAAGTAGGGGACCTAACACGCTACCTTGCGGTACACCACACTCGTTTGTAATTTCCATAGATAAAATATTATTTAATTTTAATTTCTGTTTTCTGTTATCTAAATATCCAATTATCTCTTTTAGAGCCCCATTAATGATACCAAAACGTTCTATTTTTCTAATAAGTAAAGAACGATTAACAGTTTCAAATGCCCGCTGAAGATCTAAAAAACAGCGCCTGTTATTAATTTATTATTATGGTTTAGTTTCCAATCATCTAAAACATACTGTATTGCTGTTTCGCAACAAATTATTATGTTCTAGATATTCAACAAGTTGATTATAAATTACCTTTTCCAATACTTTCTCAATAGTACAAAGCATATTGATTGGTCTAAGATCAGTTGCCTTATTGGAATTAGTAACTTTAGCAATTGGTGTTACCTATAGTGGAAACTTTTAAGATTGATGGAATTGTATTGATTTCTATAGAAGTATTTATATTAAGGGCATTGCAACATTACCAAAACAATTCTTCAAAAATTCTACATTTATGTCATCAAGAATTCCTTTATTTGCCATATCAAAAATAATTTCCTTGAAAATGTCCATATCAATTAATTTAAGACTTTTTAAGTAAACATTGTTAGTTCCAGTTACAATAGGAAAATCTAGCCCATTATATTCTATATTAGTGATATTAGTGATACTGTTAACGTAATATTTGTTTAAAACCTCAGGCATTTCAAAAATGTCTTTTACAACTTCATTTTCACTCACCTCAATATCCGTATCTGTATCTGTAAAGCTAGAAGGGTGGGTCACCCCACAGCACATATGCTACATTTGGCCCATTGTGCATCCTTCTGAGGTTGAGCCTTCCTTCTAGCTCGTCAGCCAGCCTACTTGTTTGAAGTAGGTGATGACGTCGCCTGAAGGTAGCTTCCTCATGTTGGCTTGTGTTCTGCCGAAAAGAAAATGTATTATTTGTGAGAGTGTCGGGCATTCGCAAAGAATGTGTTCGACAGTCTCGTCTTCCTGTTCACATCCTCTACATAGAGGAGTGTTAGATAACTCCAACCTGTGGAACTGTTTTCGTAGATGACAGTGGCCAGTCAGGATACCAGTGGCTGTGCGCAGGTTCTGTCTGTTCATAGTCATGTATTTTTTGGCCGTTTCGCTGTTAGGATACTGTAGAAGTATGGCCTTTGATCCAAGCTACAGTGACCACGTCGTTTTTGATGTAATGCGTGGTCTATTCAGAGCCAGTAGTGCCTGTCTGCTATCCGTAAGGATGTAAATATTATTACCAGTAATGTTCCTTCTGGTAGTTTCTTTTGCGGCGATGGAAATAGCAGTGAGCTCTGTTTGAGCTACACTGGCATTTGAACCCATTGCCCACTTTATGTTAAGATTCAGGGATCTGGAATAAATTCCACAGCCTGATCCCTCATTTGTTTCAGACCCATCGGTGTGGATGCATAAGGCACCTACTGCCTCTTGTACGTTTTTATTATTACCCTGTAGGGCCTGTGAAAGGCATATCTTGGTGCAATCGAATCCGTGTTGGCTTGTAGCAGTGGGACCTCCCCAAGGACCCCGTGCCACAAGTCACACCTCGATTTACCGGATCCTACGTCAGGTTGTATACCAGTAGAGCGTAGCCGTGTCATGGTCATCACAACAACCTCCTTAACAAATATGTCAAGGGGGGTGAGACCGAGAATCACCTCCATTGCTCTAGTTGGTGTGGTTCTCATGCCCCCTGTTATGTTGAAGCATGCTATTCTTTGGATTTGATCCCATTTCTTTACGACTGTCCGCTGGCTAGTTTTGACTCCCCAGGCAATCGCACCGTACGTTAGCATAGGTCTTATGATAGCAGTGTAGATCCAGGCCGTAACCTTAGGTGACATTCCCCAGGTGCGGCCAATGGTTCTTCGGTACTGTTCATAAGATATGTATGCTCTTTTGACTCTGTTTTCTAGGTGAGAGTTCCATGATAACTTGCTGTCAAAGGTGACCCCCAAATATTTCACCTCTGCAGAAAAGTTTAATTTAGTTTTTAGGAGCTTTGGGGCCTCGATGTTTGCAAGCTTCCTTTTGTTCGTGAAAAGCATCTGATAACTAATATCCCTATCACGAGTAACTTTTTTAACAGTTTCATTACACCAATGTTTATACCTGGGAAAGATCTTAATATATTTTACTTGTGCTACCTCATCTAATACCTTCATAAGCTTTAAATAAAAGTCATTGTATCTCCGATCTATGTCAAGTCTATAATTTCATTGGATTTCAGCTACTTTTCAGTTATTTTAGGATAGTTAATGTTTCTATGGCGGCTTTTTATTACTACATGTTCTCTATTATAGAAACTTTCATTGGTGTAAATCAATAAATTAAAATGTGTACTTATTTTGGGTATCTTTTTAATCTGTACATCAAACTTTTCAGAATTTGTTAAAACTAGATCTATAATTGAACCACCATTATTGTTATTAGAAGGATGAGTAATATCATTAACTATATTTTTTAAACTATAGATATGATAAAATCCTTTAATTTAACACTAATCGCAGTATCCGCTAACCAATCACTGTTAAAATAACCTGTAACAACTATGTTACAGTTACTGTCACATAAAAATGTCTCTACAATGCTTTCAAAAAACTCGAAATACTGAAACAGAGCCATTTGGTGATCGATACAAACTAACCACAATATATAACTTACATTTTGAAACATAAATTTAATCATTATAAGCCAGTACTGCTTCAGTTCACCAAATGACTTATTCCAAACCACATTCACTTGTTTATTCATAGTTACCTATTGTTATTTCAGAATCAAATATATCATCAGTGAGATGTGTTTCTGACACGAACATATTTTTACGTTTTTGGATTCTTATAGAAAGTCTGAATTTAATGATTTAATGTTAACATGTTCATGGAGGAAAATATACCTGGCAAAAAATGATCTGTTTATTTGTCTGGTGTGAAACAAAGACCCAAGTGATCCATTTTTGCTCGTATCGAAGTAACGGAAGACCTTGAATTTGCTAGGCACTCTTGATTACTTTTATTCGAATTATAAATAACAAAATTATCTAAAAATTGAATGATGCTATAACTAAGGCATCTTTATATATATTTTATGTAAAAATGTTAAATATAAGAGGAAAGAGAACTTAAGGGGCTTACGCTAATAGGAAAAATACTCGAAGGTGTTGCCATCTATTAATAAACTGATGTCTTATCTCAACGCTCATTTATCAATTTTATGATAAATGGAAAACACGTATAAACTTTTTAACAAGAAAATTTATGCAATGCAATTGGGAATTTTTTGCTTTGTTAAGTTGTCAAAACTCACTTCATTTATCAGTTTTGCTGATAGATGGTATCATATTTGCCAAGAATATTTATATTATAATTTTTTACAGGTTTTCTCGTGCTCCATTTGTCAACTCTGAAATAATGACGGAATGAATGAAACTTTCATCTTTCTTCTGCTCATTCTTCTAACAGCTCATGCCGAAAATCCTTCCCACCATGAATTTTGCCAGAGCCGAATTCTTTCTCACCCAACCATTCCAACCAGATTGAGCATAGATGTGAAGCTGCTGGTCGAAAATGTAAATAAAAAACTAGAAGGAAAATTAGGGAACTTCTCAGTTCTATCCAGAGATCTTCTTCAACACGAAGGCATCTTAGGAGTGGTGTTTGCTTCGAAAGGCCACCATCTCTTGGGGTTGAATGTTTTTAAACGACTGAAGATTTTTCCAAACCGGACGGCAGAAACGGAGATATTTTGGAACGCCCTTAATGGTACCGAAAGTGGTTGGGGTAGAGCTTTCAAAGACTGTGATTTTCTTCGTACTTGGGTATATTCTTATATTACAAGGACCTTAGAATTTGAAGTTGGGATATTCGTTCGAATTGAATTAAATCAATGTGATGAAGAGCTTGCAGATATTTTTAATGGAACGCACAACTGTCATTTGGAAAGTACGGAGGTGAGTTGATCCTTCATTTTATCAATTAATTTTTAAGCATGAATAAGTTTACCTATAAACATGCTTTATTGATATTTATTCACTTATTTATCAACGGAGAGGCCAAACCGCAAGGGGTTGAAAACAAAATTTTACTCTCTAAGCACCTACTAAGAAACACTTTTTCGTTATTTTATTTTATTTGTGATTTATTTATTTGTATGAGTTTAAAAAAAAAATTCACTTTTTTTGTTCAATCTTTTTGCAATAAAAAAATACTTCTTTCAGATTATTTTTCAAAACAATTCATATAAAAGGTTATAATGATATAAATTACTACAAATTTTTGAAAATGCGGTTTGCAGAAAAACTTGTTTAAAGTTTCGGTGAATGAAAATAGTGTCTCCAGAATAAAAACATTCAGACTACTAGTCTTATTTTAATCTGTATAACTCGATACTGTTTTTTCCGCATACTTCTGTATATCTATTATTTGGAACAATATAGAAACATTAAATTTTGCATACACATATTATAAGAGATGAGTTTCTGTGTTTTATCAACTTTTCAGTCATACTTATGGGACACCCTGTAAATAGTTATAAATGTTGACTTAATTTTATACATTTATTGTTTTATAAAGTTGTCAGAACTGACTTCTAAGCTTCATTTATGGATGGTAGCACATTTAAAAACATTTATGAAGGTTGAGTAGATTAAAATTTTAACATATTTAACCCATTCGCTGCTGATTGACATTTGTTGCTCATCAGGTGTGCGCCCGACGACAATTGTCGTCATTGGGCAGTGCGCATTCTAAAAAATTCTATTGGTTTATGTTGAAAATTCAACATAAAACACCGCCACTGGCACGCGAAACAAAATAAATAAATAAAAATTCAATAAAGTAATTAAACAAAAATAAATACACTGCGCCGCTGTAATCTGCATGGTAACAAAAAATATATTCAGACCAAAGGATCAAAATTCGTATAAAAAACTATTTACTTCGACGTAATACCAACACGACAAGAGCTCTTTGAAACTAGCCGCGTGACTAGGGTATAAACTGCAGCGTAGCACGTTCGCCGCAAATTCCAGTCAACGAAAATTCCAGAAGCTCAAAAAACTCCCTTGGTAACAGTAAAAAATGCGCGAAACGCATTCCTAAGTATATCACTTACAATCGACGCAGTCAAACAACGATTTGATTCGTCAGAAATGTGCTTACGCATACTTTAGAGAAAGTGTTGACGGTTATTTTTTATTTCGGGATAAAATAGCCATTTCAAGTTACTAAAACGTACTAAAGATTAACTCAATTCAATTCAAAACACAGCGGTTACCTTATAATATGTAGGCACTTTTTGACTTCTAAACCCTAAAGTTTAGAAAAGTCTTATGGAACGCTTCTGTCTGTACGCATTTATAACTCAGCTTCCAGAACCGATAGAGACTAACGGACAACGGATATAAACTTAGGATACCTTGAATATGTGCATGCCTAAATTTAAGCTTTCTACGACTTTCGGTTTCAATACTGGTTTTAAAAACTTTAACCGGAAGTGACATTTTAGTTTAGAAGTCTATTGTTCCCGCTCTCTGTTACTAAGTTGTTGTTTAATACAGTCTTCCAGCTATAAAAGAAAACATACAGTCTACTTAACATTGCTAGTTTAAAATGGAGGAGTTCCCTACTAACCTCAAAATCTAAAAAAAAGGTCTACTAACGGGGAAGTGTTTTATTGGGACAAGATCTACTGGATTGTTTCCTCAATGATAAAATATGAGCTTTCCAAAAATAATTTTTATAAACTCCATTTCTGATTAGTTAAAACTAAAGTTGGTATCGAGATGCGATGTGACAGTTGACATGTTTCGTTGCCAAATGTGATTTTACCTACGTCATTCGTTTCGTTAGCCGGAAGGGTCTCCCGACAGTATGAATTTGGCTTCGGCGATTGTACGCAAGCAAAAATTAATAAAATGTAACAGATCAATAATTTAGAGGGTGAGGTCAGGTTAGCTAAAGGTACGTCAGGTCAACTCAGCTCAGAAAAATGATGTACAAAGTAATATTTCAAGTAAATATATTTTTGGCTCTGCTTGCGCATGCGAATTATTGCCGATGTCGCGAAAAGCACGATATTAGCCTTGTTTTTCACCCCGAGTGTCGATACTAACTTTAATTTTAACCAATCAGAAATGGAGTTTACGGAAATAATGAAGTAGATTTGGACAAAAAAATAACGCTTTCCCGTTGGTAGACCTTTTTCTAGGTTGGCAACTTGGAAGGAACTCCTCCATTGACTAGGAGCAAATTGTGCCCACCAAACAAAGGTGCAAATTTCTACAGTTCGGCCTTGATCCGTGTGGTATTGAGTGTGGGGGTGGGGGGGTAAGCCAAATAAGTAAACCTGTGACTTATGATTCAGTTGTACAAAATAAAAAACTTAAGTACACGCTAAAACGTCATCATTGTCCATGACGTAGTCTTTTAGCGTGCATTACATACAAAATTAACATCGTGCACTGTAATTAAACAAAAACTTTATTCTTATGAAATTCATAATAATAGGTAGATATATTAATAATGATCGGACGAGATTATTTATTAGTGCGTTTCCGTTTGATGCCTATGACTTGTTCGGCACCTCTTGATCCAGCTTTTGTTTTAATTTTTTTATTGCATAATTTTCATTTTGTAATGGAAGAGACTCGTGTTGGAAAGGCTTGCTAAAGGACCCCCCACCATTTAAATGTGAAAAAACGTCCCGGTCAAATGGCTGAAAATTTCGTGAAGAATTCTTCAAACCTTTCTGATTAAAGAATATGAAGTCCGAATAAGATCCTATGACTCAATTTTTTGTTATAAGCATCAGAAACCTTGCAAAAATGGATAAAAAACACAAATTCCTCATTTTTAATTTTTCAACTTTAACAACTTTGGGCATCTAAAACTATGAAATTGGGGACTCACAGGGTCCGGTAAAACCTCTGTCGTATATCTATTAACTCTTATTGTATAAAACTTACAGATTTATTTGAAAGGTATTTTCATGTATACGGGTGGTCTAGTAAATTAGGCAAATGACTTAATCTATTTTTTTCATGGGGAAAAGATTGTTTTCCCGAGATTGCTGGGAGTTTTACAAAGTAACTTTGGGGGTGTATAGTACTATGTCGGTTCTAAAAATGTAAAAAAAGTATGGCATTCCATTTGAAAAAAATTAAGTCATTGGCCTAGTTTACTAATGAACCACCCTGTATACATGAAAATAATTTTAAAATGTTTGCTTTTAACCACCATTAATAAGAGTTAATAAAACTACGTCAAAGGTTTGTCGGACCCTGTATACTTCTTTTGTGATATTTTCAAAAACTGGAACCAGTCGTCGGATTTTGACTTCAGAATGAACTTCTGAGTCCACAATTTCATAGTTTAAGATGCCCAAAGTTGTTAAAGTTAAAAAATTGAAAATTAGGAATTTGTGTCTTTTAACCTATTTTTCCAAGATTTGTGATGCTTATAACAAAAAAATAAGTCATAGAATATCATTCGGACTTCCTACTCTTTAATCAAAAAGGTTTGAAGAATTGTTCACGAAATTTTCAGCCAATTTTTTACATTTCCATGGTGCGGTGTCCTTTGCCAAGGAATTTGTAAGAAAAGGAGCTTTTTTCCTTTTTTGGCTTACAGATTTTACATTGCTGATTTCAGTATCTATTATTGACATTGATTCCAGTTTTGTGTTGCAACTAAAAAAAAAAAAAAAAAAAAAAAAACGTTTATTAACCTGTTGACATGTACATTACATATATAGGAATCGTCGAGTTTACAAAGAAATCTAAGTAACAAAAAAAAAAAAATAGATGAAGATACAAATAAATAAAATATTTATCTAAAAGAACAAAGTTAGGTACTTGAATTAAAAAGAGATAATGAGAAACAAAGGGTATTACACTACATACAATTATAATATATAAATAAGACGTCTCTTTAGTTACCAAAAAATTCATCTAAACTATATATAGATTGTCTCAGCAGAAAACGTTTTAATTTAGATTTGAAATTTACTAAATTTGGACAATGAATCACATCTTGAGGTAAGTGATTATAAATTTTAAGTGCTAAACAATTTGGTGCTTTTAGCGAGATATTATATTTGTAAAAAGGTACGTGGTATTTGTTACATTGCCTTGTGTTATATTGATGTAGTTCTGAATTTAGGTGAAATTTATTTTTATTTAAATACATATAAACACCCAGTTCAAATATATATAATGAAGTTAAGGTTAGAATGTTAGTTTTTATAAAAACATTTCTGCACGAATTTCTTTTGGAAATATTTTCTATTATTCTTAATATTCTTTTTTGTACGATAAAAACATCAGGTGATAGAGTAGACAAACCCCAGAACGCAATGCCATACCTAAGCCTCGACTCAACCTGAGCATAATATAAGCTAACTAACTGACTCTTTGTTAATATTTGGCTTAGATTTCTAAATAAATAACAGAGAGAATTTAATTTTGAAATTAATGAGTAGCAGTGCTCTTTCCAGTTTAAATTTCTGTCAATAGTTATGCCTAAGAATTTAACACTATCTTCATCTGAGGATATTAATGACTCTTTTACAGTTATGTCAATATTGTTGCACTTATTTTGCCAGTTATGGAATCTAATCATTTTTGTTTTGTCACTATTAAAATAAAGAGAGTGTAATTCGAACCAGTTAACCAGCTCATTCATGGACACTTGACATGTATCCTTTAATTCGGAGTCATTTGGGGATGAAAACAATACAGTAGAATCATCAGCGAAACGAACTTTTAATACTTTAGGTATTACTTCATCTAGATCATTTGTATATAGTATAAATAGAACTGGTCCCAGGACTGAGCCTTGAGGGACGCCCATGTTACATATTCTTGTATCTGAGGTTACTGAAGTTAAATTGTCTTTGTTATTATGGTTTATGTTAACATACTGGGACCTATCTTTTAGAAAGGATTCCACCCAATCCAAGGCAACTCCGCGAATGCCGTACGATAATAATTTCTGTAATAAGATGTCGTGCTGAACGCAGTCGAAAGCCCTGCTGAGATCACAGAATATCCCAATAGGGCACTCACCTGCTTCCATAAAGTTTACAATATTTTCATAGAAAGATGTAATAGCAGAATTGATGGATTTGCCAGCAACAAAGCCGTGTTCGTTTCTTGAAAAGATATTATGTTTCTTCACAAATGCTAGAAGTCTAGCTAAAAACGCATATTCGAATGGTTTAGAGAAGCAAGATGTAATAGTTATGGGTCTATAATTTTGAATCAATTCAGGATTTTGTTTTTTAAAAATGGGTATTACTTTGCCCTTTTTTAGAAGTGTAGGAAAATTCCCTGTCACAAATGAAAGATTTATTAAATATGTTAAGGGCTTAATTAATGTACATAACGCTTTTTTTAATATAAAGAGTGGAACTTCATCTGCCCCCGCAGTAGGTTTATTCTTTATTTTTTCTACTAAGAGCGTCAATAATTCATTCTCACTAAAAGGATCTAAAAATATAGAAAACCTATTTTTTATGTTACTAAAATGCTTATGTTTAGTTTGCAGTGTAATATTTTTTATTATATTCTCTGGTTCCTCAATAAAAAAATCATTAAATAATTTTGCAATATCATTAGGGTTTTCAATTAACTTATCATTTTGTAATAAGTTTAAATTTCCAGTTTTACCCTTGGCTTGAGACAGTTCAGAAGCTTCTTTTGAAACGTTGTTTGAGTTAAATATGCGATTTTGATAATAAGCTTTTTTTGAATTTTGAACTAATTTTGAATGTTGTTTTTTAGTCCACATATAATAATTATGTAGCTCTGGAAAACTTTTTTGTAAAATATATAAATCTTTTAAATTAGTACTAGACATTATAACTTCATTGGTTACCCATTTACTATTCTTGTCTTGGGAATAGTAACATTTTTTTAAAGGAAAATATTTGTTAAACGAAAAAAGAAATACTTTCATAAAATTCTCATAAGCATTGTTTAAATCATCAGACGAAAATACAGTTGACCAATCCTGAGTTGCTAAGAATTCAAGGAAAGCTACCGTATTCTGTTCATTAAAGATACGTTTTAATTGTGACATTTGCTTCTTGTGAGAATTATTTTGATTATTCGGCGATTCAAAAAGAACAAATCTGTGGTCGGAGGTAATATTGTCACTTACGCAAACAACTGGATTAGTCATATTTGTATAGATATGGTCAATTATAGTGGATGACTCTTTCATAACTCGGGTTGGCCACTCTACCACCTGTTGTAATGCAAAACCTTTTAGTAAATAATTTAAAGTATTATATAAGATTTTGTCCCTAATGGGATCTAAATTAAAATCACCTGCCAAAACAAAAGTACAGTTAGACTCATACAGTTTCTCTAAAACATTTAAAATTTTATCATATAAACACTGAAAATCGCCATCTGGTGATCTATATACTACTAAGATTACCATTTTACATTTATCAAACTTATAGGTAATCCCACATATTTCAAAGTCTTTTTCTACACAATATTTTTTAAGATTAATTTCAGAACAATTTATATCATCCCTGCTATAAATTGAAACCCCACCACAATGATATAGGGATCTACAGAAATGCTACTCAACTTAAAGCCACTTATATGTTTTGTAATAATAGATAATTCAGTATCATGAGTTTCAGTTATGCAAATAAATTTTATATTTAAATTTAAGAATTCATATTCTAAATTATTGATAGACTCTGCATTTAAACTGCGCGTATTCACTAGTAAGATGTCAGGATTGAAAAACACTAGTCCTCCACTTGATTCTTCAGGCGCTTCTGGAAAAACTTACTTATACAGGAGCCTGTTGGCCAGAGCTTTGGATCCATAGCCCTTCTAAAGTTCATTTGATTAATAGACACCTTAAAAGATGAGTAAAAGTCAGGACGAATAGGAGTGATAGAAGCACACTCTACTTCAGGAAAAGATACTTCAAGCATCTTTTTAAGATCATCACATGATGTATTATGTTGTACCCTCGTTACATGAAGATGAACTACTTTTGGTACGCCTTTTATGGTTGAAGTGGAGTTGTTTCCGATGACGATTTTCTGCCGCCTTCGATTATTAACAACTGTTTGCCATTGTTCATTTTTATCGGTTTTTTGATTACTATGAATCAAGTTGTCACCCTTTAAAATATTCGAATCACTAGTTGAAGGAATAGCGGAGTTTAAATTAATAATATCTCTACATTTCTTTTCAGTTTGTACTTTTAAAATTTCTGCGGAAACAAATTGTTTGTTTACGAAGTTATTATTTTTATTTGTTTGGGAATTCCCTGCGTTTTTATCCACTTTGTCAATTAAAGATAATTTTGAGGCTTTGGATAAAGACTGTTGGTCTTTTTTAATAGCACCATTTTTTGCTTCATTCTTTTTAACTTTATCTATATCAAGGTTTTGTGCTGTTGTTGTCGAATTTGTTTTTAAGTTTAAGGTTGTAGGAACTAATGTTGATAATAGATCAATTTGTTTGTTTAATATTTCGATTTTATCTCTTAACTCACCTATCAAAATATCTTTCTGTCTTATGATATAGGAGTATACAACATTTTCAGTTGCTTTGTCCACTTGATTACCTATTGCTTCCATGGTATCGTAGAATTCACCATCGGCATCGTCAATATCTTTTATTCCAGATGCAGCACTTTTAGTTAATGGCATCTTGATTTTACCAATAAAGCACAGAAGATAATAATTAAGAATCAGAATATAAACATATAAAAGATATGCACTAAATCATTTGTACATATATTTACGATACACTATCACTTTAACTACTTGACGATTAAAAACACGTATGCTCGCCTCGACAGAGGCATCAGATCTCCAGCAGACGCGCGTTGATTTTCCAGATAAAATTCTTGTGCCCATCTTTTGTGGCACAAATGTTTACAAGGAAGTAACATTGATCTGAAAATCGAACTATTGTTTGTTTTTCGTTTCATATTGCCTCAAATTATTTTGAAATTCCTCAAAGGAACTAAACACCTGATTACAACAACGAACAATTTGAATGTACAATTATATTCACATAAGTAAAATCAGCACAAACGAACATAAACGTTTTAACATAGTCACTGAACATAACCTCATTTATTTAACGTGCACGGTTGAATGTCTCAGGCGCGGTAAATCGGTGCACGCTAAAAGACTACGTCATGGACAATGATGACGTTTTAGCGTGTACCTAAGTTTTCTATTTTGTACACGTTAGCGTGCACCTAGACACAGCGTTCATTTTACGATGGGGGGTGGCAGTTTTGTTTGTCAATAGACTAGTGCGTTATATCGGAATAGTGGAAATTTCCGTTTATTTTTGTTGCTATATCGCGTGCAGGCGGTAAAAATGGCACAAAACCGAAAGAATCTCCAACCCTTTACCGAGGAGGATTTAGAGAGACTACTTATGGAATGACATATTGGATCCAAGTGTAAATTATGCTGATGAGGACGACGGCTGGTTCCCACAGAGTAGTGACCTATATACAAGATGATGAACATATGTTTGACCACAATTGTCGTCAGTCAGCACCCAGAATAAGTCATTAGACCTGTGTCAAGGCCCTTTTTGTACTTGGGTTTTCTCTCATTGTTAAGAATTTTTTTTGTCGGATAACACCGGGTCAAATAATTTCAATTTTATTAAGTCAGCAGCAAAGAAGCAAAGAAAAATAAAAAATTAAAAACATACAAATTTTTTATATTTTAAATTTTAAACGGCGAAGAATCTTTTAAGTAAAACCGATATAATTTTATATGTGGTATTTTCGGTAACAGAAAATTTATAATGGGATTTTAATATTAAATTAGTTTTGATGGAAATTAAATTATAAAATTCAATCTGTGAACAAATGCCACCAGTACAGTTAGATAAACAAAACTCAAATGGCAAGTTCGAAATTCAAATAGATTCTCTAAATTTACTTTACGTGAATATTGGATAAACTTCAAAGCTCTATACATACCCATCTCCATGTACACAATTAAACAAACAAACTGATCAAATATTAACGTAACAAGTCGCAATATCTAACACTCTTGAACACTGTAAGAGAATGATTTTGTATATATTACACACATTGTCTTCCTCGTTACCAAGTTATACGAGAAAACATGTAGTCCCCATCCAGAGTTGGCTTTTATGAGTAAGGATATTATGCAAAATGCAAAATGCAGTATAAAATCACAAAACTGTTTAAAGTTGTTGTCTAAGATTTTTTTAGACATATTCAACATAGTGTCCTTCAAGAGTGACGCTTCTCTAACATTTCGACACCTTTTTTGTAAAATGATTTATCTTATCAGTTTTGGTAATCACTTCTTCATTGGCGTCAAATCTCTGTTCGAGGATCCTTGAAAAAATGACAAAATACCGTAGACATCTCAAAATACGGAGGCCAAAATCTTACCAGCTAACAATAGTCGAGAACACTAATTTCTGGAAAAAATACCATTGCTCGCAGTACGAGTCAAGTAAAAAAATATTTTTTTATATTTTTATACTCCCGTTCAAACACGACCAAAGAAGACCGGGAATTTACGTCACAAGTGCTTTGGCCAATCACTGAGAGTGCTCGAAGGCTGTCGAGGAAAAGCGAAGCTAGGAAAACATTGTTGCCGTCTCTATCTACCGATCGGTAGACGACAAACACTTGAATATCATGAAATTAATATAAAAAGTCAGTTTGATGACTGGTTGTTGATTCTCTCATAATATACATGAATCTTATGAGATAGTAACCTAATGTAATTGAACCGAGTGTTTTCATATGACGAGATTGATTAAAATCAGTCTGAGACAGGTTCAAGGTTTTCAGTATGATTGGCAACGTAGCCTAATAAGGGCGGATAGTTACTAGCGTCTACGTCCAATCCCTTCTTCGGATGGCCACGGTGTTGCCAAATGCCAATATAATGTATTTACTTAAAATATTACTTTGTACATCATTTTTTTGACCTAAGCTGACCTTACCCTTTAAATTATTGATCTGTTACATTTTATTAATTTTCGTGTTTCGTGCCTAAGGTTACGCTATAAGTTTGGCAAGTAGAGTATTCTGGATAGTTGACATGATTAACATTGACACTTGATCTTTCGTTTTATTTGGTTATTTCTGTTTTGCTTATTCTGTTGTTCCTGGCTTTGGATATTGCAATAGTTGTGAAGACGTGTTTTGTTCAATCATGCTTGAATGATAGTGAACATAGTATGAACAAACTTTTTATAATGATACCTCTCAAGGAAGACATAAGATTGAAGTGGTGCGTTGCAGTGAGGAAAACATATACAAAAACAAAATGGTTACAGCGTTGCCAAACATTCTATATGAATTTCTTAACGGTATACGCAGATATTAGATCTCAGTTATTAACAAATTAATGTTATTTGAAAAATATTAAATATACAGGGTGGTATATATGGAACTTACAATATGAACTCGTAATTCCAAAATGTATGTCGATTTCAAGTTTTGTTTTCGGAAACTCCAAGTGATATTTATATGGTAAACCCGTGAAATATTAAAAACGGCAACAATGAAATGAGCAATAGTACTTGTGACGTCACATCGAGCCTCCAAGTTGCATGTTTGAATGTTCCCTGAAATTTGATGAGTTTCACATGGTGTTTTTCAAAGTATTACAGAACAACTTCATTTCAAATGAATTATTTACCTATCCAAAAGTATCATTGGATATGGTCCATATGATACCATTGGAAAGGTCATTGAATGGACCTTCAAATTATGAAATAATATACAGTGTGATCCATTTTAAAAAAATGAGTTTCGGCAATTTGAAGTTGGCGAAATTTGGTCCTTGTTTCGAAACGCCCTGTATTTTTTGAATGAACCCAAATGCTGTGTATGTTTCTGCACATAGGTACTTTTGGTACTTGCATACCCAGTTTTTTCCATCAATTTTTGAAAATGTCGTTTTTATGAAGATTTTACTTCGTTCATGTTTTTTCATAAAATTTTATTAAAATGTAAATAACTTGACAACGTTGCAAAAAACCTCAAAAACAAAAAGTGTATGTAAAGTCCACATGACAGATATTCTAAAAATTAAAAAATATATAGGGTGATCCATTTAAAAAAAAGACCGAATGTTTTGCCCCGGATTCATGTTTCACCCCGAATACTCGAAAATAATTTTAAGAAGTAGCACATCGAGCCTCCAATAAAATACAATAAACATTTTTTCTCGATCTTCATAAGCCTATCAGCTATGGTTCGAGCGGGGATAGGTGGGCCACCCTGTATATGTCGAATAACAAATGCATAAAACGCATAAACAAACAAAATTGGTCCCGTATGACATCACTCTTTTGAAACCGAGAGAATCTTCCAGACGCTCTCAAAGAAACGTAAAAATAAAACAGTAGTTATCCAACTCTCCTGTCGAACTTAAGTTTTGGCCGTTATAGTCACGTCCGCAACGCCTGGGCCACTAGTGCCCACTAAAAAGTTTACATTTAAAAAGTAGTTAACTATCATTCAGATAAGCCACTCCTACGATTTGCCAGTCAGGTCTTCGTAGTAATTAATTTTATTTCACATTTTCAAATTACCTTCCAAAATATACAATAGTACATTACCTTAAATTTAATCAACAAATTCTACGCAAATCTTTGTAAAATGGTGTGTTAAAGGTATTACTAATTTTATTCTTCGTTAATATAAAAAATTTAAGGAAGTGTACTCTTTTCCAGTACTACAAAAAAAAATACAGTCTACTTTAGTACTACGGGTTCTAGAAAAAGATTTTGCTACCTACCAAGCGACTGGGATCACATATCACGATATGTAGATATATATAATATCTGGTCACCGAGCTTCGCTCTTAATATTCAAATCTACATTTTTAAGCAGCCCAATGAGTATATAATTTAAGTAATATCTGGTCACCGAGCTTTCCCTCTTAATATTCAAATCTACATTTTTAAGCAGTCCAATGAGTATATAATTTAAGTATATTTATAACCTGACAAATTATTAATTAATTCGTGAAAATCACGGAGTGGGCGACATCTACTTGAACTACAGAAAGGTAGATAAATAGAAAGTTGATTGGCGATTGGCTTGAAAGTAGGCGAGAAAATTAAAAAAAGCTGTCAGTGTTAATTTTCAATTTGCTGCAGGTGTTGTTGACGTTTATCAACTGCTTATCACAGAGGTTAGTTAAATGCATTAAAAGTTGCCTAGTTTCTGGAGATTTCACCCTTTTAGGGCAACATCTACTGACGCTTGGTCTTCGCGAATAGTCACGGCGGACAGGCCCCGTTTCCGGGACGGGCAACAGCAGCGTGTAGGGCATAGTGGTTTCAGTGGGGTGGTTTTAGTGAGTAACCGTAAGGGGTAGTCTCACACTATCGGGGAAGGGAAGAACCTTTACCCGATGTGCATAAAGCATTACCACCCGCCAAAAAAAAAAAAGATTAGCTTTAGGTTAGATCTGTGTAATAAATAAAGAAAAGTACGATACGTGTGACATTTTGACATTTGTTACATTCTGACAGGTGTCATATTTTAACAGTTGTCACGTTTTGACAGGTGTTACATTTTGACAAGTGTCCATTTTAACAGTGTTACTCAACGTTCCTATAAATATTTACCTAAACCCATGATTTCTGAAATTGAATTGGCAACGTTGTATTTTCAACTTAGAATTTATGAGATGGCTGTCATTTGACAAGCAAATTATTTATGTCCGTCAAATGAACCTTTTCTTTTTCATACTTTTCAGGTTTATTCTGGTTATAAATTGCTACTTGGGCATTTGTAGAATAAAAAAATGTGAAAAATATTTTTCCGCGCAAAAATTTCTATTGCTAAGTATATTGATTTTATCATGTTTTATAGCATCTGCGAAAATTTCATGAAAATCCCAGCCGGCCCCATTTTCTTAACGTTTACCCAGAGATGTGCGTGTCAGTAGTTGTCAAAATTTGTAGGTCATTGTGGATAAAAAGCGGCAAATTTAAAATTGAATTCTTTCAGATTGAAATGCCAGAAATTAAATAAAGTCAAACCTTTTTACTACTATACTATACAGAAGAAAGGAGTGCAGTATTTAATTTGCAGATTGTAGTATAGGTTCAAGAGGTAGAAATTTTATTTTTACCTCATCCTTCAATACTTATTTGTAGTTAAAATTTAAATTTTAATACATCTGATCGGCCTAATATAGTTTTGGTCTAGGTGAAATCTTGTTTCCATGGTTTTTACTGTAATAAACCTGTTCTTTTGACAGATAAGTCAGACTTTATTTATTCATAGAATAAAATATATATTTCAAAATGGCTTCATTCTAAAAATATCAGTCCTCCTAAATCCTTGAAGGCAGAATTATTAGTAATAGCAAGGCAACATAAAAACAAATTCAAAAAATATAGTATAGATGAGATGGCCCGAGAAAAAGGAATTAAAATTCTCAAATTGCCTGCTTACCACGCAGAGTTAAATCCCATTGAAGTGATCTGGTTACAATTATTAAATGGTTATGTGTCTCAAAACAATACAACATTTAAATTTCCTGACGTGCGAAATTTGTTTTTGAAGGCAGTTTCAGATGTAAATAGAGAACATTGGGGAAAATGCATTGATCATGTTAAAAAGGTTAAAGAAAGTGGATATATCAATGGAAAATTTAATAGAACCTATAATAATAAACCTCAGAAAAGAAAATTATAGTGACACCAGTACTTTTAGTGAAGACAGTGACTTTTTTTTTAATCTTTGAGTTTAGGTAAGTAATCCTCCTTGTTATTTATTGGTTAAATTTAATTCGTTCAATGTTAAAGTGTCAGATGCATAAAGTTTATTTTTATTTTTTGTAAATAATATAACTTCAAAATTTAATCTACGAAGTGCGTATATATATTTTATATGCTGTGACCTTATTTATATTATAGAAACTTATTTTGCAAAGTACGCCTATGGAATGTGACGTTATATCCCCACTTTTACTACCCTCCTCTCTCCTTTATAGTATATATTGCTATATAAACAAGTTATATTATCCCTGTCGTTGCTAGGAAATAAACTAAAAGCTTAACTTTCTTGTAAATATCTCGGAAGATCGAATTTTCACAAACATGAGACCTACATTTTTTGCCGATTTAGATAGGAATTAGTCTACCCTGAAAGTTTCGTTGAATTTTGACGAGTGGATTTCGAGATCCTCTGGACACACACACACACACATACATACATACATACATACATACAAACCTTGCTCGTTTAATAGTATTTGATATATCCTACAGTATTATTTTGGTAGCTATGAAAAATCACTTAAAAAGTCTCAGTCGATCCGAACCAAAAAACAATTCCTTGTGGCTTTCCGAGTTTAATTACTAATCAGCATTTGTATTATTACTTCCCTTTAATTTTGTTTCCAAAAATATATTTATTTCCATAAACCCAACAGTCTCCATTTCCATCCTCAACGTAAATAACCACTGAGAAGTACGGTGTTTGTAAAGATTTTATCTCTTTGATGAGAAAACAAAAGGCTGGAGCATTTCCTGTCCCAAATTTTGATATTAATATTAGCGTAGAGGGTTTTAAAGCACACATTGTCAAAATTTCGCTCACAGAGTTGAGCTCTGAGCAGAAAGGTTTTGTTATGCATGGCTTGGATGTCGGAATTGTTTAATAATTCCTTGTATGAATCTAATTAAAGCCATGTGACTTGTTTATGTGCGGTTTGCTACTTGAAATGACTTTTATACGTCACACTATATTATTCTACAAAGAAAAAGTTTAATTTAATACCGATCCTTATTAATAAGGGTTAAACAAGCATTCTTTGAAGAAAATTAACTTTAAAAATGATGATTTTTGGATTCCAAATAACGGAAAACTTTGTGTAATAATTTTATAAAATACTGTGTAACAGAAGTATCAATGCTGTTAATGTACATTATAAACAATTCGGTTCAATTAGGTAATTTTCCTGACAATTTAAAACTAGCAAAAGTTCAACTATTTATACAAGTGGGTAAGCCGTATCTGCTGTATGTGTTACCTAAATTGCATTTCAACAAATAAACAACTCGATATGGAACGATTTATTTAATGCTAGAAATGGATATTTCAAAATTGGCTCCAAACTTGGATAACCTCAAAATAAGAGTCACCTCGAAATACGAGCCAGCGATGGAAAATATTGATCTGTTTATTCATTTTTCACTAATTTGTATTCCCAATAATTTTCTATACATATAACAATAAATACAATTTTCATTCTTTGCACCTTCCATTCTTCTTCTAAGTATCCTTGCTTTCTCTGTAAATATTTCACAAGGTAGAAATTACATTTATACTAACATTGTAGAAAATACAATAGTGTATGACTAATGAAAACTTCCGAAATGAAAGCCTGAATACCTCGACATAAAATATGGTTCAGTTGTATTAAATCCAAATCAATATTAGATATTTAAAACTTCGGCGTTGGAAATGGAAAAATAAATTCAAAACCACTGTTGAATTGGCAATCGGTTTTGTGGAGTTCCCATCGGTTGTTATCATTTTTCCGTATTTCGGTGATTTTTCCCGTGAGAAATTCTTTGAGATTTTTTCAGCCGTTCAACTAGGTCTGAGTGGTTGGTAGATTGATAAACGATATTGAATACTTTCCTGATACATTTTATCTATTTTACTAAAAAATGTAAGGAATTTGCATATGTATCGTTATTTAACGGAAGTGGTTTGAATAGAGATGCATCAAATCAAAATAGTTTGATTTGTCAAGTCAAGTTTGAATTGACTTGGAAAACCAATTATTTTTTTATACAGGGTGATTCATTCAGAAATGCTCATAGAGTAAGGGTAGATGTAGGACACCAAGGTGCTTCTAAATAACCTATATTTTATGGGTCTATCGTTCTTTATAAACAAGATACAGGGTGATTTATTCATTCTCCCCATTTTTTCAATTAATCATATCTTATGAACCACCCTATACATTTTTATAATATTTGGTTAGTATGTTCTTTGTCTACAGTGGCGTCTATTAACATAATAAAAAAAGTCTTATTACAGGTCCGGCCTTAAAAAAATTAACAAGTAGGTTTCGAGTCGAAACAACACCCTGTATGTCAATATTTTAAAATTTTATTTACAAATTTGGAAAGAGCAGAAAATAATAAGTAAGACTAAATGAATTTTGTATTTCCCCATACAATTTTTTTACTTATTAACATGAGTCAAATCTAGATGTTTCGATAATGAGGTGGCACAAAATTTAAAAAAAATCCATTTTCTGCCCCAAATGGTACTTTTCCAGCTTTAATCCATACAATCATCAACTGTTTCTTTTTCTCCTAATTTTTGGATCCCAACCTTATTCAAAACCGAGAGGACAGGTCCGTATTTGGGACAAATTATTATTATCAATGACTAACTTTCAAACACCATGTATGCGTAAAAACATTATCAAAAAATTATAAAAATGAGGAAAAATGCCCATTCCGAAAAAAACATAACTTTATTTTAAACAAAAATAATGTTGCAATAAATTGTTTTAAGTTAAACGAAAAGAATTAGACACAAAAAAATGTAAACAACGTAACTTATAACAGTTGTTCAAAGTGGCCTCCATTTTGCTCAATACATTTCCGTGCTCTTGAAGTAAGATTTGTAATTGACTTTCTAATCATTTCTCAGTTCCTCACATGCGTCCTCAATTCTCCGTAGAGGGTCCTCTCTAGTGTTATCTTCCATATATTACCAGAACGTCAGAGGATTAAAAACAAAAACAACTGCTTTTTATAATTCTGTCTCCTGTGGTGAAATGGATATGGTCTGCCTCTCAGAGACCAATCTTCAAGATGATGTGTTTGATCAAGAAATCTCTCCATCACAATATAATATATTTCGATGCGACCGTGATCTGACAACCAACAATGTCACCAAAGAAGGCGGTGTCCTATTGGCGTCCAGAGACAATTATAGGTTACTACCAATTTCGTTCTCAGTAGTAAGAAACACACTCCCTGACGTTGACATTGTAGGCTCCAAATTAGTGCTTGGCAACTTTACTTTGTGCATTATTGTAGTTTATATTCCTCCAAGTTGCTCCAATATTCACTATGAAACACTGTTCGATTTCCTGGAGAGTTCGGATTCTGTTATTAGTGGGAACTATTGTCAATGTCTCCAAATGGGATCAACCATTTGTTAACATAAATGTTCATCATCCAGCACTTTCTATTTCATTGAACTGTCGAACTCCTCATATCAATGACTTTTCTATCAAGGCAACAGATGCTAATAAGCAATTTATTTTTCGTAAAGCGAACTTCCCAGCTATGTATGAATTGATCAGGACAACCGAATGGTGCGACGTTGATGAAAGTGCTGACGCTGTGTACTTTATTATATCAAAAATTACACAGCATCTTCAGTCAAACAGTTCCACTGAAAACAATAAGAACTCGTCAATTCCCCCGTGGTTCGACGCTGATGTTATTAGCCACATAAAAAAAAGGAATTAGCATTTAAAAACTATAAGAAATATAAAATAACTTTTTATCAGAATCAACTTTCGGAACTGAGAAAAACTGTAAAAAATAAAATAAAATTAGCATATAATAAATTTACAAACGCAGCTGAAAATAATATTTCATGACTGTTCGAATTTCTGGTCATTCCAGGCATAATGAAATTTGCAGAGTATTTCAAAAGTGTATATTTGGCTTCTGATGAGAACATGTTTCGTGAAAACTTTGATGATTCTGATTTAGATATGTTAGATATAGGTGTTTTTTCCAAAACCGATATAGTTACTGCCTCAAAAAAATTAAAAAACAAACTTACCGCGGGTGTTGACAATGTTCCTAGCCTTGTAGTAAAAGATTGTATAGACATACTATCTGTATCTCTAACGAGCATATTCAATCTAGTTTTATCAACCTGTACCTTTCCTGAATCATGGAAGACTGCTCGAGTGTGTCCAATATTGAAAAAAGGTGACTCTAGCGACATCAAAAACTATAGAGCAATTTCTATTTTATGTAATTTCTCCAAACTTTTCGAAATATGTATGCAAAATGTTATTTACTCTCATGTTCAGGGAGTTATTTCTCCCACTCAGCACGGTAAAACAAAGATCATGCGTAACAAACCTTGCGTGTTTAAATCAATATCTCTGTACTCATTTAGACAAACAAAAACAAGTCGATGTTATTTACTTAGACTTTCAAAAGGCATTCGATCAAATAGACCACTACGTTCTCCTTAGCAAATTAATAAAATTGGGGATCTCTAGGCAACTGCTTACTCTACTTAAGTCATATTTAGTTGACAGACATCAATTTGTTGAATACGAATCTTTCAAATCTGTTTCATACGTAGTTACATCTGGAGTGCCACAAGGTTCTAATCTAGGGCCTCTTTTGTTTTTAATTTTCATTAATGACTTGGCAACCTCTTTGAATATTCCTAGCCTTCTATTTACAGACGATCTTAAATTATATTATAAAATCGATGACATTACTGATTGTCAACGTGTACAGTCTGAATTAGATGTAATCAAACTCTGGTGTAATTATAATCGACAATAACATAATCAGTCGGGTACATGAGACAAAAGACCTTGGTATAACATATGACAGTAAATTTAATTTCACAACACATATCAGAAAAACAGTTGGGGATGCGAATAGGATGCTTGGTTTTATTTACAGAAATAGCAAAAACTTCAAAAACGTATCCATAAAATTGTTAAGTATATTTTGCTTATGTCACATCTAAGTTGGAGTTTGGTGCTTTGGTATGGAACCCAATTTACGATTACCAAAAAACGTCAATTGAAAGTGTACAGAGAAAATTTTTGAAATATTTATGCCTGAAAGTCGATGGACAATATCCTGTGAGAGGCATCGATCATAATATTTTGCTGTCACGATTCGAAATGACATCTTTGAAAATAAGGAGAATTACTCTTGGTATAAAATTCTTGCATAAATTAATTAATAACAATATTAATTGTACGGTTCTCTTAAATGAAATTAATTTTCTAGTACCTAGAATCGTAGGTCGGCACAATTTAAAGTTTTATTGCGAAGCATCACGAACAAATGTTATGTTACGATCACCGTTGAATTTCATGTGCGGTAGTTTCAATAAAATTTGTGAATTTCCAATGTTTGGGAAGTTGTCATTCAAAAACTCACTCACTATTACCCTGAAATGAGGTGAAGCACCATCATGTTGAAAGTACATGCCACCAACATCAACTCCTGCATCATCTAGCAATATGGGTAAAATATTTTGCAGGAACTCCAAATACGCTTCACCCGTTAGTAGATGAGGTAGGATATGGGGTCCAATTAATCGGTTGTTAATAACGCCACACCAAACATTAAAGGAGAACCTGATTTGAGAATGTGTTTTATGGCGAATGGATTTTGTCCGGCCCAAACATGAGAATTCCTTAAATTATTAACACCGTCTCTGGTAAATTGAGCTTCATCGCTAAATAAAAACTTCTGTATAATCTTATTATTTTGTAATACCCATCTACTCAAAGACAATCGAGCAATTTCGTCTCCTGGTTGTAGCCTCTGAATTTGCTGTAAATGTAAATGGATGTGGATTATTTTTTTTTAATCTTCTCCAAACAGTAGATTGAGGAACATTAGTGGCGTGACTGATTCTTCTCGTACTAATTTTTGGATCATTTTGTACAAGGTTAAGAATATCTTGCTCCAACTCGATATCTCGTCTTTTTTGATTTTCTTTTACGTTCAACCTTTAAAATGTAGATTTGATGCAACGTTATTTTTGTTCAACAACTTCCCAAATCATTGAATAGGCAGAGGATGATCTCACAACTAGCCTGCAAGGGGGACCGATTTTAATCCAATCGATTACCAGGTTTGGGGTTATTTAAAATGAAAAATTTATTCAACTGAAGTAAACACTAGAGAGGACCTTCTACGGAGAAATGAGGACGCATGCGAGGAACTGAGAAATTACCTTTTCGTTTAACTTAAAACAATTTGTTGCAACAATATATTTGTTTAAAATAAAGTTATGTTTATTCGAAATGGGCATTTTTCCTCATTTTTTGATAATTTTTTACGCATACAGGGTGTTTGAAATTTAGTCATTAATAATAATAATTTGTCCCAAATACGGACCTGTCCTCTCGGTTTTGAATAAGGTTGGGATCAAGAAATTAGGAGAAAAAGAAATAGTTGATGATTTTATGGATTAAAGCTGGAAAAGTACCATTTGGGGCAGAAAATTTATTTTTTTTTAAATTTTGTGCCACCTCATTATCGAAATATCTCGATTTGACTTATGTTAATAAGTAAAAAAATTGTATGGGGAAACCCCAAATGCATTTAGTCTTACTTATTTTTTCTGCTCTTTCCAAATTTGTAAATAAAATTTTAAAATATTGACATACAGGGTGTTGTTTAGACTCGAAACCTACTTATTAATTTTTTTAAGGCCGGACCTATAATAAGACTTTTTTTGTTATGTTAATCGACGCCACTGTGGACAAAGATCATACAAACCAAATATTATAAAAATATATAGGGTGGTTCTTAAGTTATGATTAATTGAAAAAATGGGGAATATGTATAAATCACCCTGTATCTTGTTTATAAAGAACGATAGATCCATAAAATATAGGTTATTTAGAAGCACCTCGGTGTCCTCCATCTTCCCTCACTCTATGAGCATTTCCGAATGAATCACCCTGTATAAGAATTTGATTTGATTTTGAAATCAAACTTTTTCAAACTGTTTGAAATATGAAAAGTGTTATCTACCGCTCTTTTAATTTGTCAAGGTTATGCAATGAAACGTAGTAGTCCAATCAACCTGCCACGGTTCAATGTTAATTTTGACAAAATTCCAACCCGAAAACAAAAAATAGGGCCGTATAGAGAAACAAAAAAATAATATGAGTTTCTGGTTTATTAAACTCGATCCTAGTTAGCGAAATTCCCTAAACAAATTCGAAAAGTTCACAAAAACGGTTTTTCGTCAATAAAAAAAAGTATAACTCGAATAAAAAAAAGTAAATGAGAAAGTTGTACATAATAAAAATATCTTTCGATTCATTTTTTATAAGTCTCGATCGAGATGTAACTTATCGAGATTTATCGAAAAAACTGTCCAAAATCGCATTTTTTTGTTTTTGCTAGGTATAACTTTATCAAATTTAAATAAATTTATTTGATGGTTGACAAAAAAATAGCTAGTTTGAGCAAAATATTTCAAACTTAAAAATTTTATAGTTTGATTTGATTTGATTCACAGCACTACAGTGAATGAAGGTAAAAATCAACTATTACCTCCGATCAGAACTGGGACGAATCCTCAAAAAAAGATCCGAATCACGAATCCGAATTACGAGATGTGATAGGAATCACGGATCCAATTTCCGAATCCATGTTACTAAAGAAAAAAAGGATTCGAATCAAGTGATTCGAATCCATTTTTCGGATCACGAATCACGGATCATGTCAGTGTAATACCATGTAATCATGTATTTTGTAAGATTGTATGATTCCTAATCATTACCGGCAAAACTAACGTAACAATTCTTTTAGAGTTGACCTTCGGTGAATCCGGATCACAAATCCTTTTTTTTAAAGGATTCGAATCACCGGCCTCGGATCCTCAAAAAGGGTTCGAATTCAGGATTCGAATCCTATGTGATTTGAATCCTCCCCAGCTCTGCCTCCGATTTCGGTAAACCTCCATCGATTTGCGTGAAAAATGACATATGCTCGACTTGCGCTTTTTGCATTTTAGGGGTGAAATCCACCCCATTTTTTAAAAATGGTAAAAAATGCAGATTTGGCGCATTCTGGCGTAAGTAATCTCGTTTAATTAAATAAAATAAATATTTTTACATTTATATGCATGATTTATGGTTTTAATTAATTTTTCAACGCTTTTAGCAACCACCCCTTAAATCGAAAATCATGATAAAATCATTTATTATATTTCTGAAATATGAAATCGCATATTAACATTAGACAAACAGTTTGTTTAATGGTTATGTTATAATTTTTGGTTGACTGTGAAATTTCAACCCTTAAAATACTGAATTGAAATCTCATTTACTGAGTATTAAAATCTTTATTTTATTATTTATTTATTGCGAAATTTTCCACCCTTAAAAATAATGGAAAAAAATTTTTTATCAGCTTTAATAGCTTTAATTATTTAGAATCTTTTTTATCGGTTATGATAAACTTTATTAATATTATTCTTTCCACATTCCCCAAATAATTTTTTCAGTGCTTATTTGACTTATAAAAATTTAATTTGTTAATTAAGAGGAAAATGTATTAAAATAAATTAATTGTATCTGAATTTTACCGATAAAAATCTAACCTTTATTTACTTATTAATTTTTATTTTTGTTGACGATAATCTCGATGTATCAAAGAGCAGATGTACAGAATTCCTTTCAATTTTTCTATCTTCAAAATATACATACGCACGCCCACACATGTATATTTGTGAGCATGTACCTATAGACACGTCTACTTCTTACTATCTATCTTTTGAGTGTTTCCAAATGACACTTACATCGTCTGGCTGTAGATACCTCTCGTAAAATTGGACAAAATGATATAAGGAATGAGGGGTCCAACTCGATTACTTTTCGAAATACAAGGCGTTAAAGTTAAAAAAAAAAATAAATGTTTTTATTTAAAAACTTTAAAACGGATTAATATATTAATTTGAAATTTAGCAGGTCGTTTTTAAATGTAAAAATACATATTTTAGTAAAAAATCATGTTTCATATCTAGATCCAGTGGCGTGCAGTTAGAAGAGTATATCCCCTTTTCCCAACCATTTTCTACGTCCATGTTATTTGAAGCTATTTTTATTTTTTTTTTAATTGCTTAACAGTTTTCAAGTAAAAAACGAAAAACCTTTACATACCGAAAATCTTGTGGTTTTTAAGATATTTAATGTTTTTATGAATTCTGTAAGACCTTTTATTAATGAAATAACCAACAATATTTTTTTTTATCTCATCTATACTTTCTATTTCTTCCTGTGTTCCTGGTTCCTCTTCAATAATATTCGTTTCTATTTCCTTGTCTCCTTGTCCTTTTTCTTCTGACCATGTTTTAATGTTTCCATTTTGATTTAATTAAAAAAACTTTATTTTATTCTTTTATTTTAATTGTCTCTTTTAGAGCCCCATGTTGGGAAGCGGCAATTGAGATGTTTATGGAAATTATCAGATTTTACTTTTTTTAGTATTATTTATTTTCCAATTTTCACCTTTGACATTTTAACATCTTCCACTCCAAATTACAAATTACAACTTTTACATCATTACAATACATATTAGTAATAAAAGAGATTTAACTAAAACCTTAAGAAATGCTCAAATATGCAAAAACTTTTTATTATTATTTTTATTATTATTTTTAAGACTTTTTTACTTTCTGTCGAAAATAAAACTCAATTTTATTGTTTGCCCCGTAAGGAAAACTGGTAAAATCCACACAGTTCGTAATCACTTCGGTTTGTTTTCAGGCCATTACATACTAAAACCTTCTATACACATTCTACAGAAGAATTAGTTTTACTTGAATAGTTCGGGAAAAGTAATGAAAGGATACTACAATGTTGAATTTTATTTTCGTCTACAGAATATAACGTCGATTACAAATCGTTACTACAAATGATCAAAAGGCTGCTCTATAATTGGAATTAACTACTGTTTCAATCAGACTGATATTTCCTACTTTTGGAGAAAAAAAAACATAAATAATCTGTCGTTCTTTCAGTCTTATTTCATTAATTTCCTGCTGAGAGCTATAACTGTTGCCTAATTTTCCATTCGCTATAATTTGTTAAAGTGTCCTAATATTCTGTCTCCATACAAATAATTCAATTTTATGGTTATTTTTAGAAGGCCTAATTTGATTTCGGTAATATTTATATTTTGATGTCTGGCGTCTGATTACGAACCTTCAGTTGCTGTCAATCAAATCAGGTTTGAGATATTTAAAATTCTTCTATTTTTATAAAAATAAATTAATAAGCAAATACTGAGTTATTTATCGAATTGTGTCCTCTAGTTTGTAACTAACGTAAAATAGTATTTTTGTAGCTATATTTCTAGAGAATTATTGTATGCCCCATTATTTATTTATTTACTACACTTTTCTACAGAGAAGTTATTTATAGAATAGGAACTACAGAACGGAATTCAATTTACAAACAAGATAAAAATAATAACTGCATATAAAAATAAAAATAGTAACAGCATATAGGTTTACTTAATAACTAAGAAAATGATTATTGATACTCAACAACTTGCAACAAAATAAATCTCCTGCATTTACCAAATTAAAGGTAGACATCATGACATATAACGGAGAATTCTTTAAAATATTGGTACGAGGAGTTTCGAGATAAAAGGCATTGTTGTTTCTTGACGATAATCGGGAAATACAAAAGTTTAATTTCTTCAGTAAGTTAGAGCAATCTATTAGATTATTAATTAATTTAAATAAGAGTAGAAAGCTGTAATATCTACTACGTGTTTCAAGACTAAAGAAGCTATGTTTGAGAAGTAAGTTTGCGTGCGATATGCCGATTGGAGGATAAATTCCGTCAGTTTTTAAAGTTAACAATTTCAAAAAACGACGTTGAATGCTTAATATAATAGCTTTAAAGTTCCGACTTTTTAAAATTCAGCGCAGTTTCTATATAGAAATCCATACATTCGATATGCCGAATTAAGGATTGTATCAATGTGCAAATTAAATGAGAGCTTCGAGTCAAATGTCACTCCTAAGTCAGTAACAGTATTGGGCCTCTCTATGGTTTAGCTATGTATCATGTAAAGATAACTTATTATCCTTACACCATACAACTACCCTGTCCAAGTTTTCAGCCAAACGTTCACAGTCCTTAAAGTGCGTCACAGTGTAATATATTTTAAAGTCATCAGGATATATATCAAATGAAACATCTATTTCACTACATATATCGTTGATAAAGATGTTGAATAATAACGGACCCAGATTGGATCCTTGGGGAACGCCGGTCCTAGCTAGATATTCGACAGACTTGAAACCATTAATCTGAACATATTGCCTTCGGTTATTTAGGTAAAAACTAAAGAGGTCAAGGAGAGCATCTGAAAGACCAAACAGAGAGAGTTTGTGAAGTAATGTCTATATTATACATAAAAAACTAAATATAGGAAACAAATTAAAAACTTGTTTTTCTTAAGGTTGCAGTCAGTTATACACATTAAAGAAAAACTCTTTGATAAATTGTCGAGCTTTCGAAGACCCTATGTAGAATATGAAGAATAATGATTGGATATAAATTTTTCTGTCATAGATTTTCCATCCGTTGTCGGCTACAGTTAATTGGCGTAGTATTTCACATAGCACAAACAAAAGTAGTTGTCCATTAGTCTTACCTTGAGACACTCGCAATTATATCGTTTTCAAGTACGAAACGATTTCTCACTTTTGTTTTAATGGCAGTCATAGACGAGAAACTCGCATAAATATGATGTTACAAATAGAACCAAACATTTTACAGCTCCATTCGCTACCTGAAGGTATTCCTGCATCCTTTTGGTCCAAAATTCGTCCGGGTTCTGGGGAAAAAAATTGGAGCTTCAACATTCTATCACTTGATATTTCAATCAAGTTTTTCTTTCATGTTTGTTGGTATTTCAACATGTTGAAAGGAATAGGCTAAAACGTATTCAGTATCCATCTGCAACTAACGTAACTGTTATGATTTTCTTCGGGGAGCTGTTGTTTTAAATTGAGCAAAGTAACTTGCATGCCTACAGAAACTTGTTCAAAATTTAGAGTACCGTAATTGGATACAACTTCCATTATTTCCTGAAAGCACCTGGAATGATTCGAGATGCTTTTTGCCAAGTGAAGTCGACCATAAATCGATTTTTCTTGTAAACCGCTTCATTTTATTTTTGTCGCTATTTTGGTTTGGGTGATAAGCAGGTGGAAATAGGGGGTCGTGATCAATTTTTTTAACAAAAACGTGGTCGCGCTTTAGATAAGTTTGGGGCGACAGTTGCTCCAGCCAGTGATGTACGCTCGTGGTTTGAATATATTAAAGTACCACTTATACATCAAAATATCTAAAAACCTATTGATTTATGCGACTTTTGCTCGTTGGGACTTTTAAACAACATAAATTGTATGCTAATTTGACCATAACCACTTTCCTGTATAAAGTGTCCTAAATTATTATTTATTTAATATTTATCTTAGTTTTGATGTAAGGTTTGGAAATGTCTTAATACGCTTATTGTTCATTTGAGCGAGCTTAAGTTGAACAACCCTCGTATTTCTAAATTGCCTTTGGCATATCTATAAGGTCTACATTTCAGGTTAGTTTGTTATCCAGGATTACTCGCGAATATTTAACTTCACAGGAAACTTTTAATTCCATGTCATTTAACTTTAAGCTTTAAAAACCGATGCGTTTAAAAGCACAGGTAAGTAAAAAGATCGTCTGGTTTAAAACAAATTTTATATGAACCACCTCATTTTATTTCATTTTGCTTATGTTCCGCGTTACACATGCAGTTTCGTATTTCTGTATGCTGGAATTGCATTTATTCAAATATGGTGAAATCCGTTTAATGGCTGAAGGCGAGCGCCTAGAAACTTTTGAAACATTTGAAGTATGTATGTATTTATTATATTGCCGGGTTTCCATTTTATTATATTTCATATTTCAGTTGTATGGTATTTTTGTTTCTGAATAATTCAAACGTAATATTTCATTTAGTTCTTTGTTAAAATGCGAATAATTCAAAAATAATATTTTGTCTAGAGAATGCGCTTGATTTCTAGTTAAGAGAATATACTGTTAGGAGTAAACAATGACAGGGGAACAGTCATTTAGTTCTTTATTAAGGTGCATCTTCTAAGGCAGACAACCCCTTGGCGCGACACGATTTATGATTTAGTCTTTAAGTTTTACAATGGAAGTGGAAAAGGTAGCAATATCAATACCGCTTGCACCCTTTGTTCAAACACAACTGCCGAATAACGCCGTACTTTTCACCTCTGTCTGTAAGTCGCGCTCGAATAATCGCTTGTTTGGTCTATGCTCCATATGAATATATGGTACCACCTTAGATTAAAGAGACCAGAGATGTAACATCCAGGCTTGTTCTAGCTGCGCGAATGTTGCCTGTTTTTTAAACTGGGTGAATTGAACGCGGGAACCTAGACGATACGGGCTCTGAGGATACGAGAACTTGGTCAGAGACGGACCCCAGTCAATTTTAGTTCGTTTGAAATTGTTCGAATCACGAAATGATTTTCGGCTTAGTCCCATCACCCAAACGGCCAAAAATCACCCTCTACAGGGCGAAACATTTTTTTTGCTGCAAGCAAGAAAACCCGCGATTCCCCCATCTTGAGGGTGATTTTTGGCCGTTTGGGGGGTGGAACTAAGTCGAAAATAATTTTAAATACCGCCATCGTGTTCAGCATCCTTGAAAACGGGGGAAGATATATTTTGCTAGCGTCCGCGATTCTCCCATTTGGGGGGTGGTTTTTGGCCGTTTAAGGGGTTGGGAGCCTCCAAAAGAATTTTAACCACCGTCATCGTGTTCAGCCTTCTCGAAAACGGGGGGAGGTGGTTTAGTTGCTGCTTAAAATATTTGTGTTTTTCGAGATTTTTTCCGATTCGCAGAATGCACTAAAAGACGATCCTGGAAATGAAAATGGTACGTGGCTTGGTGCTGTTCGGGTCTAGTCGGACAAACTTTGATTCTCTATTGATGGGTGAATTCATACCGAAACAGACAGCATGGGCAAAGGACAATGTTACATCTCTGGTCTCTTTAATCTATGATTTATGACATTTATTTTATATTCAATTTAAAAACCGCAAAAGGGGACCCACACTTGACTGTTCCAGTGACGTTTGTGCTACCGAATATAAATATTACTTTTTATGAGATTTACGAACACGTTCCACTAACGGGCCTAACGGAATGAAAAGCCTCCAAAGTATAAAAGTTATTCTGGAATATGGGGTAAAAAGCGGAAGCGATGTAAATAAGGCCCGCAGCATAGACGTGGGTGTACGACAATTTGCAGGGCCTGAGTAATAACTAGAGAGCGTAATTCCAATGATGATTTATTTGGGAAAATTGGAGACATGCTGACAGTTGATATATGCCGTATTCCTTTTTGTTACGATGTGTCATTTTGTGTTGGTGATAATGATTTTCAGGTTTGAGAGAGAGAGAGAGAGAGCGTGTTCAATCAAATATAGGAAATAAGGAATGTGAAAAATATAATTGGAAAAAAAGGAATATAAATCATCTCAAAGTCTACCAGTTACTTATGATATAAAATATTAAAGATAAAAAGCCATTAGTGTTCAGCATCCTTGAAAACGGGGGAAGATATATTTTGCTAGCGTCCGCGATTCTCCCATTTGGGGGGTGGTTTTTGGCCGTTTAAGGGGTTGGGAGCCTCCAAAAGAATTTTAACCACCGTCATCGTGTTCAGCCTTCTCGAAAACGGGGGGTGGTTTAGTTGCTGCTTAAAATATTTGTGTTTTTCGAGATTTTTTCCGATTCGCAGAATGCACTAAAAGACGATCCTGGAAATGAAAATGGTACGTGGCTTGGTGCTGTTCGGGTCTAGTCGGACAAACTTTGATTCTCTATTGATGGGTGAATTCATACCGAAACAGACAGCATGGGCAAAGGACAATGTTACATCTCTGGTCTCTTTAATCTAAGGGTACCACTGATCGCGCGCGACGAACAAGACGGGGGCAGTCGCGCCTGAACTCAGCCAGAATATTTATTGCGTCCAATAGTCAGGCTGCTTTAAAGGCTCTGAAGTCCAAAACTAATGAGTCAAAACCAATCTGGAATGGCAAACAATCCCTTAATCAACTGGCTAGTTACAACAAAGTAACTTTGTTATGAGTGCCAAGGCATAAAGGAATTGTCGGAAATGAGATAGCTGATGGTTTCGCAAAAGAAGGAGCTTGTACTCCTTTTATTGGACCAGAACCATTTTGTGGTATTCCAAAAATCCGCATCGTGGAAGAACTCCAAAAATGAGAAAACGAAAAATATTCCAGGCCAAAGGCAAGCAAAAAAGTCATTACGACCCTCTGTCCGCTACTCTAAATTGCTCTTAGAGCTTCAGAAATCTGATCTCACAGTAATCACAGGGATTCTCACTCAGATACCATCTCTGTAAGATGAGCAAACTGGAACAGGTCTTCCTAAAGCCAAATCAGGTCATAAACCTAGCCTAGGGTAATAGGCTTTCTCAGAAGCCTAGATCTTTTGGACTAAAACATAGATCTAGGGTATAAACAAAAGACCCCCTTGTAATCTACAATCGAAAATTGTGAATTGACAAAGATGACGAAAATCATCGAACTATAAAGCTTGGGGATAAATATATAAGAGTGGGTGTTGGGAACAAAATACGACAGTGAAATAGCTTAAAGAGTGATTAACTAATAGGATATTACCACATAATACAATCGAGCAATAACAAACCAACATAAAAGGTTTGGAAATTGAGAAATCATATCGAGAGAAGAAGAAAAAGGCCAGTGTAAATATCAGTATTAAAAAGATGGTGAAGGAATGAGCCGTATCGCAAAAAGAGGCAAGAAAAATGGCAAAGAACAAAAAAGAAAAAATTATTGGGAACAATCCACTTTACACCTTCGTGTCTAATAAAGTTTTAATTACATATACATAGAATGTTAAAATGTAATTTTCTGACAAAATATTACACAAAATTATACGGATCAATAAGGTAATTAAAAAAACTTTAAAATGATCATATACCTCCGATATCCTCCACTCATATATATCGGAAAGATAGTTTAGAATTAGGCAAGAAAAAGCCTATTCCGATCTTAAAGAAATTAAGGCCAGTACCACAAGGAAGTGTCCTAGGACCTGTCCTGTACTTACTGCACACATGTAATATTCCATAGTTAGAAAACAATACCATAGCCACCTTCGCCGACGACACTGCCATTCTAGCAGTAGGAAAGAGCAATGAAGAAGCAACCCACAAGCTGCAAACAGCTGTCCACCTTATCTATGACTGGACAAAGAGATGGAAAATTAAACTTAAAGAAACTAAATCACTCCACATTAACTTTACAAACAAAAGGATAGGTCATATTCCAGTCAGAATAACCTGATTCCGTATTCAAACACAGCAAAATACTTAGGAATTACCTTAGATGCCAAACTCCGATGGAAAATGCATGTTAAAAAGAAAAGAACTTGAACTGAAATATAGAAAAATGTACTGGCTAATTGGAAGAAAATCCACTCTGTCTCTACATAATGAGCTTATGCTTTATAAGCAGATACTTAAGCCTGTATGGATCTATGGTATCCAACTATGGGGATGCACCAAAGCAAGCAACTTAGCAATCATCCAAAGATTTCAAAACAAAGGACTGAGGAACATAGTAGATGCCCCTTGGTACATTCGCAATAGTGATCTCCATAGGGATCTGGAAATGGACACTGTTGACCAGACCATCAAGAAATTAGCCAAAAGTCATGAAGAAAGACTTCATCATCATGTTAATGTCGAGGCTATCCAGCTCGTAGACAATACTGGGTTAGAAAGAAGACATAAGAGGATCAAGCCCTTTGAGTTAGTTTAGTGTTTTTAGTGCAAAAGCAGAGCTTGTGTGTGCACGTTAAAGTTTAGTGCAATCCTTTCTACAGAACCTAAGGAACGCTGAAGAGTATACCTTAGTTTTAAGTTTCAAACGCTATTAGATTAAGTTAGAATTAAATTACTTATTGGTCACTGTTCACCAGATTGTAATATACTAAATGCCTTTATGGGTGTTTAATAAAAAAAAATTATTGTTACCAATTAGTCTTGGTTAGTGTTACCAATTTAGTGGTTTTTATTTGTTACGTTTTTAATAGTTAAAGTTTAATAAACGTAATGTGCGTGTTTATTTGGGATTCTGGAAAACGAACGTTATTACAGTCCACACAAGAGGCTGCATTGTAACAAAAAACTTGCATCGGCCGACCTTGGAAACAGTTGCAATCATATTGAAAATACGTGAAAAATGTTAGAGAGACTACAAAAAGTTCTTCTAAAATAATATCAATTTGGAATTCAAAATTGTTGCAGAATCAAAATCGTTAATTGCGTTAAAAAGGAACGTATACTAATCCAAATTCTAGAGTAAACGTTCAAACTGAATTCTTTTAACATACTTGACAATTTTATTCACATTTATGACATTTATTTTATATTCAATTTAAAAACCGCAAAAGGGGACCCACACTTGACTGTTCCAGTGACGTTTGTGCTACCGAATATAAATATTACTTTTTATGAGATTTACGAACACGTTCCACTAACGGGCCTAACGGAATGAAAAGCCTCCAAAGTATAAAAGTTATTCTGGAATATGGGGTAAAAAGCGGAAGCGATGTAAATAAGGCCCGCAGCATAGACGTGGGTGTACGACAATTTGCAGGGCCTGAGTAATAACTAGAGAGCGTAATTCCAATGATGATTTATTTGGGAAAATTGGAGACATGCTGACAGTTGATATATGCCGTATTCCTTTTTGTTACGATGTGTCATTTTGTGTTGGTGATAATGATTTTCAGGTTTGAGAGAGAGAGAGAGAGCGTGTTCAATCAAATATAGGAAATAAGGAATGTGAAAAATATAATTGGAAAAAAAGGAATATAAATCATCTCAAAGTCTACCAGTTACTTATGATATAAAATATTAAAGATAAAAAGCCATTAGACCTGAGATAATTTACTTTACTTCTTAATATATATTGAGTAATTGATAACATTTTGATATTACGTTCTGTTAGGTACTAGGAGAAATAGCAACCTGTATTTTCGCGACTACGCCATCTAGTTAACAATGCCTTATCTGTATCTATATCTGTATCTGTAAATATAGAAGGGTGGGTCATCCCACAGCACGTAGGCCACATTTGGCCCATTGTGCATCCTTCAACGTCTTCCTTCTAGCTCGTCAGCCAGCCTACTTGTTTAAAGTAAGTGATGACGTCGCCTGAAGGTAGCAACCTCATGTTGGCAGATGTTCTTCCGACTCACACACGCTCCTACAACCTATAACAGTGCAACAACGTGGCAATGCAGTGCTTGCATTTTTCACCTAAACCAGCCTTACAGGAACACTCATTACTTGTCCATTTTCTGTAATTTTCCCATTAATTTGATGGGGATTACCTCGCAAATTCGAGGTTGATAAACAGAAAGTCCAAACAGTCACTGAATTTTTGCCGCATTTAAACAAATATCCAGCGTATGAAATGCGTTCAGCTTGTTTGAAATTTAGTTTTCAAGGGTCTGATGTAGCCCATTCGCAAATATTGTCAATCATAAGACTCACTTTTTATATTTAATACGAGAGCAACACTTAATTTAATTTAAATCTTCACCCTAATTGACGCCATCTTGGATAGGCCACGCCCCCATCCCAATAGTCATGTATTTTTTGGCTGTGTCGCTGTTCGGATACTGTAGTAGTTCCTTGGCTAGCTTGCAGCCTTTTTCGTCATCCCATAAACTTGTTAAGAGAGTGCTTAGGTCAGCCACAGCTGATGCCGATAAGCCTATGAAACTACCAGGTCCCAAAAGTTTTTGGGAGGCCGCTTTCTTAGCTAACGAGTCAGCTATACGGGTGCCTTTTGATTTTCCATGGATTTGATTCAAGCTAAAGCGACTACGTTGTTGTTGCAAGCTTCGATCAGGGCCTGGCGACATTCTAGTACTAGACCTGCATGGTCTATTCAGAGCTGGTAGTGCCTGACTGCTGTCCGTAAGGATGTACATATTATTACCAGTAATGTTTCTTCTGGTAGTCTCCTTTGCAGCGATGGAGATAGCAGTGAGCTCTGTTTGAGCTATACTGGCATTAGAACTCATTGCCTTTTATATTAAGATTCAGGGATCTGGAATAAATTCTACAGCCTGACCCCTCATTTGTTTTAGACCCATCGGTGTAGATGCACAAGGCACCTACTGCCAATGTAGCCTCTTGAACGTTTTTTATTATTACCCTGCAGGGCCTATGAAAGACATATCTTGATGCAATCGAATCTGGGTTGGCTTCTAGCAGTGGGACCTCTCCAAGGACCTCGTGCCACAAGTCATACCTCGACTTACCGTATCCTACTTCAGGTTGTATAACAGTAGAGCGTAGCCGTGTCATGGTTGCCGTAAGTAGGCCCACTATTATTTTCTCATATCATTTCCTTCGATTAGAAATATATTTTTGATCAGTCTTAAATATGTCTCTGATACATGGAAACATTATTTCGGTTGTACTTTTTGCATTAATTTGCTACACGTAGTGCCAATGATAAATGTATTTATTCTGCTCACTAACTCAGCTGATGGTTCCTGACAGGCCAGAAACGGCGCTATATTGGGATGTGAATTGAACAAACAAAACCTCTAATGGCATTCTGTTGTTAATATTGTATAATAATAAATTAACGATTCAAGACTTTGAGATTATTTATTTTGTTTATTCTTAATTAATGGATAATAATTTGATTTTAATAATTATTGAACTCGTTGCTTTTGGTAAAAATACAATTACCGCAGGTAGCAGTGATACATCATTTAAGCGGACTATAAACCCAGCCGTAATTTTCACAGAATCGTATCTATTAAACTAAGTTATATTAAGAGTTCAAATTTGAACACAATAATTATGTATACGTATTATTCTAGTGCGTTTTGTTATCCAGAAAGATGAAGCTTTTTTGGATACCAAAATGTAGCAATAAAAACCTATAAAACGTTACTTTTCAAAATCAAAACTATTTAAGCTCTTAATCTTTAAAAATGTGTATTTAGAAATATTTAAAATAACATAATTTCCTCGCAACAAATTGCCCCATTTGAAAGAACCAGACAGATTTACCACTAAAATTTCCCTCAATTAAAATGGGACCAAAAACAGCGTTTATAATAAATAATAAAATAATAAAAGTCAAATGGAGTAAAAACAATAATAATATGAATTTGTTATCAATTCAGAATAACTGAACTCAGGAACAGTGTCAGAGCTGTTCGGCCACCGATTCAACAAGAGAAACTTAAAGATATATCGTATCACTTTTTTCTGTTACGCCTATGTGACCCAAAAATACACAAAAATCATGGAAATCAAGTGTACTGACTTTGTTGCGTTTAGAAATTTTGAAGGGAAGTAAAAAGCTGTAAAATATGAAAACCAAATCCCGATTTACCTGGAATATATTTTGCTGCAAATAAATTCGGTCTGAAAGTCAAGCATAGTCGAAAATATTGGGTGACAGATGCTTTCTTGAAAAAAAAAGGACAATATTTGAGAAGCTTGTTCGGAATATTTAATATAAGAATACCTTGTAAAAGAAAATACAATGAATGAAGTTTTCTTAATGAAACCAGACGGTTTCTTTGAATAGCAATAATTTAACAGATTCCCCCAATAAATGTATGTCTATACAGGGTGTAATTGAAATGTGTACAAATATTTTAACTACAAGGTCAAATATTACATGCGAAATACTGCATCATAACACATTGAATGCGACGTTGCCGGGTAAATTATCAATCGTTAAAATACAATAAGATCAAATACGATTTAAACTTAACGTGCTTGGGAAATTACCCTTAAAAGTTTGGCAACACTTCACGACGTTGCCGCTGTGACATAGCGAAAATTCTTGATTTATTTACAGTAGTTACAAATTGCCCTCCAATGTACTATAACATAATGGCATATTACAATAAAAATTACAAAACTACATAACTATTAATTTTTATTTTAATCTTAAAACACTTTTCTTACTATTGAAAATGCTTTAAAGTCAAGATTTTACTGTTCTATAGTCTAGCAGTTCTTTTTTACATCCATTCGACTCTTCAATCAAGTTGATAGCACATTAGATGCACTTAAATTCAAGCTAGGAAAAAACATAACTGGCACAATTTTATCTTTAAGTGAACGAAAAAAAAAATCTACCTGGCAACGCCGCAGATTTTTGACGTGTCACATCATGTCATTGCTAAAATAAATATCCAATATCTGTTAAAGAGTTACTAGTAAAATTATAATAGTGCTCAACATGCCGTCCATTATTAGCGATGCAAATATCTGCTCTCCGATGAAGACGAATTTGTGTCCTACAAAATAAATTATCTTGGGATTCTCTCGAATTTCTGCAGGTGCCAGATTAATTCTGTATCTTAACTGTTCTATGAAATTAATGGACACACCATAAACTAACTTTTTATATGACAAAAAAAATCATAGGGATTTAAGTCTGGAGACCTGGGAGACCAACTTGTAGGACCATTCCTCCCAATCCACCTCTAAGGGAAATATTCAGTTAGACACTGCCGCACACGTATGTCAAAGTGAGGAGGGAGCACCGTCGAGTAAGTACCATATCCTTTGTCTTATCGTGAGAGAAATTTCTTCTAAAAGGTAATTTTTCCCTGAAGAAACAGAGATACTGGAGCCCATTTAGACAATTTGGAAGGATATAGAGTCCGATGAAATTTTTACTAATAATTACGCCAGCCCAAACATTTATTGAACATTTTTGCTGATGACCGTATTCATGGAGAGCATGAGGATTTTTATCACTCCATTTATGAGCGTTGTGCATATTAAATATTCCATCTCGAGTAAAAGTAGCCTCACCAGTAAATAAAATATTGTTCAAGAATTCTTCCGTATCAGCAATTCTTTTTAATATCCACTGATAAAATTCAATTCATCTCTCTGGATATAACGCCTGTACTTTCCGAACGTAGTAAGGATGTAAACCTTGTTCATTTAGAGTTCGCCCAACAACAAAATGGGATACTGCTATTTCAGAATCAAGTCTTCTACAATTTGCTTCAAGTATATTCTCAATCTTTCCAGTATCTGTTCTTCGGCATCAAGTATTCGTATAGAGCGAATTCTACCTTTATAAGCATTAAAAGAATGGAAGGAAATCGTTCCCGATATAAATAATAATAAATTCTATTTACTCAGACACGTAACATACAGACATACACTAGACATAAACGAGACATACACCAGTCTTACACGAAACAAACACATTCATGATATGTCCTGGTACATATCGGCCCGACATACCAGCCTCTCCCCGGCGAAAGCCGAGGAATAACCCGAACATAAAAATAAATAATAATAATATATTAACAACAATAAATATCCAAAAGAACTTACTCGAAAAGACAAAATAGTAATAATCGGGTTATTAATTGGACAGACTAGGCTGATCCATGGACACATATTATTAAATGAAAGACCAAGCTACTGTCCTCAGTGCAGAAATCAAGAATTAACAGTCACACATATCCTACTCAAATGCGGCTTGAAAATGTATTGAGAAAAATACAACATAAACGAAACAATAATAAAAGCTCTAAAGCTCTGTTTGCTATCGGATATGTAGCCTATGAGGAAGGAAGAGAAAATATAACTGGATAAAAAAGCGATAATACCACGTTTCCTGGTTAACGATGCGTGTTTGTTATTTATTTATGTGGCACGCCAGTTTAAATTCATGGAATATTCTTACCAATTACCAGCTAGAGCTCATATTTTGGGCAGGATAATTTTTAAAGTTGGATTTCTCGTATTTACTTTCATGTACTCGACCTGTTTGACAAAAATTTCCAATCAAAGTAAATACTCTACATCAAACTTATGAAAAATATCCGGCTAAATCTGAGCTCTAGTGGTATTACCCCCGATTATTTTTTTCATCTGTCAGAAGACAGATTTTGTGGTTTCAGCCAATAAGAGCTCACGATCCTAACCAACGATTGAGTTTTATACTGATAAAACCGCCTCTTCGTTTTTGTTATTTTTTCGATAAAACTTTGTTCAAGATGTATTTGTAAACTAAGTTGTTTATTCGTTTATTTCAAATCGCTTTAACACACACATAACTCACTTCAACACTCAACATCAGTTTTTGACTTTTTGAATACCTAAACACTTCAAATTACACAACTCCATAAATCCCTTTAAAACTTACAAATGTCAAAGTCTAACCGAATTAAGCCAAACGCAATCGCGCATGCCTTGGTTGCACTGTATTTAAATCTATAACAGCTCCATATTTGATGTTTCAATTTAAATTGATAAAGAAAATTTTGAACATTTGTGTGTAAAGTGTATTTTGCATAAATGACTATACTCTCTATTTTAAATACAAAAGATTCGAATAATAACCTTCCCAAATACCACCCATCCTCTCAAATTTTATAGATTAAATTTTTGGTCTCCATGCTCAAACGAATTTATTTCAGGCAAAACCACTCAAACAAACTGATTTGAGATAAAATCATTTTGTTTTCGTGGTTTTTCCAAACAAAGCCGTTTTCATGAAAACCAAAAATTTTATCGATAAAATTTGGAGGACTCGTGGTATTACATTTGATAAATCACTGAAGCTTGAAGCCTATGTGTGAGATAATGCATCATCATAAATATATAGGTGCGAACATGTTCACGTACATGAGTAGATACACACATATAGTATGTTAAGTCCTTTTTGGTGTTGAGTCTAGTCCGGTTTAATAAGTTTGATTTGACATAATCGAGTAGTGTTCATAGTAGGGTAATGTAATATATTGTCTTGCTTGACTATCCTTTTCAGCAGCAGCACCAAACGCCAGAACCGGATCAGTTAATTCAGTGCTAGAATGGTATATTCTGTAACAAGGTTGGAATGAGAATTCGAGACGAGTGGACGAGTGTACTTTCTCCACGGCCACATAAAGTAGAAATTAAATATAGTAAAATGAAACCTCAATCTCTCAACATTGTGTAGTAGTATTTTTATATTCAAGCTTGGATTTTTGCGGTAGCAAATTTTGAGTTATATTATCGGCATATTTTTTTGATTTCTGGAGGAGTATTTTGATTTTGATTTTGATTTTCTTCTCCTTTTTAATAAATTAAAAGTTTTTACAAACCAATATTAAGACCACGTCAACTAATACTGACAGTTAATTTGACATTCAAGGCAAACCTTATTTTTTTAAACAATTACGGAAAGAAGATTCTATCTCTAGTGATAGAATGTAATACATATAAAATACATAAGAGACAAATGTTTCAGAATTTTCTTTCAATCTCAAGAGCGAGAGTGTTTCTTTTCTGTTATTATAAGTGGTTTCAGAATAACTACATTCAGTAGTGGCCGTGGAGAAAACATGTTAACAGACAATAAAATCACATCAAAAACACTTTAAAATTAACACAAACTTACAACACCGCTTGAATGTCGACTGATCCGATGTAAATTATCACCGATTCTTCAACAAAAACTTACATTCAGTAGCAGTAGCGCCATGGCGAACACATCGGAGTGTGTTCACTGCTGCGACAATTTTATAGTAAATACGAAAATGGTTATCTGTAAACTATGTGAAGATAAATATCATGCTCAGTGTCTTAAGTTGAAAGATAACAAAGTGAAGATATTAAATGATTGCCAAAATATTTTTTGGTTTTGTGATACGTGCCTTGTGAGATTAGATGACAAAATTAATATCAGTCAGCAGATAAAAAACATGGAAAAAACAACTAAAAAGTTATTAGAAGACACCAAGCAAATTCTAGAAACAGTTAAAAATACGCATCAACCAAAAAAACAGCAGGATAGTACAACAACAAGAAATGATACACAGAAAAAAATTAAGCCAGCTGATATCGCTGTGGCAGTCAAAACAATTAAACCTGTTGGTCAAGGAAATGTGTTGATAAAATGCGATGATGGAGATTCCCTACAAAAAATTAAAAATACCTTTATGAATAATTTATCAGATAAGTATACAATTGAAGTTCCTACAGTTTTGAGACCTAGAATTTTAATCGTTGGAGTAAAAGAAGGTACTGACGAAAGTGCGTTTGTTGCCAATGTAAGACGCCAAAATTTTTTAGATGTACAAGGAAGTAATGATGACATTAAAATTATTAAAAAATACGTGCCTAGGAATAAAAAGCATATGAATATAATTGTGGAAGTATCACCCGAAATATTTGATCTGGTAATCAAAAAGGGACGTGTTTTTGATGGATGGCAGAGTTATCCGGTATATGAGCACATTGGTGTTCGTCGTTGTTTTAAATGTTGGCGGTATAATCATAAGGCTGAAAATTGTACTTCTACTAAAACAGTGTGTCCTAAGTGTAACGGTGAACATAAAAGCTCTGAATGTAAGGAAGTAACAAAAAAATTTACAAATTGTGTAAACGCACACGATATCTTAAAAATTGCGGGGATAGATTTTAACCATTCGGTATTTAACAAAGAATGTGCCTCGTACAAGAGAGCCGTTGAACAGACTAAGTCCAGAATTCAATATATATAGCCATCACAGAAAATAGCAGTAGATACAAACTATAAAGCAATCTGTGTCAATATTGATGGTTTAACGTCACACATTGATGAACTTCGATTATATGTATATGAAAATAATCCCCTATTAATAAGCGTCACAGAAACTCATATTACTGCTGATATAAATGAGAGCGAGATTCAAATTCTGGGATACAACTGTATAGGAGTGAACTCAGATAGCATACTGGAGGCTGTATAATCTACTTAAGGGACAATATTAATTACTCGGGCCTACAAAAAGTTGCGGTATCTCTAAATTATTGGGTATTATTAATAAAAATTCAGCAGGGCAATATGTCATAATTGGGTCGATCTACAGATCCCCACATGGCAACTATAATGAGTTTTGGCTATTATTTGATGACTTACTTCAAGGAGATACGGTTATCTTTGGAGACTTCAACATTGAGTTTAGAGCTGATCTGGGCGTGGTAAACAAATTTAAAAATTCTATTCAAGATTCCGGATTTAAACAAATCATTAAAAAACCCACAAGAGTGTCAAAAACTTCATCTTCTTTGATTGACTGGATTGTGACAAATAATTTCTCATTAACTGAACTTTCTCGAGAATTTCCAATAATATCAGACCATAAAATGATAGGAATAGAATTAAAGGGGTGGTGCATGAATCGCAAAGAGGAAACGAGTTATGTACTCAAAACAAATAAGGAAAACATCAATAAAATTATAAATGATCTAATAGGAGCTCCGTGGGAAACTACCTCAACAGACGTTGATGTCTTATATAAAAATTTTATCAATAATACCACAAAATCGATAGAAAAAATTTCCCCTCTGGAAATAACGATGAGAAATAAAAAAGCATGGATAAACAATAAAGTAAACCAAGCACAAAAAAATCGAGATGAAGCATACAGGAAATTTTAAATAACAAACTCAGAAGAAGATTGGAAAATATATAAAACTAAAAGGAATAATGTATGGTGACTACTTTATTCCTTGTCCTAGCTATGGAGCTAGACAAGAGAAGAAGATATATTTTGAAGATAAAATAGACAAATCTAAAAATGATGGAAATGCAATGTGGAGAACCATAAAACAATTGTTGGGACAAAACAAAGAAAAATTGGATGTTGGAAAAATTAATTTTAACGGATATAATAATACTGTGGAAGAGAATTTCAATGAATTTTACAAAAATAGCATAGAGGAAATCGCAAAGAGCATTGAGGGTAACAGTATTCCACCAATGGAGGACGTCAACAGCAACAGTGAGCTTACAGTTTTTTATAAAATTAGTTTTAATCAGTTAACAGAAATAGTGAATAATCTTAAAAAAAAGTTCGAGAGACGTGTGTCTGAGTATTACACTGTTAAAGGAGATATTTCGTGTTATCGGGTACCCTCTCCTTAATCTTATAGATACAGTTATTATAAAGGGTGCGTTTCCTAGAGACTTAAAAACTAGTATAATTGTTCCAATTGTCCAACAAGACCAGAAGACTGTAGACCTATAAACTTATTACCGTCGGTAGACAAGATAATTGAAATTGTGGTAAGAGATCAACTAAAATCTTATTTTGAGAACAACAATATGTTGTGTGAAGGTCAGTCAGTGTTTCGAGATCAACATTCTTGTGAAACTGCTCTCCAATTTGTTTGTACAAAATGGAGGAATGAAATGAACCAGGATAAAGTTATTATTAGCGTTTTTATCGACCTTAAAAGGGCTTTTAAAACAATAAATAGAAAATGTTTATTAAAAAAATTGCAACAATATGGGGTAAACTCGGTAGCATTAAATTTGATTAGGGAGTATTTGACTGATCGATACCATAAGACTAGAGTAGGAAATAATTTATCGAGTGAAACTGAAAGCCTCTATGGGATACCTCAAGGAAGTGTGTTGGGTCCCCTTCTCTTTATTATTTACGTCAATGACATTCATAAACGATTAAAAGAATCATTTATTAGCCTTTTTGCAGACGACACACTTATCTCTGTATCCGGTAGGGACTTTCAGGAAGCAATGGAAACAATAAATGAAGAATTGTCTATTTTATACGACTGGTTGTGTGCAAATAAACTCAAAAATATCTGGTCACCGAGCTTCGCTCTTAATATTCAAATCTACATTTTTAAGCAGCCCAATGAGTATATAATTTAAGTATATTTATAACATGACAAATTATTAATTAATTCGCGAAAATCACGGAGTGGGCGACATCTACTTGAACTACTGAAAGGGAGATAAATAAAAAGTTGATTGGCGATTGGCTTGAAAGTAGGGGGGAAAATTAAAAAAGCTGTCAGTGTTAATTTTCAATTGGCTGCAGCTGTTGTTGACGTTTATCAACTGCTTGTCACAGAGGTTAGTTAAATGCATTAAAGTTGCCTAGTTTCTGGGGATTTCACCCTTTTAGAGGGCAACATCTACTGACGCTTGATCCTCGCGAATAGTCGCCCCGTTTCCGGGACGGACAACAGCAGCGTGTAGGGCACAGGTCCCATCAACAGAAGATCGCTCAGCTCACTCTATTTATCACTATATAAGAAAAACTCTATGTTCAATTGATTTTATTATTTATTGATCTGCAGTGAAGGAAAATTATAGGTCTGATATTCATACTTGGGTAAAAACCTCCACAAAAACCTGTGACCAGACTCTCGACGTGTGGCAGATATTGATATCATATTTTTTCAAAAATTTTCAGATACAAAAATAGTTCATTCGTACATTACATTACAATTTGTTCTTGGAAAATACAAAGTCACAATCAACCTTAAAATGTACTATGAAAATAGAGAATTTGAAATGTCTCTTTAAAGTTTCTTGTAAAATAAAAAATTGAAATCTATGTTAATAGTACACGTGTACAAGCATTCATTCTTTTTCTCTCTCTCTCTCTCTCTCTCTCTCTCTCTCTCTCTCTCTCTCTCTCTATGATAATGAAAACTTAAATATTAAAACTGTCCGCATAATAAAATAGTAGCCGTAAGGGGTAGTCTCACACTATCGGGGAAGGGAAGAACCTTTACCCGATGTGCATAAAGCATTTCCACCCGCCAAAAAAAAAAAAGATTAGCTTTAGGTTAGGTTAGATCTTTGTAATAAATAAAGAAAAGTACGATACGTGTGACATTTGGACATTTGTTACATTCTGACAGGTGTCATATTTTGACATTTGTTCATTTTGAGATTTGTTCATTTTGACAGTTGTTACATTCTGACACGTATCACATTTTAACAGTTGTCACGTTTTTACAGGTGTCACATTTTGACAAGTGTCCATTTTAACAGTGTTACTCAACGTTCCTATAAATATTTACCTAAACCCATGATTTCTGAAATTGAATTGGCAACGTTGTATTTTCAACTTTGAATTTATGAGGTGGCTGTCATTTGACAAGCAAATTATTTATGTCCGTCAAATGAACCTTTCCTTTTTTATATAAAGCGGCAAATTTAAAATTGAATTGTTTCAGATTCAAGAGGTAGAAATTTTATTTTTACCTCATCCTTCAATGCTTATTTGTAGTTAAAATTTAAATTTTAATTTTAATTTTAATCGGCCTAATATAGTTTTTGTCTAGATAAACCTGTTCTTTTGACAGAGAAGTCAGACTTTATTTATTCATAGCTGTATCGTATGTATTTTAATTGATTCAGAATTTTGTATTAATATATATTTCAAAATGGTTTCATTCTAAAAATATTATCAGTCCTCCTAAATCCTTGAAGGCAGAAGTATTAGTAATAGCAAGGCAACATAAAACAAATTCAAAAAATATATTATAAATGAGATGGCCAGAGAAAAAGGAATTAAAATTCTCAGATTGCCTCCGAACCACGCAGAGTTAAATTCCATTGAACTGATCTGGTCTCAATTATTAAAAGGTTATGTTTCTCAAAACAATAAAACATTTAAATTTCCTGATGTGCGAAATTTGTTTTTGAAGGCAGTTTCAGATGTAAATAGAGAGAACGGAAAACGCATTGGTCATGTTAAAAATGTGGAAAATTCATTTAGGAAAGTGGATATATCAATGGATAATTTAATAGAACCGATAATAATAAACCTCAGAAAAGACAATTATAGTGATACCAGTAGTTTTAGTGAAGACAGTGACTTTTAAAGATAGTTCTTGAACTAACTTTTTTTTTAATCTTTGAGTTTAGGTAAGTACTGAAGCGTTACTTTTAATGCCAAGAGATTAAAAAAAGTTTAATCCCAACATATAATCCTCCTTGTTATTTATTGGTTAAATTTAATTCGTTCAATGTTAAAGTGTCGGATGCATAAAGTTTATTTTTATTTTTTGTAAATAATATAACTTCAAAATTTAATCTACGAAGTGCGTATATATATTTTATATGCTGTGACCTTATTTATATTATAGAAACTTATTTTGCAAAGTACGCCTATGGAATGTGACGTTATATCCCCACTTTTCACAGACATGAGACCTAAATTTTTTGTAAAAAATGCTCCAATGTTAGGGATCTTTAAAAATATTAAAAAGTATTTAGGTAACATTCAGTTAAGTTCAAAATTATAAGTCATTGTTATAACTAGCTAAAGCTAAATAAAGAAAATTAATTAATTCATTCATTCATTCCCCGAGATAAGAAATTCACAGTATTTGAATTAAATAAAATGCAGTGGAGTATATGATTTCTTCAAGGAATCTTTAAAGAAATATTGGTTCTGTTACATCCTGTATATCAGTTTTAAGTTTATTTTATTGCGCATGTGTTTGCCTTATTGCGTCTGTGCGATACGAGTACAACCGATGAAAGTCAGTTGTAAAATGAGTTTTTAGTTTGGACGTTAATTAAAGCAGTTTTAGAAAATTACTAGTGTTTTTCTTCACCAAATTGTGGGACAAAACATTACAGTTCCGTTAATAAGTCGCATTAAAAAAAATAATAATTTTCTGCTCCAAGTTTACAGACTTTAAATATTTGTACACATTTCCATTACACAGTGTACAGTAAAGCAATAATATTTTTAAGTTCAAGCAAAAGTGCCCATAGACTATTTTCGATCAGTAAATATACATTTTTTCTTTGCATAAATAAACTGCATTATAACCTATTAGCGGATATATGTACACAAACCATTCATCAATTTAGACGTTATTCTTATTATGTTTTCAGGGTTTTCTCTTGTCATAAAAATGATACGAAATGGGCCATTTATCAAAAGGCCATAATGTATTTAATGACGCACTAGGGAAGCATCCTTGCGACCTGAGATATGTTAATATGTAGCTTCAAAGTGAAAATACGCGTAAATCCGTTATAGATAAAATGGAAATTTTAAAAATAAGCTACACACGTATACAGGGTGTCCCACGACGTACTGTACACAGTCCAACCATAAGTATTATGGACCGAGGCCATTTCATATCTGGTATTAAAAAATGCCTTGTTGCGTTTTTGACGGATATACAGGGTGATATTTGAAAATATGTGAATTCTTCTACGTTAAGTATATCTAAAAGTAAAAATCTCAGACCAATCAAATTTGGCACACTGAGTGTGCTCCCTGAGCTCAATAAAATAGGTTTTAAAAAAATTTTAATTTCAGGTCCGGACTTAGTTTCTTTTAGATTTTTAATGGTTTTTTGAAAACAACACCCTGTAAGCCAGATCAGACAATTTTTATTTTTCTCACTTTAAAGCTTAAGGATGATACTAAGCAACAGTTAAAAAAAATTGAACGCGCAACTTTTTGTTTTTTGCAGAAAAAAATAAAACTTTGAAAAATAGTATAATTTTAATGGATTCACATTCTTCTTATGACTGATGCGGCACTACATTGATAGCACATCGTCATTTTTCAACAAAAATCATAAGGAAAGTTCATTTTACTCGATATAAAGTATTATTCAATAAACCGTTGAAATTCCAGGGCCGTATTTATTTTTTGCCGTCTCTGTACCAGTTGGGGGTGATATGGATGGAGGAGATCTTTCTTTAACATCCTGAAAACTGTTGAGTTAGAAATATTCAAAATACTGGATATTCGCCGGGTACTTAGCTTTTCATTTTGATTTACCATTTCCAAAATACCCTTTTTTTGGTCTTCTGTCATTCGCTCACCACGTTCTGTCACAAACTGTCAAAATGGACGTCAAAGCGAATTCAAAGCCTACTTGCATTTGCACAATTATCAAAAGTAATAGTTTTTTCTTTGACGTTACAGAAAGAAAATTTGTACAACTCGCTTTACAGGGTGTTGTTTTTACAGGATCAATAAAACTTTAAAAAAATAAATACGGCCCTGGAATTTCAACGGTTGATTTAATAATACTTTATATCGAGTAAAATGAACTGTACTTATGATTTTTGTTGAAAAATAATGATGTGCTATCAAAGTAGTGCCGTATCAGTCATAAGAAGAATGTGAATCCATTAAAATTATACTATTTTTCAAAGTTTTATTTTTTCTGCAGAAAACAAAAAGTTGCGCGTTCATTTTTTTTAACTGTTGCTTAGTATCATCCTTAAGCTTTAAAGTGAGAAAAATTAAAATTATTTCATCTGGCTTACAGGGTGTTGTTTTCAAAAAACCAATAAAAATCTAAAAAAAACTAAGTCCGGACCTGAAATTAAATTTTTTTTAAAACCTATTTTATTGAGCTCAGGGAGCACACTCAGTGTGCCTAATTTGATTGGTCTGAGATTTTTACTTTTAGATATACTTAACGTAGAAGAATTCACATATTTTCAAATATCACCCTGTATATCCGTCAAAAACGCAAGAAGGCATTTTTTAATACTAGATATGAAATGGCATCGGTCTATAGCACTTATGGTTGGACTGTGTACAGTACGTCGTGGGACACCCTGTATTGCATATAAATTTTAATACCTATAGATTAAGATATACCATGTGTAACAATTTTCCAAAGTTACAAAATTCATATCGAATAATAGAAATCGGTATAATTATAAAAACACACACACAGAACCGGAATTAGGATTCTAGCGCCTGTCGCGAATTTTCAAAATGCGCCCTTGCTTTTTGTAATTGACATTATTTATTGATTATATTTCGAAGAACTTTTGTATTCACAATAATCTCCCATGTTTTTAGATGTGCTACCAAATATTATCTTATAGCGGATATAGCTACTGACTTGTACGAGTTTGGAATTTTATTTATTGGATTCGAAAAGCCTAACTGACGAAGCCGAAAGGCAGAAACCGGTCTTAGGATGTCGAATCTGATAAATTAAATTCCTTACTCGTTTGCTAATCTCCCATAGTTCCTATAATGTAATGTACAAAAACCCAATCAATGGAAAACGATGAAAAAAAACAGTTATTTATTCTCAAAATAATATATAGAGTGATATATATGTTGCAGTGTTATTTTTATTCATAGATTAAGTTGGCTAACAACTGAATATAAATGGTTTTGCTGCTTAGAAAGTAACTGTCAGTTTTTGCTTTTAACGCTAATGTTTTTAATGGTCTTTAGTATATTAAACAGTTCTATTTCAATTTGAAATCGTCCCGAAGTCTTTTTATTTATAAACAACAACAAAAATATAAACATTAAAAAAAGTATTAAAACATGAAGACAACAAAAAATAATGAAACAAATATTCCAACAAAGTAAATAAATAAATACTCTTATCAACAAAATAAATGAAAAGTAAATAATAACAAAAATTAACAATATATTCTTTGGAAATCGATAAACTAAAACTTAACCCTTCTTGCTCTGGTTTCTGCGAAAACATCAATTGATTCTATTTAAATTTAAAGGTTTTGTTGGCCAGACTCGTATCCCATAAAATATTTCCGCGTACCACAGTCTCTTATAATAAATAAACAAAATAATCAATTTTCTCAAAACATTTCCAAATAATTTTAGTTTTAAACCATCCTAAGTCATACATATTATTTATCTTGACAAATCTCACGTCCTGAACAAACTTGTCAAATGTAGAAAAAAATTCTGTAATTTCGACACTCCCTTAGATGCAAAATATCATTTCATTTGAAGCCAGTGACAGAAAATCCATCTTCGTTGTCGTGCCAAACAGTTGATATCTAAGGCATTCTTGTTATTTCCGTCTATCATGAAGGAATCGAATGAGACACAGTGGTCGAAAATCCATATCTGAGAGTGCCAAAAAGAATAAAACATAATAAAATACATTTGAGGGTAACGTAAGGCCCCTTGTACAAACTGGAAGTTGTACTACAGTGCTGTTTGTGAACTTGACCTGTCTCTCAGATCAGTCAGATCTAATAAAACGTATTTACATTCATATACCGCTCACTCTTGAAGGTGTTAGAAAGAGACACGTTATAGAGAGAGACAGAGGCAAAAACTTTGTGGATTCAAATCGGCAAATCTTGCGAAAAGTCTGTTTATATTACTTACTTTTCTTTAAATTGGAAGTAGGATAATAAAACAGCAACTAATTAAAAAATCCGTTTATCCATTCATAAATCAAATACTATTAAACGAGCAAGGTTTGTATGAATTCGTCAGAATTCAATGAAACTTTCAGGGTAGACTAATTCCTATCTAAATCGGCCAAACATGCAGGTCTCAGGTCTGTGAAAATTCGATCTTCCGAGATATTTACAAGAAAAGTTAAGCTTTTAGTTTATTTCCTAGCAACGACAGACAACACAGAGATATAACATGTTTCTATAGTAAATTTTTTATTATATATTTTGTTATTTCATTTTGAAAACGACGTTCATTTAAGAAAGACAAAACGTCAATTAAAGCCCCCTTTTTCTTTAAAATAGATGGTTTTATTTCCATTAGAAGAGAAACTGATAAATATTAGTTTAATTTGTCAGTTTTTGGCATTGTCAAAAGTAGTTAATTGTCAATTATCAATCATCGATGGAAATCACATAATATTTTTGTGCGAGGGGTGTTCCAAAGCAACGTTCAGTAATGTAGTCACGATATATAATGTTGGTCTAACAGTGGCCGGCGAAAACGTTGGTGGAGTGATGATGGAAAATCGTCATAAGAAAATAACCTATTTTTGTATATATCAATGTCGAGGTTTACTTTATTTAATTTCGCCATTATAACCTACAAATTTTGACAACTACTGACACGCACATGTCTGGGTAAACGTTAAGAATATGGGGCCGTCTGGGATTTTCATGAAATATAAATTTTTGCGCTGAAAAATATTTTTCACATTTTTAAAAAATATATATATGTATTGGGATACTCACTCCCAAGAGAAACAAATTCAGTGCGTTGAAAGGACTATTTAACATATTTTTCCAATACAAACTCATAGGTACATAATTTTTCTACAAGTGCCCAAGTAGCAATTTATAACCAGAATAAGCCTGAAAAGTATTAAAAAAGGAAAAAATGTTCATTTGACGGACATAAATAATTTTTTTGTCAAATGACAGCCATCTCACAAATTCAAAGTTGAGAATACAACGTTGCCAATTCAATTTCAGAAATCATGGATTTAAGTAAATATTTATTTTGGTTTTAATCATCTTTTTCCGAGTTAAATATTCGTATGTCTATGCTAGACTTAATATTGAAACTCGGTTTGTTAAATTTAATAAATTTTCGGGCAAATATCGTTTTGGCGAAGAACATCGTGACTTTTTTTTAAATGAAAAATGTAAATGTTTCTTATCTTTATACAAAATGCATGGTAGAATCAAAAAATTTTGTAGGTCCAGATATTATGTTGTTAATTCATTAGAATATCTTATTTGCAACTGTTTTATTTATAAAAAAAAATAAATTTGGCTCGATCAGATACCAATATTCGACCACTGTGTGACGTGGAGAAATGAGAAAATTATGGAAGTAAATGTCGAATGAGATACCAACAACAGAAATTTGTCAGAGATTGCATTCATTGACTAAAGAAACAACGTCTTAAATAAATAATTCATATATAGTCGACCCCAACACTTACTGATCAAACTCAGTATAATGCCGAAATTAAAAAAAAATAATCCCTCTCAATATAATCGGATGCCGTCAAGTTTCAACGAAAAAAATGAATACTGATAAAGTTAAAAAACTAAAAATTTGTTTTTAAATTGAAAATTAGGCTTTTTTTCAATTTAAATTCGTATAAAATTGAAAAATAAATATTTTGCTCTGAAAAAAAATACAGCTTATTTAAATCAAAAAAAAAAACGTTTTCACCAAGTTTCATAAAAAAAATTGTTTTTGCAATAGAAAAAAATTATAAAATAATTATTTATGTAGCACACAACATTTTTTCTACGATCGAATTAAATCTGTTTTTATTTCAAATTTTATTGAATAGCATTTTAGAATACAAGAAATATTACAAAAACTTAGGAATAGTTCTAACAATAAAATAAACAGTTATCATATTATACCATTTAACTTTAAACCAACGATAATTTCCTTAAATTAGTTATACTATAAATATGCTTTCGTACTACAGTAAAAACTGTTTCTTTTTAATATCAAACAATAATGTTTTGAATAATATTTAATGGTACCTAAGTCCTACAATTACCACGTTTATAAGTATACTCAAATTACAAGGAAAAAATGTTTTCTTCGGATCGAACTCCTAATTATAGAGTATCAAAGCACTTTTTTGCACTAGCGCAACAAAGTAAGTTACTTTTAGCACAGTTGGGAGTGCACGATCGTAGAAAAAAATGGTTTTTAGAGATTTTCTGGATTATTTTGAGCTTGTATTTATTATAAATTATTTAAAATCAAGACTTTCTCGAATAGCAATTGATATTAGCAATAACAAAATAGCGTTATAATGGTCTATCCCCAGGACCCACAAAATACAAACGTATATGACTTTAACTTTATAAGGGAAGCGAAATTTATATACAATAATTAAAAAAGTTTAAAACTTTAAATAAAGTTAAAACAAACCAGTTGAGAATGCTCTTCTAGCATTGCCATAGGCCGAACAAATTGTAATGAATGTATTAATAAAATTTTAGTTCTAATAAACATTTTGAAGGGGTTCCCGAAGAGGTACGGAGAGGCACATCAAACCCTAAGCTTACTATTTGATGCTCTATCAAAATCTGAAGTCAGAATTTTAAAATTCATAAACACAAAGAATCAACACACACAGATACCGAACAAATTTGTTCGGTGAGAATCAGTAGCAAAGTAGTTCAGAAGCTCAAACCTTCTGAAGGTTAGTTTTGGGAGAATTTCCACGAGTTGCCACTGACAGCGCTACAATCCATCAAATTATTGAAGGAGCTTCAATAAAATCAAATTTATTAATTATTATTTATGAAATATAAGCCATTTGTTTGTTAGAATCCCGAAAGTACACTCAACCATACGTCGAGCTCATGTATGTCTGTACTTAAAAATTCGCTTGGTATAGTTTAAATTTCTTATTGCATTATTCTAAAAAAACCAATAAACGTTTCTCCACTGATAAACTAAACCAGGAAACAGAAATACTCAATATTAAACTACTCTATACTTATTTAAATTGGGAAATTGGAACCTTTGGTTTTCAACTTACTCTATACTTACCAATGTTTAAGGAAAATGTATATAAGCTAAGATAAGTACATATACAATAAGACTCGAATAACTACTTAGATGTCGAAATACAACACTTCAAGAAAACATTAACTCAAAGAACATTCTTTTTCTTTGGTCCTAAATTGTTTCAACGCTATCCCAACCGATATCAACCTTCCGACCGACTATCAAAAAAATTATTTGAACTTGGAGAAAATCTAACTTGGGTATTTTTTTTTGGTACATGTATATAAACAAGCTGAACAGGGAAATCAAAATTAATTATTTTTTAATGAACATATAGAATAACAAACAAACAAGTAAAAAAACATTCTAAAAATGTCTACAACAAGAAACAAAAGCTGATTCTTTGGCAATAAAAATAAGTATGTTGTATGTTGTTCAAAAAAATTATACAAAATTGTAGTAACCTTAGTAATAAACTGAATAGAAATTTTAAGAGCAAACCGAACCCCTTGAAAAATTTTAATAACCTTTTAAGCCTTTAGTTTTAGTCGGATTTTTGTGAAATTTTCAGGAAATACTAATAATTACAAAACTTAGGGTGGAGAAATCTTGATTTTTTTGTAAACCTTCAAAAAGTATTTATTTTGTTAATTTTAAATGAAAAATCACAAAAAGAAATATCCGCGCTATTCTGCATTAAATCTATGAAAATTTGCTCCTATTTGTTTAAAAAAATATCAAGTAGTTTTTAAATAATATGGTTTCCCATTTTTTTCTTAAATATCGTTGTAAAGTGCTGCCACATCGTTACATACATTTAAAGCTGTCGAGAAATATTCCATGGCCAAGTGTTCCCAGTGGCGCGCATATAAATACAATTTTGTATTAGAAAATCCTCATAAAATAGAAGTGAAATTTGCTTCTCGCAAGAACTCCGGTTGCCACTTAACACCCCCGACAAATACCAGATAAGTGTACATGAATTTTTTGCATTTATGGCAACTAAATCTTGTTGTTCGTCTTCTTTCTAAGGACATTGTGAATCTAAATATTTCCAAACCCATACCATCGGCAATCTTCGGTGTTTTGGAAATTTTATATCTTAGATAATGCTTTCTTCACTTAGTGCCGTCTTTTCCAATCAAATAAGGTATGCGAGATTGTCTTTGTTCAATTCCCCCTTCTTCATTTAATTCGCCATCTGTTGTGATTTGTTCATCACCTGTTATATCTTGTTCACTGTCTGAATCTCAAGATTATCTTCAAAACTCTCACCTCTATCTTCCGTTTCGTCAATGTCCGTTTCCACCTCTTCAAACATACGTTGAAGTCTTATTTGATCCGTTTCATAAGTTAGGGAAGTAATAATTATAAAAATTTCTAAAAAAAAAACGAATAACTACAATTTTTTTTAAAATAAAAACAATTATAAACTAACCCACAGACAGTAACGCCGTCGAGAGGTGAAAAATTTTTTTTCATCAACCCCCTTCTTTATGTCTAAAATCGCGAACAAAAAATTATCTATTTTTTATTTTGCGCACGCGTTTTTTCCATATTATCTTTTGGCGAATGAAAAAGTAAACAATTTGAGGCCCGGCTGGTTGCGCTAGCTCAATTGGTACAGAAGTTACAAGCATTTCAATAATATTTGTTTTCCCCCCATATCTCCCCCTCCCCTGCTTGTACCACCAGCCCCACCCTCCGGCAATTTAAAGTACTCACTATTACCCTTTTATTTACAAAAAATTAAGGCCCCCATCTCCTCTGCATCTAGAGAAATAATTAATTAATTTTTTTATTTTTGCAATTTCAAATCGCGATAATTCTCGAACTAATTGACTTATCGGGTTCAAGTTGAACAAGATTACGTGTTTTGTCAAGCTTTTTAATTTTGGTTAGAATATTTTTTTTGTGGGATCAAACCCAGCTGAGATTTGTCAGAAAAACTATATTCAAATTCTTAAGATAGAGGATTTCCCCCTCCTCCACCGCCGCCTGGGTCGAACATTTCATGCAGAAATGATGGGGGGGAGCTGACCATCGATTGGAAAAAAAAATTACTATTTCATCAGTCTGTTTTCGAAAGCCAGATCGACTCCACTATTTAAATATTAACACGTTTCATTTTGGTTCAAGAACTCACTAAACGAATTATTTTGTCGTTGTTTTGAAAAATAAAACATTCTAGCCACATCTCCGAAAAACAGAAGCGACTGTATTTTTCAAATCAAGATCGTAACAAAATGTTCCGTTCGTTTCACGCCACGGTGACATAATTAAATTTATGTTTTATGTCGAAGCAAACAAGCGATATGTAACTTTTTGTTATTTCCGTTACAGTGTGTCAGAAAAGAACCGGCAGTGGAGAAACAGGGAAATTATCGATGTATATGCCGAAAAGGATTTTACCGTCACAACGCAAATTCGAACCTGTCTTGGAACGGTCTCTACGTCGAAGACATCGAGATGGAAGAGATCGATATGATCCGGTAAGTCGAAACGTTGTTTTATGCATGGTAGAAAGTTAGAGTTTGTAACTTTAGCGTTGTATAAAATTTTAATTAACAATTATTTATTTAAATGTTTACATAGTTTATAGAGAAAACCACTAAACTGTGTTTTGTGTTTTTTCTTACATAAATAAAGATATAAGCTGAAAGTTTAATCTTTTGTTTGCTTAAAATAATAATAAACTTGAATCTAAGATGGAGGATGAACGAACGAAGAGAGAAGTATAGAAAGAAAATAATTAGTTTGGATTCCGAAAAAAAAAATACTCGTCTATAAATCAAGTATCCAGAATAGCAGACTTAATACAGAAATATGCTTTGCACTATTTGTAGATGTTTTTCAAGTATTCGAGAATATATGGAATGAGAGACTCAAAACAAAATGGAAGATACACCTCCAAAAACAATATGATAAATTACTAGATTCATAGGCCCTACAAGGTAATAATAAAAAACGTACAAGGGGCAACATTGGCAGCAGGTGCCATATGCATCTACACCTATGGGTCTAAAACAAATGAGGGGCCAGGCTGTGGAATTTATTCCAGATCCCTGAATCTCAATATAAAATGGGCAATGCGTTCTAATGCCAGTGTAGCTCAAATAGAGCTCACTGCTATCTCCATCGCCACAAAAGAGACTACCAGAAGAAACATTACTGGTAATAATAATTACATCCTTACGGACAGCAGCTCTGAATAGACCACGCATTAGGTCTAGTACTAGAATGTCACCAGACCCTGATCGATGCTTGAAACCACAATGTGGTCACTTTAGCTTGGATCAAAGGCTATGGAAAATCAAAAGGCAACCGTTTAGCTGACTCGTTAGCTAAGAAAGCAGCCTCCCAAAAACTATTGGGACCTGGCACTTTCATAGGCTTATCGGCATCAGCTGTGGGCTGACCTACTAAAGAAGCACTCCCTTGACAAGTTTAACGGTAGATGGGACGACGAAACAGGCTGCAAGCTAGCCAAGGAACTCTTACAGTATCCGAACAGCGAAATAGCCAAAAAATACATGACTATGAACAGACAGAACGTGCGCGCAGTCACAGGTATCCTGACTGGCCTTCTACGAAAACACCTCTACAGGATGGGGTTATCTGACACTCCACTGTGTAGAGAATGTGAACTGTCGAACATATTATTTGCGAATGCCCGACACATGAGGGAACTTACCTTCAGGCGACGTCATCACTTACTTTAAACAAGTAGGCTGACTGATGAGCTAAAAGGAAGGCTCAACCTCAGAAGGATGCACAATGGGCCAAATGTGGCCTACTTGCTGTGTACTTTACAGATACAGATACTAGATTCATATAACAGATTTACCCGTCTGTGTCTTGTAGATGTTGGAAATCTTTCTTATAAACTTTAGACCAGAACAAAAACACACACTGGAATTTAATTACTCATTCACTGATATGTGTATTTTATCGATTTTTAGTTTTTCAATATTTTCCTGCACAATTTATCACTTTCTGAGATTCACCTCCGGTTATTACTGTTCATCTTCTCCTCGATGTTACTGATATAATAGCGGAGCACTATTTTACGTCGTTTGTAAACTCAAATCAGTGGCGGAACCAACCCTTGGATGTAATTTTTATTTTACTAAATTGAGTTGTCTCAAAGCTCTCTGAAGTTGTTCAAAAAATATACTGACATTGGTAACTTTCAGACACCTCTCTTACACGTGACAGCTCCTAATAGATTTCAGATATCTGCATACCTCTTTCAGACAAGTTCTTATGGTATGATTTGACTTCAGTTACATTTATTCTATGTCAGTAAATCAATCTTAGCCCCTTGAAGCAAAATGCATTTAAATCAAGTGAACCAAGCGCAGTGTCAATTAACCCAGAGTTACAATAAACAACGTACAGTTGCCACTAAAGCAAGAGATTAAATATCTTGATCTAACTCTTGACCAGAGGTTAACATGGAAATTCCATATAGTGACGAAAAGATTGCAAATAAACCTAAAACTTCGGCAAATGAGTTGGCTCATTGGACGAAAATCACAGCTCTCACCCAACAAGCTTCTACTCTTCAAATGTATTATTAAGTCAATCTGGAACTACGGGATTCAGCTCTGGGGTTGCGCTAAACCTTCCAACACACAAATAATCCATCATCTCCAGTCGAAAATGTTGCTAATGATAAATAACGCCGCATGGTATGTAAGTAATAAAAACCTTCATGAAGATTCAGGACTACCCTATGTACAAGAGGAAATAACTAGACTAACCAACACTTTTATCCCAAGCTTAGAGGTCTTCTCAAGTGCACAAGTCCGGCAGCTGTACGTTCCTATAAACATTATAAGAAAACTTAAAAGACCAACTGATGAACTGGAATAAGTTAAACAATAAATTTAAATTATTTTATGTAATTTAGATCGGATCGTTGTCGGTGGACAATTTCTTCTTTCAGATGTTATTCATTATACCTATTTACCTATAGCTTCTCCGAAGCAGATTGTAAATTAAATATAATAAAAACAAGTCCGATATACATCAAATGATGATTCTTCCCATATACCTGTTTTAGCTCGAAATCCTGAAGATTTTGACTTTGTGTCCCTTGATACAATTAATGAGGGTGCCGAGATTTCTTCCTCTCTAGTCGGTTACTTCAATGGTTGAAGTGTCGTGATCTTATGTTTGCCAATTATGTTACGGTATTTGTGATTTCTCTTCATTTATCTCTGTATGGGATCCATCTCATGATTTCTTGTAGCGAGTTTCCCGTAAAGTGCTTTATTTGGATATCGCCACCTAGGTCTCGTTCCTTCGATTTTCACTTGTATCACTAGCTTTTTTAAATTATCATGTTTTCTCGTATTCAATTATCCAAAAAATTTGAGATTTCGTTGTCTTACTGTGGGTAATAATATTATCTTGCTTGCTTGCTTAATTTTAACGTCTCCTTTCTGCAACTAAGGCTAATCTGGACGGGACTTACAGCTTATCGTGGGCTCCAAACCACGGTCCTCAATCACCTTAAACCCAGGACTATGCCTTTGTCATGCAGGTGATCTACCGACTAACAAGTGTGTAAATGTGCCACCAATCTCTATCAGTTCCACGAGATATCCGACCTCATCTGGCCTGTTTACCGGCGTGAATGAAACTGAGTATGACACACATACCTTTTTGCACTTGACAAAGTCTTATTTGACTTCTAATTCCACTTGAGTTTCGCAGGGATCGAACCTACGACCGAACACTGGCCTAGTATAAAGACCGAGGCCTTAATCAACTAGGCCACGGTGTCCGTAACAATATTACCTTTATTTGTTTATTTGGTTCTATGAGCAGGCCATGGAATTCTCAGGTGCCTTCTCCAAACCAACATTTCAAAGCTGTCCAGTTTAGCAATGTCTGTAGCCTTCAAGGTCGAGATACATTTAGCCAATTACTCTTACATAAGAAAAGTGAGCGATTGTTTTTTTTAGATTGTAATAATAATTTTTAATAGTACAAAAATATGTAACTATGAGGATTTAGGGAAAACTGATAAATGAAGCCATGAGAAAAGTATATGAGCCTCGTATTATGCCTAGGATTTGCTACTATATTCTAGCGCCACTTTAGGAACAGCACTGTTAGTTAGAACCCAACAATGAATAGCGCAGGGAGGAATCACACCTGGTGTGTGAAAATCGATTTCTAAATGTTTAATTAATTAAAAATACTTATTTCTTAGAAATAATTCCCTTGTAACCCCAACTTTGATTTTAATTTAATTGCGAGTGAATGTAAAATTCGATAACTATAAAAATACGGCAGAGATGTAGGAAATTAAGGACCAATAAAACATAACGACTTCCGAGTAATTATTAGAGGTCGTTTAGGTTTCGCGTTTTTCCATTATTATTAATTTAGGGCCCCGTGCGTGATTAAACACCAGTTTGACAGTGATTGACATCGGTAATTTCAATGAATACGTTTTACTGTCGTGGGAAATGTTCTATATAAATAGTATCTTGATTTATTATTTCACGAAATAAGGCTATTCTTTCTGGAATCGATAGTTGAATAATTAAATGGAAAATGTAGGCCGCTTATTTCGAACACAGATGTGAGATTGTTACTGTTAAGTACATTCTAGGATTTAGGTAAGTCTGATAAGAATTTTCAAGATGGTTTTGATTATTCCTCAATGCAATACAAGAGTTGCTGCCAAATATTCGGAAATTTTTCTAGTATTTCACGATTTAACTTCTTTAAGGCAGTTGGCATTGATAAAACATTGCATTTTTTTCTTACTAGGATTATCGTTTAAATAGTGACATTTAGAAATGATGGAATTAAAGCTAGAACATTTTCGAAAGATTCAAAATAAGGAGAAAGCTAAATTGACGTCAAAAGAACACGAAATAGGCTTGCTAAAATACCACCATTTGTCATTCTCTGGATTACAGATCAGATGTTTTCCTCTTTTGATGTGTTCCTTAGGTTTAATGACATTGTAACTTAATTGGAATGCGTTATCAGCTAATACAACATAGGGAGGTAGTATTTTCTCTTTTGGTATATTTAAGATAGTCCGAACGTCAAAGCTAGAATAACTTTTAAAATTACGAGAACTTCTACATTTATACAATTTATTCTTTCACGCAATAAAAGAGCACCTTTTGATACAAACAACTGAAATGTAGAATCGTCCATTCTTAAATAATTTCTATAACACGAAATATCTTCAACTCCGAGTCCTTTAATAAGTTTTGGTGTACACCCGTATCGTCGCGTCTCGAAACCAATGGGTTAAACCACTCATGTATAAGGCTTTTAGGTATTCATGTCCTTAGTTTAATGATTAACCTGAAATACTAATATCTGTTGGTCCTACTGGCATGTTTCCATTCTGTTAAAAATTCCTTTTTAACTGAAGCTCAAAATATTGCAAACAAAAGTTTTAAATAAAAGAAACGATTAATTCAACTAGTACATAATGTTTCATTTATAATAAGTCTAAATAATATGGTTAACCGCGCCTCTCCCTAGGAGATAATTAATTATTTTCCGAAACACGGAACTAACGTTGACCTCAAATCTACGGTAAAACAGAATATGTATGTTCTAATTAAATATAAAAACAAGAAGCTACCTACCATTTAAAACTAATTCATTACAAAGTTAGCAAACCAGTAAGGAATTTTAATTTATCAGATTCGACATCTTAAGACCGGTTTCTGCCTCTCGGGTTCGTCAGTTAGGCTTTTCGAATCCAATAAAAAAAAATCCAAACTCGTACAAGTCAATAGGAAAAGGCAGAAACCGGTCTTAGGATGTCGAATCTGATAAATTAAAATTCCTTACTGGTTTGCTAACTTTGTATTAATCCCTTAAAGGGATAAAAAGAAGAGAGTGACATCTTGACTGGAATCAGTGAAATTTTAGTGTCAATACTCTCTTCTAACCATAGATGGTAGAACATTTAAAAATGTTAGCTTATAGCGGATATAGCTATTGACTTGTACGAGTTTGGAATTTTATTTATTGGATTCTAGAAGCCTAACTGACGAAGCCGAAAGGCAGAAACCGGCCTTAGGATGTCCAATCTGATAAATTAAAATTCCTTGCTGGTTTGCTAAAGTTGTGTTAATCTCTTAAAGGGATAAAAAGAAGCGAGTGACATCACAGAGTACTCCATCTAATAAGAGGCGAAAGAAAGCTGTTTTGCTGATAACAAATTTGTATGCGCATGCGCGATTTAAGTTGTATTACTGTCAATGTCAATCATCATTTCCGTTATTCCGATTGTCGCGGTATTGCCGTTTTGCGGGTAATTACTAGCATTTGCCGAAAATAAGAAATGCTGCCAGGAAATATCTGAACTAAGATCCTTAAAAAAAAGTGTATATTCAATAGGTATAGACAAAAATAATATTTCATAATTTCATTTTCTCAGAAATTGTAAGGAATACTATACTAAAATTATGTATGCCGTGAATGCAATCAAGTTCAAGTTTCTCCAGTAATGTTAACACCGTCTTTTCATTCAAAAAAAGGTAAACCAAATAGTCGAGGAAATTTAACGCAAAAATAGCCCAGATCCGGAACTTTGGTTGCAGACACACAACGATTTTGGACGTACATTTTGAGTAGACTAATATGTTTTTTATACTGGTACCATGTGTCATGCATTCTTGGTTCTTGTTTTTTTTTAAATTGTATTGGGTATGTACATTGTATGCAATAAATTTCTTTCTTTCTTTCACGTACTTGCTTGAAAAACTGAAATAAAGCATTGTTTTTTATTTAAGTTGTACATGCGAAAAACCGATTTCCCATATCTCTACATGTTAATTTACCTCTTTCCACAACTCCCTTAGCTTTCATAAAGTGATCATGTGAAAGAGGGACCTCCAATCGATGAAATCGTAAAAAAAAATACGAAAAGAGCGACTTTATAGGGGTTTTTTCGCCAGATCGACTACACTAAACGGGGAGGTATATTCATTAACACTATTATTTTTCTTAGTGTAGTTCGGATTGCAAGAATTTGAATCAATACATGTTACTTTTCTCAGTGTAACTCAAGTTGTATTTGTGTCAATGCTGTGACTCTCAATTTCCTCTCAATATTGTGTCTATCCAACATCAAAGGAACCGATCAAGCTTTCGCCTCTTATTAGATGGTGTTCTCTTTGGTGACATCTTGTCAATACTCTCTTCTACCCATAGATGGTAGCACATCTAATTCATTACAGTTATTTCCAAACACCGTCCCAATCTGAATCGAGTGTGAACCAGCTAAGAAAGTCTATCGGTACGTCATTTCCGGAAACAATTCTAAGGAGCAATAGAATTAAATTTCGATTATACCTAATGACTAGCGAATGTCTGTCTTATAGGTTCACAAATTTGCACTCAACGCGACGGGAACGAGTAGATGAAATTATGCAAGTTTAAAAAAATCATCCTCTGATTCAAAATGAATAAAATTCGATATAGTATAAAACTTATTTGTGAAAATTACAAAAAAAAAATCGGTTCTGTGTTAAAAAAAAAATTAAAATAAACGAGTTAGAAACCATATAATACACTAATTATTTCTAAAAGATACAACCACCTCCAGAACTACACGTACCGTCCAATTAGAGTTCCACTGAAGAGTTTGTGTTTGTGCATATTTTCTGCGAAATACAACATTGATACATCCATTTACACTTTTCCTTCACGGACTGGGTGGTCCTTAAGTAATTGTACATAGAAGTGTGGTAGATTCCTAGATGTTGTCCTAATTGTTTTTTTCCTCTTACATTTTTCTACTAATTCTCACAATTTATTTTTACAGTCTGACTTTTTTTTCCTACTTTTTTTGGCTTTTTAACACACATTTCTAATTTCCGTATTTTCACTAAATCTTTAGCTTTCAGTGGTTTTTCATCATTTTCCAAAACATTACATTGTTGTTTGTATTTTAGAGTACTATTTTAAAATATTCAAAATCCTGCACCAAATTCATAAATAAACCAGGGAATCTTTAGTAGCTATTCTTACTAAACGCCGTTCATCTGGTAAAATATGCACATTGAAGATTTTTGCTCAAATTAATCAATGTTTTGCATATTTTTAACAATTTGAAATAATTGGTATAAAATTAGTAAACATAAATTTCGCAAACTAAAAAATGATCCAGGGTCCCATTGCTCTGCGTTAGCGTATCCGCTTCGCAACAAGACGACCCGCATTCGATTAACAAGTAAATCAAGTGGTTCATAATATAGGTAACCCACCGAGCCTCGGAGGGTACGTTTAAACCGTCGCACACTGGTCCAGAATGACTCCGTGGGCGCGCATTAAGCTTTTAACTGACTTTACCGACATGTAAGTTATATGAGGGTGGTCTTTGTGGTCCAGAATAGATCTACAATGTATGTGTGAGTGATGGTTGCCTAAGTCACTCAATTTACCGCAAACCTACCCACACAGATCGATATCTTAATGCGTCGTCCCATCACCATCCACGACAAGAAATGTCGTGTCATCAATTCCCTGGTTCACCGAGCAATCACCATTTCCCAGTCCGACAATCTGCAAAAAGAGTTAAAACTCACCCCATTTCTAGTGCATATCTTCCACATGTTTAAGGTGTCACTAACCGCATTTCCAAGGTCCTCGGAGAGAAAATATCAGGACAGTTTTCAAACCGCCGAAGAAAATATTAGAGATCCTCCCCTCAGCCAAAGACAAACATCCCGCTGTCATCTAAAGGCATCTATAAAATACCCTGTTCATGTGGTCAGGTTTACATTGGAGAAACTGGACGATCAGTACAACAACGTATAACTGAACATCAACGTTGCATCCGAACAGGACTTTGGAATCGTTCTACCCATTGCAGAACATCAGCATGACACTGAACATAGGATCCTATGTATTTGAAAACTCCAAACTACTAGTAAATTGTCCCCACTTCTACCACAGAAAATTCCGAGAATCCATCGAAATGAATAAAAATCCTAACAACTTCAATCGGGACGAAGGATATTTTCTTTTTTCGATATGGACTCCGGCGATTCAGCATACTATCTAGCCGTATCATCTTCCGCTGGTCGTCTGACGCATCCAACCGTACCATCCTGCGCCAGTACCCCGCCCCTCGACGGTATAAATACCGACCCTTAACCAATTCCCAGCAGTTGGAGTTACCGTGCTCTCACTCATTCTCATGAGGAGGCCTCCTACGATGGCCTATTCGAGACCTATTCTAGAAATCCAAACCCAAAACAAAAAATATCCTGCTCAAAATCTGAGCTCGAGATTCCATGAATTTAAACTGACGTGACACATAAATAAATAACAAACGCACATCGTTAACCGGGCAACGTGATATTATTATCGATTTTTTTATCCAGTTATATTTTCTCTTCCTTCCTCATAGGCAAAATATCCGATAGCAAACTACGATTTTTGAAGTTTCTTATGACATTTTTTTACATATGAGTGGAATTGTCAACATTATATTGGCAAAAACTTACTTCAAGTTTGAAGGTACTTACATTTCTGGTAATATAAAAACCAAATCATAATTCTATCGCTGCAGACCCAATCGCGTTCTTTTTTTACCAATTTAGCATAAAATACCCTTGTAATTACTCCTATAAAGCCATTAATTTATGTTCATACGAGACAATGTTGTTATAAAATGTATTTGCAGGCCCATTAAGTGTCCGATCCTATATTGCCAGTAAGCGGATGCAAAATTATACGATTCGAACCGAGCCCCTATTCATTATCGATCAGAATTACGAGGTTTTTGTGGCAGGTCTAAAAACATTATAGAAAAAAAATTTAGGGTTAGAATACATGATTTAGAATACATTTATTTACCGTTATCATACATGGTTTATGACTAAATAGAATAATATTTAAACCCCCTTATTTTCTACCTATATTTTTAAATTCTTACTCGATTTATCTTTCCCGCCCTATATTACAAAAATCGATATGGATATACTATTAATAAATGCGTTTATTATTAACCATAAGGGGTAACTATATTATTATGCAGCTCTTTCAATGGCTATTTCCTTATTCAGTTCGTGAACTGAAAAAATTAGCACTTCCTCGAGCCCTACAAATTTTAATTAATTCTCAGGGCCATAGCAAGCACATCATCATTATTCATTTCTTGCAATATGGCTGTCCTAAATCGGTGATGTTTTATTTGCTTGCTCTAGAATGGATATAATTCTACCCTAATGCCAAAACACTTTAGAAATCACTTGATAATAATTCTGAAACTACTCTGTAATGTTACGTTAAAAATAATATGTTTCTTGTATAAATAGGTCCCAAAACTCGAATGAATTTAGATATTAGAAAATATATATCACACATAGAGTAAATGTTATAACCCTATAAATTTTAATATTTAATCAATCCCATTTATACTTTTGGTACCGTAAAGAAATCTAGTTCATCCATTTTTATTCAATCAACTATCATTGATATTTAAATGTTCCTCTGCTTTTTATCCAAAAACAGGTCAGGCCAAAAACAGAGACAATACAAAAACTGAAAGAAAATGCATTTGTAGCATATACTCTTTTTTTTATTTTTAGTCAATCTACAGTGTGTCGCATTTAAGATGAAGGCACTCCCATATTTTCATTACTTGCAGTAATAATAATATATTGTTATGATAATGAAATTCTTCTAAATACGTTTAATAATCTTTATTTAACTTATTTTTTCTACGCCCACGTCAGTAAACGTTAAAAATCGTACTGTCAACATTCCTTGTAAATGACATTTAACAATAACATGAACGTAATGAGATCTCCTAACCTACTCGTGCTTTTTGATAAGAAAACTTAAATTTCTTAATATAATCAAATTTTTATCTACGTACCACTTTATTTGGACTATTTACATAAATTTAGTCAATTGAAAAACATAAAAACTTTTAGCATTAGCGAGATACATTTTGAATTAAAAGAGTGATGTCCCTAAATGTCGGCAACACATTATACAATTTTTCAAAAAATAACCCGCGTTTCTATAGAAATAAACGTCATGTTATTTATATTTATATTGTCACAAAATATTGTATCCGAAGATTTTCTTAACTTTATCTACGAATATGTCTGAAAGTGAAAGTGATGAAATTATGAGCACTCCACCGGAGATTTTAGAAAAAGCTCAAGCTGCCACACATAATTTGTTACCGCTAAAATATAAAGAAAGGTACGAAATTACTTATCGAAAATTTATGGATTGGCGACACAAGAATAACGTTAAATCCTTTTCGGAGAATGTTTTGCTTGTGTATTTTGAGGAAACATCAAAAATTATGAAGCCATCTTCTCTATGTGCCATTTATTCGATGCTGAGAACTACACTAAACATTAATAATAACATTAACATAGCAGATTATCCAAAACTAATGGCCCTACTCAAGCGGAAATCGGATGAAAGATGCCCCAGACGATAATCATTTGTTGGCAAAGGTAACGAATTAAAATATTGTGTAATTATCATCACACAAAAATGAGTTTTTGTTTTCAGGTTATCCTCATTATGAGTGGGCGTAGAAAAAGTATAGTACGTTACTCGAGTTGTAAGCCCATTACACACTCGTAAAATGTACTTTTTCACTTCGTGCGTAATGGGTTACTTACCACTCTTGTTACGTAATATACTATTTCTGCAGGATTTTTATAATTGGAAGTAGTAAAGGGGCTTACAATGAACGTAAAAAAAATCGTCCAACAAGAGGGGTGTCTCATTTTTTATCTTATATCAACTTATATACATTCTGTAAACGTATTATGTCACTTGAAACCTTTTGTAAATTGTCAATTAAAATGTCCTTGTATTTTGTTTAATGCAGTTGTCTGTCCTGTTTGTGGGTCTGTTTTCGTCTATTCTATCTTATTCTCTTCTTTCTTCTCATCTACTATGTTATAATAAACTTGGTCTTTGAACAATCCTCGATTTTTTTTCTTTTTTCCAATTTCTCTCTCCACTTTCACTTTTTTGATGCCCTCTAACTCTTGCATTCCTCTTATTTTGTTTTTTAAAATCCTCACAAATATTTGAATTTGTTCTTCAATCTTTGTCTGCATATTTCTGATTTCTAATTTTAATTCCTTTTTAACTTTATTATTCTCGTCTTCTGCTATTCCCATATTTACTTCCATATCTTTATTTATTTTAGCTTCTAAAATTTGTATTTCTTTTATTGTTTTTCTTTCAATTTTTCTAACCTCTTTTTTATTTGTTTCTATTTTGCCTATTCCTGAATTGATGTTATTTTTGTTTTCTTGTATATCTTTCTTTAACTTTTTCTCAGCTTCCTTTAATTTTATCTCTTGTAACACCTCTGCTTCTTCTATTTAAGTTATCATCTCCACTCTTATTTCCTTTTTCGTCTCTTCTATTTTATTTTCAGTGTCTCATTTTGGCTCTTCTATTTTTTTTTAAACATTCGCTACTTCTTGATTCATTTTTCCCAATTTGTCTTCCATCTTTCTTCCCAAATCTTCTGTATTTTTATTCATTTTCTGCATAAACAAACATTTTCTCCATAGATTCTTCTATTCATATATTCGGTTGGTGTTCTACTTCTACATGTATTGACTGTCTTTCGTCTTCATTACTTTCATTACCATTATATTCTTCTTGATCTATATTTTCTATTTCTTCTTGCTCATCTATTATTTTATCTCCGATAATATGTATTTGCATTTCCTTATCTCATTGTGCTTTCTCTTCTGACAATAGTATGTCTTCCTCTTCCTGTGCTTCTAAACCTACTCTTTTCCCATTTCTAAGATCCATTTTGGTGGTTTAGTTCAGTTTAGTTTAGTTTAAAAATTATTTATAATGTTTTTCTCCGTCTATTCGAATACATTTGTCAATTTTTGTCGTATTCTGTTTAACTACTTCTCTAAGTTCAGGGATGCTGATCTCTTGAATATTTGTCTTATTCTGGAATAAAGTTGGGGCTTTTTTGTGTGTAATATCGGAAGACCTCGGAGGCTACAGCTCAAAAGGGCCGTTTCTTCTTAAACTCAAACTGACCAACATTAAACTTACTAACTAAAACTTAAGGAAGAGTCTTGGCGTCCGCAAATTGCGGATCCCTATTACTAATTAATGCGGATCCGCAAATACAAATTGAAAGTAAATCGGTTGGCAACCCTGGTGGCATAACATAACCTATGTGAATATGTGATGTTTTATATAGATATTTGTAAACAATGTTAGAACTGAATTCAGTGTTCTCCGCATTTCAAGAGATCGAAGTTAAAATTCACCGGACACCGTGGCCTAGTTGGTTAAGGCCTCGGTCTTTATACTAGGCCAGTGTTCGGCTCGTAGGTTCGATCCCTGCGAAACTCAAGTGGAATTAAAAGTCAGATAAGACTTTGTCAAGTGCAAAAAGGTATTTGTGTCATACGCAGTTTCATTCACGCCGGTAAACAGGCTGGATCAGATCGGATTTCTCGTAGAACTGATAGGGGCTGGTGGCACATTTACACACTTGTTAGTCGGTAGATTACCTGCATGACAAAGGCACAGTCCAGATAAGCTGTAGGTCCCGTCCAGATTAGCCTTAGTTGCAGAAAGGAGACGTTAAAATTAAGCAAGCAAGTTGAAATTCAGAAATTTGAAACTTTGTTGAGCTATACAAATGTGACTCAAAGTTATTAACGAATTTAATTAAGAAATGCCCTCTAAAATTATCAAACGCAAATAAACAGTTAAAATGTACTTGCATTATTACAAAAAAAATAAATATAATAAAATAAAAAATAGTATAGGAAAGTAGGTACTTAGGTACATTTACATATTGCATATGTTACTTTACACAATATTAAATTATCTGAACGTCTTTGTTGTTATAATTTATTTTGAACCTCTTTGTGTCCAATGATCTGATCTCTAAAGGTATATTATCGTATATGGATATGCCTCTGAAAAATATTTTGTGTTGGCCATTTGTGGATGAAAATCTTAATATTGATTGCTTTGATTGCCTGGTGTAATGGTTGTGTATATCACTGCGAACATCCAAAGTTAAATAAAAAAATAAAACTGGACATTAGCTTCAAGACAAAAAAATATTTTTACCAAGCTTGAAGTGGTGGTTGAAATTTTATTTCATAACTACAAAGTTCAGTCTAGCGATTTACCTAAAAGTTGTGAACTCATGAATTGTATGATTTATGAAAAAGAAGTTGAAATTAAAATAATAGAAATTTTTTTTGAGGAATCTGCATTTCTACTGCTTGTATAAAAAAAAAGAAAGGTGCAAGGTGTGTGATTTATGCATTAATAGCATTCAGCCAAGTGTGAGGTGTGACTCATTTTTGATATGGTTACATAAAAGTTGTTCTGGGCTCTCTAAACTACTCCGTTGAAATATTAAATGGATTTGTATTTCATGGTGTTAGTTTTACCACAAAGATTTTAGATTTTAGAAATTGTAATATAATTAACCATTTTATGGACTGATCTTTCATTTTTGAATGTTTGCTTCCACACCCAATATGGGTCCACAATTTGCAGACCTGCATTAATTAGTAATAGGGGTCCGCAATGTGCAAAATAATATTCTTATTCTAATAATTTTCTAAGTTCAGATTTCAGTTGATCGTCTTAAAAAATGTAACCCATCGCGATTTGAAATTGCAAAAATGAAAAAAATGAATTAATTATTTCTCGAGAGACAGCGGAGATGGGGCATCAATTTTTTATGAATAAAAGGGTAATAACGAGTACTTTTAAGAGCCGGAGGGTGGAGCTGGTGGGACAAGTAGGGGGGGAGATAATGAGGGAAAACAAATATTACTGAAACGCTTCTAACTTCTGTACTAATTGAGCTAGCGCAACCAGCCGAGGCTCAAACTGTTTCATTCGATAAAAGATAGAAATTCGGAAAAATTCAACTTTTCTCACCAGTGTGAACACGAGTGAGAAAAGTACTTTCCCCACGTGTTGCATACTTTACTTTTTCTACAACTGCACAAATTTAAAGAATACAAGTAATGTAACTTAATATTTATTTTTATGGTTAGCAAAACTAAAATAACATAAAAGTATCCTACCTCTTAACAGTTAAATAACTTTTTTTAATTTTATTTTTGTATTTCTTCTCCATACCACAAATTTTTCGTATGCCAATTCATACTTTTTTCTTGAAATTACCGGTAACAGATCTAACGTTACTTTTGCGGTTCTTTTCAATATCTCTGGCGGAGTATTATCAAAATCGTCACTACTGTCAGTATCCATATTATTTATTATAAATAGGTATATGTCTTATTAAAATAATATTTAATGGAAATTGCGATTGCCAACTAAGTTGCATAAGTTGTTGATTCTACATATAAATGTATGTGGTGTGGGCAAAGTGAAATTAAGTAAGCTATGAGAAATTCGCTACTTTTCATAGCAGTTGTAGAAAAAAATATTTTGTCACAAATGCACGCAAAATAAAATATAGACAATTTTTTACTCCCGATTTTAGGCATGAAGAAGGGAGTAGGGGGTTCTAACCCTAGCTCAAAAGAAAGACCAGAAAATTTTTAACCATTTATTCATTTTATTATTTTGCCATGTCAGTATCTTGCCCGCCCGCGCGAGTTACAAATGGAAAAACGGAACGAAACAGGACGAAGTCGACAGAAAAGCAGCCGGGGGCGGGGCTTACGTTCTTCACTTCTCTCTTTCTCTCTCTCCGGGCACACTCACACACATGGGCACAAGCGTGCGTTTGTAAATCGCGCGGGCATAAGCTCCGCCCCTGCTGCTTTTCTGTGGTTTTCGTCCTGTTTCGTTCCGTTTTTCCATTTGTAACTAGCGCGGGCGGGCAAGATACTGACATGGCAAAATAATAATAATAATAATAATAATAATAATAATAATAATAATATACGCCCTGCAATTCACTCCCTTACGAGTGAACCCCAGAAGCTCTGCAGCTTGTGCGGGGGAGGGACGGCTATTATTATTATTTGCCGTGGCGCTCTGGGGCGACTTACTGATGCTTGATGGCGCATTTGCTTTACAGTTGTGGGAAAACCCAGAAAAACCACACAACACCATTATCAATAAATTGAGTAAATGGTTAGAAAATTTTCTCGTCTTTCTTTTGAGCTCAGTTAGAACCCCCTACTCTTCTCAAGTCTCCCGTTATATAGCAACGACTTTTCCGGCCCGTAGCGCCCTTCCTAATTATCGCATCAAGTTACTGCGGAGCTCAAATTTTTCTTTCTCAAACCCACTTCTTCATTCCTAAAATGGCGAGCAAAAAATTATCAATTTTTTATTTTGCGCGCCAAGCGCGCATTAGCGAAAATAGAATTTTTTCGGTAGTGCTATCTTTAAGCGGATGAGAAAATAAACAATTTGAGCCCTGGCTTGTTGCGTCAGCTCAATTAGTACGGAAATTACAAGCGTTTCAATAATATTTGTTTTCCCCCATATCTCCCTCCCTACTTGTCCCACCATCACCACCCTCCGGTACTCGTTATTACCCTTTTATTCACAAAATATTGATGCCCCATCTCCACTGCCTCTCGAGAAATAATTAATTAATTTTTTCCATTTCTGAAATTTCAAATCGCGATAATTCGCGAACTAATTGAGTTATCGGGTTCAGATTGGAACGAGATTACGTGCTTTATCAAGCTCTTCATTTTTGGTTAGAATATTTTTTTTGTGGGATCAAACCCGGCTGAGATTTGTCAGAAAAACCGTTTTCAAGTTCTTTAAATTGAGGATTTCCCCCTCCTCCACCGCCGCCTGGATCGAACATTTCATGCAAGAATGATGGGGGGATCTTACTTCATCGATTTGGAAAAAAAAATTTCTTGATTTCATCAGTCTGTTTTCGAGCCGTTTTTTTCGCCACATCTACTCCATTATTATAATTTGCTACTGCTTTTGTTCCTCATAGAATATATATTTCATAGAATGTTTGAAGGCTGATATTGATTTAGTTTTGGAATTATAGGGCAAGGTATAATAGACGAGTGAGATCTGATAAGTAAAGGATGCTTTAAATAGTTTATGATATCGTGGAAATGTAGATCTGTAATTGAAACGATTGTTGCGGTTGTGTGTAATAATTGAGAAACCGGTATATGGTCTGGTATACAAAATAACACCAAAATTTATTGTATAATTCAAAGATGGAAAACCTCATAATGCTCTACAACTTGTGGCATGTAGTGGCACATCGCCCAGTATATTCATTCATGTAGTTATTAGTATTAGCGTAAGGTCATGTCATTGTATATGTTTTCATCACGTATATTATTTTGTTTAACTAATTATTGTATATATAAACCGGTTAAGGTCAATCTTCCTATTATTCATTATATCATATTAGTTTACTCCACATCTTATTGTGTAGTATGTTTGTATTTATTTATTTATTTATCACCGTTAATAGACGTCCGTTATTTTATTTATTTTCAATCCGTACCTCATCCCCCTAAAACCCAGGACATCACATGGACACCCTGCAGAATCCATTTTGGTTTACTGCATTACAATATGGGGTAGAGCCTGCAACAACAAGCTTAACATTCTGCACCAACACAAAATATTTACAACAGAAGTACATACACAATAAGACTGGCATAACTAGGTAAACTACAAACTTAGATGTCGAAATACAACACTTCAAAAAAACATTAACATTGGGACACCCTATAATATTTTCGTTTTCTACTGCTTTAATTGCTTGACGACAAATACTTCGTCCACATAATTCTCAAAACTTACGCCTCTGATTATAATAGGGATCGATGCTACATGGGGCTATCCGATCATATTGTTTCAGTATCCCCTAAAGCTGAAACACAATCCGCTTTTTGTCTTGTTTGGCATATTGAAAATTATAAATTAGGATAATTAAACGGCATGGGTCAGTACTCGTAACTTGAATGGATCGATTTTCAGCTAATTAGTGACATCTAGAAGAAATAACTGTTGAAAGATGGAAGGTATTTTATGATTATGATGATGATGATAGTATAACACTTACAGATACAGAAGAGAAATCAATGAAGGTGGTAAGTGATGTGTAAAAGGATCGCGCTATTATTGGTTAAAATAGATTTTTTGTGAAATTTAGTTTTTTTGTTATTAAACGCAAACTATCCTTATTATAGAGTCATAGTTTATATTAGATGGTTAAAAGATATTTTTTAAGGTTAATTTACGTAACATAACATAAAAATCTGTTGTGTCGCCACAAGACTTTCCCGGCAGTTATAAAATAAAAATTAAAAAAATTAATTTGGTGTTAAAATTTTTAAAGTCCAAATCAAATTCGTTTCAAATTTTTTTAAAGTAAAAATAACATTTGAAATATTATAAAAGGAAAGACATTTCACATGTACAAAAAAAGTAAAACAATTTTTTAGGGTCGCAATTTTGTTTACTTTAAAAATTATTTCCTTTGCTTAGTTTTAAAATTCAGAAATGAAAATTTCAGGATGTATTTACAAGCCAATAAGGCACCTAAATGCCAAATAAAAACTTTAGGTCTTTTATCTTTTGTGTAATGTACAGAGGGATACTGCGCCCCCTGGTGGGGCGATTTCAACCAAAAACAAACGGATTCATTCCGCGATGATCGGATACCCACATAGCAAATTTCAGCTCAATCGGATCAAGTGTTGCGATTTTTTAGTTTAAAAATTTTTTTAGGTTAGGTTCAAAATTAAGAAATAAAAATTTCAGGATGTATTTACAAGCCAGTGAGGCACCTAAATATGAAATAAAAACTTTAAGTCTTATATTTTTTCGCGATGTACATAAAAACTAATGGGTTCAATCCCCGATCACCAGAAACCCATATACCAAATTTCAGCTTAATCGGATTAAGCGTGCGGACGCTATCGTGGAAGAATACAGACACACAGACACACAGACAGACGGACATACTTCCATCTGGAAATCGTTTTAATCGTCTCAGGGGACCTCAAAATGGATATATCCGTCGTTATCCCAATTTTTTTTTAGCGCGTTCACAATACTTTCCCTTTGGCGAGGGGCCGGGAAAGTAAAAAACTAATTCAAATGAATAATAAATAATATATAAATATTTAAATTACATTACATTACATACGGCATCTAAGATGACAAAAAATTGACGTTTAAACAGCAGATGACAAATTCAAATAAAAGTTATAATTTTAATTTTAACTGAAATAATAAATTGAAGATTCAGCAGCAAATTTTGAAAACAATTTCCAGTGACGCCTTATCAAGATTTACCCTCCTATTTATTACGCCACTGCAGGATTTTTTTTATTTTAATAATAATAATATAAAAATAAACAAAAGAGAAATTCTATAAAATGTATTGCATGAATACAATATCAATCTACGAGTCTGGAGGAGAAAATTTGGTTTTTGTTTTCGCATCAATCTCTGGTTTCTGTCCAACAGTTTTCTTGTTAAAGTCATTGTGTCCCTTCATGCTCCCATGAAATCTCGAATCTATATTGAAAGGTGACCATGTCCACTACCAAGTTATATAAAATTGTTTACTATAGCTCAAGAAAACGATCAACGCCATCTTCACACAATCAGAATTGTAGAAAACTAACCCACAAACCTATTTATTTAAAAAGAAGTGAACAGGGCACCGAGAAAAAAATTTTTCTCCAACAACAAATAGTTTCTTAGATGTGCTACTATCTATGGTTAGAAGAGAGTTTTGACACTTTACAAAGCAACGATTTCCAATGTATTAGGTTTTGCATTGTATGTTTCAAAGTTTTTATTTGACTGATTCTAGTGAAGATGTCACTCTCTTCTTTGTATCCCTTTAAGGGATTAATACAAAGTTAGCAAACGAGTAAGGAATTAAGCCTAACTGACGAAGCCAAAAGGCAGAAACCGGTCTTAGGATGTCGAATCTGATAAATTAAATTCCTTACTTGTTTGCTAACAAATAGTTTATCGAACGGTTCTCAGAGTTATGAAGAGTAGAAATATGGGGAAAACCAAAAATCTGCAAATTTTGATCAGGTTAGTGTCCCCAGTTATTTTTTTAATAATCAAATTATATAGGAATTACAACAAAGCGATGTAAAATTACAAAATGAAAAGACAAAGTACAGAAAATCTTATTACAGTATATCATAAAATAAATTAATGATGAGGATATTTCACAACATTCATATATAAAATATTTTAAGTTAATTACTTACATCAAAATATTATTGTTATTTGTGTTTTGCAGAACACGAAGTACTGAAAAGGTAAATAAAATAGGGTGCGATTTAAATGTACGACGAAAAAGGTGAGAATCACGTCAAAAAAGTGTGTTTTAACGCCAGATAATAAGAAGGAACAGTTCTTATATAATGTTGAGGGTTCTGGAACTAACCCTATGTTGTGCCAGGACTACCAGGACTACCGAGATGTGCTCATAGCCTTTTTAAACTGCATCGTAGCTTCTAAATGGACTGTAGATTTATATTGATTGTAGATGCACTGTAGTATGTTTTATCTTCCCAACTCCATTAACAAAAACGACAAACACTTTTTTATTTAACGGTTTATTAAAAATTTTACACAATGAAACAATGAATTACTTTAATAAGTAATCAACGAACAAATTATTAGTAACGTATGTGTTTAACAATCACTAACACATATAAGTAAAGAATTAAAAATGATCGCATTATTCAGAAAATATTTTTAGGTGTTGTATGTATGAGTGATGATCAGGCACTAATTTTTGCTGCACTAAGGAGCACTGAATTTGAAATAACAATAAACAACCCCTTCACCATAGAAGTCATCTAAAATTTATCAAAAACGAAATATTCACGAGGGTTTTGGTACCCCGGAGTGTTCATGTTGAAGGTTCGATGCGCACTGGTTTAAAAGTTTGCGAAGTTTTGTCGCTTCAAGTTTATCCCGCCCGTCCGATTATTCTAGAATTTAGTCGTTATCGAGTGGGCGAATCGATTTGTTAAATGGGTAAGTTTTTTATGTCTGTCTCTTTCTCTCACGCTTGAGAAGACAAGGATTAATTTAATTACGACGTTATGAGTTTTATGGTGGACGTGACTTTTTGCATGTGCTTAGAAAACATTCGTTAGAAATTCTGCGCCTCAGCGCTGTATCGAAATGTTTGGTGCGATGTTGTCGATTTGCGTTTATATGTTTAATTTGTTTTGAAGATTAAACAGATGCGATCTTGTCGATTTGAGTTTATATGTTTAATTTGTTTTGAAAATTAAACATATAATATGCACAGAAAATATTATATTGGACATCTATGTATGTATGAAAAAAACTGCAATAATGGTTGTTTAACAGCATTTAAATTTAATTTACAGCTGTATAACGTAAAATTAATTTAAATACGAGCAACAACATCTTAATATTATAATAAGTCGGTAGAAATGTTTAGATTTGCAATTTACCCGCCAAATTAAATGTCAAATTAAAAAGTTTTTTTTGGTTATAGATTACGTAAGTATTATATCATTTTATTATATAAGTGTATATATTAAATAATAAATATTTTAGGGTGAAAATTATGGAGAATTTTGTAGAAGAATTCATAGAAATTTACGAGTTGGAAGAAGATGCTAATAATAATAAACACCGAGCACCAAGATCAAAAAACCGGGAATGGTTCAAAATTTCGGAATTCCAAAATACTGAAGAAGCTGATGATTATATTAAAAAAGAAGGTATTTGGAGCAAATGCTCCACAACGAAACCATTGGAGGGAGACAAAACCGAATTTCGATGCAAACATGGAAATTATCGTAAAGGAGAGTGCCCTGCTCGAATATTCTTACTTTTCCATTCGACTAATGATATGGTATCACTTTATTCAACAGACAGTGAACATTTGCACCATAAAACAAATAACCGTGGTTTAGACGATGAAATTAAAATCGTAGTTAAAGACCCATTCTTAAGTGGTGTAGAAAAACCAAATGCTATTTTAAGTAATCTTAGAAAAAAGGGTTTACCAGAACCGTCAAAATCAAAACTAATTACGTTTATTAGACAACTTAGAATTAATAAGAATGGTCCATCTACAGTTTCAGGATTCGAACTAAAAAATTGGTGTGAAAATCATAAAAATGTTCCCGAATCTTGTGATACCCTCTTTGTGCTGGATTATCATATTAAATGTGATTCTATCGATATAGGTGATCAAGAGTTAATAGTGGTAGTTTCTACTGTAAGATTGTTACAACAATTAAAATTTAGTGACATGGTGTAAATAGATGCCCACCTATAAACTAATATGGCAAGGATATCCAGTGATAATACTTGGTACAAGTGATAAAAATAAAGTTTTCCATCCTTTTGCAATAGCGATATGTAATAAATTCATTTTTACTGCCCTTCAAAAATTTGATTCAAATTGGAAACCTACAATTTTACTGGCTACGAAAGTGCAGCAATTACCAACGGTTTCATTAGTACTTTTGGGCCACCAAAAGTACGACTAATGTGTTTTTTTACAAAAGGTTGAAAAAAAATTAAGGGGCTTAAAGGTGTCAACAGAAATAAAAAAAAACATTTATTCACTACAAACGTGCAATAATAAACAAACTTTTGTAAAGGGAGCAGCACTTTTCGTAGAAAAGTGGAAAGAAACAGTTCCGGAGTTTATTAATTATTTCAATACTACTTCAGCATCAGGCTATCCAAGTACAAACAATGGGATTGAATCTACCAATGCCATAATTAAAAAGGAACACACTTTAAGAGATCGTTTACCTGTTTCTCAATTTTTAAATAAATTAAATGATTTACTAATTAAGTGGTCTATGGACAGAAACCCAGAGCTGCAGAGCTACAAATTTTTTTCTGTGAAACCAACAGTTACTTTAAAAGAATGGACCGAATCTTATCATTGGGCGTTGCAAAACAAGAAAATAATAAAACTGAATAATACATACTATGTATGTTCTTCAAATTCAAATTATAAAAATATAACTTCAGAATTGCTAACCAAATATATTAATGAAGACTGGGAAACTTTTGAAGATTTTGAACAGAGTTTTGATGGCACTTGGGCGTTTAATATAGATATTGATATTCGTAAATGTAATTGTACGGGTCCAATATTTCAAAAAAATTATAAGTGCAAGCATACGTTAGGACTTCTAATCCGTTTAAAAAAAATCGAAGTCCCTGAGGAAGCTAAATGTATTCCTTTAGGGCAAAAACGTAAACGTGGGCGCCCATCAAAAGCAAAGAAAGCATTAATTATTCAATAAATTTAAATACATTTCCTTGATAAATATCAAAGAGAGCATAACCTCATATTTCCAGTGTCTACCTTTATTTTTCTAAAATTAATATTTTATAGCTAATTTCGAAATTATTTCAGATTAGTTGTTATTACCAACATAACCTTATTTGAACTCAAAATGTTCGCTATTTGGCGTTTTTAATTCTTTTTTGTACACGCTTGTGTTGTCGTTGGAGTTAAATGTTTAAATTTGGCGTGCAAATCACCTATTTAAAAAAATAAATATCTGGCGTTAATTAACATATTTTAATATGTACTTATATATACCCCAATAAAATATTGTTGGTACCACTGAAACTCTTTGCTGCTCTACAATCACTTTGAATTGTTATCTGAAACCTAGTCAACATCATTTTAAAACTCCCATAAAAGTTAATTCATTAAACTGTCTGTAATTGTTAAACTATATTTAAGGTTATAAAACTATAGTTGAGGTTATAAAACTATATTTAAGGTTATAAAACTATAGTTGACGTTATAAAACTATATTTAAGATTATAAAACTATATTTAAGGCTATAAAACTGTTTACTATTATTAGTATATTGTTTCCAGGTGCTTGCCTTGTCCAAACGATTGCGAATTTTGCGATCCACTTACAGGCATGTGTCCAGCACGACAAGACCTTTATTTGAAAACGGCCATCCTGTGCATTCAACTCGTCTGCATGGCAGTCACCGTCATATTGGCCTTAATCGTCTTCAAACAACGTAAAACCAAGGTAAATATCTTTATTTTAAGTTCACTCGCTTGTCTGGTTTCTATGTCAAACGGAACTTAAGCTTTAAGTCGGGAGGACAATGACAAAATGGCTCGCAGGTTATACGAACTGAATTTCAGGATTAATACACTTCAGTATCAACCAGACTTTTCAATTACAACAAGTACAGTGTGAAACGATTAAGTATTTTTAATTTTTAGGTTTTTCAGACTCATGCATCGATTTAACTTGCAGCTATATATGTTTTTATAATAAATCTGTAGATATTTATAATATCGCAATAATGGCCAATAGGGACTTTAGCTGCTTCTTAAATTATTAATATTCACACAAGTCGAGGGTTTATCCAATAGTAATAATTGAACTATAGCTTCGATATTTACATGTTGTTAGAGTCTTTTTTCATGACTATTAATAGACTTTGTTATGGTGCTGGTTGCAGTTTCCATATTCAGATCCCTACAGATATCACTGTTTTCAGTACCAAGTTGCAGGACGATAGCTTACGCCTATGATTTGATGCTAATTGTTGAAGCGGATGGGGGTGTCTGTAAGCGCAAAGTTATGAATCTGTCCCTCCTGTACGGTGCCCCTATATGGGGGTCGGTGGAGACACGATGAACAGCGCACAATGCAGAAGGCTACTACGAGTTATCAGCGGAAGCAGTCCAGGTGATCGCCGGGACCTTCTCGCAGATGAGAGGAAGAGGTGCTACACGGATAAAGAGGATACCCCCACAGGAGAAGAGGGATAGGGAGAAATCGCTGACGAGGGTGAAGTAGCAGGAGAGATGGGAAACTGGTAGGGAGGTGGCTATATGGACCAAAAAAATCATTCCCAATATACATTCGTACCTAGATTGTAACCACAGAGCCCTGGACTATTATCTGACGTAGATCTTAACAGGACACGGCAGCTTCACACACCGAATCGGTAAAGAAGACATTCCTAGATGCACTTACTGTCCAGAATACACTTTTTAAATGTAGGCGGTGGATCAGGGAAAGGAAGCAGATCAATATCAAAGCGAACACCATCCTGGAGCCGAACAACTTAATAAGCGTCATGATAGGATCACTGGAGAAGTGTAAGGGGATCCATGAGGAGATTAGGAGTATCATGAGTAAGGAGGAGGAAGAAGGGAGAAGACAAGGCAGGCAGTAGAGCATGGACATACTTTTGAAGAGATGCCTTAAGGAGGTTCCGAAAGTACGTTGAGACATGGTTTTCGTGGATAGACCTCAAGGGGGAGTTTCACACTACCGGGGAAGGGAGGAACTTGCATCCAGTGTCCATAATGGATTTCCTCACCACCAAAAAAAAGTGCCAAGTTGTCAAGAACAACGTGTCGACAAATTAGGTATTTGAAGCTCTTTAACCGCAATAAAAAGAATTGTTACATTGGTTATGTGACACTGGATGAAGGGTGAATCAGTTACTATACTCCAGAATCATATCGGTAGTCAGCTGAGTGGATCACAACTGGCGAAAAACTCCCAAAACAACAAAAAATAAGGTTTTGGACTCCCTATTTTAGGATGAGCACGGTATTTTATTCATCGATTACCTTGAGAAAGGAAGGTGTCTTTAAAGGAAGAAATTGCGGAAAAATGACCACAAATGAAAAAGAAAAAAGTGCTCTTACACCAAGACAATGCACCGTGTAACAAGTCAATCGCAACAGTGGCAAAATTGTACGGATTGCACTTTCAATTGCTTTCCCATCCACCGAATTCTTCAGATCTGGCTCTTAGTGATTACTACCTGTTTGCAGACCAAAAAATAATGCTACAGGGAAAAGATTCGGCTGTTCTGAAGAAGCGATTACCGAAACTGAAACTTATTTTGAGACCAAAGATTCTACAAAAAAGGCATCGAAATACTAGAGAAGCGTTGGAGTGAATTTATCACCTTTGAAGGAGACTATGTTGATAAATAAAGTTTTGCCTAAAAACTGTTGTGTTAATAGACATCCCAGGAACTTATTGAGTAACGGCACCCAAATAGTGCATTAATTTGTTTTTCTCTTCGTGGGAAAAAATGAAAGCAAAATAATGTTAGCTTAAAATTGGTATGGTTTATTTTATTTTTTGTTTGTTTTGGTATCGATTTTCTATTAAATTTAACGCTATTTATTGAAATTATAATAATTTTTATTTTTGTATTAGTTTGACATTTTCCTCGAAATCCGTTCCGTCATTCTTGTTTTTTTTTATTAAGTAAAAAATCTCGTAGTTTGACGCTACGAATTTCATCCAAAGGAGGAGGCACACATTTAATGGGATTTCCAACAATGTACGAATATGATAAAATTATTTCCAACAATGTACGAATTTGATAAAATTTTAGTATATTGTAGATATTGACCTTCTGATCAAAACGTCTCATGGGCCCAAAGAGATCCTATGACTAGTTTCCGAGATACAGTGGCGGGTAAGGGGTATCTTGAAAAACACGAATTAAATGAAAAATACTATAAAGGTTGGTATTTTCTTTAAAATAGTGATACAAGCAATTTAATTTGATCTTAGTTGGCTGTGTAGGATGTCATGTGCTGATTTTTTATGCACAGAGGTATTCAAAAAAATTATTAATTTGAAAAACTGGAATTAAACGAAAAATGTTATAAAGGATGGTATTTTATTAAAAAAAAGTAATAATACAAACTATTCAATATTATCTTGGTATATGATGTCACGTGCCGATTTTTTATGTACATGGGGTACTCATAATCATATTATTAATAAATACTATTTATTTCCATACTCTCAACAAAAAATTGACAAAGTCCAACCTCAACTTGCAAATATTTTTAATTATTCTATTCTAAAACATAATTTTATATGCCTACCTACAGTGGTAAATTGAAAAATAACAATAATAGAGTATATAAAAATTAATTGGAATGTTAAATATTTCTGGTAACACATTTTCTTCCGCGGGAATAGTAGGTACGTGCTGCCACATTTGCAGTGTTGTTTGGTATTTAAGTTATGCCCGATATCAAGCAGTGGTCAAATATCCAAACAACGAAGAAAATGTTTTACCAGAAATTATTTAAAAACATTTAAATTAAGTAGTATATTATTAAATATTTAAATTAAGTTGTACATACGATATTTACCTGTAGGGAGGTATATACAATTATTTAGGTTTAATTCTAGAATAATCAAAAAATATTTGCAAGGTGAGGTTGAACTTTGTCAGTTTTTTGTTGAGAGTATGGAAATAAATAGTATTAATATTACTTATGAGTACACCCTGTACATAAAAGATCGACACGTGACATCCAACACGGCCGCCCAAGTTCAAATTAAATTGCTTGTATCACTTTTTTAAAGAAAATATCAACCTTTTTAGTATTTTTCATTTAATTCGTGTTTTTGAGTATACCCCTTACCCGCCACTGTATCTCGGAAACTAGTCATAGGATCTCTTTGGGCCCATGAGACATTTTGATCAGGAAGGTCGATATCTACAATATACTAAAATTTTATCAAATTCGTACATTGTTGGAAATCTCATTAAAAGTGTGCCTCCTCCTTTGTCAAACTACTGTTTTCTTAATTTTGGCCATACTTATGCTTAAATAATAATCTAGAAAATAGCGTATAATATTTTTTCACCTGTCAATACTCTTCCCTGTAACTGATATAACATTCGTAACTATTCAACAAAACTAATGATAGAAGTTCCTACTTGTAACATAATTCTATTGAAATTTCACTCATCAAAGAAACTTCTGCAAACGTGAAATTTCGTATAGATAGGAAGAAAATAGATGGCAGACAACTAGAAATTGCAAAGAGAGTAGAATATATTTTGGAAATTATTAGTGCATGAACTGATTCGATTTGAACAAGAGCAATTTCCATGTTTTCGAATTGAAATCTACTCTATAACTGCTTGAAGAAGCGTAGAACATATCAAGTGCTTGTAAAGTTTTAAAATGGAGTTGAAGAATAGCTCGATTCGAGATTGGAAATAGGAGAACCATTAAAACTTAGAATAAACATGATTGTTTCATGATTTATTGTGGCTCCCAATCAATGCGTTCTCTCTCCAGGAACCTCGCAGGAACTTATTTCACATTTTTTATTTAAAATTATCGTGTATTTTCATTTTTGTAATCATTTTTTAATTAGTTACATTTTATTCTTTCCAAATATAAGGAAATTGGTTTAATTAACTTTATAATGTATTTTTATCCTTATAAGCCGGCTTTTATGCTCGGTAAACTAAACCACCTAAACGAATTTAGAACAAGCTTCCACTTTCATTCCGATTTGAAGAACCGGAACTTGTCGAAAACTTTTGTTTAGGACCAGGAAAGACAAAATACAAAAACACGTTCAAGCTCGTAAATATTATTATATGTACTATTGAATATAAATGTTTTTGTATTCTTTTAGAAGTATTTGGTATCTTTGTCTCTCACATAGTTCTTGTTTGAGCCATACCGTTAGTTTCAAACTAGACGGGCGTAATTTTCGCGGCGTAACTATCACTACGGGTATAACGCTTGATGTCTAAACTTCACGGAGAGCGATTTCCACGCTGACTAAGATATAATTCTCAAAAAAATAACTACAGATTATTATTAGTTCCAAAATTGATACAATCACGTTCGGTTGTTTCCGCTTTAGTTATTAATTTGATTTTAAAAAAACGAAGAAAGTGTAGGCGATTGTATCAATGGGATATTTTCATATAAAAGTTAATGACCTTATGAAATATCCAGAGAAATTTTTTCAATATTATCGATTGTCCATAAATAGTTGACGAGTTACTTAGTCTTTAGGCTTACATGGAATGTCTACACAACAAAAATTGCCAAAAAAGCATCCATCGCACTAGGCAGGTGTAGGAGGATGTGTGGCAAGAACTGGGGACTCAACCCCAAAATGACCATTTGGTTATACACAAGGGTAATCAGGCCTATGATATCTCATGGGTAAGTGGTGTGGTGGCCAAAGACTTCTCAGTCAGGAATCATAAGGTAGTTAACAGGCATACAAAGACAAGCGTGTCTCAGTGCCACCCCCATGGCCGCGATAGAGATTATCTTGAACCTACCACCATTACACATATACATACGGGGAGAGGCTAGAGCGGTCACCCACAGACTTATGCAAGGGTCACGACCCATCACCAAACTCCACGGGACCGATTACCAAAGGTTAGAAGAAGAGCTAAGGACGGATCCAATTATAGGAATCCCCAGCGACACCATGGTAACCAAATAGCAACAATCTGGTACACAGACGGCTCGAAGACCGAAGAAGGAGTCGGAGCCGGAATATACGGGCAAAAACCAAGGATGATGATCCTGGTGAGCCTGTCAAAAGACACCACAGTATTTCAAGCAGAAGTAGCAGCAATACACCTCTATATAGGAGAAATAAACAGACAAGACAGCATAGGTCAGTCCGTTGTTATATTCTCCGCCAGTCAGGCAATACTAAAAGCACCAAAGGCCACCCAAGTAAACTCCAAACTTATGTGGGACTGTGCCTGTGCCCTGAATGAACTAGCTAACCGCAAGAAACTGACCCTGGCATGGGTTCCAGGACACAAAGGTCATCGAGGAAATAAAAAAGCCGACGAACTGGCCAGACAAGGCTCGTCAATAGCATTCTATATTCCACAACCCTTCTGCGGTATAACAAAAACAACAGTTAAAAAAGCAATCTGCAAATGGGTGGAAAAAACAAGCCCAAAGTTGGTGGGAACAATCACTAGGACAGAGGCAAGCAAAAAGGTTTCTCAAGAAACCATCGACTATACTAACGGCAGACCTACTAAGCAAGGACAGAAGGTACGTGAAAGCAATAGTAGACATGCTTACAGGACACTGTAAACTCAACAAGCATATGAAAAACATAGGTCTGGCAGAAAAAACCACATGCAGGTTTTGCCAAACAGAAGATACATATTCTATGCGGATGCGAGGGAATAGCAAGGACAAGGTTTTCACAGAAGGGAACGGAATACCCAGAGTTAGAGAGCTACGTTGAAGAGCCACTGTCAGGGATCCTAACCATATTTAAAGGGACGAAGCTCGCACAAGTCATTTAATTATCAGGGGAACCACAATAGATCTGCAAAGGTCACAGTCACCTCTTTTTACATCTACACCTACATGTCTATTTTGTGAAACACTACAATTCTCATACATTGGAACTCCGATTTCTTTCCATAATTTAATCTTTTATTTTATTATTGTAAAACAGTGGACGTTTTTCAACTTCGTTTATAAATTTTTCAGTGTCGAACATTTTTTTTGAACTGTACAACGCTAGCGATTTACTCTCTCGTATAATTCACTTCGTACTAAATAATGTGTTTCGTTCTTAGCAATACGCCACAGTGCCTGCGAGAAGCGTTGAGAACATGAGAGAGATATCGCTAGAAAAAACCGCACGTAAGATATGCTACGGAAGATCCGCTGCGATTTCTACGCCCGTCTAGTTTGGCACTTAGAGAAAAGAATGATTCTATTTATAATTAAGAAATATTTATTTATTGATGCTGAATATTTGCTAAAATGGAATTTTAACAACCAGTTCAGCTTAAATTACAAACGATCCCATTCTTTCTATAAAATAATAAAACGTTTCCAGTTTAGAATTTTTTTAAAAATGTTTTTTTTTCAGGCTATTGCGTCTGGTATGTGGAAAATCTTAGAAACCATTCTTCTAGGGGTTTTTATTTTATATTCAACGGTGAGTACTTTTTTCTTTTATACAGGGTATGTCAAATGTTACGAGTGTATAAAGCAAAAAGCTAAATAATATATTTTAATGAGTGTCTTATTTTGAGATTTGTTACTTTTATCCATAGCTACTGTAGAAAGAGTACTATAGAACTAAACAATAAATTGTTTGTCGGACGATCATTCTATAAATCAGCAATCAAAATACATGGTATTCTAGAAGCTAATGTGCTGGCATATGACCTAGCTATGGGAAGAAGCTAAGGTCAACTAGCATGATGAGGTCCTCTCCAGCGAAGGGACCTGCTGCTTCCTGTTAATTTCGCAGGTCAGTTGGCCAAACAGTCTCACTTATTTTTAAAGGCTTATACCTATACACTCAAAAAATGATTGTCAGAACTAATGTAATTACAGAAGATGACTTTGAATCCAGTGAATATCCTGCCATTGTTCTTTTTCCGGCAAATATCCATTTTTCCTGTGAATATTCTTTTAGAACATTCGGTCATCGAGAAATGGTTGATATCAACATTGGTATAAAAGTAGTTTTGCAACACATATCTGATCGCCATAAATATTCTTAGTTTAATTATCTCTACCTCAACTAACCCTATAGAGTTTAACCTAATGATGGATAAAATTAACAAAAAAGGAAAATTAAAACCAGTTGAGAATGCTCTTCTAACATTGCCATAGACCGAACAAATTGTAATGAAAGTATTAATAAAATTTTAGACACTTCTTATTCTAATCAACACAGCCACAGTCTACTCAATTTTACCAAAATCGCCATTCACTATGTGTCTACTTAAACTTCAAAATGTTCATATTTTGGACCCCATTTTGAAGGCGTTCCCGAAGAGGTTCGGAGGGGCACATCAAACCCTAAGCTTACTTTTTGATGCTCTATCAAAATCTGAAGTCAGAATTTTAAAATTCATAAACACAAAGAATACTTGGTATTATTATCTCAAAGGACGATCCATTCATGTTAAAGTCAAAGAGTTTGGTGGCGCAGATCTGCTTTATGGAACGATAGCGGAAATAGTTATTTTTATTGTTGCTTTCTTTTAGTAATAAAAACTTTTTACCGCTATCGTGACGTTGTTAATATTTGTCAGCACATTTTCAACAGTAAGCCTGTGTGAAAAGAGAAATTTTGAATTGGCTCATTATTCGGTCGGTCTTTTTTTTGTTTTGTGAACCTAAAAGTTTGAGAGGTCGCGTTTCGGTTACTTGTCATCCTATCGCATTATCTGGCGACCGAATACAGGATTACAGGGCTGGATAGCTCAACTAGGGAAGAGTTTTCATTGTCTGATGGAGATTTACTCTTTATTTATGCTGTTGTTGTCCAAATTACCAACAGTAACTTGAAACTTTTATTTTTTTGTTGTTTTCAAAACTTTGAAAGTAAAACTGATAATTCCTAATGGTCACTGGTTATACATTATTGATTAATTAAATCTTATTATCCGTCGACCGACCACTTATGATGTATTTTAACGCACTTAAAATCGTTGATTAATGACTCCTATTAATGAATGATTTTCTATTAATCAACGATTTTAATATGCAACCCAACGTACATTGCTCTTATTATACATGTATATTGACAGTTACTTATGGTGTAGGTAACCAAACATACATATACATTTGAAATCAAGAAGGTGCGTTAATACTATCTGTCATTGTATGTCATTATTAAAGTACCCGCATCTCTACACAGGGCATTGTTTTAGACGTGCTTCTGCATGTGACAGTGGTGCCGACTTTTCAGCTATCAAAAGACTTGGTGGTTGGAAATCTACTGCTGTAGCAGAAGGTTATATAGATAATTCTCTGCACAATAAACTTCCTTCAGCCCCACCGCTTCTTCTTCTTCTATCACAGAAGTCCAAGAGGACTTGAATATAAATTTATCAAAATTCTATACAGCAAATAATCTTTTATCACTTCCTTCATTTAATTTTAGTAATTGCACAATTTCTAATATTAATGTTTACAATAATAAAACTACTACTGAGGAAAATTGAACTAACTGTGAATAAAGTTAATATAAATAGTAATTGTTGTTTTTCGTTAAATAAATAAAAATTGAAAGTAAGATATCTTTATTTTTGAAAAGTACGGTCGACGGAAAAGTTCTGTAAAGAACTCGTGAATTAAAATGGCGATTAACACACTTGTTCATTAAATAATCATTAATTACTTCTGAAGTATATGTAATACATTCAATTATATGGTATTATCACAAATATCTAATCAGTAGCTTCGGCATATTTTTGATACAATATACACTCAAGACTTTTAAAACCGGCCAATATATCCAAATTAATGAGAAATTTACCAAAAACCGTTAGTTTTAGACGACATTTACAATGATGAAAGCGTAGATAATATATCATACTTAAGCATTTTGAGCTGTAATTATGAAAATGCGTGATAGAATCGACCACCTGACAATAAAAGAAACTCAAAGGCGATTATTTCTTTTATCCGATCTATAAATAACTGTGTCCACAAAATTGTATTTCGATTTAAAAATAATGAAAATAGGCTGTTTTTAATGGAGTTGTCAACAACTCGTATGAAGTGCACTTCGTTTCTCACACAACATCTTGATGAGACCTAGATATATAGAAAAAATTGTCTAGAAGGACACTCCGGCTACTTCAAGTAAAAAAGCGGTAGAAGGAAGTAGATATGTAAGAGTTAATATAGGAAATTAAAACAACTTTATACAGAATTATTTAACTTTGGTTTAAATCAAAACTTACAATGGAGAACACGAGATACCATTCAGGCTATGAAGAACTAATTTAATCTTTTTATTGGTCGAAAACCAAACTAACGAAGTGGTTAAAAGAGAAAGGAGTTACGTTGTCCAATGAAAGCCATAACATTATCATAAGGTGATACTAACACCTCCGTAAAGCCGCTAATTCAACGCAAATGAGTACCATGGAAAAATTATGTTAAACATATCGAGCACTGTAGTACAACTCAGAGAAGATCAGCAGCCGTGTCTTATAATGTATTAGATAATTGAATAACAAATTAAAATACAAATAAAACACCAATAAATTCACATTTGTCATGATTGCTCTTTTGGGATTAAACGACTTGTAGAGTATTGTTTAATAGACCAGTGCAGATAGCTTTGAAAATGTTAAAAAGTGAAATAAAATAATAGCAGGATGAAACCCATTGGAAAAGGAAGAGAATATAACAAACATGAAAGGAAAAATAATTTACTGGCACTCTGGGGTCGGGAAGTGGAAGGGGGGAGTGTTTAAGGGTAGAAAAATGTTTATCTCGATTTACGGCAAAACTACAAGACCTATGGAAAAAAGTTAAATGGCAAAGTTGTAGGTAATAAAAATATCTACAACTTTTGTATTTACACTTTTTTCACATAACCTCAAAATTTGTGTGAAAAATTCAAATAACCAAGTTTTTGGTTTTTTATTTTTATCTTTTACAAAAAAAATTTTTTTTTCACGAAATTTGGTGTAAACTTACCTTTTTATGTCCCAAACACTCTGTAATTTTTTTGTTTTAAAATATTTATTTTTTAACCTTATTTTGACTTAATATCAAAAAAGCAGTCTAATTTTCAATCGAAAATTCTCACGTCAAAATATCTGCTTTTTTAAAAAACTCGGTGTGCTTTTTGTTCGTTGAAATCTCTACTTTTTGATGGTGTAAAAAAAATATACATTACTATGGTAAATGTTCTCAAAGAATGCAAATAAGAAACGAAGAAAACTTCGAATTTCTTTTTTTTAAATCATTATGTCCAATTTTGAGCTATTTATTTAAATTTATACTTTAATTACTCTTTTGTTTATCAATGTAACACGGAATCTTACGTTTTTCGAGTAATTAAAGAAGAATAAAAGCATTTTGAGACATTGGTATGATAAAGAAAGTTAGTTTACTTCGAACACTGGTAAGACATCTTAAAATATGCAAATCAATATAAGTATATTTTGTCACAATTATTTCCACTGCTGATAAGTTAAAAGACACGAGATTTAAGCTGCAAGATGACTTAGTAAGGACTCTTTTGTTGGTGGGCATACAAGATGGAAGACCATCCAAAGATGTTGTCACCAAGTGAGTACAAATCAATAGATTACTGTTGGTTTCTCGTATAAATGTTATGTATGTGCCATATAAAAACTGAATGTTAAGTACGAAAAGTCAAAAGTGTAGAGGAAACATTCAAATAGTCACCTTTTAAGACTAGTCGAAAACAATAAATGAAGTTCTGGCTCTTGCATAGCGATCTTTGTGGGTATATGGAAACTTCAGTAGCTAGCAGTCAATATTTCATCACATGTATAGATAATTTTTCAAAGAGAATATTTGCATAAGAAAATACATTTAAAAATTTTTGAGACAAATATTTATTGTCGCTCTATTGCTTTCCCTAATAAATAACTATAGAATGGCTATATTTTTCAAAACAGTATCTTATTTTTATTAATATTTTAGTACCTACTTCAATTTAGATGATTTTCATAGCTCGTTATTACATTAAACGCTCAACTTCATTAAATTTTAAGCGGCAATTTTATCGTCAATTACTTGAAGGTTTAAACTGCCACATATTTTCTCTAAATTGAATAATAAAAAGGAACATAAACAAAATTAATATATAATTCATTCAAAAATAAAACCATTCCACGTCATCGATGATTTAATTTTAGACCGTCACAGTTCAACACCATTGCCAAATCGTCAAAATAATAAGATAAAATAAAATAACTGCAAATTGTTGTGATTTCAGGCAATTGTAAATGGCTACAACTAACTCCCGGGAGCACAATTAAGCGAATTTATCGTCCTAGATTAAGTAAGAAAGACGACTATTCTGACTATAAAAGAGTTTATTGTGTCATGATCTTAGATGTCACGATATAGTCACCTACAAAAAAGGAACTTTGGAACCTTTGTGTTAGTAAGTGGACAAGTTTGAATCACAATATTTCATTTATTAGTATAGTAGTATAGAAGATGTGCAATGGTTTTATTTTTTATGAACTACAGCAAATTGATTTATAAGTAGTAAATGTATCAGGTAATTTTATGTTGTATATTTTTTGACATCCTTAAAATCGCTACTAATATTTTTTATATTTTTCCAAAACCTAATAGATCACTGTTTCCTGTGCCAAGCAATCGACGTCTAAGTTGCAAATCGATACAGTTTAATCATGCAAGGTAATCGAGACTAGTTTCGTGATGGCATAAAATTACAAACAAAGCCCCCAAGGATTCAATCCCAGTAATTAGTGGTTATTAATTAATCAAATCAAAAAACAACCTCGTAAAGATATAAAAGTAGAACGATTCTACTAAACCACCGTTAATTTTTTGCTTCGACATTATTTCTTATAATTTCCAATTACAAAATATTTCTGATATTATTCTAATGTAAAATTTTTAACGGTTCGTGTAGACAATATCTTGGCAGATTAACCAAAACAGTTTTAGTTTAATTTTTAAGTTATATTGGCGTTGACAAAATGAGTTTTTCCTTCGGGGAAATAACCGATATGTATGGGGAAGCTCGAAAAATGGTAAAACGGCAGATAAAAGAATTTTGAAAGAAACTTATTAATCAAATGAAATAATGCAGGATATTTTTGAAAAGCCATCTTAAGCACTCGAATTCTGGGCCGTTTGTTACAGGTTTAAATCAATTATTAGTAATCTTAAGAACCTAATATTTACTTACTTTAGGAATTTCAAAAGAGTTCAGATAGATATTTATTAATTTAAGTTAATCTTCATTCATTTGTTTACAATGTTCAGAACTATTTTAGTGACCTTTGAACTCTGCTCTTCTTCTCTTATATTTTGGTATATTTTACAATTAGGTTATTAGGAATGCCTACACGTGGCTAAAAGGCTTACTATGGTCAAATATCACTGGCTCTAGTGAAAAAGGGCATAACTGGAAAACGGTACTTTTCAGGAGACTGCTTACAATAAAATAGTCTAAACCATTCATAAGCCATAACAATATTAGGTAAAGTAATTGCTGTCATAAAAAGGTTATGGGTTACTATTTCTTAGAACAATATTTATATCTTGAAATACTGCAATTCAATAATTTTTTTTGCAATTTATTTGAAATATGCCCTTATGAACGAATTATTGCTTTCCACATCATTAGTTGTTCCCTAGTAAAAGCATCAAACTATTTTATAATTATAGTTATTCCCTTATGAACGAATTATTATAATATTATAATTATAGTTATGTCTCTAAGGTATCTAACAAATCTGACGTAACGCGATTTATGCCTTTGTGGACCTACTCATGTCTGGATAACCAATATTTAGATCGATATACACGACGAGTTATGCCCTTAGTGCTTTTTAAAAATACTATTTAGGAATAAGATAGAGTTATACCCTTTTGCTAGGGTATAGAGTTGGACCTGCCGGTGCTAAAAAACAAATAGAAACATAAGGGCATAACTAAACTTATTCCTCTTTTCACTAGAGGCAGTGATATTTTATGTTCGCCAATAAACTCCTAGATCAGGAAATGTGTCTTTCTCACTCACTTCCTTCTTTTCTTTTTTTCTTCTTGGCAATGTTCTGAAGCTTCGACTATCGAATTTTATTTCGGATTTTTAAGCCAAAAATTAAAAAGTTGTTATAAGACATTGGGATCTTTAACTTCTTATTGCATATGAATACACTTCATTGTGGATCTGGATCCAGTCTTTTTTACTTATTGGCCACACTACACCTTCGGTAAGTCCATTGTTTGCCAAGGGTTTAAGCCCAAATTCTACATAAAAAGAAGTAATAATAAATTTACTAATTTCTTTTAGGCCAACTAAAATTAGTTACCTGCTTTTTAATTTCTACTGCTATTTTTCTTTAACCTGCTTTTGGGCATTATTTGAATCTTCCACTTCTGGCATTGGCAACTGCTTATCTAATTTGGGGACAGCTTACTCTACTTCCACACCTTACTGCACACTTATCGCTTGCGTGTGCCATCGTTTAAGCGCACATTTGAGGACTCTTCTTCAGTTTGGCATCTATACCCTTGAGCTTTGCTCATATCTGCCTGCCTTTAGCACCGGGATTAACTCAAGTAAGAGATTTCCTTATTTTACTTACCCATAACAGTGACGGTACGGAAATATAACATTTACAACAGCACTTAGAACCTTCAAGATACCATTGTTCAACTCTATTTTGTTTAATGTACCTATATTTATTATTTGAGCTGACTGGTACCATTCAGAGATCTTAATCATTATTGATATAAAAATTAATTAAGTTTACTAGGGTTAACAGAAGTTCTTTTCTTCCTAACATATATTTGAACCCCCCTACTCTCCGAGAGATTTTCTTTGAATAATAATTTTGAGCTAGCTGAATTGTAATAAAAGTACCTGCGCCCCATAATAATTTTTGAGGGCTAACACGTTGATTGAGAGTGAACAAGTTTAATATTCTGCAAACAACACAAAATACGCTGCTCAATATAAACGTTTCTCCACTGATAAACTATACCAGAAAAAAAACTCAATATTAAACTACTTTGATGATGTGTCCCCCCGTACCTCTTCGGGAACACCTTCAAAATGGGGTCCAAAATATAAAAATTTTGAAGTTTAAAATGACATTGAATTTAAAGTAGACACATAGTGAATGGCGATTTTGGTAAAAGTGAGAAGACTGTGGCTGTGTTGATTAGAATAAGAACTCTCAATCTAAAATTTTATTAATGCTGTCATTACAATTTGTTCGTTCTATGGCAATGCTAGAAGAGCATTCTCAACTGGTTTTATTTTTTTTATTAATAAATACCCCATTTGTTAATATTACAATCTGATCATATAATTAGATCAATGAGTAATTTTTGTCCAACTTAAATTATTACGTTTGAAGATTTGATAATTTAAAGTCTACTCATTAGTGTACCTTAAATTCTGATGTTTTTTTTACATCTTACTTAAAGTGTATTCACTACTGCGCACTATGCCCTGCTTGTTTCTGTCACTTTCACTTACACTAACTCAAAGGGCTCCTTCCTTGAGTCTTCTTACCAGATCACTCTCGTCCCGAAGCTGGATGGCCTCGACATTCATGTGTTGGTGGCGTCGTTGTTCATGACTTCATACAAATTTGTTAATTGTCTGTTTAACAGTGTCCATCTCCAAGTCCCGGTGGAGGTCACTGTTTCTGCAGTACCAGGGAGCGTTGACTATGCTCCTCAATGCTTTGTTCTGGATTATGAGTAAATTACTCTAACTGGCACAGCCCCAAAGCTGGATACCGTATGTCCATACAGGTTTCAGAATTTATTTGTAGAAAAATATTTTGTTATATAATGACAGGGTAGAATTTCTTCTAAACAGCCAATACATTTTTCTGAATTTTATGTTGATTTCTTTACGTTTCTTTTAGATACTTTGCTGAATTGGCATAAGGGGTCTTGGTATTATTTATTCCGACTAGTATATACTCATTGTTTTTGTTAGTATAATTAACATGTACCGATTTATTTTCATTTCATTTGATTCTCCAACGATTGGTTCAATTATTAATTCTATCTAATGATGTTTGTAGTTTTCTCCCAGCTTCTTCGTAAGTTTTCCCTACTTCCATGATGGCGGTGTCATCTGCAAAGTTAGAAATTATATTTTTCTTTAATTCAGGAATATCACTTGTGTATAATAGGTATAGGACTGGCCCTACTACACTTCCTTGTGGTACTCCTACCTTAATTTTAGAGTATGCTTCTTCCTGTTCAATCCTAAAGTATCTTTCTGATATACAGGGTGAGTCACGGTGGACGCGACGGTCCATTGTGGCTAAACGGTTAATATTTTGAAAATTTTATTTATTCATGGATAGGTGGGTTGATAAAGGCTAAGTATTCCCTATACCTAAGCTTTTTACTTTTCGAGATATTTTGATATTTCTAAAAATGGAAGCATTTACAAGAAAACCAATAATTTCGAAACCTATGGAATTAGCCAAATCCAATTTTAACTGAAGAAAATTAGACTAATAGTCCAGTCAAACCTGGGAATAAGTCTGGCATGAGTTCCCACATAGCGCATTTTGTAGGTCACCGCAGGTGTTTTAACATGAGAAAATCCTTAACGCGTTGTGGTCAAGGGGAGGGGCTGAAAATGGGCCCCAAAACCTGGAAAGAAAATATGAATAAATTAATGAAGCAGCCTCTAAATATTGTTGAAAAAAACTTTGACCGCTTTTTTTTAATATTTTTGGTAAATACGAACTGACTTCAAGTCACATGGAATTGTAGCTACGGGTTTTCCCATTCCGATGAACTTTGAATCATCGAAAAATATTAATTTTTTCCCGAGATATTGAACAATTCGTCCGCCCGGTTGCGCGTTAATTCATAGAAAGCGGAATTCCTGAAGGTAGAGCAGCAGCTGAGATGAGGGGACTTTTGAGTGCCATTATCTCGAAAACTATTGAATTTTCGAAGAAAATGATAAGGGCCATTTTTGTAGAGAATGAGCTGATCTCCATTTTTTGTCTGAACAAAAATTCTCTAATTGGCATAGTTAGCCAGATTTTAGCGGGAAACCCATTTTCCAGGTTTTGGGGCCCATTTTCAGCCCCTCCCCTTGACCACAACGCGTTAAGGATTTTCTCATGTTAAAACACCTGCGATGACCTACAAATTGCGCTATGTGGGAACTCATGCCCGACTTATTCCCAGCTTTCGATCTTTTCAGTCCTTCATTTACTGGACTATAATGAATGAAAGCAATTATCTATTCAGAGTTGTTTAAAATGATACAGGGCGTCCAAATAATTTTAAAATGTAGTCTTTATCAACCTACATATCCATGAATAAACGAAATTTTCAAAACATTAACCGTTTAGCCACAATGGACCGTCGCGTCTACCGTGACTCACCCTGTATATGATGCTAATAATTCTGAATACTGTTTTGGCAATAATCGATTCATTTTTTGTTTGAATCCTTCATGCCAAACTCTATCGAAAGCTTGCGCTACATCAAGGAAGACAGTAGAGCTAACTTTTTTCTACTAAGGTTTTTTCGATAATATTAGTTATTCTAAGGACTTGGTCTATAGTTGTAAGCTGCCGCATTTATTGGTAGAAAGTTTAACACAAAAATAGCCCAAATTGTGGAATTTTGGAGCAGTAAGTCGGATTGAGGTGGGGTTTTTTTGCATTCGCTTCGTTAGCTCGTCTAGAAATTTATGCCATATTTTGATCATGTAGTTTTTTGAAATTGCACCGTTGTATCAAAAAGTGCATTGTTTCCAAGTGTTGAAGAAAAAAATCATATCTTGCACAGAAAACATCCCAACCATAAGAATTTCAGTACCCGTAGGTGTTTTGGGTTGCTTAACCTGATATGATGGCCAAATGAGCCCCAGGTGTACCTGGTGGTCAGGACGATGCCAGGAACGTCATCACCTGGAGTTCTTTACCCGGGGGGTTTTTCGGGTCGCTTGTCCCAATTCTGACATCGAAATCGTCATCCGGAGGACCTGGTGTACGCTACCTGGCTAAACACATAGAGTTTTACTGAAATTACTTACCAAATCGATCGAAACACCTCACCCGAAGCTTTTTCGGGTGGCTCGTCCCAGATCTGACATTGACATCGACCTCCGGAGAAGCTTGTGCACGCGACCCGGCTAAAAACCTCCTCTCCTGAAATTTTGTCGTCAAACTGTCTAAAATTGCTTTAATGAATGCTAGTCAATATACTATTAATAAATCAATTTCTCCATAATAGTGATTCGATCCATTTGGTAAGTAATTTGAGTAAAACTCCAGGAGATGACGTTTTTAGCCAGGTCGCGTGCACCAGGTCTTCCAGGGGTCGATGTCAAATCTGGGACGAGCGACCCGAAAAACCTCCGGGTGAGGTGTTTCGATCGATTTGTTAAGTACTTTCAGTAAAGCTCCAGGAGATGACATTTTTAGCGAGGTCGCGGACACCAGGACCTCCGGAGGACGATGTCGATGTCAAATCAGGGACGAGCGACCCGAAAAACACCCGCGTGAGGTGTTTCGATCGATTTCAATAAAACTCCATGAGTTTAGCCAGATAGCGTGCACCAGGTCCTCCGGAGGACGATTTCGATGTCAGAACTGGGACTAATGACACAAAAAACCTCCCGGGTAAACAGATTCGATCAATTTTTGATGAATTTACAGGGAACGCTAGGTGATGACGTTCCTGGCGCCGTCCTGACTTCCAGGCACACCGGGGGCTCATTTCATATTCATGTTAAGCAACCCAAAACACCCCCGGGTAGTGAAATTCGTATGGTTCGGATGTTTTCTGTGGAAGATATGAATTTTTTCTTCAACAATTGCAAAGAAGAATGCACTTCTTGACGCAGAGGCGCCATTTCAAAAAAGTACATGATCAAAATATGGCACAAAATTTCTAGACGAGCTAACGAAGCGAATGAAAAAAACCCCATCTTAATCCGACTTACTGCAGCAAATTCCACTTTTTTCTGCTATATTTTCTCGCCTATACATCATCTAAAATGAGGCAACAGGAAAAATTAAAATCGATTCTTCTCTAAAACGATGCATCTTGTTGCCTCTAAACAACAGTACCTTTTTTTATATGACTGAAAATATCCGTTGCCACGCCTTCCCCAAATGAAATGCTTATGATCGTATTAGAAAAACGTAATTAATACCTGGAAAATGGTCATGTAAAGTATACTAACACTGCCAATTTTCATATTTTTAAATGCGTCGTTTTGAAGATATTTGAAAAAATTGACCGGAAGACGCCATCTTCAAAGAGCTTCGAAACAAAAGCTCCAAAAGCACATATCTATAGGAACTTTTCACTCTATTTTTGCATGTTCTACATTAACACCATGTAGATATTGCTATCGAACTGTATATTGTTACAAAATTGCACGTTAATTTACCTGTTTATATAGATATGTCTCCATTTCTCAGATTCCAACTCTGTGTCGAATTAAACGACCCATTTGGTCAACCCGGAATTACATTCCTAGCGTTCAATATTCGCTCCGATACGCCTCATATGTCAACGAAAATGTTTATCAGTAACCCGGCTAGTGCAAAACTTTAGAGCAATAATTCAAACGTTGAAAATCCTCTCGGAAGTTTATCCATTAGGTCTCAGATTTGCGTCGTATGGAAGCAAAAAGTTTCAGGTTTAGTTTTTCCGAATAAAACTAAAAAGGATCTTTAATGGAGAACATTTTACGTTTTCAACGAGACAAATTGGTTTCGCAACGAGTTGCCAGTAAAAAAAAAAGTACCTGATGGGGATTTGTAAGATTGATTAAAGTAGTTAATAGCGGATCAGTGTATCGGTTGAATTCAAAATTACTTTTTTTGCGCTTCACTGAATAACAGTTATTTCTGTTGTACGTCAATAAAGATAAAGATTTTTATTAACAAGTGGAATTTTTTTCACACGAGTTCAACTTCAATCCCATAACATTTATAAAAGTATAGTGGAAGACAGATGATTAGTTTCGACTTAAACATCATCAGGTCTCAGTTAAAAAATACGCTTAGGTCAGAATTAAGTGAATAATAAAAAAACAAACTATAAGTCACTTGAATTTATTTACCACTTCACTATATATCAAAGACTGGGTTGTACCAGCCGCTATTAACTTATTAATCTTGTTCTTATCATCCGCGATTTATATCATTTGATCGTCATAATTGGAATCATCCCAACTTATTAGGTGTGAAAGTAGGCTCATTGATATCACTTTTAGAGTAACAATAAATTTTCTATCTTCTCTATACAGATGTTTTTTACATGTTTTTGGCTCCCGAAAGAAACTGTACTGGTAGAATAATAGTATATTGTGCAACAAGTTTTGAAAATAGCACTTTTCACACGCATGTGACGATTTGTCAAGTCACAAAGTGTGAAAAGTGCTTTTTCACACAGTTACACACTATACTTTTCCTACGGCTGCGATTTTATTATCATATATATATTTTTATTGGTACCTATTTATTGTTAGGTAAAGCAAATCTTATTTAAAACGACCAGATGTTTATAGTGCTTTTCAACATAGAATAGTGCGACCACAATGTTGAAGATTTATATTTTTGCGCTAATTCTTCAAAATAAACAAGCAGAACATTCTCTGATAACGAGTTTAGGTTTCGTTCATTTTTCCATTTCATGAATGTTTCATAAGAACTGTCATACCTCTCTTTGGAAATTAATGGTAAAAGATTTTGCGTGATTTGGGAGGTCCTTTCAAGTATTTCTGGAGGAGTACAGTTAAATTCATCATCGTGTAACACTGCTTTTTTAAAATTTTGCAAATAAATTTGACTTTATTTTAATGAAAAATGAGAACTGTCAGTAGTGACAGTGTCCGCATGCTAGATTTCATCTCGATTCATTGATATGTGTTGTTAATATGAATTGTGTTGTCATTTTACTTTGCACACAGCGTGTGTAAACGTTTACAATTGTTTGAAATTGACGTTTTTCAAGGGAAGTTGACAGTGCGTTTTTATGCATATTCTAAGCAGCCGTAGGAAAACATAATTTCTCCATGACCATTTGTTAATATTATAATTCCAATATTAATTTTAGTAATAGAACATAAATAATCTAACTCTAGAGTGAGAACATAAATAATCTAACTCTAGAGTGAGAATATTTATTCTGAAACAATTACTTCTTATGCGACTTGCATGTATTTTCATTCTACAACAAGTAGCGGAATGAATTTTTTCTATAACTGCTATAAAAAGTAGCTTATTTCTCATAGCTTACTTAATTTCAAAACCATGTATTGCTGTTACTGTCAGAAATATTTTTGCCCATACAACATACATTTATGTGGAGAATCAATAAAATCGACAAAAACTTAGTTGGCGGCTGTTCAGCTAGTTGTCACAGCTGTCATATTATAGAAGTTTTTTAAATTCTTAAGGTAGACATATACCTATTTAAAAATAATATGGATACTGACAGGTTTTGATAAAACTCCGATAAAACATTGGAAAAAGCTGCAAAAGTAACGTTAGACTTTGTTGCCGGTAATTTCAAGAAAAAAGTACCTATGAATGAAAAATTTTTGGAAAATAAAGTAAATGTATCAAATCAATTAATTTCCTCTTTAACTGGATCTAATTCAACTGTAAACGTCCCCTCAACATCCAATTATTTGAACTAGACAAGTATTACATCTGCCTCATCCAACCAGTCTATTGTAAAGATAATTACAGAACATATTTCTAATGCTCCAGTGTTATATTTTAATAATTGTACCAACACTATAAATATTAATATTAATACAATGTTTAAATTTTGGTCGTGGAAAAAATATAGTCTGTTACTCGATTAGAATGAAAAAATAGATACGAGTAGATAGAATATACTATTACTAAGGTGCACAGACTCAAAACCTGCGGTTCCAGGCAGTGCTGAATAACGACTGATCAATATAAACAAGACGTCGCCGTCGCTCACGCTGAACTGTAGTAGTGGCATGACGCCCTTCAAACGTCGTTAACAATGAAAGGGTTGACAAACACTTCAGTAAAATAATAATTAATTGCACCTTTTGGCTTTCTGCTCTTTTTTCTTAATTCAGCTTTGGAAACTAAAAATTTATTTTGAATATCCATTTACAGATATCTTCTATAATATTTTCTCCACGGCCACTACTGAATGTAGTTATTCTGAAACCATTTATAATAACAGAAAAGAAACATTCTCGATCTTGAGATTGAAAGAAAATTCTGAAACATTTGTCTCTTATGTATTTTATATGTATTACATTCTATCACTAGAGATAGAATCTTTCTTCCGTAATTGTTTAAAAAAATAATGTTTGCCATGAATGTCAAATTAACTGTCAGTATTAGTTGACGTGGTCTTAATATTGATTTGTAAAAACTTTTAATTTATTAAAAAGGAAAAGAAAATCAAACGATTCATATGTAGAATTTGAAAATACTCCTCCAGAAATAAAAAAATATGCCGATAAATAACTCAAAATTTGCTACCGCAAAAATCCAAGCTTGAATATAAAAATACTACACAATGTTGAGAGATTGAGGTTTCATTTTACTATATTTAATTTCTACTTTCTGTGGCCATGGAGAAAGTACAGTCTGTTACTCTGTTGGAATATACTATTCTCCACGGCCACTACTGAATGTAGTTATTCTAAGACCACTTGTTTCTTATGTATTTTAAACGTATTTCATTCTTACTCTAGAAACAGAAGGTTCATTCCGTAATTGTTTAAAAAAATAAGGTTTGCCATGCATGTCAAATTAACTGTCAGTATTAGTTGACGTGGTCTTAATATTGGTTTGTAAAAACTTTTAATTTATTAAAAAGGTAGAAAATCAAACGATTCAGATGTAGAATTTGAAAATACTCATCCAGAAATAAAAAATATGCCGATAACATAACTCAATAATTTGCTACCGCAAAAATCCAAGCTATTCAAGCTTGAATATAAAAATACTACACAATGTTAAGAGATTGATGTTTCATTTTACTATATATAATTCCTACTTTCTGTGGCCGTGGAGAAAGTACAGTCTGTTACTCTGTTCGAATGAAAATTCGAATTCTCATTCCAACCTTGTTACAGAATATACTATTCTCGTTGGTTATTGATTACATTTGGTCTATTTGTAATTTTACTGGGATAAGCAGCTGACCCATATATAAATTTAAAATAAATAGTTCGTATTTATTTGGGTAATCCTGAATGTGAATGAAAATTGAAAAAACGGATCGATATTTTCCTACCTAAATCGTTTATAAGTAGTCTTAGCATTTTTAGATTTATACAGACAGTGTTACTGGTATTAATAACTTTAGCAAAATTATTGTGCATTCCAGGAATAGTACAAAATCCAAACTGAACTGCCAATTTTTATGGAATCGTAATTGATATGAGACAATATGAAAGCTGCCTTCTATGATTGTGCAAAAATAAAACCGATCGAGTCAGTAATTGGTTGTTATTGTTTAACGAGGAAACATCTGCCCGTTTGAAAAATTTCAATTTTTTATACCTGCTAACGAGATTTTGACCGGACATTGTATCGAAAATCAATAGAACAACTAATATATCATTAAAAGTATGAAAAGTTCACAAAGCTCTTGTCGACATTTTCTAATGCTGCATTTTCGAGAGCTTTGTGAATTTATTTCATATTATTTTTATAGGTTGTGAATATCACTCAATCGGTAAGCCAGGCTACTTGCCAACAGACAGAAATAAAATACCTGATCTGCAGCCTGGAATAATACACCAGAAATCGAATGAAAAATAATTGGTAACGTATATCCTCAAGAAAAAAAAACAACTGACAGCGAAAAAGAGGAAAAACAGAAAGAATTGGGAAACGTTCCGTTATCCTGAAGACAAAACAGCTCTCAATCGACTAACACAACAGTTAAAAACAGAAATAAACAAGATAAACAATGAATGAGTTGAAACATATCTGACTAAACTAACAGGTGAAAAGACACAGGATATTCGCTATGGAGAGCTACCAGGAAATTAAAACGGGCAAGTGTCCTTATGCCACCGTTACAACTAGAGAATGGTAAATGGACAGGCTCAAACAAAGAAAAGGCAGATACTTTCGCTAATCATCTAGAAAAAATCTTTCAACCAAACATAGAGCAAGGATTTGAACCCACAAACATTCAAAACTCAATACTAAAAGATATCCCGAAAGTAAGTATATTCACTTTCGTGTATATTGTATGTTTGTCAGTCTAGAGATTCATCAATTTCATTCCGATATAATACTATCTCGAAAGTAACAGCGAAGAAGTATTGGAAGAAATCAAACAAAATATTAATCCTAAAAAAGACCAGGATACGATTTAATCACAGGTGAGACCTTAAAACAATTACCTACCAAGAAACAATCGTAAAACTAACTTATACAGGGTGTTTTATAGTTAAACCGACATACGTTAACTTTAAATAGAGGGTACTTAGGTGATTCCAAATAATCTTGGTTAATGGGTCTAACGCCTTTAATAACCGAGATAGGGGTATTTCATCCTTTTCGGCCAATATTTTGATAAGCCGTAATTTTAGAACCACCCTGTAGATTTCTCTCATACTTCGTAGAGCTATAGTGTGTTAATAGCCCAATCCTAAAGTGTAAGAACTACCATTAAAATCCAGATTCGCATTAAGAAGAATTTGCAAAATTTAAAAATCCCCAAAACAACACCCTGTATATCAATTTTTTTAAAATTGGGATGGATATTTGAAAAGAATGGAAAAAATGAGTTGAAGTGAAAATTTTTGTTAAGTGCACATCCCATTATACTACTGGAGTTTTAACGTCAAATTACATCAAATGCATTTTTTTTCATTTTCACAAGCAGTAACTTTCGAAATACCTGGTAGATTTCTTTCATTCAAGTCTATTGGTACAGGTATCATTTTTTAGTAGCTCAATCGTATAATGTAAGGACTATACTACAGTTAAAATCCAGATACGGATTAAGAAAAATTTGTAAAATTTGAAAATCCCATCGCGACACGCTGTACATCAGACATTTTTTAAATTGGATCAGATATTCGAAACGAATGGAAAAAGCTGAGATATTCTGACGTATTTTTATAAATGCACATCTCATTCTACATATTACTAAACTTTTAAAGTAAATTTAATTAATGCAATGCATATTGTCATTTTCATAAGCCATAACTTTGAAAACACCCTCTAAATTTCTTTGATATTTGGTACGGGTAGATTGTTTATATAGCTCAATCGTACAATACAAGAACTAAAGTTAAAATCCATATCCGGATTAAGAAAGATTTGTAAAAGTTAGTAATCTCTAAAATATCATCCTGTATATCAGATTTTCTAAAATATAATCGGATACCTATTAACAAATAAGACAAAATATTTTTATAAGTGCACAAGAGCGTTCTACAAAAAAAAAAATACAGATTTAATTTTTCGGATTAATTCCGGATACAAAACTCATTAAACAGTAAGCTTCGGCAATAACACATCTTTTTTCTTTTCTTTCTTTTTTCAAATAGGTATCCGATTACATTTTAAAGAATCTGATATACAGGGTGCTTTTTTAGAGATTATCAACTTTTACAAATTTTTCTTAATCCGGATCTGAATTTTAACTTTAGTTCTTGTATTGTACGATTGGGCTATTTAAACAATCTACCTGTACCAAATATGAAAGAAATCTACAGGGTTTTTCCAAAGTTATGGCTTATGAAAATGACAATATGTATTGCAGTAATTGAATTTACTTTAAAAGTTTAGTAATATGTAGAACGAGATGTGCATTTATAAATATATGTAAGAATATCTGTTTTTTCCATTCGTTTCGAATGTCTGATCCAAATTAAAAAATATCTGATATACAGCGTGTTGCGTTGGGGATTTTCAAATTTTACAAATTTTTCTTAATCCGTATCTGGATTTTAACTGTAGTATAGTCCTTACATTATACGATTGGGCTACTAAAAAATGATATCTGTACCAAATATGAAAGAAATCTACAAGGAATTTCGAAAGTTACTGCTTGTGAAAATGAAAGAAATGGATTTGATGTAATTTGACGTTATAACTCCAGTAGTAGAATGGGATGTGCACTTAAAAAAAAATTTCACTTTAACTCATTTTTTTCCGTTCTTTCCAAATATCCTTCCCAATTTTAAAAAATCTGATATACAGGGTGTTGTTTTGGGGATTTTCAAATTTTGCAAATTCTCCTTAATCCGGATCTAGATTTTCATTGTAGTTCTTACACTGTAGGATTGGGCTGTTAACACACTATACCTGTACCAAGTATGAGAGAAATCTATAGGGTGGTTCTAAAGTTACGACATATCAAAATATTGGCCGAAATGGATGAAACATCCCGTATCTCGGTTATTAAAGGCGTTAGACCCATTAACCAAGGTTATTTGGAATCACCGAAGTACATGCAGCTTTTAGACTAAAATATGTACCAAATATATGGAAAATAGCTGAGTTAATAATGATATTAAAACCTGGTAAACCACCTAATGAAGCAAAATCCTATAGACCAATATCTCTGTTACCAGTAATATCTAAACTATTTGAAAAACTTCTCTTAAAAAGGCTAAAACCCATAATAGAAAGCAAAAACCTAATTCCAGAGCATCAATTTGGCTATAATAAGCATTCCACTATAGATCAAGTTCACAGAATAACGGACGAAATAGAAAGCACATTAGAAGGAAAGAAGAAATGTACTAAACTCTTTCTAGATATAGCTCAAGCCTTCGACAAGGTATGGTTTGGAATACAAACAAAAAACCAGTAGAATATCGACACAAGTGATATTAAACAACAACATAATACCTCACTCATACACATCAAAATATCTAGGCATGAATCTAGATATTAAACATGAAGAACGTGAGGAACAAGGCATAAAATATCGAAAACTGTACTGGCTAATGAATAGAAAATCAAAACTATCAATAGAAAATAAATTATTAATTTACAAACAAATACTAAAACCAGTTTGGACTTACGGCACACAGCTATGGGGATATGCTAGTAAAACCAACGTAAATGCAAATTTAATAAAAAAAATATTATTTTTATAGATTTAATATTCTACTCTCAATTTAAAAAATTTTCGATTTTCCAAAATATTTAGATTTCTTCGTGCTTTTACACAAATCTGCAAATTTTGATTTTGTTATTAAAGTGAAGGGCGTTGAGCTTTCCTCGTTCTTGCTAGAACGCAATTATTTTTATCAAGCACCAGGTCAGTCGAATGCATTCTTCAGATATCGTTTAAGGATACGATGTTTCTTACTGATGAGGCACAATAACGCCGAAACCGGTCTGAGAATGACAAGCTCCTTTAATAACAAAATCAAAGTTGTTGGTCAAGTCCCGTTTGGGCTAATGTAATTCAATGCCTCTTTTTTTGTTTTATATGAAAAGGTTGAGATGTTTCTTCCATGTAGAATTTATCACATATATCACATTTTTATCGTTTGTCTATTGTACAAAAATCATAAGTCCATTAAGTAAATTAGACCAGATTTTTACTTGACATAAAAGATGTGTTATCAAGAAATGATAATTCCTCCTTTATTAAAAAACACTTTTAGAAAAAAATTTAAAAATTAATAAATTGATATTACAAAATCGGATATAATGGTTAATATCTGGACCTACCTACCATGCATTTTGTGTAACGATAAGAAACATTTACATTTTTCATTTAAAAAAAAAGTCACGATCTTCTTCGCCAAAACGATATCTGCCCGAAAATTTATTAAATTTTACAAACCGAGTTTCAATATTAAGTCTAGCATAGACATACGAATATTTAACTCGGAAAGAGACCAAACTATTACACATATTTTTAGCACATTTTGACAAGTGTCCATTGTAACCCAGTACTACTCAACGTTCGATTAAATATTTACCTAAATCCATGATTTCTGAAAGTGAATTGGCAACGTTGTATTTTCAATTTTTAATTCATGAGATGGCTGTCATTTGACAAGCAAATTATTTATGTCACCGGACACAGTGGCCTAGTTGGTAAGGCATCTGCCGATTCAGCTTGGTCAGTGGAGTAGGTTCGAATCAAGTGGAATTAAAGTCAGATAAGACTTTGGGCAAGTGCAAAAAGGTATTTGTGTCATACGCAGTTTCATTCACGCCGGTAAACAGGCCGGATGAGATCGGATATCTCGTGGAACATAGGGGTTGGTGACACAATTACACACTTGTTAGTCGGTACATCACCTGCATGACAAAGGCATAGTCCTGGGTTTAAGGGGATTGAGAACCGTGGTTCGGAGCCCACGATAAGCTGTATGTCCCATCCAGTTTAGGCCATTAGGTCAGAAAAGAACATTTTTCCTTTTTTTATACCTTTCAGGTTAATTCTGGTTATAAATTGCACATGGGCATTTGTAGAAAAGTTATGTATGCGATTGTATTGGAAAAATATGTTAAATAATCGTTTCAACGCACTGAATTTGTTTGTCTTGGGAGTGAGTATCCCAACAAATCCCAGCCGGCCTCATATTCTTAACTTTACCCAGAGATGTGCGTGTCAGTAGTTGTCAAAATTTGTAGGTTATTATGGAATCTTCTATTGCATTGTAAAAAGCGGCAAATTTAAAATGGAATTCTTTCAGACTGAAACGCCTGAAATTAAATAAAGTCAAACCTTGACGTTGATATTTACAAAAATAGGTTAATTTCTTATGATGAATTTCCATCATCACTCCACCAACGTTCTCGCCGGCCACTGTTAGACCAACATGTATCGCGACTACGTTACTAAACGTTGCTCTGGAACACCCCTAGCACAATATGATATAATTTCCATCGATGATCGATGACTGACAATGAACTACTTTTGACAATGCCAAAAACTGACAAATTAAACTAATATTTATGTTTTAATTGACGTTTCGACTTTCTTGAATGAAAGTCGCTTTCAAAATGACATAACAACATATATAATAAAAAAGTTACTATAGAAACAAGTTATATTATCTCTGTGTCGTCTGCCGTTGCTAGGAAATGAACTAAAAGCTTATCTTTTCTTGTAAATATCTCGGAAGATCGAATTTTCACAGACATAAGACCTTCATTTTTTGCCGTTTTAGATAGGAATTAGTCTACCCCGAAAGTATCATTGAATTCTGACGAGTGGTTTTTGAGATCCTTCGGACACACATACACACATACATACAAACCTTGCTCGTTTAATAGTATTTGATAACACATAAGTTGACAAATGATAACACAGATAAAGGATAACAAAATAAACATAATTTATTCCTTTTAATAAATAGTAACAACGATCACTAAACAAAATAATCGCTTATTTCATTAAAATTCTGTAGATGTAACATCTTTTTCTGTGTAGATTACCGCCACTTCTTTCTCCGACAACTCCAATAATTATGTAATCCCGACTCTTGTTTCTTCACTCTGTACTATCCCTAGGAGTGTTGTCAAGTTTCCGCTTTCATTCTTTTTCTATTTGATCACAGCATTTTCAATTTATATCAGAAAGAATTCTTTAGGGACCTTCACATCAGAGAGTGAGTGTTTTACAACAAAACAAAACCAGAACAAACTTGACTTTTGTTCCTTTTTCGTTTGTTTTTCCAGAATTCGAACTCTTTTCATTATTATTTTTTATGAGTCGGTTTAAAAATTTTGGAGTAAGGTATGAATTTCTTTGGCTTACCATTCGCATTGTTATTTTTAATTTATTATGTGATATTTATTTTTGTTTTCGGAATTGGACATATAAACTAATTATGGTAAATACAGAAATTGAATACTCAAAATAGTAATGAGTACATATTAGGTAAAAGATAATAATTGATAAAGCAAGAGAAGCATGCAAAATTTTAAATACACACAAAAAACAAGAAGTAAAAGCAAAAACCAGTTTAACAAACAAATCCTGAAAGATATGTATATGTATGTGTACCAAAACAGATAAGGACAAATTGAGACGGGAAATATTGCCAACAAATAATAAAAGATGCAAAACAAAATAATTCAGAAAATTTCGGAGAAGAGACCAAAATGCTATAGAGCAATATAACTAAAAATGTATTTCTAGTCGAGTCAAATTAGCATGAAAAATCCGATTGACATGCGGTTTTTTGCAAAATGTTCTGGGAATCATCTGTAACAAAACGTAGGTACATCTAACCTTGGTAAGCTCGCAAGTGTTTCTAATTGTTTATTTAACAAATGATCCATTTTTGTTAGAGTATTGATGAACATATGGAAAATATCACAAACCGTTCAACGTAAATGTATGGAAAATGTTCTCTTGCGGATTTTCGAGGGCGCTCTTTGTCATGTTGAAGGTTGTTGCACACAATTGTTTATTGTTTAATCGTTGTAACCTGGCTAATTAACAAATTAATAACTCTACTCCCGGAATGATTAGAGAACCAGAAATTTTCCAACCACTCCGGGCTCTTGAGGAGAACCATTGCCATAAGATTGTTGCACATAATTGTTTATTGCTCAATTGTTGCAACCTGGCTAATTAACAAATTAATAACTCCGTTCATGCGTCCGGTTACAACAATTAAACAATAAACAATTATGTTCAACAACTTTGTTGGCAATGGTTCTGCTCAAGAACCCGGAGTTTTCTCCACTCCTATTCAACTTATATTCGGAAGCAATATTCCAAGAGTCTTTGGAAGACGTGGAAATGGGAATCGAAGTTAATGGAGTGTGGATTATCAATATCCGCTATGCTGACGATAGGGTCTTAATCGCTGATAACATACACGACCTACAACAACTGGTCATCGGACAAGGTAGGAGAACAGAGCAAATCAATGGGCTTAAATATCACCATCAAAAAACAAAGTTTATGATTATCTCTAGAAACCTAAATACGTTTGAAAACTTTACCATAACATTTAACGCATGGTCCATAGAAATGGTAGACAAATTTAAATATTTATGCATCTGGCTTTTCGAAGACTGGACATCAGACAGGGAAATAAAATGTTGCATTGAACAAGTTCGACTGGCATTCCTGAGGTTTCGAAGAGTGCTTACCTGTTCCAATTTTGACCTTAACCTGAGTCTCAGATTCATTAAATGCTACGTTTGGTCGGTGGTTCTCTACGGAATGGATGGTTGGACATTGAAGGCGACTGAAATTAACAAATTAGAGGCTTTAGAGATGTGGCTGCATTTAACAAACGAAGAAGTTCTAAGACGTGTAAACAGACGACGTGAACTGTTTGATTTGATTAAGAAAAGAAAAACGGCATATCTGGGGCATATAATGCGAAACACGAAATATTAATTCTTGCATCTATTGATCGAAGGCAAGATCGAAGGCCGGAGAGGGATCGGAAGGGAAAAAAGGTCCTGGCTGCGAATCGTTGATACACACCGCAAGGAATAAAGAAGCAATGGAAAATGTTATCGCAAACATCCATTAGTGGGTACGCATTGGAAGAAGAAGAATAATTAGCAAGGTTACAACAATTAAACAATAAACAATTATGTGTCACAACCTTGTGGCAATGGTTCTCCTCAAGAACCCGGAGTTGTTGGAAAAAATTTTGGTTCTCTAATCATTCCGGGAGTAGAGTTATTAATTTGTTAATTAGCCAGGTTATAACAATTAAACAATAAACAATTGTGTGCAGCAACCTTCAACATGATAAAGAGAACTCTCGAAAACCCCCAAGAGAACATTCTCCAGACATTTTTGTTGAACTGTTTGTGATATTTTCCATATGTTCATCAATACTGGATCATTTCTTAAATAAACAATTAGAAATTTGCGAGCGTACATAGGTTAGATGTACGTTTTGTTACAGATGATTCCCAGAACATTTTGCAAAAAACCGCATGTCAATCGGATTTCTCCCTAAAAAGTTCCTGGTAAAATGCAGATTTGACTCGAGTATTTAGAATATCAGAACAGCGACTAAGGAAGTTAATATTAAAATAAATATATTTGTCTTTGTTATTGTATAATTTTCCATATCCTCTATTTAAATCGATAACAGAAATATGTCGAAACCTATTCCCGTTTCTAGACTCCCAAAAATGCATTCGATGTGATAAACCGTGACGACGAGAACGTCCCGCATCGGCGGCGTCGGGAATAACTAAAATCCCTACCCACCGACATCGACGCCGTCTGAATACCTCCAAATCGTGCATCTTTTTTGCTCTAATATCCAATAAATGGATTTATAGTGTTTATCACAAAGTAAAATGTTTCAGCGTAGATTTTTTTAAAATTGAGTTTGCATTTTTATCGCCTGGAGAAAATGGAGAGGTATTGATTGGTTTTATGGCAGTGGTGTAGATATGAGGGAGTATTTATAAGAACGTATTTTAAATAAGATAATCTTTTTTGTTTTTGTACATCAATGCGAGAATTGCTTGTTAAGTATCCGGACTCGATGAGAAAATAACATTTTTATTATTAGTAGTAGTTATAGATTAGTAATTATTTCTCAACATACTCCTTGTTATATTTCATGCCCTAAAGACCATATTATAATCCGGTTGAAATCTGGGTCAATAGGAGCACCTTATAAAAGCATAAATCCATTGAACGAGGATCCATGTTATACTCTTGGATTAGAGCAAATCATCATCGCTGTTCGTAGAATTATCTATCTATCTATCAGTGATGGGGGTGTCCATACACTGCGACCTATAAGATCTATTGTGCCCCCTACTGCTGCCCAGTCGTTAAGAATGCCTCAACGATTAGAGCAGTTCCTCCAGTCCTATTGCTTTCAAAAAGTTTAGGATGTCGGTAGGCTTCAGGTTAGGTAGATCTTCCTCTTCTATTTGATATTCTCCAAGGTATCGTATTCTTGGATTTTGCAGGGTAATGCATTCTGAGAGAATGTGGATAGAGGTTTCCTCCTCTTCCTCGCAGAATATGCATTCTTCTTTGTCTACTAATCCAAGTTTCTTTAGGTGGCCTCTCAGACGGCAGTGCCCTGTTAGGATACCCGTTAGTATTCTGAGCTTATTTTTACTTTTACTGATGCAGTCGTCAGATCTCTTCTGGTTATAGTTTCCCAGTAGTGTCTTGGCCTGCCTCATTCCTTGTAGTCCTATCCAGTATTGGGATCTTTTGTTATTTACTTATTTCCAAGTTCATCAAGTATTGTACTGGTGCTTATTCCGCAGAAGGGGTCAGGTCCCAGAAATGGTGTTTCAGCCCCTTTTTTTGCGAGTACGTCCGCTATTTCATTACCCTCCACTCCAGTGTGTCCCGGAACCCATAGGGGTTATTCTTGCCTAGTTCGTTTAGATTCTAGGCACTTCCAAACCATCTGGGAGTTGATTACTTGGGAGTTCAAGGCATTAATGGCTGCTTGGCTGTCTGACATGATGATGATCTCTTGTCTGCGAAAATTTCTTTCTATGTTGAACTGGACACATTTTCCGATGGCGTATATTTCAGCTTGGAAAATGCTCGGAGATTTGCCTTCTGTTGTTCGAGAACCATCTGTGTACCATTTAATGGCACTTCTCTTGAGTTTTGAGATGGTATCTTTGTCCCATTCGCTTTTGTTACTTAGCTTTGTGTTGAATTCTTTCACAAAGCTAAACTTCTTTGTCATCTCATCTTGGGGCATGTCCCAGGTTTGATGATTTCCAGGAAGGAGTCGAAACTTGCGTTTAGTTGATCCTTCTCTGGTCATTCTGTAGGTTGTTCTTATCGCTATACTCTCCACTACTATATGGAGGGGTGTAATGCTTAGGATTACCTCCATGGCGGCTGTTGGGCACGTTCTCATTGCACCTGTTATGCATACGCAGGCTAGTCTTTGGATTTTCGCTAGATTTGCCTGTGTACTGGCCAGCTTAGTTTCGTAGAATTATGTCTTGCGGTTATAGTGGACTGTAGTTTGCGTTGATAAGCGTTCTCTTAATACCCCAAAAATAAATAAAAGAACACGGTACTGATAATTTTCTATTTAACCCTTATAGAAATTTGCTGATTTGAAAATTTATTTTACATCGATCTAAGAGTTGATGGAGGCTGCGAGAAGACTCAAGAAAAGACTAATTTATGATTTATTTTTAGATTTATTTTCGGCCCTAAGCGGGTTGGAAACATTGTAGAAACGGCACCACGTGATGTGTTAATTGCGCGCTAATTGGTTAATTTTTTAACCGTCACGTATTACGTAGTTTGATCTTGGCTGAACTGTTTTAAGAAGAAACTGTAAGTGATACTGTCATCTCGCATTTATACGTATTTGTCTCACTCTGACGCGTGTGAGTAAGAAAGTTTTGACTTTTTAATTGCGTAGTTGAACCAAATTATTTTGTTATTCTATTACCCGAGAGTACTCGATGATGTGTCACATGGGTCACGGGCCGGATGAGGGGTGAAGAGGGTTGATTAAATTTATGCTGAGTGGTTGAGGCGCGATTTTATCACACAAGTCCAGCTAGGCTTTAGCTACGTTGACGTCAGTGTATGCGGAGAGATCCTATGACTGTGGTGAACGTTAGGTGGTGCCCGAGACACCAATTGATGTAGTGGCAACGTCACTACTGTTAGGTTAGGTTACGTTGGCACCCCTGTATGTTAGGTTAGGTTACGTTGGCAACCCTGTTGACAGCTCTCGTTTGTCTCGACCTTGAAATGACCAATTTTTGCCAGATCGAACCTTAGCCATTTCTTATGGGATTTAACATGGGGTTTGCGCTGGAACTGTCATAGCGCCTTTACTATTTTCGTTATAACTTGCCGGGCCAGTGGCAGGCGTTTTACGGGTTTAAACTTTATTAAATTATTATTGTTTGTATTTTCTAATACCCCTTTCCATTCCAGTGGTAGGATGATGATTGTATTAGTATGAGCTGAAATGAATATGTTCGAATACTTTTATCTTTAAAACGTTGATTACTTCACTATTATCAGTAAAATATTTGCCACTAAGCCTAAGGTTTAGAAAGAGGCCAAATCTGGCGAGTACTGTGCCTCAGAAACTCTTTTTAGTATTTCAAAGAGTAGTACAAATTTATCTCTCAATTTTCTTCTTGTAGCTTTACTCACTGGTTTTTAAAATCCCAAACTTTAACGGAGTGCCGTTAGATTTATACCTCGAACGAAGTTGGCAGTGATAGAATTATCAGTTTCTCTTTTGGAATATTTTTTGACACTATACTTAAATGTATATATGTTATTTTTTAACGCTTTCACGCCCTCCACTATACCATAGAAGAAAGTAATGTGAGGGGAAAAAAGAAAAAAACTCGTGCAATCGATAAATTGCAATTGCATTTGTAACCATCAATGTCATTTTTTCGGGTCAAATATTGAGAAAACGGTCATTTTGACAAATTTTGTCGTAATATGACATTTCGGCGATATCGTAAGCTATAGCCCTATAACTCGGGATGGGTTTATTTTCATGAAAAATTTTATTTAACATTGATTCATTAAAAAAGGATTAGTTATCGATTGCCCAATTTTCCCTCACTTCTTGATGACCCTCCCCCGCCACCACCCAAGACGCCACTAACGAAAGTTTTCTACTTCTGAACCAGATACCTTTTCTAGCAATTTGCAAAAAATTTCAAGTCGATCTGCTGATCAGTTACTAGTTTCTGCTCGATATTACAGACATATAAATGATATAACGTTTTTTGTATGAATTATACCTGATTAAAAAGTTTCTAGCCACCATTTTGTGGTCCTCTCTTTCTAAATTTGCAATTTTCAGGCTTTAATCAATATTCACCAATTCCAAAACATAAATAATGATACTTTTTCATCAATATAATTAAAATTATTGCAGTTACTTTTGATTAACCATTAATATAAAATCATTTCCGGAATTTTGCAATAAACTATTAAATAAACAAAGATCGGCAAATTCTAATATATAAACATTTTAGTATTATATTTTAGAAATACAATGGAAAAACCCCATCAAAATCGATTCACTGCCACTCTCGTTCGAGGTTTCTCACTTTTTACGACTAACGGCATGGCACTCCACTACTTGTTCTGGCTCAGTATTGTATAATTTTATTTTGATTTGTTTTCGGTTCCAGTCACTGTGGTTTTTATTGAGCATATGAATGTGTATTTTTTTTCGGTGTTTCTTTCCATAATTGACGTTTAGATGAAGGTCTTTCTCACTTTGTCTAGAAACGGTCAAAACCTTTGCAATCCGTGATGCAAATTGGGCATTTTTGTTCGTCTTCATTTGTCAGTTTTGCTTAGTTCGTCTTTTATCCTGGTTAGTTAAATCAAACGGAAGCAGGACCAAATCCAAACTCAATTTTCCTTAAATTTGAAGTAAATCACACTTGATTTTATTTAGGAGACTGTGATATGCATCCGTCTGTATATTTTTCTGAATTATTTAATATTTTTTGCTCGAGGATTTGCGTAGGATTTGTAGCCTACATATATTGAAGTAATGCTAAATATTTTGTTTTCGAGCAAAGATTAATAGTAATTTACGTAACAAGTTCCGAAAGTGATATTTTGCGGGATGAGTAGGAAATTTCCAGGACGAGCTGTAGGCGAGTCCTGGAATCCTGCAGGTCCCGTAAAATCACTTTTGGATCATGTTACGTATAATATTTTTTCAGCAGCCGTTTTGTATGTTAAAAAGGATATCGATGGATAATAACGTATGAACTTTATATATCTAGACAATTACATATAACAATCACTGTTATGAATACATTACTTATGCAATAATTCATAAGTAGCTGCTTTAGCAGATTCACTATTCTCATGTGGACTCATTTCCATTTTTTTGATTTGAAAAGCGAAAAAACACACACCAATGTTACAGGCGCTGTCAGAATAAAATACAAGTTCATGATATTGTCAAAACCGCCTACTAAATATCCAAAATCATCCCGAAAGTAACAAGAATCATACCGAAAGTAAAGAAATCGTTCCGAAAGTGAAATAAATCGTCCCGAAATAGTATATTGTGTCAAAGGGCAGAAAATAAGCTTTAGCAGCCCGAGGCTATTAGCTGCATGCGCGCATGGAAGAAAATTTAAATGAAGAAATAAAACTAGAGAAGAGAATTTAAGAATACGAAAAGAAATCAAAGAAAAATACAAGATATTAGTGGGAAAAATAGAAATTAAAATTTGGTTTTCTTATTTCTTTTCAAGATAAAAATAAATTAAAAAAAACAATTTTTGGGAATGTTGTTATGGTTTACAAAATGATACAAAATTATGGGAAGCTTATTTTAAAAGAATTTTAAAAAATAATTATGTAAAGGAGACTTAAAAAAAGGCGACATGTTTTTTGAGTTGTTTTGGTTTTGAGATGTTAGAAATATCAGAGGTAACAAATTAAAAAGTAAAAAAAAATCTTATATCATAATCATAACAATATTGTTAGTTTATTTTTGATTTAGTAACCCATTATATTGAAACGAAATGTCAAAGGTTTTCTATAATTTTATTAACTACCAAAAAATGAATTGTCGAAATTGTAAATTATAATGACTAATCAACACTCACGCTCATTCACTCATTAAATCTAATATTAAACTATTAAACAATAAAAGGATCCGACAAAAATACTTTATAACTAACACTAAAACTACCTTTTGAACTGTGAATTTAAAGTTCTTCCTCTTCTTATTAAATTTTACTTCTTGTCTTCACGCCTTAACAAACTCAAGTCGTGTGAGGCTCAGTAATCTCACTAGCTCATTTTTTTTAATAAAAAAAACGCGCCCTTAAGCCCGGCTTTAAGATAGCCCCTACAAATTTTAAAACGCGGTTTGGGAACCACTGATGGCTTCCTAAAGCCACGAGTGAGTTCCCACTACTGACTCTTCCGTAAAAATTTAGTTTTTATGAAAATCTCCGACCCTTCTTCAAATGTGCTACATTTGATTTGTTTAATTTTGTCTTCCAATCAGAAAGCTGTTTTTTTAGTTTTAATCATGGCCGAAATGTCTGTTTCTCATTTGAATCGCGATTGACCATAAGTCTTTACTCAGCAATTAATTTTGAGAACATTGTACCTTCGCGATTGTTTGTTTTTGAAATATAAAACTTGTTTTCCGCTAGAATAAAAAATAAAATATGTTGCAATTGTTTTAATATTCGTTGCAAAGAGTTTGTAACTAAAATTCTGTTGTGAAATATTTGCTTGGTAATGAAAAATCGTACCTAGTTTTCTGACAATTTCATTGTAAGTTAAATAAATTTAGTTATACCGGGTGTTTCAAATAAAATCTAAAATCTCTGCCCATTACATAATATTAAACTATTAAACAATGAAAGAATCCTACAAAAATACTTTATAACTAACACTAAAACTACCTTTTCAACTGTGAATTTAAAGTTCTTCCTCTTCTTATTAAATTTTACTTCTTGTCTTCACGCCTTAACAAACTCAAGTCGTGTGAGGCTCAGTAATCTCACTATCTGATTTTTTTTAATAAAACAAGGTGATTATTTCACAACATAAAATTTTTTAATATTTTTTGACATTGACTTTAAATAAAAATGAATGTGCAAATTATGAATATTTTACAAAGTGTCAATAATAAATTAGAAACACAAAACAAAGAAATCAACAATAAACTGGAAACACAAAACAAAGACACTTTGAAAAACAAACTAAATTAATACAACAACTCCTCAATAACACTAAGAAATTACAACAGGTAAAAAGAACAGACATTGATGGTAGAATTTTGATAAGGAAATAGAGATTAGGGAAAATGAATTAATACGGTTAAAAAATTTCAATCTAGTGATGAAAATGTAATGAAATCAAATGCGAAATTGAATAAAAGAATGGAAGACGTAGAAACACAGATTAGAGAGGGGATACAGACTAGTTTAGGAATTTCTGAAATGGAATTAAAGAAAGTAGAAAAGAAGTTAAAACAAAACATTAGGAATATAGAGACTAACGGGAATATTAGGAAATATTATTTACCGGGCAATTTCATTAAGGAAACAGAAAAAAGATTCGAAGTATTAAATAGGGAAATTACGGACTGGAAGAAAAGAAAAAGAAATGGGAAAACGTTTCAACAGGGAGATTTAGTTCTAATCAAGATTTTTCTGATTTCAATTTTTTATTAGTTCGTTTGTAAAATTAGATAATACTGTTTTACTCTATTTAATTAATTATACAGTTAATATTTTGTTGTGAGCGTGAAACATTGAAATAATATAAGATTGATTTTATAAAATTTATATCAACCTAAGAAATTTTATAAAATAAATCGGGGGAAGTTGCAATGAAATAATCTCCTGGTATATTGAAAGGAAGGTAACCAGGGAACAAAAAAATAGTGACAGGTGATTTTGAGAGATTGATTGAAAGAAAAGAGGAATGTCATAGGTTTAATTTTTGGAAGAAAAAAAGGTTTGAGGAAGGAAAGGGATAAATTGTAGAAAGTGGTATTGATGAAGTATAGTATTGAAAAATTAATCTTATGGTACTTGGAAGGTTTGTTGAGTGAAGAGTTTGTTAAGGCGTGAAGACAAGAAGTAAAATTTAATAAGAAGAGGAAGGACTTGAGTTTGTTAAGGCGTGAAGACAAGAAGTAAAATTTAATAAGAAGAGGAAGAACTTTAAATTCACAGTTCAAAAGGTAGTTTTAGTTTTAGTTATAGAGTATTTTTGTCGGATTCTTTAATTGTTTAATATTAGATTTAATGAGTGAATGAGTGTGAGTGTTGATTAGTCATTATAATTTACAATTTTGGGTAATTCATTTTTGGTAGTTAATAAAATTATAGAAAACCTTATGACATTTTGTTTCAATAATTACTGCTTTGAATATATTACTATTAATGCGAAAAGTTTACCTGCTTTTCGGTATGAATAATGTGTCAGAAAATAATATTTATATAAAAAATTTGATTAAGTAAATTCAGTTTGCGAGGGCACGTTCAAAATATTTACCGACCAATTCCGAAAGGAATTGTCTAATTAAAAATTTCACATTCCAGCACACTCACCAGCTGATTAAGGTAATTAGTTTTGCCGGTCCTTTCTACACTCTGTTTTACAAACAGTACTGGAATTGGAGAAATTTCGTTTATAGCTGATGTCATTTAAATTAAAATCCGTTCTGCATGTATATTAGTTACACTACAATTAACAACAGTGAGGTTGAAATTTTCTGTTTGGATTGGTTTTTACAAAAATTTGCATAGGTCGCATGGTACAATTAGTACTTTTTTTTCAATAGACCTTCTAATACCATTTTTGAATAAACTATTTCCTAATTACAACCTTTTACTGGGTAGGCTAGAGTTCTGAATTTGGAATTTTTAAATTTCACCAACACAGAAAATTCGTGATATACAGGATGTTTCCTAGATAAAGGGAAATATTTTAAAGGTAGGTAGAACCCGATTGCTATAAAATTATCACACCGCATCATAGACCTAGTTGCTCCTCCCCTTAGCAACGGCGTAGCGTCCTTAACAACGCCATAGTCGGGCGCGTTCATTCTGTTTTGGGGAGTTACCGAATAATAATAAATTGCAAACAATTTTTTTCTATATTAAGATATTTACAGTTTTTCTACAATTTCGTCAATACGACAAACAATACAAAAAAAAACAACAAATTTAGAATGAATATTATTTATTATCAATTAGAATTCAACATTACTCAAACACAATACAAAATAAAGATTAATAATACAAAATAAACTTACAAGAAAAATATATAAAAAATATACGGAGTGAGCGTAGATGAACGGAAAAAAATTTGTGACCATGTAAAAAAATATGAAAATGCTCAAATTGAAAGAGAACATCAATTAAAGTTTACGGTAAATACGGACTTGTTTTAATTCAGTTTTTTCCGTTCTATTTAAGTCTAAAATGAAAATATTAAAATTGTGATATATGTGTTTTGATATTTTTAATGTTTCAATTAATCCTAAAGCCGAACCTGGATTTTCATATATCTCAATAATTCAGTACACTATTCAAAAGTTCTGGCCAAATGAATAATTAGGCATAATTAATAAAACACCCTGTAACTCGGTTATAAAAGCCCAGAGACCCATTATATATAGGTTATTTAGAATGCCCTATGTGACCTCTACCTATCTTTCAAATAATTCCCTTTACTCAGTAGACCTGCAAAAAACTGATGCAATCCGGAAACAATGCTAATATGGTGGGTGATCTTAAAAATCATACGTACAAACTGGGATCTCAACTGCCAACAGCTCAACTACAAGGGATAGACGGTCAAGGTGTTTCTAGAAAACCGTATCACCTTCTATAATTAACATTTTTGAAGATGTTGAAAGTATTTCCGATAAGCTTATAAAGAATGACTGTGGTAGAAAGTACCAACCTTATAATAGTTAGAGAGATGACAACCAAGATTTTTGCCTCATAGCACCCCGGCTAAATCAACATGGAATCGATAGAATATATGACCCTGTACGCGAAAATGTAATTTTCAGACATTTTGCGCGTAGCTTCTGATCTGAGCGCATTTTCAAAAATGTCAACAAATATGACCTAAGTGTTTCATAGCAACCCGTCTGATTTCCGGAATTTAGTTAGATAACAACCCTGAGATACCGAGAACACAGTTTTCAGAAACCGAGATTGTAGCGTTTACGCAGGAGACCATTAAAAAAAAATGAGACAAAAAAAACTTACAGCACCCCGTCTGAAAGTCACTTTTATAGATAAAGTCAGGTCAGTTGATGCGGAAAAATCAATTTTCAGAAAAAAATCCTGTCGCCTTACATTTTTATAGCATTTCGAATATGTCAGCAAATTTGACGCCACTGTCTCATAGCAATCTGTCTGAAATTGGTCATAAATGATTGAATACATTGCCCAGATGTGGAAAAAATAATTTCAGACAAAGTGCATGTAGCATATAACTAATCCCCACCCGTTTTTGAGGATTCTGAACACAACGGTGTTATCAAAAATTATTTTCGACTTGACCCCACCCATCAAACGGCCAAAAAACACCCCCAAAACGGGGGAATCGTGGAATCGGCATCTTCCTCCGGCAAAATATATCCCCTCCTCGTTTTCGATGGGGGCTAAACACGATGGCGTTATCAAAAATTATATTCGACTTGATCCCACCCCTCGAACGGCCAAAAACCACCCCAAAAATGGGGAATAGCGGATTCCGCGTCTTCCTCCGTTTTCCAAGTCGTCAAAAGGTGGTGATTTTAACAAGGAACCATAATTAAAATAACATTTCGTTATAATTCGGGTATAATAGAAGAAATAAGGTGGAATTCTGCATTTTTTGGCATTTTTTAGCTCGCGAAATTTCTGAAAACTCAAATTTTAGTGATGAAATGACAATATCTATGTACATTGTCAATACCAGACGGGGTGTTATAGGACAGTCGACCAATTTTTTTTACAAAGCAGAAATGGTCCCCCGCGAAGATGTTACACTTTTGAAAGTTACTACTCACCAGTCGGCTCTAGGGTCATCTAATCTATCGATTTTTCACGGTTTTAGCCGGGGTGCTATGAAACATGGTTTTGGTTGTCATCTCTCTAACCATTGTATATAGATTATATAGTAGTATCGAGCTCTAGTTAAAAGTGTCTGATGCAGTCTCGAGCGGCATCTATTGACGTTCTATATGAAGTTATCAATTTTTAATGCTGTACAGATACTCCCTCTATATATTCTTTCTCATGGCCTTTGCCAAGTAGTTCCTTCAGCTATTAAAGTTGCTGTCTGTAATATTGCAGTTACGTATTTAATAATAAACATCTGTTGAACAGATATTATATTTTCAAAATTCAATCAGGATTTTCTACAAAACTGTGTGATTAGTCATCTTTATTTACTAATAAGGATAAAATTTATGATATGATGTGCTATATCAATTCTGTTTTGAGCATCATATTGAAATATGGAAGAATATACATTTTTATTTTAAAAATAGTGATTATTTATATAAATTAAACATTATTTTTTTTATATAAAGATACAAATACACTTTATAATGTACATGGGCGGATCCAGACGATTTTCAAGAGGGGGTCCCCAGAAATTTTATTAAATATAAAGTACTTGAAAACTTCTTTTTGGGCTATTTTAAACGAAGAAATTTACATTTTCTCCCAATGTAACATGAAAACCATTTTATTCCAATACGATACATTTTTATACATCTTTATACAATTTTATAATAGCCCAGTTGCCAGAGCCACATTTACTCAAAAATCTCACATAAAATGTGATATCGCTGAAACTAGGCTCTTAGTACTTTATTGGGTGTAGAAAACGTTAAAAAAAACTTTGCTGCTCTAAAGTGTATGCTTAAGTTTACAATTTCGAAGACAAAATCGAAAATTTGGTTTTTGCGTTATCTAATATCTCGAAAAATAAAAAAAATCGAGAAACCAACAGTACCACGTGTGAAACAGCGGAAAATTTTACTAAAATTTATATTATAAGTTATTTATAACTATAAAAAATTATTAAATATAAGAAAAAGCGTATTCTAAAAATACAAAAATACAAAAAAAAACAAAAGTACCTTTGCCTAAAATGTAAAAAAAGAATTTTATTCTCAGGAAGCTATTAGTTTTTAACTTTTTTTTTGCTCATGGATAATTCGACCGGAAGTTATAATTTCTAAAATTCTCACTTCGCAACTCTTAAAAGTGTGCTTTTAAAATTTTACTAGTATAATATGAAATGTGCACTTGAAAAAAAATGAGCACTGATAAAGTTAAAAAATTGATAATTTGTTAGTGAACTTTTTCGATTGAAAATTAGGCTTTTTTAATTTAAATTCGTATAAAATCGAAAAATAAATATTTTGCATTGAAAAAATTACAGCTTATTTAAAACACAAAGAAGAATGTTTTCACAGTTTCATAAAAAAAAATTATTTTTGCGGGAGATAAAAATTAAAAACTAAAAAAGCGGTTTTTAACGATTTTCTCAATAATTTTGAAGTTGAAAAATGATTAATATAAAAGTTTTACATTTTTTAATTATCTACAAATGTTACATTAAACTTTTTTCGATAGGATGCATGTTTCAGCCACAAATCGTAAAAACCAATATCCAACCTTCAAGTTGTATATTTAGCTACCCCCATCCCCTTCCAGAACTTTTAATTTGTCCAATTTATTTTTTTTAATTTACTTATAATTTTCCCTACATTTTCCGACCATCCACATACTGCTAAAAATTTTTTTATGAATTCGGGTAGGTACTTAAAATCGGTTTGGTCTACAAACATCATTCAACACCAACGATAAGTTTTTATTATTGGCAGGGCATCACATTCTGGTGACCTTCAATTAACAACGCAAATCTATTCAAAACTATTTATTAACCCTATAAACAGGAAAATTCCACTGAAACTCAGGTTGTCTTGGTGTGTCTAGAGTTTTTGATGACAGCGTTGCCAAACTTTGGTGGATTACTCACAACTTTAAAATATCAATAGCAAGACAGTTTTTTTAATATAATAAACTAATATCTGTCTAACCAGCATCAGATAAAAAAGATTAAAGTTGTTTAGTATCAAACAACAACATATAATAATTTATTAATTTTACCAGAAAATAAAATACTAATAAATAAAAAATAAATTATTTTATACTTTTAAAATTAACTAAAACAATCATATAATATCTATATTATAAACAAGGAACCAAACTATTGCAAAAAATATACTTTAAGAAAACAATATTTCGATTTAACATTGACTCTCTAGTCTTATTGCTTTTTATTCCAAATTTTAATTTTAAAAGTTAAACGGATTTAATAAATTATCAGATTAGAATTTTTCATAATTACCATTATCGATAGTATAGACCTTTTGATTACAATTCACAATTGCCCTTTACTCACAAAATTACTTACAGACTAGTAAAATACTCACAAATTGGCAACCCTGGTTTCTCGGGAGATAATTAAATATTTTGGGCCTTCAATTTCATACGTCTTCCAATTCCCTTTCGTTGTAACTAAATAACACATTAACAAAAGACAAGCAGAAATGAAAAAGAAGATTTCAAATTATAATTTCACTCAAGCAACGACATGACCTAAAGACATGACTTGTGTCCACTTGGAGTGCTGTCATCTCCAGTGCGTTCACATAATCCTACTGATAAAAGTCCGTAAGGCGATACTACTATATAATCTATATACAATGCTCTAACTATAAAGTTTGACAACGCTGCGTTGTTCAGTATTTGCTTCGCAGCCATCAATAGTGAACGCTCTGAATGAATTTCATTTTTTTTTAAACTGAACCATATTAGATGTACTCTATTTTTAAGAAAAAAGTTATCCAATGAACGAAATATTTTGGGAGAATGAAGGACTAGCCAAAACAATGTAAAAAAGTGTGAATTTATAGTTGGACCAGTTTGTATACGTGAAAATAATTTTCAGATCCTTATCTTTGGTTCCCAATAAAATCTTTAGAAAAACGTTTGAATTTTTAATTTATATTTTCCACGATTTGAGAACTTCATCGAAAATTAATCTTAAATACCACGATTATACATACTTTTGAATTTTAACACCGGAGACCTCTTTTAGGAATCGTATTTTTTCATCTATAAAAATATCTTGGCACACTTTGCCGAAATTGTGTTCTTCGCTCAATAGAATACAAAGGCCAGAACGACCTCCGGTTTCAGTAGGTAATCATGACGGAAGAATATATGAACTCCAAAGGGCAAAGTAATAACATTCTGTCGACATTTTTCTCACTCTATTGAGGTGTTTCCATTATCATCCCGTTGCCCTACTCACACGCAAGTCTTTACCAGGCAGTTGATCCTTTTGTACACTAAAAAAAGTATCAGTATTTGAAAAAATAGAGTGGGGTAAATGTATCTACACCTTTAATATTAATATATCTTCATATAATTTTAAAAACTTTGTTAACTAGTCTGTAAAAAAATATTTCTATGAAATATTTTAGTAGCAAATCATAAAAAAATTAAATTTGTTTCTAATACATTGATTAAAATTGGTATTTGTAATAGACTATGAGAACAGTCTTCACCAGAAAAGTGTTTGGTGGATAGCATGAATTACAAATCAAAACTAAGATATATCACAAAAAAAAAGATTTTCTACTTTCAAAGGCTGACACCCAATCCGACGAAGTTTTTTCTAACCTCAAAGTCACAAAAAGTACCCCGCAGTTTTTGAAATTTATTCGTCATTCCATCCTGATCAAAAGTGTCCACGGGCACAAGTCAATCCTATGTACAGATTTCGAGCTAGCGTGATTTTAATCTGATTAGAGCGAACTCGATATATGCGGATTTATCGGCAAGTTAGGTATTCACTGGTTTACTTTTATGGTTTACTTGATTGATATATGGCATACACACCCACATACACACATACAGCGTCTTTTAGAAGATTTTATTTTGATTTCTAAACTTTTTTTTAAGAATTTATTTTTTATTGACGTTACATTTTTTTATTTTATATAATTTTTCAATCACTTTTTTATTACCATGAATAGCCAGACTATGTTTCATTAACACGGTTGAACATCCGGCCACCTTGAAATAAATACAAAACTAAATGTTCAATGGAAAAATACTTTTTGTAAGAGAACAGTTTATTTATCAAAACTATTTTAATACAAGTTTATTTATATAATCAATCGAAAACCCAAACATTTAACCAAACCAGGTCGCGCCGCTAAATTTCGCTGATGTGCAGAATCACGAAAGTCAAGCTTGGGTGGCTCAAGCACGAGGCTAAGCTAAACAGAAATGTAGGGCGATCTAACCAAAATAATGATTCTGCACATTCAGCTATCTTTGGTTTTAAAAACGGTCCAAGGAGAAAGAGAGGAGTTAGTCGGTTAGTAGGTCCTTGGCTTCAAAGGGGTCTCCTACCGAAAAGGTGACCGCCAGAAGAAAATTCGGAGAGAGTAAGGAAATTCGCGTTTAAATAAATAAAGTAAGAAGTTAATAGTAGACATGCTTAGGTAAGATATAATTGTCAACGTTATCATTTATTAATTTATATTTATCTGAAGGGTGACCCAATAAATTTTGTATTTGTTTTGTATTTCTCTTGTTTCATTTCTTAGAGTGAGTACTGGCATCAATAAAATAACAACTGCTATGTATTCAGTGTGAGACCCCGTATCTTCGTAAAGGTCGAAGAGACGTTTCGCCCGGCATACGTACCAGTACCACGTAGGGCACATCGGCACCAACGTGACATAGTGGCCCTAACGTGACAATTATGTCCAGCAAAAGCGTCACTCATCGTTATCTCCTCTAAACCCTACTCTTTTATACTCCTACACGGGTTCCCCGACTCACATAGAGGAAGAGGGAAAATGGTGAAGTGACAAAAATGCAGCATAATCATTATGTTTATTATTCTTACTTATTATTTATTATTTATTAACTAAAATTAGGTGTAGTCTTTGGGAGATCAACTCATCATATTTGTTTAAAATGAATGATTAAAAAGGAACATACGTGAAACCATCTTGCCTTCAGCGAAATAACAACAATTCTTATTCCAGCTCATTTTTTTAGTGCCCCTATTAAAGTAACATGTATTTAACTCTATGTTCTAGAATCTAAACATCTATCACTCGCGGTCCACCGTTGACGGATCTTTCTGATATGAATGTATGCTGAACATATTTGTTAACCCTTCTCTTACAAAATGTATTTTTCCACTGAACATTTAGTTTTGTATTTTTTTTTTCAAGGTGGCCAGCTGTATTTAACACTGCTAATGAAACGCCCATGTCGGTCGTAGTCTAGCTGTATTCATGGTAACAAAAAAGTGATTGAAAACAAGTGTGTAATTGTGTCACCAACCCCTATCAGTTTCACCAGATATCCGACCTCATCCGGCCTGTCCGGCGTGAATGAAACTGCGTATGACACAAATACCTTTTTGCACTTGCCAAAGTCTTATCTGATTTTAATTCCACTTGAATGCGGCAGGATTCGAACCTACTCTCCGAACACTGACCAAGCTGAACTGGCAGACGCCTTACCAACTAGGCCACCGTGTCCGATAGAAATCAAAATAAATTCTTCTAAAAGACGCTGTAGGTGTACGTGGGTATATATGTGGGTGTGCATGACATATATCCATAATATAAACCATAAACGTAAAGCGGTGAACACCTAACTTGCCGATAAATGAGCATATATGGAGTTAGCTCTAATGAGGTTAAACTCGCGCTAGCTCGAAATCTGTACATAGGATTGACTTGGGCCCGTGGATACTTTTGATCTGGACGGAATGGCGAATAAATTTCCGAAGTTTGGAAGAAATCGACCGAAAGCCATTTCCGTATCAAAAACTGCGGCGAACTTTGGATTGATAAACCGATTATTAGCCACACAACTTGTCCTATTGTTGATGCTGATAAAATAGATGTACGTATTCCTAACCTCAAAAACTACAACATTGATATAAAAGTCGTTAATGAATCCATGATTTTCGGTGTTTACAATTTTTTTTGTAAGCCAAAAAATATCTTTTACAACTCAAATGCGTAAGCTGAATCAGATTGCCTTAGTATTTTAATTTTGACAGTTACAAAAATCATTTAGTATATCTTGCTGCGAAACACCTTAATTAAGCTAAATTGAATATAAACAAAAGACAGTCACTGTATCTGTTTATAGTTCATAGAAAATTGCTTACGCTTTATTTCTATCTGTATCTGCAATCACGTGGTGACTTTAGCAACGAAGTTACTCCGTTATCCGGTCCGTGATTAATGGCGTTCATGCCTTCACAGATAAATGTATTATGAAGCAGGGATTCGCAATCCCAATATCGGCGACTGGTCAAGATAAGAAAGGGGACCGCCGGGCATCGCGTCGTCATCATGTGACCGCATCTTTTCTAGTGTTGACGATATACTGCTACAATATGTACTTACAAAAAAATCTTGAAGCCAGCACGCACAGAAAGTTATTTTCTCCAATAGTACAAGTAGGTATTTAGCATCAGTAGATCCTGGTGTTTCAACAATATAGCCAAAACATTCCAGAAAATTTATACATGACGGTTGAAATAAAAAAGATCTGTTTCGTTTGGGGTGAAATAGATAAATATCGTAAGAGTTATTAAAATTACTTGAAAATAATATTTTGGTATTTTGTATCTGTAAAAAAACCAGGTGTCTCATCCTCTACGGAAGTTGCTACTTGATGCTTACAAGCTGTCGCAAAGACAAAGATCACGGATTATGGATTATGTAGAAAAAATACGCGAGAGTGAATGAGTATTTTCCCACGTAAGAAGAATCAAGACAGAAAAAAACTCAGACCAGATCTTGTAAGAGATTTGCCTTTGTAACAGAATTACCTGTAAAAGTCTTATTAGATCTCGGCCGAAGAACCGTTTTTAATCTAATATTATTTTAGAAAAAAGTCTTGTCAGTTTGAAATATATATTATTTTTTCACAGTCTACTCTTTTTTTAATAGACTTAACATTATTATAAACTAACTTTACTAACTAACTATAAATCAGTGAATACAGATTGTCCTCCATTAAAACAAAGTTTTAAAGATAAAATAATTTAAAATATAACAAATTCTCCCCACCAGTAATTGTTTCTAGGGATTAAAATCAAGAAACAATTACTTATCTTCTTGATTATTTGAATGAGTAGTTGATTGTAAATTTAAAACGCAAAGTCGAGATGCTGGTCTTCTTAAAACAGTTCTTATTCTTCCATCTCTTGCTGGGTGAAGTTTGACAATTCTTCCCTTTAGCCAGGTATTTCGTGGACCATTTGGATCAACAAGAATCACAATGTCATCTATATTCAGGTTTTTTGAATCTTGATGACATTTGCTTCTTTTTATAAGATAAGGAAGATATTCCTGAGTCCATCTCTTCCAAAAGAGATCACTTAGTCTTTGGGCAGCTCGCCATTTCGACAATAAATTTAAATCACTTTCTGAAGTTTTCGTACAAGGAAGTGCAGCATATTTAGGACCGATAAGAAAGTGATTCGGAGTGAGTGGTTCAGGGTCATTTGAGTCGTAAGATATGTGAGTCAAAGGTCGTGAGTTAATTATGTTCTCAGTTTCGGCAAAGAGAGTTCTTAAAACATATTCTTGTGGATATCTGTTGTGAAGTGTTTCGAATAGAACCTTCTTTACACTTCTGATGAGTCTTTCCCACGCACCTCCCATGTTTGGTGCATATGGTGCATTATATCTAAAACGGATGTGTTTTGTTACACAAAATTTATTTACATCATCGGCGTTCATTTCAGCAAATGCTTCCCGCAGTTCTCTGTCAGCTGATTTAAAATTACTTCCATTGTCGCAGAAGATTTCTTCTGGAAAGCCTCTTCTACTTCCAAAAACTCTTAAAACTTGAATAAAACTGTCAGTACTGAGATCTTGTGCTATCTCCAGGTGTATTGCTCTTGTAGCCATACATGTAAAAATAACTCCATAACGTTTCTCATGACTGCGTTTAACAGTTACTTGTATTGGACCAAAGCAGTCAATACCTGTTCGAATAAAGGGTCTTATAGTTGGTTCCAACCGGCATTTAGGCAATTGTCCCATAATAGGTATAGTTGGTTGCACATTTCTATTTCTACATTTTTGACATCGAACCCATGCACCTTTTACAGCTTGCCTTACCCTTAAAATCCAGTATTTTTGACGTAGATTATTTATACAGGTATCTTGTCCATGATGATGAAGTTGTTCGTGATAATGTTTTATTATTAATCTGGTTATCACATGTTTTGGTTCCAGAATAATGGGTTTTTTAAAATCTTCATTAAAACCATCCAAGTTGTTTAGTCTTCCATTAAGACGAATGATTCCATCTTCATCAAGGATGCAATTCAAAGTAAACAGTTTGCTACATTTTTCCACATCAAGATTTTCTTTCAAAAAATGAATTTCTGTGAAAAATGCATCATGCTGAACACGTTTTAAAAGTAGTTTTTCAGCTTCAGCTAGTTCGTCTACGTCAAGTTCTTTTATTTTAGTCTTTGAGTCTAAATTTTGAAGATTTTTCGGTTTTTGACTTTTCTTTTCAAATTTCTTATAAATCTTAACATCCATCCAGTAGAACGCAGTAATTTTGTCCATTTTGAAAAGTATTCTAAATTTGGAACTGGAAGATTTATTTTCGGAAAATTAACAAATATATAGTCTTTTCGTTCTTCCAATAAAGTAACGTCAATAATTTCCCTATCTCTGATATCCTTTTCTTGAGGCCAATTTTCAGAAGCAAGTTGGAGAAAGTTTGGTCCATAAAGCCATCTACTATGTCCAGATAAGTCAAATTTGTGAGCTCTTTTTGTTGCCTCGTCTGCAACATTTTCCTTCGAACCAACGTGTCTCCATTGGGCAGGATTTGTCAAGGTATGAATTTCTCCTAGTCTCTGAGCCACAAACATTTTAAACCTTTGTGCTTCTGAACGAATCCATTGTAATACAGTTTTAGAGTCACTCCAGAAGTAAGTTTTGTCAATATCAAGATTAAGATTTTGATTTAAATAAATTCCTAGTCGTGCACCCATCAATGCAGCTTGAAGTTCCAACCTAGGAATCGAGATTGGTCTTAGACTTGTAACCTTTGCTTTAGCATTCACAAAGGAAACTTCTATATTATTTTCTTCTTAAATACGAAGGTATGCTACAACTGCGATTGCCCTTTCTGATGCATCACAGAAAATATGCAATTGTATGTCACTTAATTTTCGGTTTAGTCCAAGCCTTGGAATGTTAAATTCAAAAATGTATCGTAAATCATTCACCCAAATCATCCATCTTTCATTTAAAGTATCAGTTATTTCGTCATCCCATCCTAATTTAGATTTCCAAATATCTTGTAGTAAGATTTTACCAAGAATTGTGAAATTTGTAAGAAATCCTAACGGGTCAAATATTGACATTACTACCTTAAGAATTTCTCTTTTTGTCGGACGTTTTGTATTGTCTAATATATCTTTCTTAATTTTGTAGAATTTTGTTTTGAATGTAAATGTATCATTATTATGGTTCCAAAATACACCTAAAATTCTTTCTATTGACTTTTCAGGATCACCCTGCAAGTTTTTATGATTTTTATTTATTAAGGTTGGGTCAATGTTATCGAGAATACTTTCTGAATTAGATGTCCAGTTACAAATTGTAAATCCACCTTTTGAATGTACATAAATTATGTCATTTATCAATTTTTTTGCTTCCTCCAGAGAATCTGCAGATCCCAAATAGTCATCCATGTAATGCTCTTCAATTATAGCCTTACATGCCTCTGGATAGTCTTTCATAAAGTCTTTTGCATTTCTGTTCTTAGCTTCTTGTGCAAGGCACGGTCCACTAGAAGATCCAAAAAATACAACCGTCAGTTCATAGGTATCAGGTTCTCTATCTCTGTCCATTTTTCTAAATAAAAATCTTTGAGCGGCACAATCTTCTTGGCGTACTTTAACTTGTAAAAACATTTCTTTTATGTCTGATGTGAAAGCATATTTTTTAATTCTAAAATTAAGTAAAATTTTGAAAAGAGAGTTGTAAAGGTCAGGTCCAGTTAAAAGACAGTCATTTAGACTTAGATCATGCGACTTTGCACTAGCATCAAATACAATTCGTAATTTATTAGGTTTGTTCGGGTTTACAATACCAAAATGAGGAAGATACCATTTTTTTTGATTTTCAGTTTTTACTTCTTCTTCACTAAGCTTTCGAATATAATTTTTCTTCTCAAGATCCTCCATTTTATTGCAATATGTTTTCCCATATATTTTGTCTTTATCCATTTTCTATTCGGTACATTTTAACCTCCGCATTGCATTGATACGGCTTTCTGGAAGAACCATATCTTCATCCCTCCATAATAAACCCGTTTCAAAACGGTCACCAACTCTTTTCATTGTTCTGTCTAAAATATTCTTTGCTCTTATATCTTCTCTAGAAAAACTTTTATTTACATTTTCTACACCTAGATTATCAAATTTCCATTGATCTTTGACTAATTCATGTAATAAATCTAAATCATCTCTTTCTTTAATGCTAATATGACAAGTATATCCATCTGATATGTTAGAATTCTGGTCTTTTCCTATATTACCGTGAATTACCCACCCTAAAAGAGTTTTACTTAACGCAGGTCCATTCCATGGCCCGGTGATTACATTTCTATTCACTAGTAATGGCCAATTATCCTGTCCTATCAGAATTTTGGGTTTAGCATTCGTCATTGATGTACATTTGTTATTAATATAAGGATAAAATTTTGTTACCTCACCCATATCTACAGTCTGAGTTGGAAGTGATAATCCTCTCATTGTTCTTACGTGTCTTAACTGAAAATCCTTTGTCCCATCTTCAGTACTGATGGTGAAGCTCACTGTCCTCGAGTCATGTTGTTCCTTGGTCTGATTGTTTGTCCACTGGATGCAGAGTTGTTGTTGAGGTCCATCTAGATCCAGAACATCAGCAACGTCTTGGTCAATAAGAGAAACAGTTGAAGCATCTGATTACACCGTTTCCGATAGTATCGTTCCGATTTAGGGAAATAAAACCCAAATACTTCTTAATTTTAACTTTTAATGGACTGTATGACTTTAACGTAACAATAGCAACAATGAACTAAACTGAGCGAGATGCGCGGTACGGTCGGCGCAATGGCTGCACGCAGGCAGGACCGTCCTCGAGCCCATTTTGTATAAATCGTAGCGAACATGCCGCCCCTCCTTGAAAGCCACGTCTTTCAAGATTCATCAACATTAAACAATACAAAAAAAAACAAATTTAAATCGAAGTACAAATTACATTACCAAACATGAATAAGCAACTATACAAACAAATATCCCTAAAAACCAAAATCAGTTCTTTTAAGAGCTTTTAATTGTCAATCGGTAGCACACAAATTTTTGTTGCCGCACGTTTGAAAAGGCCATTACTCGTTTTAAGAGTCACTACGCGCACAACACCGTCTTTTCCCGGGTGCACTTCAGTTATTTTTCCTAATGGCCACTTAAGTGGTGGCACGTCTTTTTCAACCAAAATTACCATTTGGCCAACTTTAAGAGTATCCGCCGGAGAGCGCCATTTATTCCTTTCCTGTAAGTGGGACAGATATGTTTTGGACCACTGACTCCAAAAATGCTGCATCATCTGTGTCACTTGGTTGAATCTTTGAATTCGACCTGGGTTCAGGTCCTTAATGTCGCTTTGAGGAAACGCAACCAACGGACATCCGATTAGAAAATGTCCAGGGGTGAGAACATTGAAGTCATCAGGATCCTCAGATAGAGGGGTTAAGGGTCGGGAATTTAGGCAGGCTTCAGCCTGTGCTATTACCGTATTTAGTTCATCGTAAGTTAAACTAGTGTCCCCGACAACCCTTTTTAGATGATACTTAGCTGATTTTACAGCTGCCTCCCACAAACCGCCGAAATGAGGAGAATGCGCCGGTATAAAATGCCAATTAATAGAAAACTCAGAAAAATATTTAGCAAAAGTGCATTGATTATCCCCTTTTCTCAAAAAAATAAATAAATCCTGCAAGTGGTTATTAGCCCCTACAAAATTACTACCATTATCCGAGTATATATCTCGTGGTAAGCCTCTTCTCGATATAAATCTTTTGAAGCAATTTAAAAATCCGTCAGTAGTTAAGTCATTAACCAATTCCAAATGACAAGCTTTCGTTGTCAAACAAACAAAAACACATAAATAACCCTTAATAAGTTTTTGCCCCCTGATTTTATGAGCTTTTATATTAAACGGACCACACCACATCGTTCAAAAGGTCTACTAGGAGTTACGCGACTTGCCGGTAAATTCCCCATTATATGTTTAAACGGTAACGGTTTTGCCCGAAAACATGTTATGCATTTACGTAATGTATCCCTGATTAAGCTTCTACCCGCTAATGGCCAATATGAGAGCCTCACAATGCTTAACAAGGTTTGCGCACCCGCGTGCATATTTCTATAGTGTTCTTGTAAAATTATCAATTTTGTTAACTTATGTTTTTTCGAAAGTATTATAGGATGTTTTTGTGTATATTCAATTTCAGCACCCTGTATTCTTCCCCCTACCCTTATTATATCTGATTCGTCTAAAAATGGGTTTAATGAAATTAATTTACTATTTTTTAAAATCCGATTCCCCTTTTTCAGGGACTGCCAATCATGTTGAAATTCTTGTTTTTGTGACAAAACAATGAGCCGTTTCAAAACATTCTCATGTTCATTGCATGAAAGACACTTATTCGTAATTCTTTGCTTCATTTTTACTCTACAATTATTATAAAATCTATATATCCAACCTACCACATTTTTCAACCGTTTAAGACTAGAATATCTACCGAATATATCGTGAGATACAATTGCCGAAAATACCAGTTTCTGTTTCTTAACTTCTGGCACCTCCACCAATCTCACTTCAGATTTTGGCCAAAATTCCTCGGCTAGTTTTAAGAACCCAGGACCCTCCCACCACAAACTAAAATTTTTTAGTTTGTCTGGATCTATTCCCCTTGACAAAACATCTGCTGGATTCAACTCTGACACGATATGTCCCCAGGAATTTGAATCTGTTAACCTCTGAATTTCCCCAACTCTATTCGCAATAAATGTTTTCCATTGGCATGGTTCCCCCCGAATCCATGCTAAAGTTATAGTGGAATCCGTCCAAAATTTTACTTTATCCAAGCTAAGATTTAACGATTTGATAACTTCTTCTGTTAGCTTTGCTCCTAAAAGTGCAGCGCATAACTCCAATCGTGGTAATGACACTGACTTTAACGGTGCTACCCTTGACTTTGAGCATACTAAATTTACATTATGCGTATCGTCGGCATCGGTTGACCTTAAGTAAATAACCGCGCCGTAAGCGGTTTCCGAGGAATCCGTAAAGCAATGAAGTTGCACATTTACAGGATTTTCACAAATAATTTTTCGATTTATTTTTAGCTCCTTCAGAGCGGCCATTTTGTCCCTTAATTGAATCCAAGATGTATGAAGTTCTTGTGGTAGCGATTCATCCCACCCTAATTTCATTTGCCATAACGCTTGTATCATTAATTTTGCCTTTATTATTACAGGACTAAATATACCCAAAGGATCAAATATTTGACCAATTATTGATAAAATGCCCCGCTTGCTTGCCTTATTTTCCCTTGTATCAATAGTTATGCTAAAATGTAAGAAATCTTCACTAGAATTCCACAACAAACCGAGTGCCTTATTAACCCCATCTTCCGCTATATAATGTTCTATATCTCCTGCCGCGTTAAATTCATTCCTTAGAACCTCAGGATGATTCGATTTCCATTTTCTTAAAGGAAACCCCGCCGAATCTAAGATTTGACCTATTTGCACTTTTAATTTCTTTGCTTCGTTGATTGTGCTTGCGCCCGTTATTAGGTCATCCATATAAAAATCGTGCATTATAATATCACTTTCCCTTGGATATTTAATCTTGTTTTCCATTCCCAATTGCATTAAGCATCTAACCGCCAAAAAGCTAGATGGCGCTAACCCATAAGTAACCGTATTCAACCGATAAGTTTCTATTTCATCTTGGGTTGAAAATCTCCATAAAATTCTTTGAAAATCCCTATGCCCGTCATAAATTAAAATTTGCCGGTACATTTTAGCCACATCAGCTAAAATAACTACAGCATGCTTTCTAAACCGTACTAGAATATTAAAAAGATTTTCCTGCAGTTTAGGACCTGTCATTAACGTATCGTTTAGTGACATTCCCGAATCCGTAACCGCCGAACCATCAAAAACAACCCTACATTGTGTAGTAACCGAGTCTTTGAACACCCCATGATGACAAAGATAATGAGTTAAATTTGACGTCTGATTTTTATTCTCAATTTTAGACATATGCCCTAACTGAATATAGTCCAACATAAAATCGTGGTATTGACGCTTCATGTCAGTGTCCCGATCCAATTTTTTTTCCAAATAATTTAATCTTTTTAAAGCCGTATTATAAGATTGCCCTAACTTTTCAACATTATCCTTAAAAGGATATTTAACTATAAACCTTCCTTCCGCATCCCGTACCGTAGTTTTTTCAAATATTTCTTGACACGTCCGTTCTTCCGCAGTATGTGGTGACGCTTCCCGACATTCATCCAAAGTCCAAAACCGTTCTAGTTGTGCTTCAATATTTTTATTTTCCGAAAAATTGCAAATCCGTTTTTTATTTTGAGATTTTACCCCTGGTATCGGTCCTGATACAATCCAACCTAATTTAGTTTTTTGAATAAAAGGCCCGTCTTTATTCAGCTTTATTTGCCCGATGCACAATAGATCCCAAAATACCGTAGCTCCAAGTAGTAAATCTATTTTATTTGTTTTACAAAATGACGTATCCGCCAAGGTAATATTTTCCGGAATTTGAAATATATTTGAGTCTATGTTGTAAGATGGTAAACCGTCTGAAATTTTATCGATAACTAAAAAACAACCCTCCAGTTTAAAATTACTAAATTTTGACCTTAAGGTTAGCTTAACTGAATCACTTATATTCGTGCAACCTTGTCCTATCCCCTGTACCGGTATATTTACTTTAAAAGATTTTAATCCAGTCAGATCCCATAATTCCTTGCTTATGAAGTTTGATTGCGAGGCATTGTCTAACAATGCTCTACAGTCAATTAAATTCCCAGATTTTCCTACGATTTGCACCTGCGCAGTTGACAATAAAATTTCCCTTGAGTCTGTATTATCCGTTACTCTAACCGATTTATAACTATGAACAGTTCCCTGTTCACCCGATCCCGAAGCTCCCGTATCCCTTTGAGCTCTCAAATTTTCATTTTCAATATTTTCCGCCGTATTAAACCTATTTCCCATATTGTTATTATTATTGACCGTTTGGCCCGTGTTAACTTGTGGCGTTCTGTTAATCGCCCCATTTCTATTTGCCGAATCCGAATTATTTCTACCGAAACTCCCTGAAAAATGTAATAAAGTGTTGTGTTTTCTGCCACAAGTAATGCAGCCCGAATTTGTGCAATTTTCAACCCTATGGTTCCATTTTAAGCAATTCCAACATGCGTTTGAACGCTTAACCGCATTCCTCCGATCCTGTAAAGACATGTTTTGAAACTTTCTACACTCATATAAATAATGAGACCTCCCGCATACCGAACACACATTAGACGCCGCAAAATATGTATTTTTTACCAAATTTCGCCTATCTGTTTGAACCCTATTTTCCGCAATTTTACTGGTACCTATATTTTTTGAACCATCATAAGAGGGTTCCAAATCCCTCCATCTTTTTTCCAGAAATTCTAAAAATCCTTTCATTGTAGAGAAAACCGTAGAGGATCCTAATCTTTTCCACTCGTTTTTTGTATTTGAATCTAATTTTCCCTCCAAAATATAAATTAACAAATTGTCCCACGACTCTACTGGCTGTTTTAAAGATTTTAGAGCCCGCAAGTCCCTCCTAACCACATCTACAAATTTTCTAAGTTGAACCGAAGATTCTTTTCCCAATTGCGGATAATTAAGCAATGAGTCAAAATGGCTTATAGCAATCTGCTTTTTGTTTTCATACCGTGATTGAAGTAAATCCCACGCTTCATTGTAGTTTTCTTCCGAAACTTCTAGAGCCCCAAGAACTTCAGCGGCATCCCCTTTAAGCGCCCTTTTCAAATAGTAAAACTTTTGAACGTCTGAAAGTTCCCGATTAGTATGTACTAGTACCTTAAATGTATCATAAAATTCTGACCAACCTAAATATGAACCCGAAAAAGATGGAATTTCCATAGCCGGTAATTTTATGTTTTTATCTGTTTGACTAACCACCTGCACCGGTTGTACATTGTTTAAATGACTTACACTATTATTACCCCAATTTAATGCATTCGCGTCAGATGGTAATTTACTGTCAGCTAACGCTATAATCCTAAAATATCTGTCTTCGATATTAACCCTTTCTGATAATTGTTTGTCCGAATCATCTAACATTTCAATATTTAATTGAATTTCCGCAAAACTAGCCCAGTCCTCCTCACATTTATGTTTGCGAAGAGGCAATTCTATAGTTTGATCATCTTTAATATTCGCCACAAATTTTTCAAAACGACTTAATTGTGCTTTAAGTATTCCCCGTTTAAAAACCAAATCCGTTAAATCACCCATTTTTATTTTTACCGGTATTAATAAATTCACAACAATTCAAAAGAAAATATCTAAAACTATAATGAACCAAATAACTGGCAAACACACAAACCAAGTAACCAAATTATTGTGGTAGACAAGGACAAAATATAAAGGAATGATCTCACCCAAGTTTTATTGTTTTGACTGCTTTCCAAAGCTCCTTCTTGCTAGAACACCACGCTCCCTTCACGTGATTTTTTCTATCTCCCTTCTTTACGACGACAACTCCGCTCTCCTTTGTGATGCCCACGTGCGTCTGTCCGAAACTGAGCCACTGTTGCTATCGGCTATCTCTCTTCCGCTCCAACTCGCGCTGCTCTCTTTCCAATACAATAGAGCACCGCCGGCAAATGCACAAATGGATGTGAATAAACATTTTTCTTCGTGATAATTACCGTTAATTTAATAATTTCACTAATTACTTATCCGTTCGATGGACCATGATTACACCGTTTCCGATAGTATCGTTCCGATTTAGGGAAATAAAACCCAAATACTTCTTAATTTTAACTTTTAATGGACTGTATGACTTTAACGTAACAATAGCAACAATGAACTAAACTGAGCGAGATGCGCGGTACGGTCGGCGCAATGGCTGCACGCAGGCAGGACCGTCCTCGAGCCCATTTTGTATAAATCGTAGCGAACAGCATCATCTAAGAGTACATAAGTGTTGACACTTTTGTGGTTATAGCGTATAGATACTGGTAGAATTTTCAAGAGAACACGAGTTTTATTGAAAATGTGACAATTTACTTGAGTTTCATTTTCATTAGTTGTCTTAGAAGTAGATGAAACCACTTCGATTTGATTATCGTCAGTGACCTCGTCTTTATGTAAAAGAGTGTGATGATACTTTTTACAATTATCAATACCACATGCTTTTTTCCGGCGACAGTCAGTCAGTAAACTCCATCTTTGGTCAACTGTAAGGTCATTAAAGGCTGAGCAGGTACTTAAATTGTGCAATTGTTTTTTGCAACAAATACATTTCTTCTTTGAAATCATTGTCATGGTTACGTCTTTTTTGAAAGGATTTTTTTTTAACTTTGAATTATTGTCAGCAGAAATGTCAGAATAAAATTTTGGCGGTTGAATTTGGCATGCGATCATGGCTTTTCTGTCGAGCCAGTCTGAAAATTCTATTAATTTAAGATTTGGATAAGTTTTGTCGGAAATATATTCTGTCCACATCATTTTATAGGAATTAGGTATTTTATTAATAAGTTCATGAAGGAGAATTGGATTTTGTAAGTGATCTTTAGCGTTTAATGATTCTATAGTTCCTACAAGATTTTTCACTTCGTCAGAAAAGTTAATCAGCATGTCCAAACGATCGTCTTTTACTATAGAAAAGTGCTTTACCTTATCTACTAACATTAAAACAATATGTTCAGGTTGTCCAAATCGTTGTTCTAAAATATTGATTATTTTGTCGACATTTTGGGGCATAATCAATAAACTTTGAACAATTTTAAAAGCATTGCCTTTAAGAGATTTTTGTAAACGACAGTGATTTTCCTCTTGCGAGTAGCCACATAACTCTGTAGAGTGTTTAAACTGATAAATAAAATTTGGCCATTCGATGGGATTTCCAGTAAAGTATGGCAAATCCTTTGGCATCGATTGTCTAGTTAAAATTTTAGTAATGTGTGCAGGTGTTATTTGACTACCATAGGCATCATCATCAACAGACTTCTTTGGGAAAGATTTTGGTACAGTGTTTCTTACCTCTTTTATCGGTTTCTTTGGTGCATCTTTCTCCCATGGATTGTCTCCATCTAGCCATTCCTGTATGTTAGGTCGGCTATTTATGGACTCACCCTGTGACTCATACTCCTCTTCACTTTCTTCTATCCTTGCTAGTTTCATGGCATACTCCAGGTCAAGCAATTCCTGCTTCTTCTTGAGTTCCTCTTGTTCCAATTCTTTTCTCCTCATCGCAAAATCTAGTTCAATTTTTCGTCTTCTTGATTCGGTCGTGTCATTAGTCTTTTTAGTGTTTGATTTGTTTCTTGCGTCACCATTACTTTTTGAACCCCGAGACTTCGGCGGCTCCAGACATGTCGAAAGTTCTGGTTGTAGTGTACTAGTAGGTTGTCCGTCTTCTGAGGTAGCGTCTTTAGTATTTTCGTTGTCTAGATTCTTTGCCTTCAGACGTTCACTCCTTCGTAGAAACACTTTCCACTGTGTAGTTCAGTTTAGACGAGAAGGACCATATGTAACAGAATTACCGTAAAAGTCTTATTAGATCCGGCTGGAAGGACCATATGTAACAGAATTACCTGTAAAAGTCTTATTAGATCTCGGCCGAAGAACCGTTTTTAATCTAATATTATTTTAGAAAAAAGTCTTGTCAGTTTGAAATATATATTATTTTTTCACAGTCTACTCTTTTTTTTAATAGACTTAACATTATTATAAACTAACTTTACTAACTAACTATAAATCAGTGAATACAGATTGTCCTCCATTAAAACAAAGTTTTAAAGATAAAATAATTTAAAATATAACAGCCTTGGCCAAAATTGATAGTGAACTTTTGAAATCAAGGTTGAAAGAAAAAATAAATAGTTAAAGACCAAATTGACGGTAAGAGATTTTTCTCAAAAATTACAACAAATTACTTTCACTCCAAAAGCAATGCCGATGATGTGTTGTGAAGTGTTTTGATCTCTAAACATAAAAAATATGAACAGGCTGAGGTAAAGAATCTCAATTGTCTGTAGACCATAAAATTATTTTTGGAGAATACAATATTTTAAAATCCATACGGATTTATAGGATCAAGGCTTTTCAATATAAAAATTCTACATATATTTTCCTTAAAAAGGTGGTTTATATACAACCCTTTAGTCTTTACGGATTCCATACGTTTCAGAAGTAATTAACACATGTGCCATTAAATACAGGGATCGCATTACCACTCACGACTACCAGCTTATCAACGACAGTAGCCAGAAGACCTAATTAGAAGCAACTATCATTGGGCGGATAATCCTTCGTCTATGTTGTTTCACACCATTGACTTATTATCCACTTAAAACTTATATACTGGTCAACCCCTTGACTTATAACTATTTAAAGGACTTACAATTATGTATTAAATTCTTTCACAGTTTCATATCACCGATTACTTCTTGACAAACCAAAAGTTTTTTTGGTTCTTCTTCGTTTTACCTTTCAAGCAAAATAGACTCCGTGTTCACATCTCAGAGGGTGAGATATGCTGTTGCACTTATTTCCCAAGACGGCCGATGTTTGGACAACACCGCTTTTTTAAATAAGTGTCTGTAATTTGTTCAGTGAACCTTATTTTTTATTCTATCTTCAAATTGTTACAGGTTTAAATCAAGTATTAGTAAGCTTAAGAACCTAATATTTACTTACTTTAGGAATTTCAAAAGAGTTCAGATATTTTAACTGTTTATTAATTTAAGTTAACCTTATTTATTTGTTTACAATGTTCAGAACTATTTTAGTGACCTTTGAACTCTGCTCTTCTTCTCTTATATTTTGGTAGATTTTACAATTAAGGTTATTAGGTATGCCTACACCTGGCTAAAATACCTAATATTTATGTTCACCAATAAACTCCTGTCAGGAAATGTGTCTTTCTCACTCACTTCCTTCTTTTTGATCTTCTTTTGTTCTTGGTTGAGATTTGGGCCATGAGGTTCTGATTTCCGAACTTTTTTTCGAATTGTTTCAACCTAAAACAAATTGGTTAAAAATATCATCTAACAGATATAGTATAAGAATAAGTAATCTAATTGGATGTACCGATATTTGCGAATCAATTATACTTATCTAAAAAGGCCGCTACTAATCTCCGGTAAGCATGCTTGACCTTATTGTTGATATACATCTACAATTCCTATATTACTGCTTTTAGGCCATCACTCGTTACGTATCAATCACTCGTTACGTATCAATCACTCATTACGTACCAATCACTCGTTACGTATCAATCACTCATTGCCATCAATCATTACGCATCTGTTATTGGGAATCCAGTATTTAGGACGTGTTATACCTACTTCCACTAGCTGCTACTCGATTCATCACCAGCTTGGATACCGCCAATATAACTGTTGTTGTTGTCTTCCAAGTAAGAACTTTCCAATTTCTAATACCTAGTTCCTTCGTGTATTTGGACAATCACTACCTGATATCCTACAAGACGTTAGTCATTGAAATAGTTATCATTTACAAGATATTTATATTCTGTTCGATTAAGTAATTACTACTATAATTATCTACATAAATCTACTTAAATAATTACTGTATATATATATATATATATATATATATATATATATATATATATATATATATATATATATATATCCATGTGAACCTTAGTAGCTACAAAGGGGAAATTAGGTTTTCTCTACAAATCTCAGGGTTTATAATTATTGTTATTGGCTCCTACTAACTGTATTAAATAATTTAAACTTACCTTGTGATTATTATTTACTATTGTGATCACTCACCAGCACAAAACTAAACCAATAAATGAATTTATGACCCACGCCACTCTACGTAATATAGTGGCACTATAATCTTTTGAGCTATCAGCAAATTGGAAAATAATTAATAAAATTTTATTAGTAAATTGTAAATAGTAACAAAATCTTCAATGAAACAAACACCTTGCGTTTAACATTTTTATTAAACTCTCAATGAAAAACGAAGCACAAATATAACAATAAATCGCATGGCTGTTTCAATAACTTATGATAATGGCTAATACAAAATAAACCACTTCATTCAGAAAATATTTGCTTTTATACCATTGTAAAATAAAAGAAAAATTTACTTATATTATTAATTTAAGCAGAGTGATGCGCTCATGAGGACTTGATGCATACTACTTTAAAAACAAAATGGATCGCCTGTTCGCAGCTAAGTCCCACTGATGTGACGAGGTCTTACTACCTCGGAGCGTTGATTCACACTGAAGTTAAAATAACATGGACCGCTTGATTGCAGCTAAGTCCCACTGATTTGACGAGGTCTTTTTTATTTATTTATTTATTTACGGAGAAGCCCATTTAAGATAAAGAATATCTGGTCACCGAGCTTCGCTCTTAATATTCAAATCTACATTTTTAAGCAGTCCAATGAGTATATAATTTAAGTATATTTATAACATGACAAATTATTAATTAATTCGCGAAAATCACGGAGTGGGCGACATCTACTTGAACTACTGATAGGGAGATAAATAAAAAGTTGGCGATTGGCTTGAAAGTAGGCGGGAAAATTAAAAAAGCTGTCAGTGTTAATTTTCAATTTGCTGCAGGTGTTGTTGACGTTTATCAACTGCTTGTCACAGAGGTTAGTTAAATGCATTAAAAGTTGCATAGTTTCTGGAGATTTCACCCTTTTAGGGCAACATCTACTGACGCTTTGACGCTTGATCTTCGCGAATAGTCACGGCGGACAGGCCCCCTTTCCGGGACGGGCAACAGCAGCGTGTAGGGTATAGTGGTTTCAGTGGGGTGGTTTTAGTGAGTAACCGTAAGGGGTAGTCTCACACTATCGGGGAAGGGAAGAACCTTTACCCGATGTGCATAAAGCATTTCCACCCGCCAAAAAAAAAGATTAGCTTTAGGTTAGGTTAGATCTGTGTAATAAATAAAGAAAAGTACGATACGTGTGACATTTTGACATTTTTTACATTCTGACAGGTGTCATATTTTGACATTTGTTCATTTTGACAGTTGTAACATTCTGACACGTATCACATTTTAACAGTTGTCACGTTTTGACAGGTGTCACATTTTGACAAGTGTCCATTTTAACAGTGTTACTCAACGTTCCTATAAATATTTACCTAAACCCATGATTTCTGAAATTGAATTGGCAACGTTGTATTTTCAACTTAGAATTTATGAGATGGCTGTCATTTGACAAGCAAATTATTTATGTCCGTCAAATGAACCTTTTCTTTTTTATACTTTTCAGGTTTATTCTGGTTATAAATTGCTACTTGGGCATTTGCAGAATAAAAAAATGTGAAAAATATTTTTCCGCGCAAAAATTTCTATTGCTAAGTAAAATTTCATGAAAATCCCAGCCGGTCCCATTTTCTTAACGTTTAACCAGAGATGTGCGTGTCAGTAGTTGTCAAAATTTGTAGGTCATTATGGATAAAAAGCGGCAAATTTAAAATTGAATTCTTTCAGATTTAAACGCCAGAAATTAAATAAAGTCAAACCTTTTTACTACTATACTATACAGAAGAAAGGAGTGCAGTGCTATTTTATTTTTACCTCATCCTTCAATGCTTATTTGTAGTTAAAATTTAAATTTTAATACATCTGATCGGCCTAATATAGTTTTTGTCTAGATTTAATCTTGTTTGGATGGTTTTTACTGTAATAAACCTGTTATTTTGACAGATAAGTCAGACTTTATTTATTCATAGCCGAATCGTATGTATTTTAATTGATTCGGAATTTTGTAATAAAATATATATTTCAAAATGGCTTCATTCAAAAAATATTATCAGTCCTCCTAATTCCTTGAAGGCAGAATTATTAGTAATTCAAATTCAAAATTCAAAAAATATATTATAGATGAGATGGCCAGAGAAAAACTAATTAAAATTCTCAGATTGCCTCCGTACCACGCAGAGTTAAATCCCATTGAATTGATCTGGTCACAATTATTAAAAGGTTATGTTTCTCAAAACAATAAAACATTTAAATTTCCTGATGTGCGAAATTTGTTTTTGAAGGCATTTTCAGATGTAAATAGAGAACATTGGGGAAAATGCATTGATCATGTTAAAAAGGTGGAAAATTCATTTAGGAAAGTATATCCACTATCAATGGATAATTTAATAGAACCTATAATAATAAACCTCAGAAAAGACAATTATAGTGATACCAGTAGTTTTAGTGAAGACAGTGACTTTTAAAGATAGTTCTTGAACTAACTTTTTTTTTAATCTTTGAGTTTAGGTAAGTACTGAAGCGTTACTTTTAATGCCAAGAGATTAAAAACAGTTTAATCCCAACATATAATCCTCCTTGTTATTTATTGGTTAAATTTAATTCGTTCAATGTTAAAGTGTCAGATGCATAAGGTTTATTTTTATTTTTTGTAAATAATATAACTTCAAAATTTAATCTACGAAGTGGGTATATATATTTGATATGCTGTGACCTTATTTATATTATAGAAACTTATTTTGCAAAGTACGCCTATGGAATGTGACGTTATATCCTCTCTCCTTATAGTATATTACTATAGAAACAAGTTGCCGTTGCTAGGAAATAAAACTAAAAACTTAACTTTTCTTGTAAATGTCTCGGAAGATCGAATTTTCACAGACATGAGACCTACATTTTTTGCCGATTTAGATAGGAATTAGTCTACCCTGAAAGTTTCATTGAATTCTGACGAGTGGATTTCGAGATCCTCTGGACACACATACACACACACATACAAACCTTGCTCGTTTAATAGTATTTGATTACAATTTAAAAATTATAAGAACAAAAAACATATAAAAGTGGCATAATCACTTGTCATACATAGTAAAAATAAAAATAATCAAGTAATATAAAGGACACGACAAAGAAGGGAATAAAACATTAAACGTTAGAGCTCTGTATTCAGTAATTACTACCCCTAATTACTATCCCGGAGCGTTGTTGCACACTGAATTTGAAATAAAATGGACCGCTTGATTGCAGCTAAGTCCCACTAACTTGAATTTGCCAAACTTTTTGCTTCATCGCGTATGAATTTCTTGGATCGTACGTGTAAGAATCTAATAATATAATGGCTGCCGCTAGCCGTCCGGTGGTCTTCCGCCTCATTTCCGGTTCACTCCCACCCGTTAGAAACACAAATATTGAATTTTATTTCGATCGTAGTTACATGTTTTGTAACATTATTTAAAATATTTGGACGTTCGCAATCGCGCCGTTGCCGGTTTGATATGAAATGATTTAAAATATTTGGTCGTTGGCGATCGCGCCGTTGCCGGTTTGATATGAATGAACGTCTTGAATTGTATGTTTAATTTTTACAATTGAAAATTAAACACTCCGGTTGAGTGGCATACACTTTAAATATGTAAGTAAATCTATAGAAAGATATCTAGCGGACACAATGGTCATTCCCTCTCTATTAAAAAAACCACTACCGATAACCGAAACACTCATTTAAAGTTTATTAACTGAAATTATCTTCAAAACTCTCGACTTATTCCAGCAGGATCAACTGTTCACAACTTACTTTCGATGTTAGTTTTACCAGTGTGTGTTCAGAAAAGTAGTTATTTGGATCGAGCGTATAGCGGGTGGGAATGAAATTAAGTGGACCAAAATAGCGAACGGCTCCAGAACGAAAATTATCTATACTAGTCCATTACTATCGCCACAGTTACTTTACAGAAATTGGATCGAAGCCCCTTTAGTCCTTTAGGTACGTGCGTACATAAAGTGGCAGGGGGTAAATGTTATCCTATATCCTTTGAAAAAGTAGGGAATACAATCAAGTTTCGTATCTAAAAGGGTTGTTAGGAATCGATGTTCCTTTAAGTTTTGCGAAGGGATAGTAAATTCGTTTCTTGTAAATATTTTATTAAAATAACTACGAAAAATAAATACTTAGTTAAAGATCAATAAAAAAAATAAATACTTGAATTTAAGATTTAAATAGATAATCATTTTGAAAAAGAATTGAACTCAAAGAATTTGTCGGGAATTTGATACGAAACAGCAGAATTTCGTATCAAATTCCATACTCCAGCTTTCTTTTTGTAGTGGGCTGTATTTACGTTGATATGCGCTGACTTTTAATATGCCATAAACGAAAACTGATAGAAATTTGTACATACCTAATTTAACCAAAAAAAATGGTTACCCTAATTAATTGTTTGAATGTGAAATAGTTTAAATTAACTCATTTTTAAGCAAGTTTATGAAAATTGTTACGACGCTCTGTATATCACAATTTTAATATTTCCATTTTAGATTTAAATAGAGGGGAAAAAACCGAATTGAAACAAGTTGTCGAAAAAACATATTATTACGAAACTCATTTCTCCTTTAACAATTTCAACGGGTTGAGAATGCTCTTCTAGCATTGCCATAGACCGAACAAATTGTAACGACATTAATAAATTTTTAGATTGACAGTTCCAAAATCGTCATTCACTTTAAATTCAATGTCATTTTAAACTCCAAAATTTTCATATTTTGGACCCCATTTTGATGGTGTTTCCGAAGAGGTACGGAGGGGCACATCAAACCCTAAGCTTACTTTTTGATGCTCTATCAAAATCTGAAGTCAGAATTTTAAAATTAATAAACATAAAGAATCAACAACAATTTGTTCGGTGAAAATTTACTTGGCGTCATTTATTCGGTTTAATAATTTTTTACTGTAGGTACTGGTGTACCCGCAGGTTCGTACTTAGGGGAAATATTAAATTAGGTATTTATTTTTTAAACGCCCAGTAAAAAGTAAGGTGAGAGACAATAAACGCTTATAGTAACTGACAAACATTTATTAATACTTAAGAAAATTACTCAAAATGTCCACCATTTTGTTGTATGCACGTTGAATAATGTCCCTTACTGATTTTCTAGTAATACCTATCTGGATTGTTTCACAGTTCCTTGCAGGCGTCCTCTATTCTTTGAAGCAGTTCTTCTCTAGCATTGATTTCTTCAGAATACACCTCGGATTTCAGATAATAATAATAATAATAATAATATATTTATTTCAAAATTTTTAGTTATTACATTTATTTTTATAATATTTTACGTTTAAATGAAATAAACAGTTATCCCTTAGAAACCATTCTGGTTGTATAGGGATGGCTGTTTGTATTCTAGTATTAATTGCTATTTTATCTCATGTAGTTATATAAAAATGTAAAACATGAATTTAAAGAAAGAGAATACTCTAAAGAAAAAATAAAAACAAATTTAATTAATATAAAAGGGCGTTTGTATATCAGAGATTTCAATAAAATCGCAGACTATATAACTATCTAATTGAAATGTGAAGGATTTGAAATATTTTTTAAATAAATTGAAGTTGTTTAAGGTTAATAGAAGAGTTTTGTAGAATTCTGGTAAGTTATTATAAATTTTTAGGGAGAGGTGAGTATAGCACATTTGGCCTAATAATTTGTTGGCATAATTAGTAATAACAAATTTATTTATTTTTTGTCTTGTGTCATAGTTGTGTTCGATGTTTTTTAATATCTGTTTATGTTTGTAGGTATAGATCAGGAGATTGTAGAAGTACAGTTTTCTTAGATCAAATACGTGACTTTCTTTAAAAAGTAAATCTGTGGGGTATAATATTGGTTTCTTATAGATTATTTTTAGAATTCTTTTTTGTAGGACCTGAAGTTTATTAAGGTATGTATTTGAGCAAGCACCCCAGCTAAGTATGCAATACTGCAGGCGTGATTCTACTAGTGCATGGTACAAAATTTTTAGTTGACTTAGTGTTAGTATTTTACTTAGACATTTAAATTTGTAAATTAGAAGCCTAATTGTTTTAGTTATAGATTCGATGTGGTGATCCCATCTTAAATGAGAGTCGATGATAATACCTAGATATTTTATATGAGTTAATTGGTGTATTACGGCGTCATTACCTATACTAAGGGTATTAAAATTCGGTAAGTGGTTTTCATAACTAGCAAAAGGTACGTAAAAAGTTTTCTCAAAGTTTATGGTTAGTAACTTGTGATTAAACCAATTGAAGATTTTTGCCAGATCTAACTCCATTTCTGTTTTTAGATTCAGATGAGTACAATATTGCAGTATCATCAGCAAAACTATATATGGTCCCTGCAATTTTTTGGGTTAGTAATCCATTTATATATAAGAAGAATAATAAGGGCCCGAGGATGGAACCTTGAGGCACTCCGTAACCCAATAATTTTTCATTGCTTAGTGTTTGTTTGATTTTTACAGCTTGTTTGCGATCTTTTAAATAATTTTTAAGTAGTGCTACCAGCATCCTCCAAGGCTTCTAACAGCTGTGTATGATCCACAGTGTCAAAGGCATTGGCAAGATCTAAGAAAATGCATGCAGTAGGTTTCCTAGTGTCAACTCTATTATAAACTTTACCGATTAACGCAGCTGTCGCGTCATTTGTTGAGATACCCGCGCGGAATCCAAACTGTTTATTTGAGATTTGGTGCGTTATATCCAGATAATCGTTTAGCCTATTTTTCAAAGAAGTTTCAAATATTTTAGAAAAGGTGTTAATTAATGAAATTGGTCTTTAATTAGCTACTTTTTTTTTATCACCCTTTTTGTAAATTGGAATGACTATAGCCTTTTTGAATAAATCGGGACATATTCCCGTCTCGTAAATTTTGTTTATTAAGTACACTAAAGCTGGGGTTATTTCATCTGAGATCATTTTAACTGTTTCTGATTTAATTCCGTCTTCGCCAGGTGCTTTTCCTGTTTTCAGATTTTTTATTATCTAGGAGATTTCTTTGTTTTCGGTTGGAAACAGATAAAAGGATCTCAGAGTTGTTTGAGTTTTAGGGGGTGGTGAATGTGGTTTTTTTATTTTGGATGCATACTTTTTGCCTACCGATGAGTAATGATCATTAAAATAATTAGCTATATCAAGTGATTGAGTTAAGATTTCATTATTTTCAGATTGTATTTCTTTAATTGTATGATCTTTATTTTCACTAGTTATTTCCTGTACAGTCTTCCAAAGATTTTTTGTGTTACCTTTATTATATTCAATTTGTTTTTGATAGTATACCGATTTAGCATCAATTATTAGCCTATTTAACCTATTTCTGTATTTTGAGTAATCCTTTTTTTTTTTGTAGCATTATCCGGATCTGATTTATGAATTTTGTATAGTTCAGCTTTTGTTTTTGTGGAGTTTATGATACCATCTGTAATCCAGTCTTTACGTGGTTGTAGTTTTTTTTTAATTTTAACTTTAGTTGTATTCGAATTTATTAGATATTTTATTTTTTCCGTTAAATATTCAGATAAAAAGACTGGATCCTTGGAGGAGTAAAAAGTATTTCAATTTATATCAACAATATCTTCCTTTAGTTTTTGATAATTAATAAAAAACTTATATATATTTTTCTCTATATCATTAGTCTCTTCACGTTCTAAAAGAGCACCGCCAACTATACTTTTGTGATAATTTATACCAGTTCTACAAGTAAAGGAAAAGCTTGTATTTTGTATATCTTGTTTAGTTTTTAAGAATATGTGATCAATACAGCTAGTAGAATCACACTGTTCATTTGTTGTTGCATTTATTAATGAAACAAAATTAAATTCACTCATTAAGTTCAAATATTCAGTTACAATTTCGTTTTGTTCCCCTTTTAGAATATCTATATTTATATATCCAACCAGATAGTGCTGTTTAACTAAATAATTTTTGGTTTGTTCTAGATATAAGCGCAAGGAGTTTATGAAGGTCTCTTTATCGCCAGCAGGAGATCTGTATATTGATGTAATTAACACGTATTTGTTCCTTTCAACTTCAACCTTTACTTCTACAACCCTACAATATGCCATATCTACATTTCTGGAAGTATACTCGAAACCTTTTTTAACGTATACCACCACTCCGTCATTTTTATTGAAAGATCCTTCACTATACATCACATTATAGTTATTAATTTTATGGCAGTTAATATCCGGAACTTTAAAAGTTTCTGTCAAAACAATAATATCAAAGTCTATATTTATTTGCTTCAAATAAATCTTGTACCCCCATACATCATCATAATCCATTGGGTTAAAATCTGGGGATCTTGAAGGTCAGTTATGCGATCCGCCGCTTCCTATCCACATATTATGGAAATTTCTCATTTAAAAAGTTTCGCACAATAACTAAAATGTGGGTAGGCACCACCATGCTGAAAATACAACCCACGAGTATCTTCATCCTGCAGTAAAACAAGTAACAGATATTGTAAATAATCAAAATATTCGTTTTATTATTTAATAATAATAATAATAATAACAAATTGTTGGCGTACAATCTGCATATAGTAATATTTTGTATATAATATAGCAGTAACATTATTTAAACTGTACAAAATTTACATTTTCGAAATAAACAACTGAACCACTAAGAAGCCAGTGCGTAGTTGTGAAACGTTTTTACATAATAAAATTTGGTAATTATTTGAATACAATGTCGACTACTTAAATAAAATAACACAATGATATAATATTCAGTGAACAATTTATTAAAATTTTTGGGACAATGTCATTAGTGTGTTTTTCTGTCTTTTAATGAATATTACCACAGGGAATTTTATTCGGGTTTATTAGATTATGTATTATTTTTCGTTTTGTTTCATGAAGGTACTGTTTTGTATTTTTTTAATAATACTACTGATTTTGATTCTTGTGCTTATGTCTCTGACCAATAGTTTTGGATGAATACTCATGAGCATCATGTTTTCTTGTTAATTCAATACTTCCCAGCAGCCCTAGTTGTACTTATATTGTAATGAATCTATTTTTCACAGATTAAATAATTTTAATAATTTCGGGAATAAATGAAAATTAAATTAAAAATTATACATACTTTTATTTGGCTTACCGGGAACATATTTTTAAATCTTTTACAAGCTACACCGTTTAGGGATTGATTGCGCGTGCGTGAATTAAGGGAAAATTTTTGGGAAGGACGAAGGCTTCAAAGCTGAGATGAAGAATAATTTTGAACTAAGAATCAATTCTTTTCCTGCGATCCGAAATAACTAGTCGAACTAAACTTTAATTAGCCGTTCCGTCGTTTGAGAGATATTCCGAGGTATAAAATTCTTAGTAGTTTTCCGTAAATTTTTCATTTGATTTTGCCGTGTTAATAGGATAGATTAGAATCGCGTTAGTTTTGCTCCGAAATCACATTCGCTTATTTTAAAAGATAGGGGGCCGTCAGCGTTCGCTGTTTACGTTTTTTTATAGTTTCGACTTTTTTTATAATTTGCTTTTCGTCCGATTGTTTTACCGTTTATTAATTTGGAAATAATTTAGTTATTAGGAAAAAGAATTTATTTCATTTTTACGAAGAGTTATTTAGATTTTGAAAATCAAACTACCGAATTGCGTGAAATTTTTATTTTAGTTCCCGTTTCTATTTCCTAAATAATTGGCTGAAATAGTTTGTTTATTTTTCCGGAATTTAGTTTCCTTATAATTAAATTTTCACTCTCGGTAGCGTACCTATTTAAATTTATAGGAGAGTTATTAAATTTTAAATAATTTTTCTGACTTAGTAATTTGGGAATAGTTTATTCATTTTGGGGATCCCTAACTATTTTAATTTTAGAAGGAGAGTTATTTAAATTCTCAATTTAGAATTTTCAATAAGATTTAACTTATTTTTTTTATTCTATTATTTACCGAATAATTAACCGAAAGTGATTAATTTATTTTTGGTTTTCTTGAGTTAGTTTGCTTTCAATTGAAATCTCAAGTTAGCTTTTGTTTCCTTTTCACGTCCGAAATTAAATACTAGTTACCGCTGTAATTGTTCCGACTGTTGCTTAAATAATTTTCACGGCTTTGGGACCAGGTCTTGTCTTCGTGGTAGCTTCGGCAAAACCTCCAAACAATATCTCCCCATTGCAAAGTTAGCTCGCCGTGTAATAATTTAATAGGTTGTCGTGAAATAATTTTCAACGCTTTGGGACCAGATCTTGTCTTCGTGGTGGCTTTGGCAAAACCCCCAAACAATATCTACCCACTGCGAGCTTAGTTCGACGCGGAGCTTCCGAAATCTTGGGATCAGACCTTGTCTCTGTGGTGGCTTCGGCAGAACCCTTAAACAATATCGCTCCCCAATCCCCGCGATCTAGAATTTACCCTGTTTATGTCATGAGATAAGAAAGCTAACGAACTCACCTAGTTTAAATTAAATAATTTAGTAATATTAATTAAAGTTTCCGGTTAATTGGGAGTATTTAAAAAAAAAAGCTGATTTTAATTTCCAAAGATAACAATTTTGATAGAATCTACAAGTAGATTTCATAAATAAATAGGTTAAATAACTCTCCTGTTTTAACTTAATTTAATATAAGCAATTGGGAATAAATTTGTTTACTTTGTTGTTAATTTTAGAACATAATAAATTTTGACAAACTCTGCCGGATTATTTCAGAAATTAATGAGGCTAAATAACTCTTCCGTTTTAATTTAGATATTTAATAAAATTTACTAAATTTTTCCGGTTACTTTCATAATTTGATAAATTTAATTAAAGTCTGATTGAGACACTCCGTCATTACCGTCAGTTAATAAAGCCGAATCGAACGTATCTTTTAACGTATTATTGTTTTGTTCAGGTTTAAAGTGGGTGGGCTTTGAAATATAAAACGAATTTTATTTTGTAAAAATAGTTAAAAACAATATAAGTGTCACGTTAATTTCCTGGTTTATATTCACAAACTTTACCTCTTTTCAGGGCTATTAAAGGTATATAATAAGTTAAAAATAATTGAGTCTGAAATCAACAAGACCCCTGGAGAATATCGTATCTCCATCTGAAGTTACCTGTGCCCCTAAGACGCCGTTTCTAAGGGTCGTGGAGCATACCACATAAAAAAACTGGCGCTCGAGCAATCCGTATTAAAGCTTCACTTGTATATTTTTCTTTGTGGCAAGAAAAAGCCTTACAATTTGAGAAAGCTACCCTACGTTAAGATATAAGATATAAGTTTTGTACTTTATTTTCTATTATTTTTATTATTTTTATATGAAACTAATAAAGTGCTAAAATAAAATTATATGAGGCGATCGAAAAAAGTGCAAGAAAATGTATAAATGAAAATGGAAGACATTTTGAACACCTACTATAAATTTTAACTTTCACTATTGTAGTTTTCTTACGATTAAACTTTGTAAAATTTTGTACTTATTAAAAATTGTGTAAAATTTGTTGTTTGTCACTTAACGTCAATTATTAAAGTAAATAGTAAAGTTAGATGTGCAAAACTCTATATTTTTTTAATGCGTATTAGGGAGAGCTTCTAACTGAAGAAAAATATACAGGGTATCCCATTTGAAAAAATTAAGTTATTGCCAATTGAAAACTAGACTATTGGCACGCCATCGGCAAACACCCTGTGCAACAGGTGAAGATGTTGTGTGATTATTGTGATAGGTGCATGTTTCATTTACATCATAGTAGCTTTTTTGAGGAATTTTTTAAAAAATGTCGTTTTTGTGCTAATATTTCTGAAGTGCTGTTTTTTCATTAAATCTGTTTAAAATAGGAATAACTTATCAACGCCACGTCGGATTTACAAATACAAAAAACTACCGTAAATCTAATATTAAGTAGAATCAGAAGATATAATCGTATACAGGGTGTTCAATTTAAAAAAACCAAATTAATTTTCATTACACAAAAATTAGCCACCCTGTATACATCAAAATATTTTGAAATTGTAGTCCGAGTGACACTGTCTGCCCCTACAAAAAATCTTGTTGATATCTCTTTTAGTTTCGGTGCTAGAGATCGAGTGGAAATAATTGGCGCACCCTGTATAGGTTATTTAGAATTCCATATGTGATCTCTACCTACGTTTTAAATATTTCCCTTTATCTACCAAACACCATGTATAAAAATAATTCTCTCTATTACTTACCCTTTTCCGAGTAAAACCCTCAAAATAAAGCATGTAGGCGGAAGGGTCAGCTCTAAAAAATGCATCGAGATTTACAACTAAATCCCTCTTCTTGAAATAACCAAACCTTTTCATAAAATCTGGCACGTGTGATTCCTGAATAAACCTCCCTTTTCTAAACCCGCTCATACGGATATAGAATTCATATTTTTGTAATATGCGTTGGTAAACAATCGGAGTACGCTCCTGCCTTTAGGTAAGAGATGAGGGAAAATCCGTAGAAATGTATAACTTTTATTGGAAACGGATCCCCTTTCAGATTTTTTATCCTTGTGGGAAAATCGAGAACCTTTTATGGCCACAACGTTATACTGCGGTTTAATTTTACTTTTAGTCGGTTTATTGTGCGTTATTAAAAGGATTATGATTTCGTATGGGGTTACTTTCGTTTGGGAAAGAGCTATATGGTTGCTTTATGAATTTTTCAGTTGACTACAGGCTAGTTGAAAAGGAAATGGTAGAAAATATGATATTTAACAGCTATTAGAAAATCACAATAAAATAATACTTTTGATCCGTTCATTTTATAATTTTATTAATATTTTATAGACCTATAAACAACATCGTGAGATGACTAATAAAACTACTTGTCGGGGAATATGCGGGATTTATGAAATTTCTTCCGACTAGTCGGTGCAAAAGTGGACTGTATATTTTGTAGCTAGCTCGGTTTCTTACTGGCGTCGTTGCAGGATTAGATGTAGTGCAATAAAATTAACTAGTCAATGTTTGTTTTATATTATAATAATAATAAATGGACTTTATTGGCACATATAAATAAAATGTACATTTCGCTTTGGCGAGGTTAGCCATAGGCTACTCTTACACCTATATCTCTTACAAAATAGGTTTTAGTAGTTTTATTTATTAATAAAATCGATAGTCAGAATATTTTTTCGTCGTCGTGTCTCTGACACCGGCGTTAACTTTTATGTTGTGGAAGGTTAATATAATACAAAAATCTTATAACACATCGTTTATACGAGGTGACTCGTTAAAGCTAATAACACTATCTGCCCTCTGTAACCACATTTATGAGTCACCCTGTATAAAATATGATTCATCGCCAAGAAGTCATTACTTAAACTATAATAATGCAGTAACATTTGCTCGTATTTTTAAAGCTCTTATAAAAAAAATGATTTCTTCAAAAAAACTGTATTACTTATTTTAGAACCACCCTGTAACTAACCAAATTCTACGCTGATTGTTTATAAAATATTGTTGCTAAATAATCTATAATTCATGTTTTCTACAACAAACGCCAACAGAACAGGTCTGTTACGAGAAATCTGGTTACAAAAAAGTGGTATTTCCGATGTTTAACACCCTGTACTTCGAAAACTAGCCATAGGATCGCTTTGGGCCAATGGACACTTTTTGTCAGAGCATCGAGTTCTACAACATACCAAAGTCTCAGAAAATTCGACCGGGACGTTTTTTACATTTAAATGGTGCGGGGTCCTTTGATAAAGTTTTTAGTGAATGACTTTTACTGGCATTAATTTAATTTGACATTGACGTATAAATTAATGGTCGTGCTATACAGTAAATGTAAATGCGTTTTTGATTTTGATTGGTTAAATTTAGTTGCCGTATGATTATTGGTTATTAAAAGTGTTGAATTTTCATTATTCAAAGCTTTTTAACCAATCAAATCAATTTTACAAACACACAATTGAATAATTAAATTCAAATTCCGGTTTGATTTTTTGTTTATTATTTGACATTAGTAGATAAACAACTATTTTCTTTTTTCAACACCTCACTACGACTGTGGATTCATGATTCTTACAACTGCTTTTATGAATGCCCCAATATGTGCCCTCTGATACCTGGCTTGTGTCGATGCTTGAGGCGATGTTTGATGCGATGCTTGATGCGATGCTTCAGTATATTTTTACCCTTATAAATCACTGAGGTGCCAGTAATTTCTGCCTTAGCGCGGGTCTACATTATGCGTATTCAGCAGATGCGTATTTCGGCTGCGTATTTTCGGCAAGATGACAACACATTGTTTCAAATTAAAACGTTCACATATATGCGTAGAATACACAACCACGCAGTATACCGCCGAAAATACGTACCTCGGCATGCTGGTCCCGAGCACAATTAACCGGTTCGTTGATACAAAACACGTGACATAGACGCCGAAAATCAGCACAATATGTGTACGCAACAATTCTCTTGCCGAAAATACGCAGCCGAAATACGCATCTGCTGAATACGCATAGTGTAGCCCCGCGCTTATAACATTTTTAAAAATTGTAAGAGACTGAGCCGATTTAATATTTGTGTCGAGGTTGTTGTACAACTCAACCGCATTGTACGAAAAGCTACGTTTATATGAAGCAGTATATAGTAGCGTAGCATGGATAATAATTTGAGTCTGTTTCTGTTATTTACATTGTGCATAGAGGTCCTAAAGGCTAGTTTATTTCGGAGATAAACAGATATTGAAGTAAGAATAATTTTAAAAACCATAGATAAATATTTAAATACATTTTGAATGTTTTTAGCCATCCTATTCGAGAAAAATCACGGGACATATGATCACATTTTCTAAGGCCACTAACAAATCTATAACAAGTACTTTGCATAATATGTAGTCGATTGCGATTGGCCAATGTCCAGCAGGGATAGTAAACAACAATGCCATAAGTAATTTTTGGTATCACTAAACTTTGACATATCTTTGTCTTGATAGATTTATTCCTGAGGAAGTGTTTATTAGCATAGAATAATCGAACCACCCAATAGCACTGTTGCAGTATACACTTAACATGTGTGTCGAATCGCATGAATTCGTTCAATCCCAAGTTCTTCGCCCCGTCTTCGTAATTGTCGACTGATTTGCTTTTTGTAATTTGTTATGAAAAATAAAATTCCGGACTGAAATATAATGAATTTGTATCTACAGGGAGAGAGTGGTAATAATTTCACCACTAGTCTTGCCACGAGTTATTCTTGGTTAAAGATACTCCTTCGTGGGATTATGTAATCCGCTTTGGATGCCGGCTAACCACAGTGAAGTGGGGTGTGGATTGATATATGTTGTTAATTAAAAGAAAAATGGGCGCCAGGAGATTGTTTTCCCCTCATCCAAAATATAGTCAATTTAGTTACTCAACCTCCAGAATGGATCTAAATTGAGCCCACTAAAAAAAATAAACTACGTCGCAACAAAAATTTGCTTATCTTAGTTCGGGTCAAGACTATTTGTGACTATTAGTAAATGAAAGAAAAGTAACTAATTACTAAATAACTAAAATCTAAAGTGTTTTCCGGGCTTTGAAGCCGTGGTCCAATGGAATTTCTTCCTGACGTTTCGTCTACAGCTGCGGTAGACATTATCAAATACTATTAAACGAGCAAGGTTTGTATGTGTGTGTGTGTCCAGAGGATCTCGAAATCCACTCGTCAGAATTCAATGAAACTTTCAAGGTAGACTAATTCCTATCTAAATCGGCAAAAAATGCAGGTCTCATGTCTGTGAAAATTCGATCTTCCGAGATATTTACAAGAAAAGTTAAAAACCATGGAAACAAGATTAAATCTAGACAAAAACTATATTAGGCCGATCAGATGTATTAAAATTTAAATTTTAACTACAAATAAGCATTGAAGGATGAGGTAAAAATAAAATTTCTACCTCTTGAACCTGTACTACGTTCTGCAAATTAAATACTGCACTCCTTTCTTCTGTATAGTATAGTAGTAAAAATGTTTGACTTTAATTAATTTCTGGCGTTTCAATCTGAAAGAATTCAATTTTAAATTTGCCGCTTTATATAAAAAAGGAAAGGTTCATTTGACGGACATAAATAATTTGTTTGTCAAATGACAACCATCTCATAATAATAATAATAATAATAATAATAATAATAAAATGTCTTTATTTTGTACAAACAAAAAATAGTACAATTCGTTAGGCGAGATTTAGCCTATGGCTACTCTTACATCTAACCCTTACATAAGATACATAAACGAGATAGAGAAACGAAAAGTACAGTTATTATTATTAAAATATTTGACTTAAATTAACAAGTTATTGCATAGTTAATAGCTTTTCTTTCATAAATTCAAAGTTGAAAATACAACGTTGCCAATTCAATTTCAGAAATCATGGGTTTAGGTAAATATTCATAGGAACGTTGAGTAACACTGTTAAAATGGACACTTGTCAAAATGTGACACCTGTAAAAACGTGACAACTGTTAAATTGTGATACGTGTCAGAATGTAACAACTGTCAAAATGAACAAATCTCAAAATGAACAAATGTCAAAATATGACACCTGTCAGAATGTAACAAATGTCACACGTATCGTACTTTTCTTTATTTATTACAAAGATCTAACCTAACCTAAAGCTAATCTTTTTTTTTTGGCGGGTGGAAATGCTTTATGCACATCGGGTAAAGGTTCTTCCCTTCCCCGATAGTGTGAGACTACCCCTTACGGCTACTATTTTATTATGCGGACAGTTTTAATATTTAAGTTTTCATTATCATAGAGAGAGATAGAGAGAGGGAGAGAGAGAGAGAGAGAAAAAGAATGAATGCTTGTACACGTGTACTATTAACATAGATTTCAATTTTTTATTTTACAAGAAACTTTAAAGAGACATTTAAAATTCTCTATTTTCATAGTACATTTTAAGGTTGATTGTGACTTTGTATTTTCCAAGAACAAATTGTAATGTAATGTACGAATGAACTATTTTTGTAACTGAAAATTTTTGAAAAAATATGATATCAATATCTGCCACAAGTATGAATATCAGACCTATAATTTTCCTTCACTGCAGATCAATAAATAATAAAATCAATTGAACATGGAGTTTTTCTTATATAGTGAGAAATAGAGTGAGCTGAGCGATCTTCTGTTGACGGGACCTGTGCCCTACACGCTGCTGTTGTCCGTCCCGAAAACGGGGCCTGTCCGCCGTGACTATTCGTGAAGATCAAGCGTCACTAGATATTGCCCTAAAAGGCTGAAATTCCCAGAAACTAGGCTACTTTTAATGCATTTAACTAACCTCTGTGACAAGCAGTTGATAAACGTCAACAACTGCTGCAGCCAATTGAAAATTAACACTGACAGCTTTTTTAATTTTCCTGCCTACTTTCAAGCCAATCGCCAATCAACTTTTTATTTATCTCCCTTTCAGTAGTTCAAGTAGATGTCGCCCACTCCGTGATTTTCGCGAATTAATTAATAATTTGTCATGTTATAAATATACTTAAATTATATACTTATTGGGCTGCTTAAAAATGTAGATTTGAATATTAAGAGCGAAGCTCGGTGACCAGATATTCAAAGGTGATGAGGCAGTGGGCGAAGTGATCTCCCGTGCTTCCCGACGTTGACTAAATAACTATTTAATGTTTCCACTTAGCAAAATTGCACAGGTCAAAAAAAAAAGAAAAAGGAATCCAAGGGATCCCACTAAAATTGCGAGAAAATTGCGCTAGTTAAAAAAAAAATGATTAAATTAATTAAATGATTACGAACAATAGGGGTGTTACACCGTCCGCGAGAGCTGTCAAGGTCGTTGGAATTGGGCGTAAATAAAAAAAATACCACTCGCCCCTATAAGTCGCTTACAAAATTCCAAAAAAATTTAATTAGAGGAAAATATATGAAAATACTAATTTAGAGACCTTTAAAAATGACTAATTAACAAATGATGTACATGAACAAATATAAAAAAAAATATGAAAAACTTGCGGTTGTTCCAAAACTAAATTGCGGCAACTTGCAGCTACTAACTCGTCAGGTCAAGTCAGCTCAATACGAAAATCTGGTTAACACTCTGCCCAACACGAGAATGTGGTCAACACTCCGCCCAACACGAGAAGGTGGTTAACAATCTGCCCAACACGAGAATCTGGTTCACATCCGCCCAATACGAGAACCCTAAAATAATATACATTAAACCCCTAATCGAATACCCCTCGGCCCAGAAAGAAATTTACTAACTCTAACAGTTTATACAATAAAAACATTTAAATATCTTAACATACCCTTTTATACAGTGAAGGGGAATTCTCGGCGAATCAGGAACTTTCCTGACAGATGCTTCCGTGGAAGGTGAATCCTCGGAGAATCAAATCGTCTCCCGGGGAAGGTACTATCCCTATAATATTAATAGGCCTTACACACTTGCCAAATAACATAATACTCGACTGTCATGAAAAACGCCTTACCTGACAAAAATGGCGTCGTTACGAACGTGGCTTGGTTTGGTACAAAATATCAATTCCTCTTCGAGAGAATCAGACCAGGGTAAACACACCAAATCAAATAGGCACCCTGCAAGTCTAACAATACGGGAATCGCTCGTCTATCCCAATCAATGGTACGAAATAATCTTCATAAAACACCGGGCGATTCCTCAAAATTTTGTCTAAACCACGTTACACTATGTCACCCAGCAAGCAAAGAAAAAGAACCCGTCCGAAATTTCCTTCTAAATCGTTCTAGAACGAATTCAACCACGCAAGTCCAGAAAGAGATTCACCTATTAACCGCCACGGGTCACTAAAAACGACTTTACCAATCATATAACATGACTGGTCAAATTCTGCGACTTGACCAATCATATAACAGGTGACTGGCTAACACAGCCGCACAGTACCTCAAATTTAACAGTAGAAATGACCGGAACGACAGATCGAAACACATGACATCGATAAAATAGACGTAAACAACAAACTATTTTGATAGATATACTTTATACGAAACTAAATAGCTCGTTCAAATGGATATAACGTGAGTCAAAAAAACTTGAGGCTGAATGTAAAATATCTTATGTGATATATGGTTCCTAAATAATATAATTCGGTCCCTACAGTGGCTCACATCTACCCAAGAAATACAAGGTATGGAAACTAATTAATGTAGTAAGGTCTTAATACCGAATTTAAACGTTACAGTCTGGGTATGTAAGTTTTTCTTATGTAAATTTGTTGCGGTTTAAAATAACGCTTTTAAAATTTAGGTTAACAGGCGCTTGACGGCGACTTATGCTATCGTGCGCAGCATGATCTTGCTTATGGCAAAGTGTCCCGTAGTTCGCATCGTAAATGTTGATCCTAGCGAGATGAAAACAGAGAAAATGACTATACTGGAGGATAATAGACTTAGATCTAACTACTGATTTCAATAAGATTACATTTAAACAAAATAGAGTTAGAAATAGTGTTGACAATAATTTTTTAAATTATACAGTAGGGAGGCGGTAGATATTCACGAGTTTGATTTGATTGTAAGAATCAAAGAAATCAACCCTAGCAATTCTGCGAATCAAATCAAATCAAACTATAAAATTTTGAAATTATATTATTATAATATTTATTATTTATTATACATTTATATTATTATAATATTATAATATGCAAATGCGCTATCCTTTTTTCAAAATCCGTTCCCAGAACCGTTACAAAATATGAAGGAAACAGATTTTGACATTTTTAGATATGCTACCATCTATGATAAGAAGAGAGTATTGACATTAAATTTTGACTGAATCTAGTCAAGATGTCACTCTCTTCTTTTTTTCCCTTTCAGAGATTAATACAAAGTGAGTAAACCAGTAAGGAATTTTAATTTATTAGATTCGACATCCTAAGACCGGTTTCTGCCTTTCGGCTTCATCAGTTAGGCTTTTCGAATCCAATAAATAAAAATTCCAACTTTGTATTAATCTCTGAAAGGGATAAAAAAGAAGAGAGTGACATCTTGACTAGATTCAGTCAAAATTTAATGTCAATACTCTCTTCTTACCATAGATGGTAGCACATCTAAAAATGTTATCTTATAGCGGATATAGCTATTGACTTGTACGAGTTTGGAATTTTTATTTATTGGATTCGAAAAACCTAACTGATGAAGCCGAAAGGCAGAAACCGGTCTTAGGATGTCGAATCTAATAAATTAAAATTCCTTACTGGTTTACTCAGATTTTGACATCTTCAATTTCAAAATCTTTCTCAGTGTCCTATGTTGCTGTCATATTTTTGTAAGATTATCAAGTGTTCTGTTTCTATAGTAAATTTTTTATTACATATGTTGTTATTATGAAAACGTCAAAAATTAAAACTTTTTCAACAAAATAAGTGGTTTTATTCCATGAAAAGAGAAATTGAACTAACAAGGAAACCACTATGAGCTTCAGAAATGAGTTGTAAGCCAATTAAATCATTTTTCTGTTAGAGTTTGATATTATAAATGTTGATTTACAATTCAATCTCATTTTCATTTCTTTTCTTCATATTTTAATGTTGAAATAAAGTCTGCTAAAACTCTATTACCCCTCAAGGAATTTAAATACATTAAACATCTAACAGATTCATCATTTAGTACATTCCTTCGTTTGGTAATTGTTAGTGAAGCCCTGGACACAATCCTCTCTATTGATGCAGATGTATCAAGGAAATGCTAGAAAATCTCTAGCCATTTTTGGAACCACAGCCTCATGCTGTAGCCAAAACATATATGACACAATTTGAGATTCTAAAAAAAACGATTCCTAAGAACTCCAGAAAGGTTATGACTCTCCAAGTGACACTCTGTATCATCAGAGTGGCATATTTGATCCTAGGCAATTACTTTACTAGAGTAGGAATTACTTTATTCTATAATAAAATAAAATTAAAAGTACTGACACATGATTACTCTACTCGTAATAAAGACAAATTTGTTGTTCCTTATATGAATAAAACAATCGGTCAGAAAAGCTATGCATTCTTAGGACATAAGATATATAATATATTTCCAATAATATAAGAGAACAAAGCAAGCTGTCTTTGTACAAACAAGCAGTTAAAAAATTTGTTCATGGTATGCCACGTAGTTTTCGGTGCCGGTAAACTGCAGTCTAAATTTTTTACAAAAGCCGAATTGCAGTCTAAATTTTTGGGTTATCAGCCATGTAAAAAATTATAATCTAAATAAAAGTATAATTTTAACTATGCATAGGCGTCGCTTAAAAATCATTTTTCAAATCTGCAGATATTATTTAGGAATAGATAAATTTTAAAGGATTATAATATTCCCAATGTTTTCTTAAGTTAAGATATTAATAACTGTATAGCGTATGCTACTGCGACCTCATCCTATATTATTCTCATACTAATCCTAATAGTGAAAGTTATTTTGTACTTAAGCGTGTACCTGCTTTAATATTTATCTTTAAACTATCTAAAATTATTTTTTTTTATCATACCATGCCACAAAGAAGTAACCTGTTTACTTCGTGGCTTTTGTCTTGTAGGAAAAACAGTTTGTGTTCACTTTTCCTACGGTGACAGAAAATTTATGCATCCACCTTTTAATGTAATCTTTGATAAAAATAATAATCTAATAAACTCGGCAAAACAAACTAAATTTCTTGGTACACTAATTGATTCTAACTTAAATTTTAGAGATCATATAGATTTTATCTGCAAAAAACTTAACAAAACTTATTTTATGATATATTCACTTAAAAATGATATCCCAACAGAATCACTACTGACAATTTACTATGCTCATGTATAGTCAATCTTAAATCAAAACATAATCATTTGGGGCCAAGCAACCGACAGCTTCCGTGTATTCATATTACAAAAAAGAATAATTCGATTAATTTTTAATTTAGGCTATACAGATAGTTGCCGAGACATTTTGAAAGGTAAAAATATTCAGACCCTTCCTTCCCTGTATCTATACAAGTTGTTATCTTTCACTTTCAATAAAATGAATAATCTAACAAAGCACAGAGATGTGCATGGATATAGCACTAGAAATGCTGAAAAGATATATCTGACGCAGCATAACCATGCAAACTTTAAGAAATCTCCCTGTTATGCTGGCTTTTTATTTTATAACAAGTTACCGCAAAACCTAAAAAACGTTAAATCACTAAAAATATTTCAAAGAGATCTTAAAAAGATGTTGGTAAATAATGCTTTCTACTCTCTAGATGAGTATCACGCTTGTTAAGATAAATACGGATATATGAGATTTTTAATTTTTGTTCTGATTTGTAATTTGTTTTACTGAACTGTCTATTTCTTACATCTTTTACTTTGATTTTTAATTTGATTTGTAATTTTGTTAATTACTGCTTTTGCTTTGAGTCATCTTATACTGTGTTGCTAACTTTTGTATATTTTGTATATTTTAATATTTTATATTTTTTACTTTGACGTGCCTTATTCATTGTGTATGACAACAAAAGGTCAATAAAGATGATTATGATTATGATTATGATTATGATTATGATTATGATTATGATTATGATTATGATTATGATTATGATTATGATTATGATTATGATTATGATTATGATTATGATTATGATTATGATTATGATTATGATTATGATTATGATTATGATTATGATTATGATTATGATTATGATTATGATTATGATTATGATTATGATTATGATTATGATTATGATTATGATTATGATTATGATTATGATTATGATTATGATTATGATTATGATTATGATTATGATTATGATTATGATTATGATTATGATTATGATTATGATTATGATTATGATTATGATTATGATTATGATTATGATTATGATTATGATTATGATTATGATTATGATTATGATTATGATTTCCAGTTACCACTCTGCATTTATTCTGCGACCTCGGAACCATTCCGCTCTTACCTATCGTCTACTCGCTTCTTGACGTCCGTCTCCACGCGCATAGAACATTACCCTCTCCTCCACTAATAGGCACACGGGTACTACCGAGGCGATGATTTGCAGTGCTTCTGTTGACACTGTCCGGTAGGCGCTAGCCACTCGGATCAATGCCAACCTTTGGGCGCGCGTTAGTTTAGCCTTATAGGGCTTATATCTCATGACGCCATGCTATACCGGTGCCGCATATAGAAGCGTAGAGAGTACCACACCCAGCAGCACTCGTCTCGCCGTCGAGCTTAGCCCACCGATGTTCGGCATAAGCCTTCTGATGGCCTTCGCCCTTCTCCCAGCCTTACCCACTATCTCATTCACATAAACCGTAAACCTCATTTTGTCATCGAAAACCACCTCAAGATGTTCAAGTTCAAAAGTTAAATGCATATATGTTTTCCCGAAGGTATTATGTAGTCTGAGCCATCACTGCTACATAATCAACAAATACATATTCCAAATTAGAGCTTTTGTTAATAATGTCATCTTTAAAAATATTAAATAGTAGCGAACAAAAGTCATCTTCCAGGCCAAGATGTTCTCTATATGAAACAAAAAACATCTAAAAATGTTATCTTATAGCGGATATAGCTGTTGACTTGTACGAGTTTGGAATTTTATTTATTGGATTCGAAAAGCCTAACTGATGAAGCCGAAAGGCAGAAACCGGTCTTACTGGTTTACTCACTTTGTATTAATCTCTGAAAGGGATAAAAAAGAAGAGAGTGACATCTAAACTAGATTCAGGCAAAATTTAATGTCAATACTCTCGTCTTACGATAGATGGTAGCACATCTAAAATGTTATCTTATAGCGGATATAGCTACCAATCAGGAACTGAATGTTGGAACGATGTCTTGGGCCTTTCAAGGCGATAAACTCTGTCTTCCCCTTGGCCAACTCCAATCCGTTTTTAATCAACCACCTTTCTATGCGTTGTAGGGCGATGTTTCCCTTCTCCAATATCAGCTGTGGCTGGTTGTCTTCTACGTAAACTACTAAGTCATCCGCAAATGCGATCGTTCTCACTCCCTCAGGCATCCTGTCATTCAGTACGTATAGCGTATGCCCCAGGACTGAGCTCTGCGGCACCCCAGCTGTCAGCTCCATCTTCTTTCCTTTATTTACAATTAGCGATCTCTCTGATAGGTAATCAATAATGAGGTTTCTCCATGTACTCCATCACATTCAGCTCTTTCAGACGTCTCACAATCAGACTCCAGCTCGCACAGTTAAACGCATTCTTTACTTCCAACGCCACTAACGGTACATAGGCTTTCCTAGATTCGGAGACACTCGTTCTTATCCACTTCGCAGCTTGAACTGTGGACCGCCCCGTCTGGAATCCAAATTGGAATTCCGAGATGGCTCCCACTCGTTCGTGTAGTTTACCAATACAATCCAAGAGACAGATAGGTCGGTATGATCCAGCCTCCCTCTCTGACTTACCTGACTTGAGGATTAACATCAATTTAGCCTCTTTAAGGCTGCTCTTGTAGCAGTACGTTCAGTATTCTGAGTAAGTCGTGAGGGATTACTGTCGTGGTCACCTTGATTGCCTCTCGCGGTATAGAGTATGGTCCAGATGCTCTGCCGGCCCTGATCTTAGACGCTGCAGCCAATAGCTCGTCTTCCCTGAAATCATCCGTCTGCCCGGGGTCAACCCGCTCATACACATCCACTTCTCTCACTGCTTCGCTACAATAATGTACTCATCTCCCCAAGCATCTTCTTCCAGCTTGTTGCGCAGGTCAGACCAGCAGGATCTTTTTGCGCTCTTGATGAGCATAAAAGCATTCATGGTTCCTGGTGCAACATATTATGGTATCTGCTAGATAACATAAAACGGTATAATGTAGTAATTATAAATCTACATAGAAACTAATCATTTCAGGATTGATGTACGTTTTACTGACAAGGTCAGCTTCATTATAAGACGATAGTAATATATATATATTTTTTTTTTTCAGGCAGTGGTAAAATCCTTTGAACCGTCAGTTGTGCAGTGCTTATTAGACCCATGGTCTCGAGAAGTTGGATTCATCATTTGTTACGGCGCTATTATATTGAAGCTTTACAGACATCTCATAGAGTTCCGGACGCGCAAAGCCCATAGATGGGTTGTTAAGGACACCGATCTACTAAAGTATCTTCTTATTATGATCATGTCGGTGAGTAAAGTTTATAAATTAAATTTTACTGAAAGTTACTTCAAGCGATAATTAGCAAAATGCGTTTCTCAACAAATGATTATTGTTTCTCTATAAAGTGATTTCTTATTACATTTGATTCTTTTAATTATTAATTTTTGCAGTTTTTCTTTGACAAATAAAAATTACTAGAACTTCAACACTGATACTTCTAACACTTTAAAGTCCATACTACAATTTTTGAATATTGCTTCTTTCACCTGACGTTTTTAAATTCATTCTTTAATGCATAAAAATATCTAATTTTTAAATTACCTAAATGTCTTTATCTTTTTCCTTTATGGTGTTACAAAATCTATTATCACTCTGAATTAGTTTCTCTAAAGTAAATCTTCATTAAGACATCCAGCTAAAATCTGTGGAAATCCAAATTACTATCTTGGATGCGCCATTATTTCACCTGGAATCGATTGACTCCAAACCCTAATAAATTTTCAGTTCACACTCGCCCTTTTAACACAATTTCATGAAAGCTCACAGATGGGTAGTCAAAGACTTACCGATTTCCTTATCATGATGATGTCGGTAAGTCAGGAAACTTTAAAGTTTGAAGTAGTTCGCTGGGTTGTTTGCTGTGTACAAGTTGGCTTTTTTAAATTTGTCATCGATTCTTCGGAAGTTCTTTGTCATGTCTTGATTGGAAAATAATTGAAATAATTAAATATTTATATCAGTGGCAGAGTATAAAGAATTTTGTACATAAAAACGATTTTTTAGAATCCTGTAAATTACGTCAAATCGCTTTTTAAAGGATTCGTAGATCAACAAAAAAGATTCAAATTTAATATGAATGTATGGATTTCTCAGGCCAACCCAAAAGTGAAAAGGGATATGGAAATAGGAGAAGAATCTGAATAAGGTAAAATATTCGGTTCAGAGGGACACATATTGGCAGTTTTAGATCTTGTTCTCTTTCTTATGTTACAAGATTTTTTAATTTATTCATATTTGGGAAACGAATATGTCAAAAATCAATAAAGTATCTACGGTTACAAATAATATATTAAACTAAGTAAGTTATCCATAATGCTCAAATGGGGCCAAAGTTTTATTAAATAAAACTCATCAATGTCAGTACCACAAGTTTATTAAAATTTATAAGGGGGCTACTAGTTTCGGCATACTGCCATCATCGGGCCCATAGGGTACTGAAGTCAAAAAACATCAAAATTGAAGAAAAAATTTTTAAAAAATTATTAAGAACATTTTTTAAAAAGTGTAACTATTACTAAACATATTATAAAAACTAGGGGTGAAAACCAAACATTTTAATATAGTTTGGTCTGATGGCCTGATGATGGCAGTATGCCGAAACTAGTAGCCCCCTTATAAATTTTAATAAACTTGTGGTACTGACATTGATGAGTTTTATTTAATAAATAATATATTAATAGCAATTTAAAATAGTATATTATCTAACAGGCTGAGAAATCTCTTCGGCGAATTGTCGAAGGCAATTGTCGAGACTGCAGAACTCTGCGCAGAGCAATTAATATTTCTCGGCCGTATCTATGTCTGTAAAGATAGAAGGATGGGTCACCCCACAGCACGTAAGCCAAATTTGGCCCATTGTGCATCCTTCTGAGGTTGAGCCTTCCTTCTAGCTCGTCAGCCAGCCTACTTGTTTAAATGTGTTAGCCTCTGCTCGCAAAGAATGTGTTCGACAGTCTCGTCTTCCTTTTCACATTCTCTACACAGTGGCGTATCAGATAACTCCATCCTGTAGATGTTTTCGTAGATGACAGAGGCCAGTGAGTGTCTGTGTGCAGGTTTTGTCTGTTCGGATACTGTAATCGTTCCTTGGCTAGCTAGCAGCCTGTTTCGTCGTCCCATCTACCCTTAAACTTGTTAAGAGAGTGCTTCTTTAGTAGGTCCGCCACAGCTGATGCCGATTAGCCTATGAAAGTGCCAGGTCCCAAAAGTTTTTGGGAGGCTGCTTTCTTAGCTAACGAGTCAGCTATACGGTTGCCTTTTGATTTTCCATGGCCTTTGATCCAAGCTAAAGTGACCACGTTGTTGTTGCAAGCTTTGATCAGGGCCTGGTGACATTCTAGTACTAGACCTGATGCAATGCGTGGTATATTCAGAGCTAGTAGTGCCTGTCTGCTATCCGTAACGATGTAAATATTATTACCAGTAATGTTTCTTCTGGTAGTCTCTTTTGCGGCGATGGAGATAGCAGTGACCTCTGTTTGAGCTACGCTGGCATTAGAACCCATTGTCCATTTTATATGGCGATTCGGGATCTGGAATAAATTCAACAGCCTGACCCCCTTATTTGTTTTAGACCCATCAGTGTAGATGCACAAGGCATCTGCTATCAATGTAGCCGCTTGTACGTTTTTTATTATTACCCTGTAGGGCCGATGAAAGGCATGTCTTGGTGCAATCGAATCCGTGTTGGCTTGTAGCAGTAGGACCTCCCCAAGGACCTCGTGCCACTTACCACTTACCACTTACCAGTCTACGTCAGGTTGTATACCAGTAGAGCGTAGCCGCGTCATGGTCATCACAACAACCTCCTTAATAAATATGTCAAGGAGGGTAAGACCAAGGATCACCTCCATTCCTCTAGTTGGTGTGGTTCTCATGCTCCCTGTTATGTTGAGCCATGCTATTCTTTGGATTTGATCCAATTTGCGTACGACTGTCCGCTGGCTAGTTTGATAGCAATGTAGATCCAGGCCGTAACCTTATGTGACATTCCCCAGGTGCGGCCAATGGTTCTTCGGCACTGTTCATAAGATATGTATGCTTTTTTGGCTCTGTTTTCTAGATGAGAGTTCCATGTTAACTTGCTTTCAAGGGTGACCCCTAAATATTTCACCTCCGCAGAAAAGTTTAATTTAGTTTTTAGGAGCTTCGGGGTCTCGATGTTTGCAAGCTTTCTTTTGTTCGTGAAAAGAACCATATCTGTCTTTTTTGGGTTTATTGACAGTGGTCTTTGCACCACTGTTCTATGATGTTAAGGGCCTCTTGCATTATTTCTCGCCCGTGTTGTATATACTATTTTTGTTTTCAAGCGTAAACAATTTCATTCGAAATATCATTTTAAGTTAACTTGAACTGTCAAAAAAATAAAACAATTTTTATGTTACTTTCCTAATTTTCTTTATTAATAGAATTAATAAAATTAAATGTACAATTTGTTACTCTTCTTCTGGTTTCGACATTTTTCAATCAGGAATTTCAATTCAATTCATTCCGACAATTCGTTTTCTTTATATAACTGTACGTGTCAGAAGAGAAAATAATACTTCTTAGATAGTTTCCATTTTGAATACCTCCTTTGAATAATCTCGCATATATTTAGATCTAAGACAAATATCATCTTTTACTATTTTAAAATGTATGTAACCAGAAATATTATAGATAAAAAAATAGAAACTTTTTGGATCGCTTTTGGATATTTCGTTTTCCTTTGAAACCTTTTTGTATTTAAAAAATTCCGATTAATTTAACTCAACGTATTTCTAATTAAACTGGGAAAATTGCAAACGGCGGTATTCAAAAGAACGTTAATAACATTTTGAAATGAATATACATTTTCTTGGTAAATCAATGAATTCATTCGCTTTTATTACTTTGGAAAGCCGAATTAATAACAGGACAGGATCGTGTTAGTGAGATGTGGTGGATAATTTTTAATTTCTTGTCTGTTATATTCAAAATTTTAAAATTTTAACTGGCATCACTGCTATACTGCATTCTGTGAGTCGGTCGAACATACAAATAAATTTAGACGCCCACAAAGTACGTCCCTCCCCCAGTATTTTTAGGATAGCAAGGCAGTGACGTCACATGTCAAAAATCTGCGGCGTTGCCAGGTAGCATTTTTTTTCCGTTCACTTAAAGATAAAATTTTGGACGTTCCTTTTTTTTCCTAGCTTGAATATAAGCGCATCTAATGTGCTATCAACTTGATAGAACAATAAAATAAAGAATTTTCAATAGTAAGAAGTGTTGGGGGTCAATTTGTAACCACTCTAAGTGAGTAGCCACATTGATTGATAAATCAAGAATTTTCCCTACGTCACATCGGCAACGTCGTGAAATTGCCAACCTTTAACAGTTAATTTCTCCTGCACATTAAATTTAAATCGTATTTGCTCTTAGTGTTTTCGTGTTTATTCCATTGACAATAGAAATAACTAGAAATGACGTCACTGCCTTGCTAAAATAAAAATCCATATCTCAATTTCTTTCGGTTAGAAGATCAATGCTTGGAGCAAATCTGCATATATTGTTTCTACTCACTGTAAGAGAATCTACAGTGTTCTAGAATAAAAAATATAGTGAAGTTTTGTGTTTTCTTTCTATGCTTGTCTTTGCACAGCATACAATAAGATTTTCTAACGAACTAGGGTTTGATCATAGGGTGTGAACAGGTGTATAGAGTGAAACACTAAGTAAATAAACATTTCAACAGATTTTCATCACCCACGTTTCATTTGCAAATGTGAAAAATTAATAATTGGTTAGTCCTTTGATTACCAATTTTTAAACCAACATCCTCCAATTTAGTCTTGTCTTCGTTTAAGATTAAGCCGTACTTTCTGACCTTACTAATAAATTAATCCTCATTCAATCCTACTTTCCAAAAAATAAATATTAAATACTTATTAGCAAATACAAGTATTATTCTAAACGTTTGGAAATGCTGTGCATCTAACAGGGAATAAAATGTATGACGTAATTGGTGACGTGGAACTATTTTTGTTGTGAAAAGACTATAGTTGAAGGCCTTCCTGTGAGCAGTCACTAAATTAGTATTTTCTAATAGAAATTCACATTGTCTTTACGGCTTTATACATTTTGGCTTGTTGAAAGTGAATAAAAAACTTAAAAAACACAAATTTTTCTCACGTTATAACGGATAATTATAATGTATTGTAACGGTTAACTAAATTGACCAGCTCAAAAAGAGAATACAAAATTTAATATTCAATACGAAGAGTAAAAAAGAAACGGATAATTTTATTAATACCAATAAAATAACTCTTCATTATACTTTAATGTGATTTCAAAAATAATGTTTGAAACTAATTTTTACAAAATAATTGTAAAAGAAACTATAAAATTTCATGTCAAAATTTAACATGGTAATCCCATAAGAGATTTTTATCAACAGATTTAGGGTATTTACAAATAATCTAGTAAAGAACTGAAAAGAAAAATGTATAATAATATAATCTCAGATAAGTCTGCGATCACAATAACAATGAGAACATAGTCATAATAAGTGTTTGGAGAAAAAGAAATTTTAAACTTAACCTCAAATTTCAATATCATGATACATCAATATAATCAATTCAAATTCAAGGGAAATAGTATAAATCGGGAAAATAGAGCGTTGGGACATCTAAAATTGAAGAAATACAGTAAAAAGGGCAATAATAATAAAGTTTTATGAGATTTAAGAAATCAATAATAACCAACATAAAAAGTCTTGGTATAAAGTTAATATAAGTAGGAATTGTAGAAAAATTACATCAAAATTATTCTTTTTGTCTCTAGATTAATTTAGTGCTAATTAAAATTGTATAAAAATGAATAATTTTTTAATTTTGTAAAAATTTAAGTTAAAAAACTATCAAATTCCAATCTAGTGACTTGGGCTTTTATAAAAACTATTTCTCACTCAAGTGAGGCATTTCGCTTAAAATTATTGAATAGTTCACATCGCTATGCATGCCTAAAAAATAAACGAAGTCATGTCAAAGCAACACTAATAATAGTATATTGTGTAACGAGTGCGCAAAGTTGTCGATTGCCCACGAGAGCGAAGTTGAGCGACCAAGTCGGGGCTTTAAACCACGTCTGGACTTTCGTAATTCAATACCTGGGGGGGCATATAGCCCAAGGAGCAGTTGTTGAAGTCCAGACGCTGGTGCAGTGTAGGACATTTAATGTCTTTGTTCTTGGGAACAAGTGTGATTTATTTCACAACCTTAGGTAGTTTTGGTACGCCCATGGTCCTTTTTTGGTATTTTTATGGTTCAAAAAATTCCACCACCGTTACGTAACAGTATATTTGGTATTTTGGTGCCTCTTCCTTCTTAAAATATGTTTTGATATTCTCGTATTATCCGTTAAAGCTAAAAACGGACCTGCAATAGCGAGAAAATGAATTTTCAGATATTATGTATAAAAATTGCTTTTAATAAAAAAGGCCGTCTCGTTTCTTTACGAAAAGAGAATTTTTTCGTAATGAAATTTCTGTTTAGAATAATACTCACCTCATTTAAAATTTAATTTTGAGATTCACAGTTTCACAAACGTTGCAGCTGTTAAAAGGGTTGAATTAATTATAAAAGAAAACAAACTGTAAGCTTGGCGGTTTTCTAGGCACTAGTTTTAATTTTATAAAATTTTAAATTAAATTATTGTAGAAAAAAATAACTGTTGAGAAGAAGAATCCGTTTATTTTAACAAACATTAAATAAAATAATTAAAACCAGTTGATAATGCTCTTCTAGCTTTGCTATAAACCGAACAAATTGTAATGACGTTATTAATAAAATTTTAGATTGACAGTTCTCAGTTCTCATTTTAATCAACACAGCCACCAGCCACAGTTTACTCACTTTTACCAAAATGGTCATTCACTATGCGTCTACTTTAAATTAATGTCATTTTAAACTTCAAAATTTTCATATTTTGGACCCCATTTTGAAGGAGTTCCCGAAGTGGTACAGAGGGGCACATCAAACCCAGAGCTGGGACGAATCCTTAAAAAAAGGATCCGAATCACGAGACTAAAAAAAAAGGATTCGAATCACGAGACAAAAAAAAGGATTCGAATCAAGTGATTCGAATCCATTTTTCGGATCACACGAATCACGGATCATGTCAGTGTAATACCATGTAATCATGTATTATGTAAGATTGTATGATTCCTAATCATCGCCGGCAAAATTAACGTGACAATTCTTTTAGAGTTGACCCCACCCCTCAAACGGCCAAAATCACCCCCGAAAGGATGAAGAACTTGTGTTTCGCTATAAACGAGAAAGCCCGCGTCATCGTCCATGATGTTGGATCTTCACCACGAGTCGACTCTAACTCCCAAACAGCCAAAAACCACCCCCAAAAGCGTGAAACATTTTTTTCGCTATAAACAAGAAAACTGGAGATGACACGGGTTTTCTCTTTTATTCAAAATTAATCAGTTCAACTCACTAATGGGTTAGTAGAAATAAAAATATATTTCCTTTAACTAGCACACAGATTTTTTTTTATTTGCCTTTACAATCTGGTTTAACTAACTTAAATTGCTAAATTGCTACTTTAAAATTTCTAACAAACTATGTACACTAATTATTGTACACCCAATCCCACACATTACTCTGCTTTTGTCACTCTCACTGCTCCAACTCGAAAGGTTTAACCCCCTTGAGTCTTCTCACTAGTGCAGCATTATCGAGGAGCCAGATGGCCTCTAGATTGTCATAACATTGAAGTCGTAGTTCGTGACTCGTAGCCAATTTTGGTCTGGTTTGTTGAACAGTATCCATTTCCAGGTTTTAATGAATGTTATTGTTTTCTTATGTACCATAGCTCATCTACGATGTTTCTCAGTACTTTAATTTCAAACCTTTGAATAATGAGGCTTACCACTAGGTCGGAAATTCTAAGTGAATTTATGCAGAAACGATAAAGAAGGGGATTTAGTGTTTCTAGGTAAAAATATTTCAAGATATAATTACCCGTTTCCAGAGAAATTGCAATTTAAAGAATAATTAGTATTAAATCTCCCGGATAAATCTAACCAATGGCGTGGAGATCTCATGCGATTAATTTCGTCGATGTTGTCATTTCTGGGTTAAATTCTCTTAGCACGTGCTTACACCAGTCACCAGTTTGACGTAAGCCTGTCATAGGAATTGTTGATTACTTATTTGTTATTGTCGAATGTGAAATTCTGGATTGCTGTTTGCTGTGTAATTTGTTTATTATTTCTTGACTATTTCAACGTCTACTCGGGGTAGATTACTCGAATCTCCTTTTACAAAATCGCTTTCCATTTTCCAAAAAAAACAGTGTTTCGAAATAACATTAGAAATAAATGAGGTTATATTTATATCCAAATGTAACGGCCGTCAGCGGATTCAGATTCAGGTCAGTGTCAAAAAGGTTCCGAGAAACAGATTAGTAAATAATTTTATAATTATACTTTGAAGGTTTAGCTTTTGTATTTCAAAAGTCTCGACTTGAAACGTACTTAACAGTTTTTAATTTTTTTAATCCTTTAATTATAATACTTATAATTGCACACATTAATAGGGTACAATGGACATTATTTTTTATCTCTGATATCTAATAAATTAATAAGAACATTTTTAGTAATGTTTTATAAACTTTCCTTGTTTTTTTGCCTACAAATATAAATTCAGAGTTTAACAACATACCTTTTTCGGGAATCCACAAACATGATTAATAGTCGTATGTTTCTGTTAAAAGAAGTATATCTTTCTATTAATTGGCGACTGGAATTATTTCATTGGTCCACGTCACGGTTCATAATGCGTCACGATTCATAAATTTAAGTTTAATTTCCCACGCCCCCTTTAATAATGAAGCGGAAACATTTTGGAAATGTATTCTATTCTACTGGTCATACAGTTTCATATAGGCCAATAAAAAAATTTCATTATTAAGCCTCATTTTATACACACTTTCAACTACCCTACCCTGATTTTATTTTTACGTCTTCCAAATTCCAATTTCTATTATCATCGATACTGTATAATATATTTCAGTAAGTATATAGAGCTATGGAATGCGGAAGTAATTAACCTTTGTGCATTAGAAAGCTCTGTTCAAATTGGGTAGGTACAGCGTTTGCTCCCCGTTTGAACAAGCATTGGAATGGATGTATCACTCATGAAAGAGACTATGTTTATGAATAAAGTCGAAATTTACAAAAAAATTGTTTTAATCAGTCATCCTATGAACTTATTTAGTGACTCAGTAATGATGCCAAAACAACGTGTTGCAATCTTAACATCGTAAAAAAAAATGAATATTTTGTTTTGATAAAAACATAAGCTGTTGTACCACAGGGAAGTATTCTAGGTCCGATTCTATACCCATTATACACAAGTAACATATTTTTAATCAAGAATGACTAAATTGGTACATTTGCAGAGGACAATGCTTTAATAACTGTCGAATATAATGTCGATCAATCTACATTCGAGTTACAAAACGCTTACACAAGAATAAACTAAAGTGGACACACATAAATTTCACTATCAGAAAAATAACAAATTCACGGCTTCTTTAAACAAATAGTATTGTTCCTTACGAAAATAATACCAAGGGTGTTGACCTTGAATACTAAGGTAATATGAAAGAAGAAAATAAACGAGCTTTGGTCATAATTTCTCAGCTGACAATGTAAATAAATAAATAAAATAAAATTTTTTTTATTCCAGTAAGACCATTATTACACGGCATTGGAAAAGTCAGTTTTTTACAAAAAATATACAGGGTGCGCCAATTATTTCCACTCGATCTCTAGCACCGAAACTAAAAGAGATATCAACAAGATTTTTTGTAGGGGTAGACAGTGTCACTCGGACTACAATTTTAAAATATTTTGATGTATACAGGGTGGCTAATTTTTGTGGAATGAAAGTTAATTTGGTTTTTTTAAATTGAACACCCTGTATACGATTATGTCTTCTGATTCTACTTAATATTAGATTTACGGTAGTTTTTTGTATTTGTAAATCCGACGCGGCGTTGACCAGTTATTCCTATTTTAAGCAGATTTAATGAAAAAACAGCACTTCAGAAATATTAGCACAAAAACCACATTTTTTAAAAAATTCCTCAAAAAAGCTACTATGATGTAAATGAAACATGCACCTATCACAATAATCACACAACATCTTCACCTGTTGCACAGGGTGTTTGCCGATGGCGTGCCAATAGTCTAGTTTTCAAATGGCAATAACTTAATTTTTTCAAATGGGACACCCTGTATATTTTTCTTCAGTTAGAAGCTCTCCCTAATACGCATTAAAAAAATATAGGGTTTTGCACATCTAACTTTACTATTTATTTTAATAATTGACGTTAAGTGACAAACAACATATTTTACACAATTTTTAATAAGTACAAAATTTTACAAAGTTTAATCGTAAGAAAACTACAATACTGAAAGTTAAAATTTATAGTAGGTGTTCAAAATGTCTTCCATTTTTATTTATACATTTTCTTAGCATTGCAGGGATCACCTGTCTAAATACTGCAGTAATTCTTTCTTTCATATTTTCTTTTGTGGTAACCTCTTCTTTGTAAACAATATTTTTAATAAAACCCCACAAGAAAAAATCGCAAGGTGATCTAGTAGGCCAATTTATAGGTCCTCCCCTTCCTATCCAACGATCCTGAAATTCCCTATTTAACAAATTGCGAACATCTAATAGGTAATGTGGTAAGGCACCATCTAATTGAAACACATTCCGGTGCGATAATTTTGAGGCACATTTTGCAATAAGTTGCGAAAATCATGTTCTAAAAAATCTAAAAATATAGCTCCATTTACAGTCCCATCAAAGAAATAGGGACCAATTACATAATCACCTATTATTCCCGCCCACACATTCAAAGACCATCGATACTGTGATGTGGTTCTAAATAAATGTTCATTGTGGTCCGAACACAACCGTTCTTATGAAACGTGGCTTCGTCGGAGAATAAAATTTTGTTTAAAAAGTTACGCTCTGTATTTATCTTGTTTATTAACCATCTACAGTATTCCACTATACGCGCGAAATCACGTGGTAACAATTCTTGGTGAAGCTGGATATGATTGGGGTGATATTTATTCTTTTTTATTATGCGTCTAATTGTGGTATTGGAAATATCTAACTGATTGCTTAATTGCCTTGTGCTTATATTGGGATCTTCAACTGTACTGATCATTACCTTATATTAGTTGTCAATAGTAACAGCTGTAGTTTCACATGAATGTTTTTCATACTTGACGGTTCCTGTTCTATCAAATCTATTCTTTAAATTCTCAAAAGTATCCTTTTGTGGATGACGTCTTTCTGGGTATCTTTGACGATAGACCCTAGTAGCAAGAAACGCATTTTTTTGACATTCACCCAGTATCCATATCATATCAATATTTTCTTGAACACTATAATTCTTATTAAAATCCATTTTTTATACACAATACCGATTAAATATAGTAGACGTGATACAATACAACATTTTATGTTGACAATTAATGCCATAACAAAATATACCTACTGTCATTTTCATAGGTAACTTGATTTCTTATTAAAAATTGTGTAAAATATGTTGTTTGTCACTTAACTTCAATTATTAAAATAAATAGTAAAGTTAGATGGTGCAAAACCCTATATTTTTTAATGCGTATTAGGGAGAGCTTCTAACTGAAGAAAAATATACGGGGTGTCCCATTTGAAAAAATTAAGTTATTACCATTTGAAAACTAGACTATTGGCACGCCATCGGCAAACACCCTGTGCAACAGGTGAAGATGTTGTGTGATTATTGTGATAGGTGCATGTTTCAATTACATCATAGTAGCTTTTTTGAGGAATCTTTTAAAAAATGTGGTTTTTGTGCTAATATTTCTGAAGTGCTGTTTTTTCATTAAATCTGCTTAAAATAGGAATAACTTGTCAACGCCGCGTCGGATTTACAAATACAAAAAACTACCGTAAATCTAATGTTAAGTAGAATCAGAAGACATAATCGTATACAGGGTGTTTAATTTAAAAAAACCAAATTAATTTTCATTCCATAAAAATTAGCCACCCTGTATACATCAAAATATTTTAAAATTGTAGTCCGAGTGACACTGTCTACCCCTACAAAAAATCTTGTTGATATCTCTTTTAGTTTCGGTGCTAGACATCGAGAGGAAATAATTGGCGCACCCTGTATATCAAAACATCACATAAAATGTTATACACATATAAACCGAGTGGGGAAGATACTTATTTGGTTAAAATTATGGTATTCATGTACATTATAAAAACAATTCTCTAACAAAAATTCTTAAAGATTCTTAAAAGAATTAGAACTTGGTTCATCTTTTACGAATTGGGGCAACTTATTATATAATTGTATTCCAGAATAAGACGCACATTTTTCATAAATCGTTGTTCTATGATTTGGAATTTTTAATAACTTACCATGCCTTGTTCCATAGTTGTGACTTTCAAAATTTTTTCTAAATTCATTGAGTTTTTGTCTAATATATATTATGCACTTATAGATGTATATAAAAGGTAATGTTAAAATCTTAAATTGTTGGAAATATGATTTACATTATATTCTTCTGTTAACCCTTTTTTGTAGAATGAAGAGCCTACTAGAGGGTGATGAATTTCCCCACACTATTATATTATATGACAAATGAGAGTGTATCATTGCGTAGTAAATATTTATAAGTCGTTGTTTGTTTAGGATATTTTTGAGTTGAAATCTAGCAAAATACCCGCTGTGGACTTTTTACTAATGCATGTAATCAATACAAGATTGGAATGATAACGTGCTATCAAGAAATGTTCCCAGATATTTTGGAAAGTCAGACAATGTCACATAGAGTATGTGTTGTCACTGTTATTGTGTTCTCAGAGTTATTTGTAATGTTAAATTTCGTCAATACAGTTTTTTTTTAAATTTAATATTAAACGATTACGGTGACACCATTCATTGAATTTCCTCAAAAGAATTTGCATAGGAAGCCACTGACACATCATCTGCATATAGAACAATGCAGTCTGCGTTCATGTACGTTGGTAAATCATTTATAAATATGAGAAATATCAACGGTGCTAATACGGATCCATGCGATACTCCTATATCTACATTACCTCTATTTGAATGAGCTTCATTCACTTTTACAATAATTTTTCTGTGTCCTAAATATGACATTAACCAACTCAACAGATTTCCTCGAAAACCCAAAGAATGAAGTTTCGTTTCCACATATCCCAAATCTAAGCAATCATAAGCTTGTACAAGATCAACTTTTTTATCGTCTAGATGTTTGTATAAAAATTCAACAAAATCGTAAACAGCACTCTCTGTTGATCTACCAACCATTTTGACATTTTGTTATGATATTAAACTTTTCTAAATAAGAAATCATTTTACTATACATGTCTTTTTCAACTATTTTACTTATGACATTAGATACGTTATTAGTCTATAATTGTTCAAACCAAGCGGATCATCTTTTTTGTATAAAGGAGTTATTAGTCCTACTTTCAGTTCCTCAGGATATTCACCAATTTGAACGGAAACATTAATTATATTTGCCAAAGGTCCAGCTATATGGTAGACAATATATTTTATAATTTTAGTGGATATACAATCTACAACAGAATTAGTATTTTTTAAATTTCTAATTATCTCTAAGACATCTTGTTTATTTACTGAGTCAAAGAAAAACGAATTACTTTTTGACATTTTGTACAATCTGTTCTAGCGCTTCCAAAATGCTTTTCATTTAATATTTTCATTGAATTAATGTAGTGATTAACAAAACTATTTTCTACTTCAATATTATTTTCAATTATCTGTTCATTGATTTTATAACCAACCAACAGTAGACCCAGAAAGTTTTAACAAACACGCAGCAAAAGAACGGTACAAACTAGTAGGGAGTATAAAAATATTGAACTGAGTAACAAAATGGACAGAAAGCGCAATAAGCCAGTAGGCTTCAGCGATATCCGAGATCTTAGATCAGACCAGAAAGTAAAAAAATGGTTGTATGCTCTCAGATATGTGTCATATACATAGGGATTTGGATATCCCTTTTGTAAAAGATGAAATCAACAGGTTTTCCGGTAAGCATAAGATCAGGCTTCACCTTCACGAAAACCCGGAGGCAATTCGGCTCCTGGATAACGAGAACCTCCTTGATTGTACATTACAAGGGGTCGATGGGCCCAATTGGCCTTACGTCACTGCGACCTATAAGATCTTTTGTGTAATCCTACATCTATGTTTTAGTCCAAAAGATCTATGGTTTTTAGAAAGCATATTATCCGTTTTGGAGCTAGTTCTGTAACCAGATCAGGTTCTAGGAAGACCTGTTCCAGGTATTTAAGGCGTTGGCGGATAATTACCCTACAGTTGCAGATAATATGTTCCGCCGTCTCATCTGCATCATTGCAGAATCTGCATGTTCCAGTGTCCCCCTTTGCCTATTTTACAGATATGGTATCTGAGTGAGCAGTGTCCAGTGAGAATTCCTGTGATTACTCGCAGATCAGATTTAGGAAATCGAACAGAAGGTCGTGTTAACCTTTTTGCTTGCTTTTTGCCTGGAATGTTTTTCCAGTAGGGTGCACTCAGTTCCTTTTCCGATTTTCTGACTTGTTCCACAATGCGGCTTACAGAATGATTCTGGTCCGACTCAACAAAAGCGAACCATTTAAATTGGTGTATTGCTCGTGATTTCACGACAGTGAAACGTACAAGTGAGCGTGGGTACGGAAAATAATTCTAGATGAAAGAAATAAACTTTATTAATATTTTTTAACATTTATCCAGAGCTGGGCAGTAGTTAACTCATTTTTTAGGAAAATAGTTGTAGTTAAACTACTTTCAGTTGTGAAGTAGTTATACTCTATTTTTTGCTCCAAAAACACTCAAAATAGTAGTTAAAAAAGTAGTTAACTACCGACTTCTAACTACTTTAGGTAGTTTCAACTACTTTTTATAACTTAAGCTTGTAAAAGTATTTTAACTACTTTTTAAAACAGTTTAACTACTTTTAAAAGTATTTTGAAAGCATTTTACAACAAATTTACTCCATGACGATATAAAGTCGGAACGAGCGGAAGATATGCAAAGAGAAAACGAATTCTTTGATATTAATGAGGAGCAGGCAAATGAAAAAACAGCAGCGGTAATCAGCAATACTATTAAAGATTCAGACAAAGTTCGTATATCAAGCAAGCTAGAATTAGAATTCCTGCAATACTTAGATAACAAAAGAACCAGCATGGAGATTCTTAACGAATACAGACTAATAAAGCAGATCTTTATTTGGTACAATACAAATTTGCCATCGTCCGCCCCTGTAGAGCGAATGTTTAATTTTGCGACCTTAATAAATTCATTAAGAAGACTTACTATTTGAACAGTTGGTAGTATTAAAAGCGAATACATCTTAATATCTATGTTTTCACTTTTTTAAACATATATGTATTTTTTGGAGATTTATATTTTGTTGTCTAAAAAGGAGATTTGTTTCTTGTTTTTTAAATATAGACTTTGAGCTAAATTTGCTTTAATCTTTTGAGCATTGAAAATAGACGTTTTAAGAATATGTAGTTGAAGTTTTAACTACTAACTACTAGTCGTTAGTGGTTTAACTACTATTTAGTAGGAGTAGTTTAACTATATAGTAGTTAAACTACATTTTTCTTAAAGTAATTAGTAGTTTTACTTTGCATTTATCAAACTAAAATCTATATCACTGTTAATTGTAGTTAAATAATGGCATTGGAAATTACATTTTAAGCAATAACCGAAAGCACCGTCTAAATTTACAAAAAAATAAATTTTAATCATTTTAATTATTCTTTATCATTTACATAATGATATACTCACCTCACAGACCAATGGAGAAATCATTAGTTTTGCAGATGACATGCAATATTTTATCAAGACACATTCATTTTCTCAAAATTTTTGTAATTTAAATCTATGTCGAGCAATACCAAAAGACTGGAAAGAAAATCCAAGTAGGTGTATGTGTGGGAACGATTTTCCTGATTGGAAAATCAAAGGTAAAAAAAACTTGCTTAGGGGGTAGTCGTCTAAATATGGCTGAAAAATAGGTGTTTTTCTTATTTTTTTTTATACTAAAACAAAAGGAAATGAGAACGTCGAGTGTATCCTTTTATTAATAATACAAATATCTTTCGGGCACCATTTTTTGTTACGCCATCAGCCGCTTCCTGTGACCGCTGCACCAGGTGAAAGTACCCCTTGTCCTCGAAACACCCATTTTCGGTTGCCGGCCAGGGGGTCCTTCGATTAGTCCTGCAACAAAATAAATGTTTTTAAGTTATTGTCAATTGATAAATCTAGTCCCCTACGTAGGAGAATTGAAAAAAACCAAAATGAAAAAAAATGACGAAATTTTAAAAAAAATTTGATTGTTCACCCTAAAAATCGTTATAAAAACGTGCACCGAGCACAGACTTTTCAACAGATCGAAAAACGGCTACGTAGGGCGACTAGAAAATTCTATTGGGAATGCGAAACGCAAAGTCCGATCAAAATCGTATGTGTCGTTAAAAAGTTATGCCGGCCACCGATTTTAAAAACACTGTTTCGAGAAAAAGGCGTTTGAAGTTTCGGGTTACATTTTTTGCAGTTTAGTTGAACATACCTCTAGTCAACGATTCCTGGTCCATACAGCATCCCTTCCAGATTGATGTGGAGGGCATCGTCCATCTTCTTTGCTGCCATGGACGACCGGCCTTTGTCCGCTTTCGTGCAGAAGTTGTAGCAGCTGGGACCGATCTCGTGTTGGAGCTGGTTCATGATGTCCATAATGCTTGATAGGCCGTAGTTGAAAGTACAAGCCGCTAGACTGGCCACAAGAACATTTTAAGCGAAAAAAAAATTAGAGGACAATTGGTGACTCTTTTGAGCCCACGAAATTCTAAAGTAAATGCTCTGAAAAAAAGGAAATACTTAATTGGAAAGAGGATTGGTCAAGGTTCATACAGATGTCTGGTCTTTGGGTATAATTATATTTATAATGTTTTGATGATGATGATTTACGATGCCTTTTATGGCATGCGAAACAAGGGCAGCAGCACTTATCGCGTTTCATTAGTTGTATTTATTCAATAAAGATTATTGTTATTATAATTATTATTATTATTATTTTTTTTTTTTACTTCTGTCAACGGCATCGACTACTATGGCCATTAGCCTCGTGTTCTGTGTAGGCTTTGTTACTGTTTCCAAGCGCCACTTCAGGAACAGCACTGTTAATTAGAACCCAACAGTGAATGGTCGAGTGAGGAATCACACCTGGTATATGAAAATCAATTTCTAAATTTTTAATTAATTAAAAATCAGAAAATCATTTCTGCCTTTGGTGTGATTCGAACCCACAACCCTTGGATTATGAGTCCAGTGCTCTACCGCTGAGCCACCCACCCCCCTATTATTATTATTAGGGGTAGTCTCACACTATCGGGGAAGGGAAGAACCTTTACCCGATGTGCATAAAGCATTTCCACCCGCCAAAAAAAAAAGATTAGTTTTAGGTTAGGTTAGATCTGTGTAATAAATAAATAAAAGTACGATACGTGTGACATTTTGACATTTGTTACATTCTGACAGGTGTCATATTTTGACATTTGTTCATTTTGACAGTTGTAACATTCTGACACGTATTACATTTTAACAGTTGTCACGTTTTGACAGGTGTCACATTTTGACAAGTGTCCATTTTAACAGTGTTACTCAACGTTCCTATAAATATTTACCTAAACCCATGATTTCTGAAATTGAATTGGCAACGTTGTATTTTCAACTTAGAATTTATGAGATGGCTGTCATTTGACAAGCAAATTATTTATGTCCGTCAAATGAACCTTTTCTTTTTTATACTTTTCAGGTTTATTCTGGTTATAAATTGCTACTTGGGCATTTGTAGAATAAAAAAATGTGAAAAATATTTTTCCGCCCAAAAATTTCTATTGCTAAGTATATTGATTTTTATAGCATCTGCGAAAATTTCATGAAAATCCCAGCCGGTCCCATTTTCATAAAGTTTAACCAGAGATGTGCGTGTCAGTAGTTGTCAAAATTTGTAGGTTATTATGGATAAAAAGCGGCAAATTTAAAATTGAATTCTTTCAGATTTAAACGCCAGAGATTAAATAAAGTCAAACCTTTTTACTATTATACTATACAGAAGAAAGGAGTGCAGTATTTAATTTGCAGAACGTAGTACAGGTTCAAGAGGTAGAAATTTTATTTTTACCTCATCCTTCAATGCTTATTTGTAGTTAAAATTTAAATTTTAATACATCTGATCGGCCTAATATAGTTTTTGTCTAGATTTAATCTGGTTTCCATGGTTTTTACTGTAATAAACCTGTTATTTTGACAGATAAGTCAGACTTTATTTATTCATAGCCGTATCGTATGTATTTTAATTGATTCGGAATTTTTGTAATAATATATATTTCAAAATGGCTTCATTCTAAAAATATTATCAGTCGTCCTAAATCCTTGAAGGCAGAATTATTAATAATTCAAATTCAAAATTCAAAAAATATATTATAGATGAGATGGCCAGAGAAAAACTAATTAAAATTCTCAGATTGCCTCCGTACCACGCAGAGTTAAATCCCATTGAACTGATCTGGTCACAATTATTAAAAGGTTATGTTTCTCAAAACAATAAAACATTTAAATTTCCTGATGTGCGAAATTTGTTTTTGAAGGCATTTTCAGATGTAAATAGAGAACATTGGGGAAAATGCATTGATCATGGTTAAAAAGGTGGAAAATTCATTTAGAAAAGTATATCCACTATCAATGGATAATTTAATAGAACCTATAATAATAAACCTCAGAAAAGACAATTATAGTGATACCAGTAGTTTTAGTGAAGACATTGACTTTTAAAGATAGTTCTTGAACTAACTTTTTTTTTAATCTTTGAGTTTAGGTAAGTACTGAAGTGTTACTTTTAATGCCAAGAGATTAAAAACAGTTTAATCCCAACATATAATCCTCCTTGTTATTTATTGGTTAAATTTAATTCGTTCAATGTTAAAGTGTCAGATGCATAAGGTTTATTTTTATTTTTTGTAAATAATATAACTTCAAAATTTAATCTACGAAGTGGGTATATATATTTTATATGCTGTGACCTTATTTATATTATAGAAACTTATTTTGCAAAGTACGCCTATGGAATGTGACGTTATATTCTCTCTCCTTTATAGTATATTACTATAGAAACAAGTTGCCGTTGCTAGGAAATAAAACTAAAAGCTTAACTTTTCTTGTAAATATCTCGGAAGATCGAATTTTCACAGACATGAGACCTACATTTTCTGTCGATTTAGATAGGAATTAGTCTACCCTGAAAGTTTCATTGAATTCTGACTAGTGGATTTCGAGATCCTCTGGACACACACACATACACACACACACACACACACACACACACACACACACACACACACACACACACACACACACACACACACACACACACACACACACACACACACACACACACACACACACACACACACACACACACACACACACACACACACACACACACACACACACACACACATACAAACCTTGCTCGTTTAATAGTATTTGATATTTAAAAAAAATCTTTTTTTTTTAAAGAGAATACATTTTATTGCCTATAAACTAGTTGTTAAGAAGTAGTATTCCAATAAAAATAACTCATATAACATACAACTCAGTAATACAACTTAATTCAGTAATATGTATAAGATAGTTCAAATGAACAGTTTATTTCCTGACAAACTGCAACCTTCTGCCCTTCTGGGATGCAAATTCATCAACGACAGGATCAGAGTGGTTGAGAAGTTCATAGCTTGCTTCCTTTTGAATGGATAATACTCTCAAACAATGCAATCTTCCACGTATATAAATAACAACGATTTTAACACATAAATAAAAAAAAGTTAGGTAGGCCCGGGCCTACCCGGCCTACCCGCTGGAGCCGCCACTGACTTTGGATAGGATGTCCACATAAACATAACTGTAGGTACTTAAATTTTTGCATTTTAAAAATATATTGAATGCTCACCAAATGAAAATCATGTACCATGCATTAATCGAGTCTAGATTGTCGTATGGAATTCTAGGTTGGGGAGCCAGCACTAACTTAACTTATCTAGATATTTTACGGAAAAAATCCCTAAAAATTTGTTTCAATAAATGTCGAACGTATTCATCCACTTCGCTCTATTCTTAGTAAGTAAAGTAAAATATTAGACCTCATACAAATCTACTTCCTACGTGCAGCGGTAGGTACAAAAACAAAAGTATCTTAAGAAATATTGACCACAACTATAATACTAGGACTGAGTATTCATCAAAAACTATTGGTCAGAGAGGATATACTCAAAATCAAAAAAAGTACAAAACAGTACCTTCATGAAGCAGAAAGAAAAATAATACATAATGTAATAGACCCGAATAAAATTCCCTATCGCAACATTTATTGAAAGACAAAAAGACACTAATAACACTGTCCCAAAATAAATATTATTATTATCATTTTGTTGATTTATTTAAGTAGTAGACATTATAATCAAATAACTACCAAATTTTGTTATGTAAAAACATTTCACATAGCCTTAGTGGTTCATTTTCGTGTCAAGGCTATGCAGATGACATAGTCATAATCGCAAGAGGAAAATTCGAGAATACTCTCTGCGATATAGTTCAAAGAGGGCTGGACTATACCAAAGAATGGTGTCAATCGATGGGACTTAGCGTGAACCCCACCAAGACTACCTTAGTTGCCTTTACACGGAAAAGAAACATTAACCTCAAAACCATCGAATTGGACGGGAAAGTTATTGAATGGAAGCCAGATGTCAAATATCTGGGACTAATACTAGATAATAAACTCATCTGGAATAAGCACGAAAAAGAAGTAACCAGCAAAGCCACGAAAGCTCTAATGGTGTGCAGAAATTTTGCGGGAAAAAACTGGGGATGTAACCCAAAGATCCTGCAGTGGATGTACACGTCAATAGTGAGACCGGCCATCACTTATGGAGCAGTGGTCTGGGGCAGCAGAACTAAGCTGGCCAGTACAAAGGCAAATCTAGCGAAAATCCAAAGACTAGCCTGCGTATGCATAACAGGTGCAATGAGAACGTGCCCAACGGCCGCCATGGAGGTAATCCTAAGCCTTACACCCCTCCATATAGTAGTGGAGAGTATAGCGATAAGGACAACCTACAGAATGACCAGAGAAGGATCAACTAAACGCAAGTTTCGACTCCTTCCTGGAAATCATCAAACCTGGGACATGCCCCAAGATGAGATGACAAAGAAGTTTAGCTTTGTGAAAGAATTCAACACAAAGCTAAGTAACAAAAGCGAATGGGACAAAGATACCATCCCAAAACTCAAGAGAAGTGCCATTAAATGGTACATAGATGGTTCTAGAACAACAGAAGGAACAGGAATAGGAGTATATGGGCCTGGAACCAAATATTCTGAAAGTTTAGGCAAATCTCCGAGCATTTTCCAAGCTGAAATATACGCCATCGGAAAATGTGTCCAGTTCAACATAGAAAGAAATTTTCGCAGACAAGAGATCATCATCATGTCAGACAGCCAAGCAGCCATTAATGCTTTGAACTCCCACGAAATCAACTCCCAGATGGTTTGGGAGTGCCTAGAGAATCTAAACGAACTGGGCAAGAATAACGCTGTTACCTTCCTATGGGTTCCGGGACACACTGGAGTGGAGGGTAATGAAATAGCAGACGTACTCGCAAAAAAAGGGACTGAAACACCATTTCTGGGACCTGAACCCTTCTGCGGAATAAGCACCAGTACAATACTTGATGAACTTGGAAAAGAAGTAAATAACAAAAGATTCCAATACTGGATAGGACTACAAGGAATGAGGCAGGCCAAGACACTACTGGGAAACTATAACCAGAAGAGATCTGACGACTGCGTCAGTAAAAGTAAAAATAGGCTCAGAATACTAACGGGTATCCTAACAGGGCACTGCCGACTGAGAGGCCACCTAAAGAAACTCGGATTAGTAGACAAAGAAGAATGCAGATTCTGCGAGGAAGAGGAGGAAACCTCTATCCACATTCTCTCAGAATGCTTTACCCTGCAAAATCCAAGGGTACGATACCTCGGAGAATATCAAATAGAAGAGGAAGATCTACCTAACCTGAAGCCTACCGACATCCTGAACTTTTTGAAAGCAATAGGACTGGAGGAACTGCTCTAATCGTTGAGACATCCTCAACGATTGGGCAGCAGTAGGGGGCACAATAGATCTTATAGGTCGCAGTGTATCGACACCCCCATCACAGATAGATAGATAGATAGTGGTTCATTTTGTTTATTTCAAAAATGCAAATCTTGTAGTTTTGAATAATGTTAAAATGTATTTATTTTTTGAAATAAATTTATTATTATTATTATTTAATTTTAATTATTAAAAAAGAATCGTTATGTGTACCGTGAGATTACGTTTTATTACTTTTCCTCTCAGAATTTAATGCACGTGATTCAAAACTTCTTTAGTTTATTTTCACGTTTATGGTAGAAAAGTGTTATGTAACCCACAAACTCATTTTCCAATTACATTTGTTTATCAAAGTGTTGCTGGCTAGAAACTTAAACAGTGAGAAAATGAGATTTTGTAATAAAAGTTTTTTCTTTTTCTGAAAGAATGTTGGCTCATAACGAACCTGCAAATATTCAGTCGGATTTAAAAGTATTGATTTTGTATTAGGGTTGCAAGCAAGCAAATATAGATCTTCGCTATTCAAGCTGCCGGAATATTAGAATAGAAATGGATGGATTTAAAAAGGAATTGGATTACCTTTGGATCACAAGAGTAGAAAAAATATTGAAATTGATAAATATGTACAAAGAAAAATTATTCGTTTATGTGAACTGATATTTCTTATTGCTTGAATAAAGATATTTATTTTTCATATGAGAAATTTATAGAGTGTGTCACTTTTTGAAATGTCTACCATGTCTGATAGCATTGTTTAAATTAGTTTTAAATTTATACTATTCCTTTATTTTAATATAATGTTTTGTAACTTTTAATACTTAAATTTAAATAAATACACATTTTTGTGGAGATGAAGAAAACCATTTATGGGGAGGTTATGAGTCTTAAAACTCAAGCTCTACCGTGAGAGTCTCCTTTTCAGGCATATTCAATATAAACTTCAGCCTCTCAGTGGGCCACTCCGACTGAACCCTCCGATGAAACTTAAGCCTGTCAAGCCATGGTATCTGCTCATGTCGTAAATCTTAACCGAGTATATATTAATAGCCATTACATGAAGGTTGCATACACTATTTTTTCTACGACAAAATATAAATAAGTAGTCAGTTGTTCAACAGTGAACCATGCAGGTACAGTAAACCACCCCCTCCATTAACCAAATTTAAAATATTACAGTCGAAAACGTACGGACATAAGAAACTAATCCCAATCTCTCATCATTCCTCAGTTTGCAATCGGATTCTTTGATACCAAACTAAAATTTTTAAGATAAGTTATATTTTTCATTTCATTTCCTTGTTTATATCACAGCGGCTATTGTTCCTAATTTGTCGTTAGTAATGATGAATGGGTTCGGCATTTGAGTATAAAAACTAATGATATTAATGAAAATGTAGGTTTGAAAATTTCACACCAACATTTTTTAACCAATAAGAAGCCTTCGTTTCAGCTCATTACTGTAGCAAACAAAAAACTTGGCGATAATATTTTCCGTAATAAATGCTTAAGAAAAAGCAGCAATATTGGCGGAAAGAGGAGAAAGGCGTGTTAATGTTCAAAGAGATCCTGGTTGAGCATTTAATTGATTGCTTATTTGCATCCATAAACCCTGTGCATTTTTAAAAGTAAAATTATTTGAAAAAACACCCTTATCAAACTGGGGATTCAACTTCATGAACTCCATTAACCCCTTTTTCTGTTCCGGAGTCATGTAGGATCCCCTTTTTTTATAATGATGTTTAAATTATTCATTTTTCCAATAAACTAAATATTCTCCCATATAACAACAAAACAAATTAGTCAACATAAACATAAATACAATACTACCACCCTCAAAACTCAAATATTGCTAGGATATCTAGGGATATTTACATTTATTTACTTATTACTAGTTTCAATCCAGCGATGCCAGATCGATTTATTTTACGTCTACGGAACTTATTCGAGCCGATTCGAGTGTGGTTTCAAAATAAAGACTTTCTGTTCCACTCGAAAATATCTCGTACACGAGTATTCGTATACTTAATTTTTCGAGTGATTTTGAAAATATGGCCCCTGGGCTGTACCACTGCGATAGTATTTCGGTCAAGTGTCAAATTATAAACATACACCCAAATAATAAAGATTGGTTGATAGCTAATAGATAGATTATTTTAGACCAACAAATGTTTATTTCATACTACTAAAATCCTAGGAACATATTCTTTTGGTATATATGAAGGTATCTTACTAAAATATCTTGTTATAATCTTTTATATTACTTGTGTGAAATTTTCTTACCGAATCTCCCACGATCTTGAATTACTATCTGGATATATCTCCTCAAGCATGCATTTTTTTAAAAAGTTTCCCTTGTCTTCGACTCGGGATAACTTTTAAAAAATTCATGCTATCAGAAATATTTTCGATAGTAATTCAAGCTCTAGGGAGATTACTAGTGATAATTTCACACCAACATTTTTTAACCAATAAGAAGCTTTAGTTTCAGCTCGTTACTGTAGCAACCACAAAACTTGGCGATAGTATTTTCCTCCTGGCGATACCACAGCGATAGGATTTCTGTCAAGTGTCAAATTATAAAAATACACCCTTCCGTTCAATGATGACAAACTAGAGAGAAGGATGGGCCACTTAACTCAATCTGTCAGACTGTAAATGACGTCATGAAATACTGTACATCAAACGTAAAAATGTAAACGAAACAAAAATGGAGTTGTGGTGTATTGTATATTAACTATTTTTTGTAGTTCAGCCAGAAACAACACAATTATCACCCGGCATAACTAATAAGTATTTCGTGACGTCACAAAATACACTTGCATTGCTTCTTATGGAAGTGGTCCATCCTTTTCTCGAGATTATCATCCTTGCCTTCCGTTCACTGTAAAATAATACAGATTGGTTGTCAGCTAATAGAATACATTATTTTAGACCAACAAATGTTTATTTCATACTACTAAAATCCTAGGAACATATTCTTTGGAGACTCAATATAATTATTTCATGTTACTAAAATTCAAGGAACACATTTCATTTGTGCCATAAATATATAACGAATTCTTTGTAAAATATAGATGTCTATATTTACAAAAAAAAAAGGAAAAAGAAACAACATAAACAGTTATTGAAAGTATTTATTGAAAGATATTAAAATCAAAGTTAAATCACATTATAAAAAATAATTAATTATTAATACAGTTTTAATTTTTTTGATAATTATTATTAATGTTAAACACACAGTTATTATAAACAATTCCTGGTTGGTTTTCTAAACCTGATGAGACACTGCGACTAGTACTGGGGATGTCTCTCATAGCTTGTATAACGCTTTTATGATGATCAATGTCCATTTGTAAATAAGAATTAATCGACTGGCTATTGTTATGACCTGTAATCTTTATCAGCTGCTGTTCGCTGATCCCCCCTTTTGCTAAGCTGGAGACTGCAGTTGCTCTCGCCGAATGGTTAGTTATCTTCACTTTCTTGGTATCAATGCCGGCCTCAGTTGCAGCAGATTTTAACCACAATGAAATTATATTTTTTCCGACATGACAATTTTTGTACCACCCCTTTGACTGTGGATGCTTCCAGTTTGGATTTGCAGTTAAAAATAATCTGTCGGTTGTCACAGTATCACCTCTTTTTTGCATTAGTTTTTGATAAAGACGAACAGGACATACCTCAGGTTTGAAAGAATTAGTAACCAGCCATTTGCTGTTTGCCAATTTCTTGGATCCTCCTTGGGTAGTCTTTGAGAACACTGGATTGTATTCTATGCGGCCTGTAAATCCTCCTTTGTTATCTTTTTCCTCCACAAAGTATTTTACACTAGCTGTATATCCTTCTCCACCTCGCCAGGCCAGTTCTTTGGAAGAAACGTGGAAAAACTTGCGTTGAAGACCTTCTGGCGTGTACTCCTGTCCCACATGTCAAGAATTCTATTATATTCTTCATTAGATAATGCTGCAGAAATTCATTTTCTCTTAGAAGGATCCGTTTGTAGTTGTCGACGCTTAGCATCACGTGCAGATCGAGCTTCTACAAATTCAATATCGGAAAATGGATCAAATTTAATCTGAAATTTGGTGAACATCATTTCTTGCAATTGTTTGGCGGTAAGATTCCACATCAATTTAACGACGCTTTCCTTATAATCTGCTCCATTTCTTTTTTTCATATTAAATGCATAATCTTGCAATATATGAGCCAACTGTTCAATTGATGAATTTTCTATTTTGTAAGATTTTTCGTTAAAAAATTCTATGAACTGTTTCCATACACTTGCCTTATTCTTTTTAGTATTATATGGAGTTAAATTCTGAATTTCTTTTTTAATAACTTCCATATTTTCTTTACCGAAACGAGACATATTCTACAAAAATGTAACAAATCTAAAGCACAAAATGAGTTATTGCACTAAGTCAATGACACATAATTTATATGTTGACAAGCTAGGGCCTACCTTGGTAATTTTAGTTTCCTACTAAAATTTCTGAAGGAAAATGTCATGCTATAATTTTTTATATTACTTTGGTGTGAAATTTTCTTACCGAATCTCCCACGATCGTGAATTACTATCTGGATATATCTCCTCAAGCATGAATTTTTTTTAAAAAGTTTCCCTCGTCTTCGACTCGGGATAACTTTTAAAAAATTCATGCTATCGGAAATATTTACGATAGTAATTCAAGCTCTAGGGAGATTACTAGTGATAACTTTTTTCTTATCGAAAAGTCGGAGTGGTACACACTGAACCACTTATGGATATCTTACACTGAACCAGTGTACGGAAAAATTAGACAACAATCTTACTGCAAATTTGATGTTTCTTTCGATGCACAATCCATAGATTTTAATTAAAGATGCTATTAGTTACCAAAAGTTTTGTATTCTATATTTTTTTCCCATTATTAAGAAATATTTTTTATTTTTGTATTAAATGTTGATCAAGCTTCTTACATGTTTTTTATATATTTTATTCTTGGTAACCTATGTCTTGGTTCATTGTGTACCGCTGGACTTCCACAGTGAACCAAGGGTAATTTTTTTTAACTATTCATAGTACAAATAATTTTATATTTAACCACACTAATAGTACCTAAAGTTGAAGGATTTAAGCCGCACTTTACATTCCAAACACACTCACAATTTTAGCTTCAGTCGGAAGGACACAATAACTATAAGAAAAAAGGGTGGTTCACTGTTGAACAACTGACCTACTTTAACTGAAAACTATTAATTTATTTGATACATTTGATACAACAAGAATAATTTTGACATGCATACACTATATCTAGCATTATACACTACAGTTTTAATCAGATTTTTGCACGAAGATACAGTTTTCTATATAATTGCAAACTTTGATTTTGTTATTAAAGTGAAGATGGCGTTGGGCTCTTCTCCACTTACTTCGACTCAACCAGTTGTTTTAAGTATCTGGTGGCTCCAAAGCAGTCTTCAGCAATCGTTTAGAGATACGATGTCGAGCTGGTCTACTTCCTACTGATGAGGCACAATAATGCCGAAACCGGTCTAAGAATGACAGGCTCCTTTAGTAACAAAATCAAAGTTGTTTGGTTTACGTCCCGAAAGGATTCGGGTTCCACCCGCGTCTGGAGTAGTTGTTTGAAGTCCAGAGCTTTTATTTCACATCATTTGTACAGATACTATTTTGTTATTAAATTTTTCGTCCGGAGCTATTTCTATAAATTTTTAAATGTCATTGGAAGAAAATGTTTTTGATTTCTTTCCGTTGTAACTTTCTGATTTTCGCTTTAAAAAGGTCTGTAATTTTGCATATTTTTAATGAGGTTTTAAGGATTGAATAATGTCTCCACAGAGATGAAGATTTAAATTTATTTGATAGTTCTTCGAAATACACCAAGATTTTCTGAATAGGAAGTTCTCATTTAAGCTTTTCCAGTATAAGAACTGTCCGTATAATTTTTCGAATTTTGTTTTAGATTTCTGTAGCAACATAGTATCACAAACAGATTTTGCTTTTTCCGAAATTTCCGGAGGTGTAGAAGATATTTCAATATCGCTTCTATAGGTACTCTGAATAAAGGAGGAGTGTAGTAAAAGTGGGGATATAACATCACATCCATAGGCGTACTTTGCAAAATAAAAATAAAAATAAACCAATAAATAATACCGAGGATTATATGTTGTTAATGGGATTAAACTTTTTTTAATCTTTTGGCATTAAAACACTTCAGTACCTAAAATCAAAGATTAAAAAAAAATAAAAAGTTAAAGAACTATCTTTAAAAGGCACTGTCTTCACTATAACTACTGGTATCATTATCATTGTCTTTTTTGAGGTTTATTATTATAGGGTCTATTAAGTTTTCCATTGCTATATCTACTTTGCAAAATGAATTTTCCACTTTTCTCAAAGGTTCTCGATTTACATCTCAAACTGCCTTCGAATACAAATTTCGCACATCAGGTAATTTAAATGTTGTATTATTTTGAGAAATATAACCTTTTAATTGTGACCAGATCAGTTCAATGGGATTTAACTCTGCATGGTAAGGAGGCAATCTGAGAATTTCAATTCCTTTTTCTCGGGCCATCTCATCTATAAAATATTTTTTGAATTTGTTTTTATATTGCTTTGCCATTACGAGTAATTCTGCATTTAAGGATTTAGGAGGACTGATAATATTTTTAGAATGAAGCCAGTTTAAAATATATTGTAACGGTTAACTAATTCCAATTGCTCGAAAATAGAATAAAAAATTAATATCTAGCACAAAGGATTAAAAAAAAACAGATAAGTTTATTAATATGAATAAAATCATTACATATTGTATTTTGAGTAATCACAGGACAGAATGTAAATGAAAAACAATGTTTTAAACTAGTTCTAGCATGGTAATTGTAAAAGAATCTATAAAATTTGACATATCAAAATTTAACATTGAAAGCCCATCAGAGATTTTTACTAACAGATTTAAAGTATTTACGTGAAATTTAACAAAGAACTGAATTTATAAATTCAAAGTAATGTAGTCTCAGATAAGTCTGCGACTATAATAACAATGAGCATGTTTTTATATTAATCGTCAGGGGAAAAAGAAAATTGCAAGATAACCTCAAAATTCAATATCATGGTATATCAAAGTAATTAGTTAAAATTTAATTTAATTTAATAATATAAATCAGAGAAATAGAGTTCCAGATTTAAAGAAATACAGTAAAGAACGGGAATAATAATGAAGTTTCATGGAATTTAAGGGATCGATAATAACGATCATTAAGAATCTGTCTATAAATGTAATATAAGTAGAAATAGTGAGAAAATTATATCAAAATTATTCTTTTTGTCTCTAGAATAATTTGGTGTTAATAAAAAGTAGTAAAAAAAATAATAATTTTGGAATTTTATAAAAATTTACATTAAAAACTGTCAAATTCCAATCAAGTAAGCTGTGATTTGATGTTTTATAAAAACTATTTCGCGCTGTCAAGCGAGGCTTTTCACCAAAATCTTTTGAAGCGTTCACATCGATCCTCGTTCATTTTTATTTTTACTTATAATTTCATTTTATCGTATTGTAAAAAATCCATACGCTAAATAAATAAATCGATCCTCGTAATAAAAACAAAAGAAAATCAAATCAAAGCAATACTGATTGAAGATAAAAAAATTCAAAGATAAGTGATGTTATATTTTTTTTGTAAATCAAGAAAACTTAAAGAAAAATCAAGAGGAGAAGTCCAATTATTTATCCTATCGTTGTTCCTGTCAAATAATCCAGATCCTGTTGTATCCTGATTATACTATCCAGATCCAGTTGTATCCTGTATTAATTTATCTTATTCCTGTTTTTGGTTCCCTAGAAGATATTGTAAAATCCCATCTTGAATTGACTAGGAAAATAATCAGAGTAAAAAAGTCGTATTAAAGGTACCAATTTACTATATTAAATATCGATATTTAAAAACGTTTAAAAATAAAGAAAGGCCACAAGTTTTACAATTAATTAGGTTAGATTTTTTTTAAAAAACTATAACTAAATTACTTAGATTAGAACATAACATTGGAGTAAGGTAAGAGAGTAATCATAAGATTTTGCTAATTGTTGATTTTGCAAATAAGAAAAATATTACGCTTACCTTATTCTGGCAAACAACTCTTTCACATAGAATAAAAGGTTAACCGTTATTTATTTTGACTTTTAATAAATGTTTAAATATTTTTACTGAGTCGTTATTATCAATTTCTACAATCACGCGTCAAAAGAAACACTTCCTGAGTTTAAGATTCTCAAATTTTCTACTTGATAGTAGATGGCGCTCAACAAAATTATCCACAAGAAATAATTACATTCAGTCTGAGTTTTCGGCAGAAGGCAATAAGAACAAAAAGATATAGGTAAAATTTAAAATTTTTTATAAATATTAAATTAACAACAAATCAAATTAAAGAGCTAAAGTCGAGGTTGGTTAATATAATAATAAAATCAATAATAATATTATAGGTTATGTACTAAAACTCAAAATTTAATAAATCAAATAATAAAAATAAATATTCAATAAAATTATTTTTTCTTTTACACACCGATAGTACGTAACAATATATTAATACAAAATTCCGAATCAATTAAAATACATACGATACGGCTATGAATAAATAAAGTCTGACTTAGCTGTCAAAGGAACATGTGTATTCCAGTGAAAACCATGGAAACATGATTAAATCAAACGAAATCTTTTATTAGGCCGATCAAATGTATTAAAATTTTTTTTTAACTACAAATAAGCATTGAAGGATGATGTAAAAATAAAATTTCTACCTCTTAAACCTGTACTACTTCTACAAATTAAATTACAGCACTCCTTTCTTCTCTATACTATAGACATATTTAAAATAAATAAAAATGTTTGAAGCTTTTACAGAACTGTCAATAATATCTATCAAAAACCTACTTGATTACAACGTAGAAATTTCTATTGCTGCAAAGTCAGTGCATGTTATAATAGAAAGCAGGTGTTTCTTTTCTAGCTTTTTAATCTTGTTCTGGTGGAAATAGGTACTTTTAGATGTTTTTATTTACCTACTAATATAAATTATTATTATTATACCTAATTTGAATTATACTAATACGTCTTTACTTTTCAGGTATTAGCATACATGGCAGCGTACACTTCCATAACTCTTAACTTCATTCAAGAAAATTACAGCCTCCTCTATCTCGGCCAGACCCTGGACGGGGAACGTTATTACGCTTGTAAGTCGCTCTGGTGGGACTACGTTACAGAGACCGGAGAACTCGTTATATTAATATTCGGGATTCATCTCAGCTACGCCAGCAGGAATGCCAGGACTCAGTTTCACGTGAGTCTCTTTAGGATATTACATTTTCATTGCAAGAAAATTGTCTATGAATTGAGGTGTGCGAGTTCCGGGGAAGGGTTTTAATGTTAATCTCCTGGGGAAAAAATAGTTTTCAGAATTCCTGAACTACTGGCAAGTAATTACGTCCTTCTTATTTTATTTTTTTATGAATAAACAATGGTTACAGCGAATTTATTAACTTAAAACTTTTTATTTTTATGACGTTCTAGCATTTTAGATCTAAGTCAGTCAATCTATTTATTCATCATTCTAATCATAACGGTGGTCGATTTTTTATTTTTTCCTAAAAATTGTTTTGCAATATGGCGGAAATACCCATTAAATTCACCTTATAATATCTCCTAAATATTAATATATCTTTAAGGGAAAAAACGCTGTTATGCTTTTTTATGGAGTTTTAAAGAACTTGTGAAGACTGCAAGGCACTATGTGCAACTCTGTAGTATCCAGAAGAAGCACTAGGTGTCGCCATTGACTGATTGATTGATTATGACGATGTATCTGACTGAGGTTTATAAATGCCTCAATACTGCAGCCTTAAGACTTATTGTACTATGTCGTTATGTTCAGGTAAAAAGGTTTGTTGCCCTTATCAGGCTAAGTAGCCTTTTCACCAGATTTTCTTTTCGAAAGTCCTTCTGTGGGTTTACCGGCCCCAGTAGGCCCCAGTGTGGGACTGCCTGGCACTCTACTATGATATGCATTATTTACATATGGGCTCATCTTGAAAGATGCCCATTTTGTGTAGGTGTTCCCTAAGGTGACAATGTCCGGTTGTTAGTCCCGTGACATGCCTTATTTGATTTCTGTTTAGATTCAGAATATCACCAGTCAGTACTTTTGATGGCGCTTTAATCATTCGTTTACTGTTTTTTGTTGGCCCAGCGTAACTGGTGTTCTTTTAACATCCACCTAGTCAGCGAGAGTCGTACTGAGGATTTGGGAATGCCAAATGCCGGTTCAGGACCAGTAAATACGGTTGCTGAGGCTTTCCTTGCCAGGGCGTCTGCTTCCACTTATTCCTCGTTGCCTTTTATCCCTTTATGCCCTGGGGCCCATCTATATGTTACCTTATTTTGGTTAGTCAGAGCAGGGTTTGTAGATAGTTCCAGACCAATTTTGATCTGATTTTGTTACATGATAAGGCCTGTAGGGTAGCTTGACTGTCGGAATAAATGAGAATTGTTTTCCCTCTATACCTCCTGTCAATTTTCTCCCTCAGACAAAGCTCTAGCATGTACTTCTGCTTGAAATACTGAAGCATATTTCCCGAATGGAGCGTTAGATGTCACCATAGTGAACGTTAAAAATCGTGTAGGTCCAAATCAGCCTATGCTTTCTATGAAGGATTGTACAGACCTGATGTCTCTGAAACAAATCGGTTCGCAGTCTTAACCATCTCCAATTTCTGGCAACACTTTTTTTGTCCAACTCAACATTTATTGCTTGTTCTTTTCACAATACCTCACTATTTTTATGAGGTTTCAACTTATTTTTACAGCTCGTTTGTTTCTGACACAGCAATTTTTAACATGAGTTTGAAATTTAATACCCTATTAAAAAAACTAATAATAGGCTACCGGTAAAATTAAAATCAATTTAGAAGAAGAAAATTTAATACAGGCTTGTAAGAATTTTTAGGTGTCTCAATTAACAGTTGTATTTACTCAAAAATATTATGATTAAACGACTAAAGACCCTAAATCTGTCACATAAAGGTCACAAACTAGTCTTGAGTTAAAAACGCATAAAAAATATACAATTTTTGTTGACAACGGATTTGAAGAATGGAATAAAATGTTTTATTCCAGGTTTTGCTCCCATTTCCACGTCGTCATCTATTTTATTGCTTACCCTTTTCAATCCCCTTCCGGCGGTAATAAAACATGTACCATTTTAACATTTATACATATTTGCGAGGAAATGGGTAGTCTTGCGTAATAAAAATGACTTCCTTTATCAGACAGTATAGATTTTCCTAATAATCGTTTTCACTTTCTATAGAAAAATTTTCAAACACTCTAAAATGTGACTTTTGTTTCTCAAAAATTATTTTTGTACTAAAGTTTACTATTCAGGTACTAAGAAAAAGTCTCTTTCGCTAAAATCTTCGCTAAAATAGTTATTTTTGTATTAAGTGCGTAAAATGCGTGTTTTTTTAATGGCGTATGAGAGTGTTAATTTTGTTTTTAATTCTCTCGAATGTGCCACGAATACATGAATTTTATACACGAAATACAAACAACATTTTTTTGTACAACTGTGAATGTGAATTTACATCGTCTGAAATATATTAAAAATAAATACTTCCAATACATCTTGACGTTGTTTTTTATCCCGATAAGTTATCGCACAATTTCACAGCATCCAGTGGCCTTTCTGTGTCGTTACTATAGAAACGGTTTGTTGGCACGCCGCGTGTTTGACTGTTTGACTGTGTTTGGTCGTAGTTGCTTTAATTTCAAGTTATTTTCAAGAAGATGGATGTTGATTATGATAGTGGTAGTGATAGCCCATCAGATTTATCTGAGAAGGCAAATGCAATAGTATCTAATACGTTACCGGCCAAATCCAAGTTAGTATATGAGAAAACATATGACCAATTTCGTGAATGAAAAATGAAAATGTGTTTACTCAATGTTGAAAAGTACATTGAATGTTAATTAAGAACAAAAGCGTCGGATACCGAGGAAAGAAATCTTAAGTTTTATCAAGGGATGATATCAACACATTTATTCAAGATGCTGGTAACGAAACAAATTTACTTTATAAGGTACAGATATAATCATGATTTTGTAAGATTAGTAGTAATTTCAATATTTTTTATTTGTATATTGTCCTAATTTTGGGTATTAGCGGTGCTTGTCGCCGTGAAGAATTATTACATATAACTATCGATGCCATTGAAGACGCTGGATCTATATTGATTGTTAAAATACCTGATACGAAGATCTATTGCGCAAGAACGTTTACTGTTTCAAATTCTGATTATATTGAAGTATAGAGGACTACGGCCGCCTCATACAAAAAGTAACAGATTATTTTTGAAATATTCAAGAGGAAAATATATTAACCAACATGTGGGGATAACTAAAATAGGAGAATTTCCCAGCTTGATTGCAAAATGGCTTGGAAAAAACATGTATAAGAGCTACACAGGTCACTGTTTCAGGAGAAGCTCTGTAACTCTGTAACGTCACTGTGGCTGGAAATCTACCGCCGTAGCAGAAGCATATATAGAAGATAGTTTGAATTACAAAATTGAGATTTCTAACAAAATATTGAATTTTCCATATTCTTCCAAACAAATTAAAATATCTGATCAAAATCGTGGAATCAACTCTTCAAGAAATATCTAACGTTTCTGATCGGCAGCAACATGGAACATCTTCGGGAATTTATGTTGAAAGTAATTGTTCAAACTTTACTATCAATTATTATTCCAATAATCGAAATTGTTTTGTGATGAATAAACAATTAATAATTGACTCTGTTAAAAATAAATCCTTCATAAAGTAATATTTCATATTTCACGGTGAAAAAAAAGTAAATATCAATAGAGATGCAGAAATGTCAAGTTTTTTTGACAGTTGTACAAAAATGTATGTATAATTTTTTCAAGTGGTGGTACCAAGTTAAAATAATTTAAGAATACAATATGCAATATTTGCCTAAAGTAATCAATATTAAACAATTTTAGAGAAACTAAAAGGCAAAAAGCAATAATAACGACACTACGGAGGTAAATTAAACATATAATTTATGTTTTTTTGGCAAAATTATTATAATGTGACTGACGAACTGCTAAAACTAGATCCGATTAATGATTATTTCCACCTTTTCTTGTAAAACTAACTTTCCTCGGAATCCTCGGGATAGACTATGATAAATACTGGGTATAGAGATTATATAACATGCTCATAAATCTTTACAGTGTTTCTTATTAATCAAGAAAGCAATTTATCGTTTCTGAGCTGCTTGATTGATATGTTTTCTGAGAGAAGGATCATTTCAGTTGGCATATTAACACATGTTGTCGCTTCATCAATATATTTAGTTTGCTGACATTGGGGACATTAACTAAACTTAAATGAAAGGTTAACAAATTGGGATACTTTATTAATTCAATGTAATTTCCTGATAATAAGTACGAATATCAAGGAAAATTTATGATAACGTATCGTGCTACCATTTACCAGGAAAACTGATAAATAAAGCCCGAAAGAGAGTTTTGACAAATTAACACAGTAACAAATTCCCAATTTGCATAGGATCTTACGACAGAAATCGGTTTTAGGATTTCCAAACGAACAAACTGAGTTCCTTACTTTTTCCTCTTGAAGGAATATGACGAAGAAAGTGACACTTCGATCAAAATCGTTCAAGAAATTTGTTGGTTAATTCTGGCCTCAAATTTAGTTTTTCTTAGCGTTTAGCTAACTTCTTTTACAAGTCATTTTAATTTTGTACAACTCATCAAATACACCCATTTCTCGAATCTAAATTTCATTACTGTAGGCTGCTAATTGAACTAGTGTGTTATATAAATTGAATAACATTTTGGAGGTATTTGATCTAGCCCAAATAATCGACGAACCAACAAGAATAACTGATCAAGAAAGTGTGGATGAAAAAGTATCGTACTTAGTAAACTGTTTAATTAGTTTATTTGATCGGCATGCCCCTATAATAACTTCTAAAAATACAAAAAAGAAAGCTCCCTTGGCTGACATTTGCAATACAACAAATGATGAACGAACGAAATAAAGCGCTCAATAAATATAAACGCACAAAATTATTAGGTCATTTTCAATTATATAAGGATCTGAGGTACTATACAAATCAAGCAATAAAAAGGGAAAAGAGGGCATATTTTTTATTTCAGTTTGATAACTCCGATTCAAAAAAGCTGTGGCAAAATTAAGAACAAATAACTTTTTAAAAAATAAAAATCGTGAGCTTCCTGAAAATTTAAAGAATCCAAGTGAAATTAATGATTTCTTGATAAACTCCATTCCTAATGTTGCTCCACCTGAGTATCTCATGAATCTTCATAGCACTCATTCTATTATTCATTCCACTTTTAAATTCAAGGAAGTCGATGACTCCTTTGTATATGACAATATTTGTAAAAAAAACTCCAATGCATTGGGCTGTGATGGACTAAATGTTAAACTTATTAAACTTTGTTGTCCTCTTATTATACCATATATTACACACATCATAAACTGTTGTCTTTCAAGCGGTGTTGTCCCTGCTGTTTGGAAAATGGCTGTAGTCCAAGTTCTGCCTAAGAAACAAAATCCTTCAGAATACAAGGATCTTAGAGGTATAAGTATTCTACCTATGCTGTCCAAGATTTTGGAAAGATCAATTCAAGTACAGATGAGACAACACTTAGCAGATCACTCACTGCTGCCGGCTGTGCAATCTGGCTTTTGTAAAGGCTACAGTTGTACTACGGCCTTACTTAATATAGTCGATGACATCATTGCTTCAATCGATAAAGGTCAATGTACAATTTTGGTACTGCTAGATTTTAGCAGAGCGTTTGACACTATTAACGCTTCATATTTTGCACTATATAGGCTTCTCAGAAACGGCTGTTGATCTTATACAAAATAATCTAAACCATCGTAAACAATGTGTGAAAATCGAATCAAAACAGTCCGAATATATGACTCTGAACTCGGGGGTGCCACAAGGTTCAATTTTGGGACCTCATCAATTTAATAAAATCCCTAGATCAATGTAAGATTCATGTCTGTGCTGATGACACGCAGATCTATTATAATTTTCCTCCACAATTATCAGATAATGCTTGTGAAACTATTAATATGGAACTGGCGACGTTTATCAAGTTAGCTTCGGAACATTGTTTACTAATAAATTGTACTAAATCTAAAGCAATGTTATTTGGCTCTAGGTATAATCAGGCTAGACTTCAGTCCCCTATTAATATAGAAATTAATGATGAATCCATCGCTATAGTTAATTAAGCTAAAAACTTAGGCATTATCATAGACAGAGACTTAAGATTCTAAAAACATGTTAAGCAATTGACTCAACGTGCGTATTATAGCTCACTGAAATTAATTAACGGAAACAGGCATTTATTTCCTCGAAACTTCAAAAGAAAACTATGTGAAGCATTAGTTCTATCGCATTTCAACTTCGCTGACTCCTTATATGGTCCGAACTTAACAACTGTATATAAAAATAAAATTCAAAAAGTGCAGAATTCCTGTTTAAGGTTTATTTACGACGTCAGAAGAAATCAGAGAATATCACATAAATGAATACAGATTGGATGGTTAAGTATGCAAAAGAGAAGAATTCATCACGCAGTCACCTTATACCACAAAATTGTTTTATTTAAAATTCCTACATATTTGCACCACAAAATATCTTTCAGGACAGACGTACATAACTTAAATCTAGGATTTAAAGGTTTATTATCCCCACCTAATTTCAAAACTGAAATATTTAGGCGATCCTTTACTTACCAAATTTATCAGTTATATAACTCCGTTCCTGAAAGTATAAAGAATCTCAGCATTACTTGCTTCAAGTCTGAATATAAAAACGATCTATTCAAAACACAAGTCTAGATATGCATCTACCTCAGTGCTCAAAAAGAAAACAAAAAACTAATAAGTATAAAGATAATCATCCCTTTCCTCTCATTCTTTTCTCTCATTCTCTATCGTCAGTCAGAAGGTTACAAACTAGAATGTTTTCCTTGGCACACTGTATTAGGGTTAAGTGGAAGAACATTTTCTTAGGGAAGCTACTGTTTCTCTAGAGAAAATGAACTTCGTCCTTTATTTTTCAAAAATCTTTCTTTTTTCTTTTTTGTATATTACTTACTATGTATGTACGAAAAATAATAAAGACCTTTATTATTATTATTATTATTATTATTATTATTTCACGGAGTTGAGATTTTCAGAGTTCAATGTACCCATGAATAGCTACAAATTAAAAAAAAAATATTCTTGTGCAACCTGATGCCCAGGTTGTTTCCGGCCTTCATTAACTGGACTATGTTGCTAAGCTTAAGTTTTAACATTAAAAATAATTTTATTTATTTTATATTAAGTAGGGTGATGGCTTATGCTAAGTGGGATTATCTTTTTGAGTATGTTCATACGCTCTTTTCTGGCTTCTATCGAATGTGCATTCGGTTTGTGATTCTTTGAGTGCGACTATATTGTTGACCTGTTACTTGTTAGTTGTTCTTCTGTTGGTATTAGTGAAATTGCATTTAATTTGCCTATAAAAGAGTTGTTTCACTTTGGCCCTTAAAAGTATATACACAAAAAAAATTTTCATGATTTTTATTATTATCATATTATGTAGTAGTAGTACGGCATACCGTAACTAAATTGGCCTGTTATCGCCACAAGTTGTATTCGAGCATATCTAAATCGATAGATTTACACAAATACAAGATTTTCCCATGGAAAAAAGTTCTACAGTTGCGATTTTCCGTTTGTAAAAAAAAGAGGTCTAATTTTGTTATCGCTACACGTCCGTTCTTGATTTATTGTTAAATACGTAAAAACATGCATGAATTCACGAAAAACGGACATTTTAAACCGCGCGCAACTGCAACAATAGATATTAAATTTGCAGAAAAAAGGGCCTAAAAAAGTTACAGCCTCAAGGTTGAAATGTGTTTTAAATTATAAAGAATATCGTAAATATTAATAAAAAATATCGAACGGACATTTTCTACCGCCCGCAACTACACGAAATTAAATGTGTTCATGCTCCATAACTTTTTTCTACCCAAGCTATCGGTTTGATTTTTTTAAACGATTTTGTTATAGTTTTAGATTCGCCATTAAATTGTCGATATAATGCACCCGGGTTTCTTAGACTTATCCGTAATAGTTCTTGACTTATGTCAATTTATGTGTCAAAATAGCGTCGTGCAGAGATCCTCAAAAAATTCAGAACTTCAGAACTATTCAAGATAACTTAATCAACTTTTTTTTAGTCGATTCCTTAAGCCTTAGCGCATCTTTCGAGATGTAGCCGAACTCGGAGTCGATGTTCCTACTACAATTTTTGAAAATGACAAATTACAAATAGCAATAACTCGACTTTTTCTAACGCATTTTTTAAGATTTTTTGCTGATGTGTGTATTCGAGAAAAAAGGAATCATAAAATTTGACAGATTCATACAATTTTGAAAAGAAAATGTTTCAACAAAATGAAATTGTAATAGGAACAGAAACACATTACGAAGTAAACAATTTTAGTAATACAATTTGCATGAAAGAATGATTAATAGGAAACAATGTACACATTTTTGACTTATAACAAATGCTCGAATAGGTCACCGTCACAATCATTTTCCACACAAAAATCACGCGCCTAGGTATATAATGAAGTTTCTATAGCTGTCAGAAAAGAAAACATTGTTGTATTATTATTATATTGAGATGGTTAAATTAATAAAAATTCTATGTTTTAATTTATCTTACTGTTATTTTTCACTTAACAATCTGACATCTCTTTACAAAATTTCACAATCCGTCATCACCTTTCCATAAACAAACATAAATGTCATAAAAACCATTACACATTTTTTTTCAAGTCCTTTTCACATATTTTTTATAATTCACTTTAAAATACATTTCCCATAATTTTGCTCATTTTTTTATACCATTACAATTTCCCCCAAATTTGTATTCATTTGGTATATATATTTTTTTTTTTATAAAAATTAACAAATGAATACCAAATTTACCTTTAATTTTTAGTTATTTTCAAAATTGTTCCAAAATATTTGAAATGTTGTTATTTATTTTCTTTAATTTTATTTTCCACTTCTGGAAATTTAGTTTTATTTTTTCAATATTTTTTATTGTAATCTCATGTTTTTATTACTTTTGTGACTTTTCCCATTCGTTCTTGAATCTGCCAAAGCTTGTAATTCCCTTTTCATTTCTTGTAGTCTTTTCTTTAGATCTGCATTGTAAGTCGTCTTCTTAGTTTTATCGGTTTCTTTTAATGCACTTTGTATCTTTTCTTCCATCTCTTTCCTTAGTGTAGCTCTCGTCAGCTTGTTTTCTTCGTCAGCTATGTCAATGTTTGTATTGAGACCAGTTTTTACCAGTTTTATTTGTCTTGATCTCACTCCTATTTTGTCTATTTCTAACGTCGTCAAATGTTTTCTTGATTTCTTCTTGTTGTTGTGTGATTTTGGCACACACTCGTTCTGTTTCTTGTTCAATTTTGTCTTCTAATCTCTTAACGTCATTTTCTATAGCCTCTTGTCTATTTTTTAATGTCATTATTTTATCCCTTTGTCCCTCGTATTTCTTGTCGAACCTCTCTGTTAGTTTGAGAATATCTTCTTGGAATTCTGTGGTCTGCGCAGTTAAATTTTGCATCTTCATGTTTATGTCGTTGTTTATGACCTGCAAAAACTCCACAATTTGTGTTATACCAGATATTTGAATTGTGAGAAATGTTCTTGCGCCTGGTGCTTGAAAAATACTGGTTTAGTTCCCGTATTCTCAGAGTACTCTACTTTCTCTTGTCCCAGTTCCAGCCCAGTTCCTATAAAATACAGTTGCGTTAGCAAGTGTATAAAGAACTGAGAAAGCCCAGCGCCCTCTATCACAATAATAACAAACTAATTCAATACCTGTTGGGGCATATAGTCCAAGGAGTAGTTGTTTGAAGTCCAGACGTTGTGGCAACGTTGACATTCAATGTCCAATTCCTGGGAGATTTGACTATTTTTCTTTTCATTTGTGCAATTTGTTTACTCCCATAAAATATTTCGGTAGAAATATATCAGTACTAATACATTCACAGGTCGCTGCTTTTTGCTAACTTTGAGCTTGTTATTATTGTGATAGATGGCGCTGAGCTTTCTCAGTTCTTTATACACTTGCTAACGCAACTGTATTTTATAGGAACTGGGCTAGTCGAATCCACTGTCAGACTTTCCTTAGAGATGGAAAGTCGAGCTTGTCTACTCCTTACTGAAGAGGCACAATAATGCCGAAACCGGTCTAAGGATGACGGGCTCCTTTAATAACAAAATCAAAGTTGTTGGTTTAATGTCCTGATTTCTCAGGTTCCAACCAACGTCGGGACTTCTATAATTCAATACCTGTTGGGACATATAGCCCAAAGAGTAGTTGTTTGAAGTCCAGACGTTGTGACAACGTTGACATTCAATGTCCAATTCCTGGGATATTTGACTATTTTTCTTTTCATTTGTGCAAATATAAAAATGTTTGGATAAACCTAATAACCATTATTATTATTATTATTGTATACCTGCGCAACTGTACTGTCAATTCCATGAAATAGTGACTGTGACTCGGACGAACATACAAATAATTTTTGGCAGGAGGATGCTAAATACGATGGCGTGGGTTAAGATTCTTTTCGAGTTGGCTCCACCATCCACACAGACAAAATCCCAACCCCAAAAGAGTGAATCGCGTCTTTCACCGAAAAAACTACCTCCGTTTGGGGGTGGAGTCGACTTGGGGGACATCCAACATCCCCATCGCGTTCAGTATCCTCGAAAACGGAGGTTTACATTAATTTTGCCGGTGAAAGACGCGATTCACCATTTTTGGGGTGGTTTGTTTGCCGTTCGAAGGGTAGGGCAAACTCAAACGAAATTTTAACCCCCTCCATCGTGTTCAGCATCCTCAAAAACGTACTGTGGGGGTATTAAAAATTATTTGTGTTTCTCGTGGTTTTTTCCAACTCACAGAATGCACTAAAAGCATCAATACGCCACTGTCGCATTCAAATTACTCTACACCTCACATAGGTCCACTGTTTGAGGTGGATTTTTTTTTAAATACTCGTCTTGGATTTCCCTATCGATCTCTCATTTGAGATTTCTGATTTCGATCTTTATTTTTCTGAAATTCGACTCCATTCGACCACATTTGTCGAATTTCAGAAAAATAAAGATCGAAATCAAGAATCCCAAATGAGGGATCGATAGAGAAATCCATGACGAACATTTAAAAAAAAATCCACCTCACAACAGTGGAACTATGTGAGGTGTAGAGTAATTTGAAAGCGACAGTGGCGTTTCGTCCCACTATACGACGGAAAACGCGTTTGCTCGCATCCGTTTCGATTTTTTCCAACTTTTTCACAATAAAATGATGAAATGAGAAATGATGAAAAATACTTGAAAATCCTGTGTGGTTACGGTATGCCGTACTATAATATCGGAAACACCCTGTATTTATTGAATAAATTTATTCCAAGATAAATTTTAAAGCAGTAGCTCTTCTTATAATATATTCTGTAACAGTAACCAAGTTTATCCATTATCTCCCAGCTTCTCCATAAATATTTGAGTTTGCCAGATTGTAGCTCTCGCAGAAACGCACATATTCGTCAGGAAGTTACCCGCTAATCCAATAACTCTTAACTGCAGTAATTCGTGTTTAAATTTTCCAAGAAGATGTGAACCATAATAATTTTATAATTTACTACGTAACTAAATGAATCTGATGGTTACTTGGGCTGCGGTAATTTCCGCCTCCAGATTTAATGGAACAGCGCCTCTTCACATTGTTGTTTTTTTTTTCGTAGGTGAATGTTTTATTACATTGTATAAGATTATAGAAAATTTATTTATTATCTCCCATCTTCTCCCTAAATATTTGCGTTACGAGCACATAATTAGTAGTGCAAGAAACGAGAGTGTGACAAGAAGACAATCTTGAACTTCAAGTACGATATTTTCAAAATTAATTATAATTTCTCATATTAATTACACATGTATAGTATTCAAGAGCGAAGTTTTCAAAAAAAGAAAAACTCTGTATTTGATTTTACAGCCAAACGAAGTTTTGAATTTGAAACCAAATTCTCCAATCGAATTTTTTCTTGCATATAATAGTCTGATACCTAAATGTGCCGCTAAAGGTGCCGACTTGTGACAATTCCTATAAGAATTCCATTCACTCTCCATGTTTCATTATAAAGAGGGAAGTTGGGGAAACCGTAGTAGAATCGTAATAATGGTTTGTTCTGAATCACAATCGGTCAAGAAACTGCAACCCCCAATGTAATTTTGGAATTAGTTGCATTGTAAAGTTTTCAAAACTCACGTCTAAGCTTCATTTATCAATGTTACTGATAGATGGTGGCACATTTGCGAATTATTATATGTATTTTATCTAAATTCTTAGGTAAAACACTTTCAACAACTAAAGTCTATGAAGTTCTTTAACAATGACCATCAATAGGAGTGTTTTTCTATTAAACAAAGTTCTTCCATAATATTCTTTTAGCAGTACTAACAGATAACAGCCCTGTAACGAGTACCCCTAAGTAAACAGTACTAGGATAATTTATCTTTTAAATCTATCAAATCTTCTTCTTTTCTAGCCTTTGTGACATCCAACCTTTGCCATAACCCTCCCCCAGTTCCCTCCTTTTACTCCTATCCAGTTTAGACTAAAGGTTTCCTCTATATCGTCAGACCATCTGATTTGTGGTTGTCTCCTGGATCGCTGTGATAGCCATGGTCTCCATTTTTGTATTTGGCTGTTCCAACTGTGCTCAGTGTATCCTGCAAAGGCGCTATTTAGTTTTGCTTCTTTACCAATTATTAGACTTTTATATATTTTCATAGCTCTCAGTGTTTTTGACGTATCTATCTGAATAACCTATGTTTATTTAAAGTTAAGTAATAACAAAATTATTATGTTATAATGTTTTATGAAATGACAAACATTCATTGTCGGCCTTGTTCATTAATAGTTTCTATGAGATAACTATTATATCTACCTGGAAGTATTTTCATTCAATTCACTAGCCCAGCTGATGAAGTCTACAAGACCAAAACAGCGCTGTCAAAGATCTGAGTTGAATAAATAAACCGTGTTCTACTGATGCTGGAAATATACTAAATGGCGTAATTCGATACTGGTGCTTCAGTTTCCTCTTGTCAAAGATGGATTTCAGCTTACAACATTTCAAAATAGATGTTTAAGAAAACGATACTTAACGTCATTGCGAAATAAGGAATTTTGACTTTTAATTTTTATTTAAATTTTTATCCAAATCATGTCTTTATTACAATATAACGTTCGACTATTCAGTGTAAACATTTTTATTTTTTTTTATTTTTCATGTTCAATGTGCAATGAATATTTATTAATGTGTTTTTAAAATAAATTTTATTTGTGTTTGAATGTAAAATATGTTATTCCTGAATTATAAAATCATTTTTCAGTTACAATAATTGATTTCCATAAAAAATTTAATTAACAAAATGTTGCTTTTAAAGTTATTTTTATGATTTTAAAATTGTAGCATTATATCTACAGTATGTACATAAAATTATTATGAAGAAATGAAATATTTTGGAACCAAAATATTTTACTGGGCGTAATAAAATCACAGCTCCCAAGAAATACGACAGTAGAAAATGTCACACACTGCACCCACGTCTGGACTTCAAACAACTACTCCTTGGCCTATATGCCCCAACAGCTACTGAATTACAGAAGTCCAGACGCGGGTGGGTCCGAATTCTTTCGAGACTTATACCCAACAACTTTGATTTGTAGAATTTTATTACTCCCAGTAAAATATTTTGGTTCCAAAATAATTCATTTCTTCATGCGATACAGTTTTCTATATAATTGCAAATTTTGATTTTGTTATTAAAGTGAGGACGACGTTGGGCTCTCCTCCACTTACTTCGACTCAACCAGTTGTTTTAAATATCTGGTGGGTCCAATGCAGTCTTCAGACATTGTTTAGAGATACGATATCGAGCTAGTCTACTTCTCACTGATGAGGCACAATAATGCCGAATCCGGTCTAAGAATGACAGGCTCCTTTGGTAACAAAATCAAAGTTGTTGGGTTTAAGTCCCGAAAGGATTCGGGTTCACTCGCGTCTGGACTTCTGTAATTCAGTAGCTGTTGGGGCAGTTGGGGGAGTAGTTGTTTGAAGTCCAGACGTTGGTGCAGTGTGTGACACTTTCTAATGGCGTATTTCTTGGGAGCTGTGATTTTAACTTATTTCACATCATTTGTACATAAAATTATTACTTTCAAATATTTAATAAAACCGAGTTTGGAAATTGATTCCACATCCCAAGGCTGGTTTTTGCATTTCGGGTTCATCAGTTGGGCCTTTGCATTCAATAAATAAAATGTCAAATTTAAAGACCAATAACTAGATCAAGTAAAAGATAATTAAGCAAATGTGGTATCATATCAACAAAAATGATAAATAAAACTGAGAAATAAGTGTAGACAACTTATATTTGAGGATCCAATGCAGTCTTCAGGCATTGCTTAGAGATGCGATCTCGAGGTTGTCTACTTCTCACTGATGATGCACAAAAATGCCGAAACCCTTTTGGGAATCACGATCTCCTCAATAACGAAATAAAAGTGTTAGTTTGGTTAAACAACCTTCCAACTCGCGTCTGAATCGTGTAATTCAACTCCTGTGGGGGCTTTTGTTCCAGGAGTAGTTGTTTCGATTTGGACGCGATGCAATCCCTAAAAAAAACATAAATATAATATAAATTATATTTTTCAAAATGCATCGCGTCCGAATCGCAAACAACTACTCCTGGGTTAAAAGCCCCCACAAACTAAATGCGGATGCGCCAAAAATTATAAAAAAAATTGTATATTACATATTATTATTAACAAAGTGTATTAGATTTCGTTAAAACGAATTTTTTCCAATATCTACTTAATTTTTATCTCCTATTTTTTTTTATTTCAGTTCCGCTGTCAGTTATTTTGATTGTATAAATTTCGCATCTCGGCTTTCAAACTCGGTTAATCTTTTAGAACTTCATCATTAAAATTGACAACCTGTCTAGCCTTTAAAGACTTGGTCGCTCTTTTGAGGTGACAACTGAGACCGGGGGTTAAAACATAAACATAACTTAGAAACTTCTCTAATTCAAACTTGTGAGATGAACTTCAAAACTTTTACAATTACAGGATCTTTAAAATCGCAGGAGTTTAAATATAATTAAGGAATATCGTAGTATTTAAAATGTTTAATTTTATCATTACATAGCTGAAGTATATTTATGATTAATCGGTAATTCCGGCAATATTAATATTAATTGGAAATAGGTTGTAAATATAAGTTGTCTACACTTATTTCTCTGTTTTATTTATCATTGTTGTTGATATGATAAGTACCACATTTGCTTAATTATCTTTTACTTGATCTAGCTATTGGTCCCTGAATTTGACATTTTATTTATTGAATGCAAAGGCCCAACTCATGAACCCGAAATGCAAAATGAGAAAATTTTTTAATCCATAAAATATTTCTAGGCCATATTTGAGAAAAATGGATAATTTAGTTTATTTATATTTATGTGTTGGTAAATTCGATTTTCTTTAAAAAATTAATAACTACAATTTAAAGAACATTTAAATAAACAGTAATTGGTACCTTAAAATTATAGGAAAAATTAGCAACATCACAAATAGGCATAAAATTACAAAAACTCACTCCTGGTCATAAAAGTAGGTATAAAATAAAAACTATTTCGAATTTTGAAAAATCCTTTTAAATAGTGATTATAGATATTCTAAAACAAAGTTCTATACTACTACAGACTGTCCAAGATCAGACACTCACGGCCCAACAAATTACTAAAAAGTAAGATAATACTTTTAAGATATGTCAAAGGCATTTGATATGGTTAGTAAGTATGGACATCTTAAATGCTATTATTCATATGTACCTCTATGGACAAGGCACTAACAAATAGCTAACAAGAGCGGGAAAATATCATTTAAGCTGCAGAATCATACAAGCAGTGTTTTACTTTCACTCTCCAGTAAGCTTTTTCTATTATTTATATTAGATTTAACCCTCATAGTAAGAGAGATGACAACCAAAACCATGTTTCATAACAGCCCGTGTAAAATCAATAGATTAGATGACCCTAGAGATAACTGGTGAGTAGTAACTTCCAGAAGTGTAGCATCTTCGCGGGCGGCCACTTCTGCTGTGAAATCGCTGTTTTTCGTAAAAAAAACGTGTTTTGAAGGAGTTTTAGCAAAGTATTAAAAAATATAAAGTGGATTCGAAAAGCTGAGACTTTTTCACATACGTATTTTTACGAGATTTTATTTTGACGCTAGAAATACGTTAAAAATTAGCATCGCTGTGTCGAAAAGTTGTCTACCTAAATATTTATGGGAGTAAACAAATTGCACAAATGAAATGAAAAATAGTCAAATCTCCCAGGAATTAGACATTGAAATGTCAACGTTGCCACAACGTCTGGACTTCAAACAACTACATTCAATTTGTCTGATATCATTTTTTTCAACATCTGGGCAATGTATTCAATCATTTACGACCAATTTCAGACATACAGGGTGACCCAGGGGTACGTGCATGCTCCATAACTTTTTTTCTATTCAAGCTATCGGTTTGATTTTTTTTAAACGATAAGACCGACAATGGGGCACATTCTAAAAATATTTCTATTTATATACAGGATGTCCCAAATAAGATACACAACTAAGTTCTGGTTTTTTAAATGGCAACCCCGCATTTTTGTTACATTTTTAGATTCGCCATTAAATTGTCAGTAGTAATACCCCTAGGGCCTTGATAATACCGAGATAATTTTGTCATAGAGAATGCTGAAAGCGTGTTGCTTGATAATGGCCCGAGGCCGAAGGCCGAGGGCTATTATCCTTAAGCAACACGCTTGAAGGATTCTCTATGACAAAATTTTGAGGATTTATCAAGGCCCGAGGGGTATTCGATAAGATAATTTTTTACTTTGTAGATTTAAACATTTTTAAACTAGTTGTCAGTTTGACGTTTAATTAATTTTTAATCAAAAACTTGACTTGCTGAAAACACCAAACTGAAAACACCACATGTAGGGTGTTATCGCTGTAATCCATAGCTGATTGGATGAAATTTGACACATGACTCTAAATTAAGTAATTTGATTGGTTACAATAGTTAGTAAAAAATTATCGATATAACGCACCCGGGTTTCTTAGACTTACTTGCAATAGTTTTTGACTTATGTCAATTTATGTGTCAAAATAGCGTCGTGCAGAGATCCACAAAAAAATTCAGAACTTCAGAACTGTTCAAGATAACTTAATCAACTTTTTTCCAGTCGATTCCTTAAGCTTCAGCGCATCTTCTGAGTTGTAGGCGAATTCGGAGTCGACGTTCTACCGCCTACTACGATTTTTTGAAAATTACAAATTACAAATGGCAATAACTCGACTTTTTCAAATGCATCACCCTATATGTTATTACATCATTGCATGGCATTTTTTAAGCGCTTTTTGCTGATATAAGGTTTGTTGGGTCTATTTTGTAAAATTTGCGAGATTTATTGCAAAATAAGAAATGTTGACGGTTTATTCGAGAAAAAAAAGGAATCGAGTAGGCCGCTGTCTTAAAATTTGACACATCCATATACTTTCAATAATTGTACGCATCTAATTATTAATCATGAGTTTTACTCGCGAGAAATTAGTGAATATGGTCTACCGTATTGGCGAAGCTGACAGAAATCCTTTATTAGCAAGCAGAATCTACCTGCAAAAATATCCAGAAGCAAGAACTCCACGGGTGTCTTCATTCCTAAAGTTGAGAGATCGGTTTGAACTCACTGGTAGTGTATCTTATACCAAAAAGGAAATTGTTTTTTGACAATGTGCTGCATGGTGAAAGGTATTTACAGTTTCTTCGCGAACATCTTCCCAATATTTAAGAAGAAGTGGATTTGAATACCAGAGGGACAATGTGGTTTCAACACGATGGTGCTTCATTGCATAACCATAGGATGGTGCGAGAATTTTTAGATAATTCCTACCCTAATCGTTGGATAGGGAGAGGTACTATCCCTTGGCCCGCGCGATCTCCAGACCTTACTCCTATAGATTTTTTTCTTTGGGGGTACGTGAAGGAAACGTGTTTTCAGAGATCGTCCAACAACTGCAGATGATATGAAAAACAGGATCACGGAAGCCTTCCGTTCAGTTGATGGAGCAATGCTTGCTAGAGTTCGGGACTCATTTTCTAGAAGACTAGCAGTTTGCGTGGAACATGATGGTGACCTATTCGAGCATTTGTTATAAATCAAAAATATTTATATTGTATTCTATTAATCATTCTTTCATGTTCTTGTAAATATTATAAAAATTGTTTACTTTGTAATGTATTTCTGTTTCTATTACAATTTCCTTTTGTTGAAACATATTCTTTTCAAAATTATATGAATGTGTCAAACAATGGCCTACTCGATTCTTGTTTTCTTTTAATTAGACGCGTACAATTATTGAAAGTATATGGATGTGTCAAATTTTAAGACAGCGGCCTACTCGATTCCTTTTTTTTTCTCGAATAAACCGTCAACATTTCTTATTTTGCAATAAATCTCGCAAATTTCACAAAATAGACCCAACAAACCCTATATCAGCAAAAAGCTCTTAAAAAATTTCATGCAATGATGTAATAAAATATAGGGTGATGCATTTGAAAAAGTCGAGTTATTGCCATTTGTAATTTGTAATTTTCAAAAAATCGTAGTAGGCGGTAGAACGTCGACTCCGAATTCGCCTACAACTCAGAAGATGCGCTGAAGCTTAAGGAATCGACTGGAAAAAAGTTGATTAAGTTATCTTGAACAGTTCTGAAGTTCTGAATTTTTTTGTGGATCTCTGCACGACGCTATTTTGACACATAAATTGACATAAGGCAAAAACTATTGCAAGTAAGTCTAAGAAACCCGGGTGCGTTATATCGACAATTTAATGGCGAATCTAAAAATGTAACAAAAATGCGGGGTTGCCATTTAAAAAACCAGAACTTAGTTGTGTATCTTATTTGGGACATCCTGTATATAAATAGAAATATTTTTAGAATGTGCCCCATTGTCGGTCTTATCGTTTAAAAAAAAATCAAACCGATAGCTTGGATAGAAAAAAGTTATGGAGCATGCACGTACCCCTGGGTCACCCTGTATTGCTATGGGTCAGTTACGTCAGACATGTTCGAAATGCTATAAAAATGTAAGGCGATAGGTTTTTTGTCTGAAAATTGATTTTTCCGCATCAACTGACACGAATTTATCTATCTATAAAAGTGATTTTCAGACGGGCTGCTATGAGACAAAAATCTTGGTTGTCATCTCTCTTACTATCACAATATCTACGTCATAACTATCATAATTTGATATATTTTATACAATACAACATACACAATCGCTAATTTATGAGGAGGTTCATGAGGAGTTATGAATTCCAAAAGTTTAGCCTTCATTTATCAAATTGCTACAGAAAAATCCACCAATGGCATATAACCTATTTATCATTGAAGATTCATTTTTTTGTATGTAAAATATATTTGATTCATTTATGCCATAATCGATGATAATCTCCTATGAAAATGACATCACAATCACTCATTCGAGTGCTGTATTAATAAAAAATCAGAATTTGCTGAAGTCAATTAAATACGAAATTTTTATTTGATGATATTTCAGTTTTAGTTTCTGTCAAATTATTGTATTTTTACTAACACCTAAATAATTTTAAATTGAAATTAAACTGCGAATATACTGAAATGCCACTCGTAATTTGGTAGATATTAAATAACATCATATGTTTTTCCAATGGCACATCAACGATTTATGTTACAGTCGATTGTTCCGTTTAACACAGACTGTCAACTCTACTATTTGCGTAGAGGGATTAGATATTGAACCATTGAGACCTTCGATACACTAAAATGCCCCTAAATTATTGAATTTGACAATCCCGGTGATGGCTTCATTTCAGTTGCCACCCCATTTAAGTGCTAAATGCAACAGATTATTCGAAACTCAGGTAGGCTCCAAAGTTTTAAAAGCCCATTAAGGAAGTAAAATTTTATTACAGTTTGGGGAGGGTGGGCCAAATAATACACTTTTCTCAATAATTCTCTGATTTCTTTCACTTCTACAAAAAATACGATTTATCGAACCCTATAAAATATCATTTTATCTCGGTGTTTGAGCTGAATCTTTATCCCCTGTCATATTTTCAGGTTAGGAAACAAAAAGAAATCGTGTAAGTACGGTGGATACGGCAGCAATTCGTAGGTCAGTTGAAGCAATTTGTCCGCTGCGATTTCGGAGGAATGTGCTGATGCGTTGTCATGGTGAAACAGCACGTTTTTCTTAACCAAATGGGGTCATGTCTCCTTCAATTTTTTATCGAATCGGTGCAATAATTCACTGTAGTACTGCTCCGTTATCGGTTTTCCTCTCTACAAAAATTGCATGAGGATTATTCCCTTCAAATACCAAAAAATCGTGGCCATGACCTTACAAAAAGTAGATTCCCTTAAAAAATTCCACTGCTTTGACTGTCGCTTGGTCTCTGCCGTATAATTTAGGTTTCACCGTTTAGGGAGGGCGTTTTCAAACTTGACAACACGACACCAACACGACAACAGCAACGATGCAGGAGGGGTGAATGTGAATCCACTCCATTTATTTCAATGCAAATTCACCCCCACATGCATCGTTGACGTTGTCGTGTCGGTGTCGTGTCGCCAAGTATAAAAACGCCTTTTCACGGTGACGACTCCATGCAAAAACTCCTACGAATTTCCTTTTTCCTTTTTCACATTTAGTTGATTATGTAAAATATTAATTGCCGTTCCGTACGATACGCCTACTTTTTCTATAATTAACTAGTATTATATTATACGGGTCATTCCATAAAAACGGGACAATCTGTGTCCTGTTGATTTTTTCAGATGAAAACAGGTTATCACTTGCCTCATAACACGTTTTATCTAGACATATTAAACTGTTCTATATATCTCTTAAGTAAAAACACCTTGAAATATAATATTATTAGTGTTTTTGATACATTTACAGCTAAAACGTCAACACCGTAGGGTGTCCAACTGCCTGTTTTTTATTTATATTTAAATATTTTAACTCGACAGATAGTCCAAATAATGCTGTAAACATTCGAAAACGCGTTGAATTGTAGTAACTAGTTATGTCCATTGAGAGTTTTTGATTAATTCTCTATTTTTATGACACATTAATAAGTGTCCTACAAGTTTGGCATCAACACCGTTCTCAAGGATGATGTTGCAAAATGGAGTAAAGTAGTGGGAGTAATTATGCGATTGAATTTCCATTCAAACAGTTAAAATCTCAACTATCGAGCGTAAGGTGTCAAGGAGGTAGGCTACTTGTTCTTTTTTGTTTTGTGCTGTGTATTGGTGACGTTAAGGCAGGCGTATTTTTATTATCGTCAACATCGTACGTTGCGTTAAATCTATTTTCTTTGTTAATTTTTTTGTCATATTTTTTACCTATTGTTAATAGTGACGATAAGTTTACATTTGCAGTTTTACTCTTCTAAAATGATATTAAACAGTTAAATTTAAGCTTGAAGTATATTTTGGTCAACACCATAGCCATCAACACCGTAAAAATTAAGCTTGAAATATATTTTGGTCAACACCATAGCCATCAACACCATTATATTTTCAACTTATTGCCGAAGAAATACAAACTAAATATGTGTTAGAAGTGATTTTGAATAATATGTTTAACAGATTTTAATCAATAGAAGTATTGATAATGAAGTTATTACTAATCTGATATCTCTACTTACAATCTGTCTTTTTCAAGATTTTTTCTCTTTTAATGATAAATTTTATAAACAACCTAAGGGCTTAGCCATGGGTAATCCCTTATCTCCTCTTTTAGCATACATTTTTCTTGATCATTTAGAAAAGACCTATATTTTTAATTCTAATAAAACTCCTTTAAATAGTTCTTATTTGAAAATAGTTAAATGGTATAGTTATGTTGATGATGTTTTGGCATTCATTGGTGGTTCTTCTATTGATGTGGAAAATATACTTTCTTTAATTAACAATATTTACCCATCTATTTCGTTTACTTATGAAACTGAAGTTGAAGGTTCTCTTAATTTCTTAAACTAACATTAACTAGATTTAATAATTCCAGATCCTTTTCTATCTTTAGGAAACCTACTCAGACTGATCATTTAATTCCTTTCTGTTCTAATCATCATCATCATCATCATCAAAAAATGGCTTCTCTTAATATTCCTCTCTCTAAGACAGATTTTGATTCAGAAGTATTTATTCTTAAACAGTTAGCTGTGACTAATGGTTACCCAGGGAACATTGTTGATAAGTTTGTTAGAAAAATCAATTTAAGAAAACATACAGAATCGGCCTATTCTGCTTCACCTTTAGAAATTAATGATAAAGTTTATAGATCTCTGCCCTTCATTGGTTTCACTTCCTTACATATTGGTAAGATTTTAGAAGACAGTATTTCAAATTTAACTATAGCTTACGAAACACAAAAATCTATTAAGTCTTTATTTGCTAGGACAAAAGATAATTTGAATTTGTTGTCTAAAAGTGGTATTTATAAGTTGCAATGTGGTGATTGTTCTGTTTCTTATGTTGGCAGAACAATCAGATCTCTGGATGTTCGAATTAAGGAACACCTTTCTAGACCTGATAAATCAGCTCTTGGTAACCATTTAAAGTTTAGTAGACACAATTTTTCTCCTTCTGACAATAGTAAAATTTTACACAATATTACGGCAACTTGTTTCTATAGTAATATACTATAAAGGAGAGAGGATATAACGTCACATTTCATAGGCGTACTTTGCAAAATAAGTTTCTATAATATAAATAAGGTCACAGCATATAAAATATATATACCCACTTCGCAGATTAAATTTTGAAGTTATATTATTTACAAAAAATAAAAATAAACCTTATGCATCTGACACTTTAACATTGAACGAATTAAATTTAACCAATAAATAACAAGGAGCATTATATGTTGGGATTAAACTGTTTTTAATCTCTTGGCATTAAAAGTAACGCTTCAGTACTTACCTAAACTCAAAGATTAAAAAAAAAGTTAGTTCAAGAACTATCTTTAAAAGTCACTGTCTTCACTAAAACTACTGGTATCACTATAATTGTCTTTTCTGAAGTTTATTATTATAGGTTCTATTAAATTATCCATTGATAGTGGATATACTTTCCTAAATGAATTTTCCACCTTTTTAACATGATCAATGCATTTTCCCCAATGTTCTCTATTTACATCTGAAAATGCCTTCAAAAACAAATTTCGCACATCAGGAAATTTAAATGTTTTATTGTTTTGAGAAACATAACCTTTTAATAATTGTGACCAGATCAGTTCAATGGGACTTAACTCTGCGTGGTACGGAGGCAATCTGAGAATTTTAATTAGTTTTTCTCTGGCCATTTGAATTACTTCAAGGATTTAGGAGGACTGATAATATTTTTAGAATGAAGCCATTTTGAAATATATATTATTACAAAATTCCGAATCAATTAAAATACATACGATACGGCTATGAATAAATAAAGTCTGACTTATCTGTCAAAATAACAGGTTTATTACAGTAAAAACCATGGAAACAAGATTAAATCTAGACAAAAACTATATTAGGCCGATCAGATGTATTAAAATTTAAATTTTAACTACAAATAAGCATTGAAGAATGAGGTAAAAATAAAATTTCTACCTCTTGAACCTGTACTACGTTCTGCAAACTCCTTTCTTCTGTATAGTATAGTAGTAAAAAGGTTTGACTTTATTTAATTTCTGGCGTTTAAATCTGAAAGAATTCAATTTTAAATTTGCCGCTTTTTATCCATAATGACCTACAAATTTTGACAACTACTGACACGCACATCTCTGGTTAAACGTTAAGAAAATGGGACCGGCTGGGATTTTCATGAAATTTTCGCAGATGCTATAAAACATGATAAAATCAATATCAATATACTTAGCAATAGAAATTTTTGCGCGGAAAACTATTTTTCACATTTTTTTATTCTACAAATGCATAAGTAGCAATTTATAACCAGAATAAACCTGAAAAGTATAAAAAAGAAAAGGTTCATTTGACGGACATAAATAATTTGCTTGTCAAATGACAGCCATCTCATAAATTCTAAGTTGAAAATACAACGTTGCCAATTCAATTTCAGAAATCATGGGTTTAGGTAAATATTTATAGGAACGTTGAGTAACACTGTTAAAATGGACACTTGTCAAAATGTGACACCTGTCAAAATGTGATACGTGTCAGAATGTTACAACTGTCAAAATGAACAAATGTCAAAATATGACACCTGTCAGAATGTAACAAATGTCAAAATATGACACCTGTTAGAATGTAACAAATGTCAAAATGTCACACGTATCGTACTTTTCTTTATTTATTACACAGATCTAACCTAACCTAAAGCTAATCTTTTTTTTTTGGCGGGTGGAAATGCTTTATGCACATCGGGTAAAGGTTCTTCCCTTCCCCGATAGTGTGAGACTACCCCTTACGGTTACTCACTAAAACCACCCCACTGAAACCACTATGCCCTACACACTGCTGTTGCCCGTCCCGGAAACGGGGCCTGTCCGCCGTGACTATTCGCGAAGATCAAGCGTCAGTAGATGTTGCCCTAAAAGGGTGATATCTCCAGAAACTAGGCAACTTTTAATGCATGTAACTAACCTCTGTGACAAGCAGTTGATAAACGTCAACAACACCTGCAGCAAATTGAAAATTAACACTGATAGCTTTTTTAATTTTCCCGCCTACTTTTGTTGAGTGTAACGCTAAAATACGCCTTTTCTGTTATATGTCATATGTCAAATATATTGTAATGAGATTAACTTCCTGTTTAATAGTTGAAGAAAGGTGATGTAATGTATAAGAGGTTAATGTGTAAAATACAAACCTGAAAGCTAAATCGAGTTTATTTGAAACAATCCTATAAAAATATCAATAGGTTATGGGCCCAGGATACTCAGTAAGAAAAGGGCAACAATAAGGAAATAATAGTTTTTTTATAAAAAGGAAATATAAGTAAAAACATGGCAGCAGCACATGGAAGAATTTTCCAAATAGAACCATTAAATGGAAATAACTATTACAATTGGAAATTTAGACTAGAAAGAATATTAGATGAGAATAGAGTACTAGATGTAATACAGACTGAAATAATTACCGATGGATTAGCAGCACAAGAAAAGGAAGCATTATTAAAAAGGGATTCAAAAGCAAAATCATTAATTATACAATGTGTGGATGATTCACAGCTGGAAAATTTAAGAGAAAAGGATACTGCCCATAAAATGTGGAAAACATTAGAAGATATTTATGAGAAAAAAGGTATACAAGGACAACTGTTTTTGAAAAAAAGATTATTATCGATGAAGATGAAAGAAGGAGGTTCTCTAGATGATTTCCTTACAGAATTCGAAGAAGTACTAAGAAAATTAAAAGCTAGTGGGTTAAAATTAGAAGATCAAGATATTATATGCAATTTATTATTAGCATTACCTAAGTCCTATGAAACAGTTGTAACTATAATTGAAAATACAGACACATTAACATATGATCAGGTTAAAGCAAAACTAAAGGGTGAAGCAGAGAAGAAATTAATGGTAGAAAAATATAAAGAAGGCCAAATGGCCAAATGGCGTTCATGACAGAAGGATGTTTCAAATGTGGAAAGTTAGGACACTTCAAAAGAGACTGCCGGGTAAGAAGTAGAGGAAATACCAGTTACAGAGGAGGAAATACCAGTTACAGAGGACAGGTCGTTCCAGAATTCAGAGCAAATGCAAGTTATAGAGGAAGTACTACAAACTACAGAAGAAATTATGGTGGAGGAAATTTTAGAGGACAGACAAGGGGTAAATATCAAAATAAAGGACAAAACACAGGTACAAATTTTCAGCACAACTCTAACTATGTGCAGAGAGATTTTGATCAAAACCAAGATGATTTTACTAATGAAAATCAAGATGACAGAATTTGTTTTAATGGCGAAGTAAATATAATTAAAAATGAGTCGAGTCAAAATATAGTAACATTTTATATAGATTCTGGTTGTACAGATCACTTAGTAAATGATGATACAATTTTCTCACAACTAGTAACTTTAGATCACCCTGTACAAATAGCAGTAGCTAAAAATAATAATTATTTAACTGCAGTTGCAGTAGGAAATATAGTGGCTTTTAGTAATATTAATGGAAAAATTTTTGAATGTGAAATAAAAAATGTTTTTTATGTACCTAATTTAAGGAAAAACCTACTTTCAGTAAAGAAGCTAGAAGTAGCAGGGATAAAAGTTGTATTCGAAAATGGACAAGTAAAGCTTTATGATAAAAGAGATGTTTTGATAAGTTTGGGAAAGAGAGAAAATTTGTATGAAATAAAATTTAGTGTAAATAAAAATGAATGCTTAAACGTAACTAATAATAACAATGATTTTATGAAATGGCACAGACGGTTTGGCCATATAAATTTTAATAGTTTGGAAAAATTAATAAAAGATGATTTAATAGAGGGAGTTGATAAAAATATACCAATATTAAAAGTAGATTTTTGTGAGCCATGCATAACTGGGAAAATGTGTAGATTACCTTTTGGAACCCGAAGTAAAAGTAGTAGAGTATTAGAAATAATTCATTCTGATGTATGTGGACCAATAAGTCCAATATCAAATGAAGGACATAATTATTTTGTAACATTTATTGATGATTTCACTAACTTCACAGTTGTTTATTTAATAAAAAGTAAAGGGGAAGTTTTCGAAAAATTTAGGGAGTATTTTAGTATAACAAAAACAATGTTCAACAGTCATATTTCAAAGTTAAGATGCGATAATGGGGGTGAATATATTTCAAATGAATTTAAAATGTTTTGTAAGAATAATGGCATAAGGTTAGATTATACAATACCATTTACTCCTCAGCAAAATGGTAAGGCTGAAAGGATGAATAGGTCGCTAGTAGAAAAGGGTCGTGCGATGATATATGATTCAGGGTTGACTAAGAAATTTTGGGGGGAAGCAGTGCAAACTGCAGCATATATTATGAATAGAAGCCCAACACAGGCTTTAGAAAATAATGTTACACCTGCTGAACTTTGGTATAATAAAAAGCCAAATGTGAGTAATTTGAGAGTTTTTGGTAGCACAGCATATTATCATATACCTAAGGAGAAAAGGGAAAAATTTGATCAAAAGGCTGAAAAGGGAATTATGGTTGGATATGTTCAAAATGGTTATAGATTATGGGATGTTAAAAGTGAAAAAATAATTGTGGCTAGGGATGTTAAATTTGATGAGAATCATAGTTATCTTAAACATAATCATATAGAAATTGAGGTAGATGAAATGCTAGGTACAGAAAATGAAGTTAAAGTTGATGATACAAATGATATTAATGAAGTTAGAAATATAGAACAAGATGAAATAGAAATGAGAGATAGAAGGGGACGAGATATAAGATTACCTGAAAGGTTTAACGATTATGAATTATATATGGCATTTAATGTAATGGGTTTTGTAGATAACGTTCCAGATTCTTATGAGAATTTAAAATTTAGATCAGATAAAGAACTATGGCAAGAAGCAATGAAAAGGGAAATAGAGTCTATAAATAAAAACAAAACTTGGGAAATAGTAGAAAAGCCAGCGAATATTCAAATATTAGATACAAAATGGGTATATGCGTTTAAGTCTTATGAAAATGAAGAAAAAGATAAGTATAAAGCGAGATTAGTTGTTCGTGGGTTTGCTCAGGATTCATATTATGATTCCATATATTCACCAGTAGCGAGGTTAACTACAATTCGAACTTTATTAAGTATAGGAAATCAATATTCTTATTATTTTAGACAGCTAGATGTAAAAACTGCTTTTCTAAATGGTGTACTTGATGAACCAATTTATATTTATTCACCGAAAGGTGTGGAATTTGTTTCTGATAAAATTTTAAAATTAAATAAATCACTGTATGGTTTGCGCCAGTCATCCAAATGTTGGAATAATGAAATTAATGCTTACTTATTAGAATTAGGTTTTAGGAGATCAGAAAATGATCATTGTTTATATGTTTTGAATTATAAAAATAATAAGTTGTATTTACTAATGTATGTTGATGATTTTATATTGGCAGGGCAAAACTTAAATGAAATTGATATCATTGTAAATAAATTAATGGAAAGATTTGAGATAAAAGATAAAGGAAACCTTGAACATTTCTTAGGATTACAAATTGATTATGATAGAGAGAAGGGCATTTTAAAACTGACACAATCAGATTATATTAAGAAAGTATTGAATAAATTTAATATGGAAAACTGTAAGAGTATAAATACACCTTTAGATTCAAAATTAAAATTAGATAATAGTGGTGATATATCAGATAAACCAATTAGACAGTTAATTGGGTGTTTAATGTATTTGATGTTGGGTACGCGCCCCGATATTTGTTTTTCTTTGAATTATTTAAGTAGATATCAAGATAAGCCAACTGATGAGATTTGGACTTATTTAAAGAGAATACTTAGATATTTGCGTGGTACAATTTTTCTTGGTTTACAATATAATAGACGGATAAATCAACAAGGTTTACTTTGCTTTGTAGATGCCGATTGGGCAAATGATGTGATCGATAGAAAATCTGTTACAGGTTGTTTGTTTAAAGTTTTTGGTAACAGTGTTTCTTGGACAACAAAGAAACAGCACTGTATAACTCTATCTACCACCGAGGCTGAATTGGTAGCATTATGTTATGCTGTCGCTGAGGGACTATGGTTCAAGAAATTATTGCTTGATTTTGATTTAGACATAAAAAATATTACTTATTTTGAAGACAATCAGGCGTGTATTGCCTTGATCAAAAATCCAAGTAATAATAAAAGGGTTAAACATTTAGATTTAAAATTTAAGTTTGTTTGTGAAAATTTGGAAAAGAAATATATCGACTTACAGTACATTGACTCAAAGTCACAACAAGCAGATATTTTTACAAAAGGTCTGAATTATGTTTCTTTTTCAAGATTAGTATATCAGATAGGCTTAAGGGATTTTAGCGAAGGGGGGTGTTGAGTGTAACGCTAAAATACGCCTTTTCTGTTATATGTCATATGTCAAATATATTGTAATGAGATTAACTTCCTGTTTAATAGTTGAAGAAAGGTGATGTAATGTATAAGAGGTTAATGTGTAAAATACAAACCTGAAAGCTAAATCGAGTTTATTTGAAACAATCCTATAAAAATATCAATAACTTTCAAGCCAATCGCCAATCAACTTTCTATTTATCTACCTTTCTGTAGTTCAAGTAGATGTTGCCCACTCCGTGATTTTCACGAATTAATTAATAATTTGTCAGGTTATAAATATACTTAAATTATATACTCATTGGACTGCTTAAAAATGTAGATTTGAATATTAAGAGCGAAGCTCGGTGACCAGATATTTTAATTTATACGAGGATTTAGAAATATTGAGAGAATTACAGAGGAACCCGGTTAACTGTGTCAATACTCAGGTCAATTTAAATTGCAATTTTAACACTTTGTTTAAACTGTTGTGGGAATGTCAGGATGGAACTTTTCAGATTTAACATGCCATATTTATTTCCTTTCTTTTTTGATTGAGATTCTCAATATCAATTCTTTTGGTTTCAGAGTTGTTGAGAATCTTTGTCAAAAGAGCTATTTTAACATCGTTAGTTACTGTAGTCACTACCATTTAAAGTCAGCTGTCTCTTGTCATTTACTTAAAAATACTTTCACTGCTTTATAGAATGTCGCATCGATAACAAATTTTTTAAAAATTTTGATATAAAAAAACCTTCAAACAGATGTAAAACGTACGGTTCACCCTCTTGAAGAGGTTTTTGAGACGGCAAAAGATTCCTTTGAGAGGGCATAGGGATGATGGCCTAGTGGATGACGAGGCAGGACCTTCGAACGAAGGAAACTATATAGAGCTCTTTAAATTTAAAGTTGCTAGTGGGGACAACATTTTGAAGATGCATCTTGCAACAGCGTCGTCAAGAGCAACTTACATTGGGAAAAACACTCAAAATAATATTATTAAGTGCTGTGAAGAGGAAGTAACTAGTATTATACTCGAAAGAGTTCGTCAAGCAGGGTACTACGCCATTTTATTCGATGAGACCACAGACATTTCTCATATAGAACAACTCTCTTTCAGCATAAGATATATTTATGACAATAAAATACGTGAAGATTTTCTGAAATTTATTGACGCCTACGATGACAAATCCACAATTGGAATTGATGATGACCCACTAAGTGAGCGTAAGCTATCTGGCAAAGCATTAGGTACAATAGTTTTGAGGATAATGAAAGAACTGTCACTTGATCTGAATTTGTGTGTATGCATTGGGACAGATAACTGCAGTGTTATGTCATCTGAAGCAGTAGGAGCAGTAAAAGAAATAAGTTGGCAAGCAACAAATGCATGCAGAGTACCCTGTTATAATCATGCTCTTAATAATTCCTTATCAAAATCCAATACTGTAATGAATGTGAGAAACGCAGTTGGTATTATGAAATCAGTTATTTCATTTTTCAATATGTCTGCAAAGAGAAATGTCGTTATAAAAAATATATTAAAGAAACAGTTATCAGGACCATGTGAAACAAGGTGGGCAGAGCGACATAACGGAGTCCTACAATTCTACACATATTTTACTGAAATTGTAGATGCTCTTACTCTCATTTCAACGTGGAAAGATACGCAGACATCCTCAAAAGCTGCTTCTTTACTTCATTCACTTTGCACTTCTGAGTTTCTTGTTTCTACTTTCTGTTTGGTAGACATTTTGCAAGTTACCCTTCCGGTTAGCAGATTGCTACAGATGCCTGCTCTGGATCTTAATCGAGCCTCAAATAATGCTATTCAAAACACCCTTTCTACTTTAGGGAAAAAAAGAAGAGAATGAGATTCCGTGTTCTCTGAGGTGTTTCCTAGAGTTAGCAAACAAGCTGATGCAGTTGGTGTCGAACTAAAAGTGCCTCGCATCACGGGAAGACAAATTAATAGGGAAAATTTTGCCGGCAGTACACCGGAAGAATATTTTAGAAGGTGCATTTACATTCCCTTATTTAAAAATATCTGTGAAGATATGAAAGAGAGGTCTGGAAATTCAACCCTCCAATGTTTCGGACTCAGGAATTTAATTCCAAAAAATTTATCAGAAGACGGTGTTGATTTTCAGACCCAACAACAACAGCTAGAAAGGGTTTTAGAACAGTTTTCACCGGCCTTAAATCAAGAGCGTTCTTTCTCCACCTTGCGCTCAAGAATGACTGAGGAACGTTTGACTGGATTGTGCTTGTTACACGTCCATAAGGACATTGATATTGACATTGACAAAATTATTGACCGGTTTTCTAAATGCGATTTTGCGATTTTGTCATGTATCTCTGCTTTTGGGTTGGGGGCTGGGGTTTCTCATTTTTTATTTATTTAATTATTTTTATGCAAACAAGCTACTGTTAGTGTTTGTTTTTGTAAATATTTTGATTTTTTATAAGTTTTTTTTATTTGCTGTTCAATGTTAAAAAAACTCTACCTAAGTATTTGTTTTTTGTTAATTTTTTTACTGCAAACCCAAAATATTAAACTTTTATATATAACAGCCGACTTTGCCCCCCCCCCCCAAATCTCCGGGCTGTAGCCGCCGCTGTTATATATGGTGCCAATTTAAAGAAATAAAAAACATAAAGCAATAAGGAATGACTGTTATAAAAATTAAGTTGTCTTCACCTGTTTGCCAACTTAAGTTGTTCCTACCAACCATTCATTTCTCTAAAATGCAGATTTGATTTCTTGCAATCATAACTAAAAAATACCCTTTTAACCTTTCACTATCTACATCCTCGTTTTAAACGGTTTATTTAGAGACGAAAACTAATACTCAATTTCGCATTAATAAGAGCAAAGTAAACATTCCTAAGGTCATACAAATTCATTAAACTGCTCACGTCTTTCTGGTTTCAAGCCCCGAACATCGCATCGCATCGTGACTTAAATGATTGCACAGTAGCCAGTAGGACATCCGATTTAGTGATTCCGTACTCGTAATTGTGATTGTATTAAGACCCTCTTCAAATAAATTGTGCAGCAGTTGCACCGGCGCCGGCGACCGCAAATGCAATAGCTAATTAGAAAGAGAGTGCTCATTTTGAATAATTAGTAGAAACATGTTGGGGATTTAATTGTAAGTTGCAAATTAAAAGACAGGTGTGTAATTTTAAGTACGAGGGTAATCTCAGAAATACCCGATCGGACGTATAGATGGCGGTTGTTTGAAAAGAATGACTAGGGTAGAAAGGGTAAGCTTGAAGTCTGACGACGCCACCGACATAACCTTAAACTGGACGGCTAATGACGTATGATAGAAATTGATCAATTACGAGGATGACTAGTGTCCATAAGGCATGCGCATTGTGTTTGTCATATTCACCGACATAACCTTAAAGTCTATGTTCCGACATTGGCGTACCTTAGGGAAAATGATTGGGTCTAGAACGAAAATAAGTGGAATGATGAAAACAATTTAGGATTTAGGTTGGAGTTTTCATTTACTGATTGGAAATAGTATTATTTGTAAGAACAGAATGTTTTTTATTGCAAAATAGTACAGTACAGGTATAAATAGCTGTATCGTTCGAGTAAGACATATAGTATCCTCAATTTATAAGCTTTAAAAGGCACGTCTCCTTTGATACCACCAAAAACACATGACCCTTTAAGCGTAAGTAAAAATTGCATCTAAATAACTGTATTTTTGAGTTCTTTTTGTAAAAAAGTAGATTGGAATTTCAATTTTCCTTACGGTTCCTACAATACAAGTAAACAGAATATATATTTCAAAAATATTTCAGGATGAAGGAAGTTTGTATATTTTTTATAAAATAAAAAAAAAGAAAATGCTCAAGTCATAAAATTATTTTATTGATTTTGAAACAATATCAGTTTGGTATAATAAATGTGTGTGAATCAAAGTTGTTGAATAGATGCATGGTACAATTTTATTGTGTGTTTCTTATATTGACTTACCTATGAAACATAACACCTTTGGGATGTTTTGTTGAACGGTTCTTACACCAAAGTACAAAACACTTTGTTCGAAATCGAACATTTAATCTACGCCCATGGCAATAAAAGAAAATAAAAATATCCAAAAAGCACGCTTATGTACCTGCCTGGTAACAAAAGAACAGTATAACACGTGTCGTGAATCAAGGCCATCGCGCAGATACGAATTAACGCGGAAGTAAGTCACCGACTAACAAGAATATCATACTTCAATGCGGAAGCTGCTTTGTCGGCATACGCCTTTTAAATATACCGCGACTCACTGACGCAACAGCAGGTCGCCAGGCAGAGATAAAAACACACATCTATGAAGCCGCAAACGAGCTGTGGCGATTGGCCAAAGGGATTTTGCCCAACGGCTGGCCTTTCGAATAGATCAAAAATAAAATCAGTACAACATCAAACTCCGCGTGGATTAGGTCGCAATCTAGGGACCGTTCATGCGTAATAAAATCAGCAATTTAAATCATACAAAATTGCATAATACCAAATGCATACTTTTACTTAACTCACCCATTTCTTGAGCAATTGCACCCCAGTTTTGAATCATTGTTAACTTCTACATTTGTTAAAAGTGTTTTTTACGAAAGTTATTGTTAATATAAAAATATCAAATAACCTGTGTATGCTTTCATTACAAATCACAATACAGTCCACAATCTACTCAGCCAGCTTAAGCTTCAATAAGTTGGGACAGACTCATGTACAGGGTGCAGTCTAAAAAGTTTGGGTCTCCAAATAATTGGTAACAAGTGGAATCGCCCAAAACACACTTCATTTTTACAATAAATTCACTATCGAGTATCGGTCAAACACGAAACAGAACAGTGGACGCCTATGAACAAAAAACAATCCTCGAATCGGCAAAGCTCGAGAACCGAAACCCAGATGTCAAAGGTACTGGTGTCCTTTGCGCATTGCGCAGAGACGTTTTCGGAATGTTCAATTGGATGAGTTTCTTGTGTGGTGGGAATATGGATATTAGCCGTCTAGTTTAAGGTTATGTCGGTGGACGACGCTACCAAGAATAAAGGTCCCCAAGAAAGCTTACTCTAATGTCAAAACGATTGAAATTATTTCGAAGAAAAAATTTGTCGGAAATTCAATTTAAGATTCTAGGAATTGTACCTACCTGTTTTAAAAGTGATCTGAGAGCAATCAAGTATTTTTTATTCTAAAAACACATATTTAACCAGCTTTTGTATATATCACATATATTATTTCCTAACTGAATTAGTAATTTAGCGGATTATTCTAATGCTTAATACATAAAATTGTATTTAGTTTTATTTTTATATATCGTACCTTACAAACAGTAATATTTATGCCGCATTCAATAAAACGTCTTTCCAGTCTACCCCTCAGTTAGGCCTTTCTTTACAATCTCTGTAATTCATGATCTACTAGCAGCTAGTTTCAAGAGAAACATTTAAAGAAAGTCACAATAATTGCGCTAAAGATATTTTCAATAAATTGTTACAAATAACCTTCATTTTATTCATTCGTTCTGAAATAATAAACTATACATTTCGATTCCAACAAAAATTAAGCTGCTTTTATATTATTACAAAAATATTAAAAATTAAGATGTCCTTGTTTACATTACGAATGGCAACATAACCTCAAAAATATGCGACATTTGTTCGTCGTTAAATGTCTTATATTATTATTTTGAATTCTTATTAATAAAAATACAGTTTGATATAAAATAATGCGATAGAATGTCAAATATTCTGAAAAAATTACATATTTTTGATTTTTATTTTCCAAAAGTTTACTGATCATTCGTAGGGTTCAGGCCATAAGTCACGTGATGCGAATGCTGCTCTCCTATTGTGGACCCAGTGGGCCCGACGAGGTCATAGTAAATCAAAAAGTATTTTACATTGGAAGGTATAGGAGTATCCAGGCCATTACGCTACGTTGTTCAGTATTTGTTTGGCAGTTACCAATAGTGAACACCTCAGTCCAACAAATAGTAAGGCAAACAGTTCTACTATGAGCCAGGCAGATTCTCACAGTAGGGAACGGAACACCCAGAGGCAGAAAACTACGTTGAAGAGCCATTGTCAGGGATGCTACCATACTTAAAAGGACGAAGTCATCTAACTATCAAGGGAACCACAATAGATGTGCAAAGGTCGCAGTGAAAAGCTTCTGCATTATTGAGCTGATAAATGTTGGCCATAAAAATTGAATTTTTCTTTTTTATCTACTACATCGACTCTTTAAAATTCAGGCTCCTAATATAAATGTCTTAACAAGAAAACTTGATCTCACAAAGGCTTTTGATTGCTTAAATTTAGATTTTGTCGAAGAAAACTATATGCCTTGGGCTTTCGTGTTAATTTTTTGTCTTGGTTGATGTCATATTTAAGAGATAGGAAAATTGTCGTTAAAATAAATCAAACTCAATCAAATGAAACAGTTATTAATCTGGGTGTTCCTCAGGGGTCTGTACTTGGGCCACTTATATTTCTAATGTTCATTAATGATTTACCAGAATATATGAACACGGACTGTGAGGTTATATACGCAGATGATGTATCCTTCGTAACTCATGGCAATTCCCATAAAGAACTGTCAGATAAATTAAGTGTGCTCTACAACAAATTTAGTAGATGGTGTTTGAAGAACCATGTAATTCTAAATCATGGAAAAACGACACGGCAATCTGCTCCGTATTCCGCTTCACCGGACAACATTCTATGAAAAAGAGTCAATTTATTTAAAAAATCTTTCAAGGATCTTCTGTTACAATATGCATTGCGAGGGGTAAACCGCGAGGTCCATTTTGGTGTACAGACCTCGTCCATTAGTAGCCATTACTCAGCCATTACTAGCCATTAGTAGCCATTACTCGGCCATTAGTAGCCATTATTAGCCAGTACTAGCCATTAGTAGCCATGACTAGCCATTACTAGGCATTAGTGAGCCATTACCGGCCATAACTAGCCCATAGTGAGGAGCCATAACTAGCCATTAGTATACAAAAAATTAACTCGCGGTTTACCCCTCGATGCATTCTATAATATAACTGAATTTATGGATTGTAACTTTTATTATTATTGTAAATTTTAAACTGTTGTTCCTGACATGTATGCTTTGCACTTTATCATTTTAATCTCAAGTTAGTAAGTATTTTTATACCCTATTTTTTTAAATATGGTACTTTTGTAATCTTTTGTAGGTCTTGATAAAGGAAATAAACATTTCCGAAAGCTCGACCATATAACAAAGAGTATTCTTTAACCTAACCCAGTTGACTGCATCTTCAAGATTAATCCTCGTATTTCTCGGATTTAAACCTTTTTTCTTCAACTAGTCAATCAAGACTACCCTTCAGTTTTATCTGATTTACTATAAATCATATAAAATAATAGAAACATGAACAATCGGTGTAACAATCTTTTCGAGCGATAATTCGCTCGACTTAATGTTGTTCTCTCTTGACAACGAGAAGCAATACTGAATCAATTGGGGAAACAAGTAAGAAAGGCGTAGTATTCATTTAAAATAACGCACGCATCCTTCCAGGAAATGGGAGAGGATATGAATTCATAACGTTTCCCTTTTTATTTTAAAATAAATCAATCTCTTTTTTTTATTTTCTTTTAATCGACCTTATACCTCAACGTTTCCCTAATCGTAATAAGGAAAATACTGAACGAAAAGTCAATTTATCATGAAAACAATAGCATGTTGAATGGCTTTTGTTCTTTTATTTATCACCCTTCTGTTTATCCTCTGCATAGAAAAAGTAAACTCTCTAAAGACTGGTTACTGATACGGCGAAAGAACAATTTATGGGATGTGAAAAAGTATTGCCAGGCTTTGATCAAATGTTTTATCTTTTAGCTGGTCCTTAATTTGTTTTTTGAACTAGTGACCTTCACGGATTCTTAGCTGCCGGGTAGTAGATGAAAACCAAAGAGAAAAATATATACAGGATAATACAGGCCCACAAAAAAATAAAAGTGTTCTGAACTTTACAGGCTACCCTTATGAATTTTGAGCCGCTGAATCCGAATCCGACCTCAGAATTTACCCTACATCCTACGATGTTTCCCTAGCCTAGGGTAAAAATGTGTTTGATACAAATTTTGAGCCGCTAAATCCGAATCCAAAAGTAGAATTTCTCTACAGTACTCTAAAATTTTGAGCCGCTGAATCCGAATCCGACCTCAGAATTTACCCTACATCCTACGATGTTTCCCTAGCCTAGGGTAAAAATGTGCTTGATACAAATTTTGAGCTGCTAAATCCGAATCCAAAAGTAGAATTTCTCTACAGTACTCTAAAATTTCCATAATGTAGGTGAAAAATGTATAACTGAGCATAACTTAAGGTTTCATGGAGATTATATTTTTTGCACGAGTAAGCTGATATCTTTCAGTATCTCTGTATCTGTATCTGTAGAGTAGGGATGGTGAGTTAGTCCCACAGCACTTAGGTCACATTTGACCCATTGTACATCATCCCGAGGAGTTGTCCTCCTAGGTAATCGTCCATCCTGTCCTTTCCAGGAAAGTAGACAAGTCACTAGGAGATCTCCTTTATATCGGTAAGTGTAGAAAAGGACTCACTGAACACGCACTCTCTCATTGATGATAACTCCGGGCAATAGCATAGGACATGATTGACCGTTTCGTCTTCCTGTTCACATATCCTGCATAGAGGTGTGTCCACTAGCCCCATTGTATTGAGGTCTTTCCTTAGTTCACAGTGGCCAGTCACAAATCCTACTGCTAGACGTAGGTTTTTCCTGGCCATCGCCGAGTATTTCTTCGACGCCAGCTTCCCAGGGTCGCCCACGGTGACCCTGGCAAAACTGCATACCTTGAGTTCATCCCATCTCTTTAGAGATTGAGCATGGGTGTAACGTTTGGCTATTTCCGCAATTACCTAAGTCGTCAAGCAGTAGGTGTCGCTGGATCCTAAAAGTCTTAGTCCAGCCGCTTCCCTGGCTAGGTAATCGGCAATGCGGTTACCTTTACTCCTGTCGTGCCCTTTAATCCACCTCAGGATAATATTGTTATCTACTAAGGCGTTAGCTGAAGCTTGATGGAGCTCTAATACTAGTCCTGTCTATTCAAGGATAGTAGTGCTTGTCTGCTGTAAGGGCAGATTATTATGTTTTGCCAGAAATTCTTCTTCTGGTTAGTTCCTTTGTGGCAATTGAGATACCAGCCAGTTCTGTTTGAATCACGCTGGTATTTTTTCCCATTCCCAACTTAACTCTTAGGCTTAGTGATCTGGAGTAGACACCACATCCTGACCTTTTTTGGTTTTGGAGCCGTCTGTGTCTATGCGTATTGCATTTGCAGCATCTGAATCCGTGTTCTGTTTTATTTGTATTTTGTAGAATTATTAATGACTAAATAGTTACATTTTTTAAAGTTAAATTTTTTCAGAGCCATAATTTTGGACAAGGAATATTATTTTATGTATTATTTCACATTTTGTTATAGGGGGCGCCACATGAATGATTCCTGATAATGAAATTAAGTGACATCCTTTTGTTGACGAAACTTTTTAGTGATTTTGATTAGAAAATATGACGTAAACATCATTTCTATGTAATATTGATACTCTTGTTTAAACACGATAATTTTACCCGTTTTCGAGAAAAACGCGATTGAACACTTCTGAGAAGGGGATTTCAAACAACAGACAATAAAAAACCTGTTACATAAGGCTTCTATTTCAACGGTTTATAAAGCAGAATTAAAAATAATTTAACATGAAAAGAGCAAACTTAAATTAAATGTTCTATGTGGCCTCCTCCGACCTCTATGCCTTTTCTAATTCTTGTAATAATGGATATTAAAGAAAACATTATAAAATTACCTGTTTAATTGCGTTTTTCTCGAAAACGGGTGAAATAATCGTGTATAAACAAGAGTACTAATATTATGTAGAAATTATGTTTACGTCATATTTTGTAATCAAAATCACTAAAAAGTTTCGTCAAAAAAAGGATGCCACTTAATTTCATCATCAGAAATCGTTCACGTGGCGCCCCCTACAACAAAATGTGAAATAATACATAAAATAATATTCCTTTTCCAAAGTTATGGCTCTGTGCCGATTTTGATAACAATTGATAATAGTAATAATAATAATAACAATTAACAATGTAAAAAGAGTAAGAAAGTTGCTAAGCTGCTAAGTTATTAATAATCAGTTGCTCAGGAAAACGAACTTATGTGGAACGAATTAGTTATTTACTGATGTATTTATAAAAATACCTGAGCTTATAAAGAAGGAAAAATGGTTGATATCTCTATGTAAAATTTGATTAAGACATGCAGTCGTTGTGAGTGCTGCTTTGTAAAAAAACCACGTTTTTTCCACGCCTCGCTCGCTTTTTGAACAGGACAGAAATTGCAGTAATTGCAGAAATTGCAGAGTCCAAATTAATTTTTATTTGTTTCGACTTCGCGGTCTATTTAAAATTATCGGTTTTTATTGGTTCACCTCACACTCCCTTCAAATGACCGGAAACTCTTTGTGTTGAACAATCCCGAATAAAACTAAAGGATTAATCCAATCTAACATATGAGGAATATTTTTATGATTTCAAACAAGCCAACTATATAGGTCTAAATGATTACTTAGCCCCAGTAAACTGGGATTTACTATTAAATAATATAAATGTAAATGAGGCGGTTGATCATTTTTACAGCATCCTTTATGAAGGTATAAATATTTTTATTCCAATCAAAAAATATAAACCATCAAACTTTCCACACTGGTGTAATTCAGAACTTAAGTATTTAAATATCTGGTCACCGAGCTTCGCTCTTAATATTCAAATCTACATTTTTAAGCAGCCCAATGAATATATAATTTAAGTATATTTATAACATGACAAATTATTAATTAATTCGCGAAAATCACGGAGTGGGCGACATCTACTTGAACTACTGAAAGGGAGATACATAAAAAGTTGATTGGCGATTGGCTTGAAAATAGGCGGGAAAATAAAAAAAGCTGTCTGTGTTAATTTTCAATTGGCTGTAGCTGTTGTTGACGTTTATCAACTGCTTGTCACAAAGGTTAGTTAAATGCATTAGAAGTTGCCTAGTTTCTGGGGATTTCACCCTTTTAGAGCAACATCTACTGACGCTTGATCTTCGCGAATAGTCACGCGGCACAGGTCCCATCAACAGAAGATCGCTCAGCTCACTCTATTTATCACTATATAAGAAAAACTCTATGTTCAATTGATTTTATTATTTATTGATCTGCAGTGAAGGAAAATTATATGTCTGATATTCATACTTGGGTAAAAACCTCCACAAGAATCTGTGATCAGACTCTCGATGTGTGGCAGATATTAATATCACATTTTTTCAAAGTTTTTCAGTTACAAAAATAGTTCATTCGTACATTACATTACAATTTGTTTTTGCAAAATACAAAGTCACAATCAACCTTAAAATGTACTATGAACAGTTATCACGTTTTGACAGGTGTCACATTTTGACAAGTGTCAATTTTAACTGTTACTCAACGTTCCTATAAATATTTACCTAAACCCATGATTTCTGAAATTGAATTGGCAACGTTGTATTTTCAACTTTGAATTTATGAGATGGCTGTCATTTGACAAGCAAATTATTTATGTCCGTCAAATGAACCTTTCCTTTTTTATACTTTTCATGCGCGTGTCAGTAGTTGTCAAAATTTGTAGGTCATTATGGATAAAAAGCGGCAAATTTAAAATTGAATTCTTTCAGATTGAAACGCCAGAAATTAAATAAAGTCAAACCTTTTTACTACTATACTATACAGAAGAAAGGAGTGCAGTATTTAATTTGCAGAACGTAGTACAGGTTCAAGAGGTAGAAATTTTATTTTTGCCACATCCTTCAATGCTTATTTGTAGTTAAAATTTAAATTTTAATACATCTGATCGGCCTAATAGAGTTTTTGTCTAGATTTAATCTGGTTTCCATGGTTTTTACTGTAATAAACCTGTTATTTTGACAGATAAGTCAGACTTTATTTATTCATAGCCGTATCGTATGTATTTTAATTGATTCGGAATTTTTTGTATTAATATATATTTCAAAATGGCTTCATTCTAAAAATATTATCAGTCCTCCTAAATCCATGAAGGCAGAATTATTAGCAATAGCAAGGCAACATAAAAACAAATTCAAAAAATATATTATAGATGAGATGGCCCGAGAAAAAGGAATTAAAATTCTCAGATTGCCTCCTTACCACGCAGAGTTAAATCCCTTTGAACTGATCTGGTCACAATTATTAAAAGGTTATGTTTCTCAAAACAATACAACATTTAAATTTCCAGATGTGGGAAATTTGTTTTTGAAGGCAGTTTCAGATGTAAATAGAGAACATTGGGGAAAATGCATTGATCATGTTAAAAAGGTGGAAAATTCATTTAGGAAAGTGGATATATCAATGGAAAATTTAATAGAACCTATAATAATAAACCTCAGAAACGACAATTATAGTGACACCAGTAGTTTTAGTAAAGACAGTGACTTTTAAAGATAGTTCTTGAACTAACTTTTTTTTTAATCTTTGAGTTTAGGTAATTACTGAAACGTTACTTTTAATGCCAAGAGATTAAAAAAAGTTTAATCCCAACATATAATCCTCCTTGTTATTTATTGGTTAAATTTAATTCGTTCAAAGTTAAAGTGTCAGATGCATAGGGTTTATTTTTATTTTTTGTAAATAATATAACTTCAAAATTTAATCTACGAAGTGGGTATATATATTTTATATGCTGTGACCTTATTTATATTATAGAAACTTATTTTGCAAAGTACGCCTATGGAATGTGACGTTATATCCCCGCTTTTACTGCGCTCCTCTCTCCTTTATAGTATATATTACTATAGAAACAAGTTATATTATCCCTGTCGTTGCTAGGAAATAAACTAAAAGCTTAACTTTTCTTGTAAATATCCCGGAAGATCGAATTTTCACAGACATGAGACCTACATTTTTTGCCGATTTAGATAGGAATTAGTCTACCCTGAAAGTTTCATTGAATTCTGACGAGTGGATTTTGAGATTCTCCGGACATACATACAAACCTTGCTCGTTTAATAGTATTTGATTACTGAAAAAAAGAAAATACATAAACTGTACAAATCCTCAGGCGACCTTAGATATTACTATCATTTTGTACATCTTAGGGAAGAGTGTTCAAGACCCAGTAATGATTGTTTTAATGACTTTATCTTAAAAACTGAGAACCCAACTTTCTTTTGGAAACATGCCAATAATGAAAAAAAAAACTCTTATAAATTACCTTTATCTATAGTTTATAAAGATAACTTAGGGAATGATAACAATAGCATAGTAAATCTTTTCGCAGAGTACTTTTCAACTGTTTATTCTACTAAACAAGTTAATCAAATTCCGGAAGATTCATATATGCGTGATAACGTAAATACTAGTCGTTACACTGTTAATGTTCAGGAAATTATAGAAGCCATTATGAGAGCTCAAGGGAAACTTTCTTATGGTCCTGATGGCATACCACTTTGTGTATTCAAAAAATGCGTTTTTACTCTTGCTAAAGCCAATCATGGTCTTTTCAATTTAAGTTTAGAAAAGGGCATGTTTCCAGATTTTTGGAAACAAAGATTTCTTTCGCCTATCTACAAATCGGGTATGAGAAATGATATCACAAATTATCGTGCTGTGTGCCTACAATCTGAAGTACCAAAACTTCTGGATTCCCTTATCTCTAAAAAGATGTCTTTGGACACACGGCATATAATTAATTCACAACAACATGGTTTCACATCTGGAAAATCTACTGCCTCCAATTTACTTTGTTATGAACATTACATTATGACAGCTTTTGAAAATAAACTTCAGGTTGATTTTAAAAAATCTTTCGATAGAGTTAATCAGGAATTGTTACTGTCAAACTTATTCGTGGTGGGTATAAGAGGGAGTGTATTTACTTGGCTACAGAGTTATCTGTCGAACAGATCGCAATGTGTTAGATATGCTGGCTCCATTTCATCGGTGATAAATGTGACATCAGGTGTTCCGCAGGGATTACATCTTGGACCAATTTTATTAATTTTGTTTATTAATGATGTGGTGGAAGTCTTATCGGACAGCTGTCGCTTGATATTTGCTGATGATCTTAAGATATTTAGAAAAGTTAAAGATTTAAATGACGTCATTATGTTCAGAAAGACCTAATTAATTTGGTTCATTGGTGTGATATTCATGCCACATTTTAACACTGACACACATTTAATAGAAAGGGTCTAAAATATATATTTTAAGACAGTCTGCCTTTAAATTGGGAATTCAGGTAAATGATTTTCACATCGACGAAATGCTAACTCGTTTAAATCTTCAGTCCTTGAAAAATCGGAGAAGAGACCTTGATTTGTGTTTTTTACACAAACTACTTAGCGGTCACAGTAATTGTCCCGACTTACTGGCTTTAATTGAATTTAACGTAAATGACAGAAGAACTCGTAACACTGAATTGTTTCATATTCCATTTCACCAGACAAACTATGACAGGAATGAACCTATAACTAGACTGTTGAGAACTGCTAACAACTAACAACTATCAACATAATCTCGATATTTTCGACTCAGCATTGTCACGATTTAAAAGTCAAGTCAGGGGCATTAGCTTTTAAATTTTGTACAACTTTTTAAATTTTATATTTTATTTGTATAGGTACCGGGTGGCCCATTAGTGTAGGAAGTACAGTATCTCGCATATAATGTTTCAGATAAAAGTTAAATGGTTTACTTTGTTGCTTATTTTAAAAATATTTTGGAATATACAGAGTGTTCCTTCGAAGTGGGGCAATACAAATCATCATTTTTTTAAATGGACCCCCCTGTAAATTTTTTCGTCATTGACCTGAGCAAAATGTTTTACATAAGGAGGTATTTCCTTTTTTCGAAAATTTTGCGGCGTTGTCAAGTTATTGCTGAAAGTAAGAAAATCTTCGGAAAAGCAGACCACCACAAATGCCATCATAAAAAATTTATGGATAAAATTTAAGCAGACTTATTTGAGACATGCAACACCAAGAGTGAGATGAAATGTCGGTATGTACTGAAAATTACATTTCTCAAACAGGACATTTTATACAGAGCCATTAATTTGACAAACTTCGAATATCAAAAACTTGACTTTTTTAAATGAAACACCCAGTATGTTATGTCACCATTTTGAAGAACTACTTTATTCCTACAATTTTTGTTGCTCCACTTCGAAGGAATACTCTGTATATTCCAAAATATTTTTAAAATAAGCAACAAAGTAGACCATTTAACTTTTATCTGAAACATTTTATCATACTCCTCATTATACGCGAGATACTGTACTTCCTCACACTAATGGGCCACCCGGTATGTAATTTTTCAATATGAATGTAATTAGGAATGTTAAGAATTATTTATTGCTGTATTATTGTAAATTGGTTATTCCGTTAATAAATAAATAAATAAATAAATAAATAAATAAATAAATAAATAAATAAATAAATAAATAAATAAATAAATAAATAAATAAATAAATAAATAAATAAATAAATAAATAAATAAATAAATAAATAAATAAATAAATAAATAAATAAATAAATAAATAAATAAATAAATAAATAAATAAATAAATAAATAAATAAATAAATAAATAAATAAATAAATAAATAAATAAATAAATAAATAAATAAATAAATAAATAAAATACCGAACCGACACAAGCCTTGATCTCACGGTTACTGTTAATTGTTAATTTGCAAATGACCATGAGCGTGCGTAATGTTTTTATCTTTATTAGAAATTTAATTAGTGTCCATAATTGGCTTTTATTATTTACAGTTCATTTTAAAATTATTTCGAAAAAGATAAATTTGTAGAAGCATTAACCCTTAAGTGGCTATTTTATTTTAAATCAGCCACTTTAAAGACTGGCAGTAAAATAATAAATGTAACGTTTCCGCCTTCTTAATTAATTTGCCCAATTAAATCGGAAAGGGTATTCATAATCAAGGAATATACAAACTAATGAACGTTTTGTTCTAAGCCAATTTATGTTCAAATAATTTAACTACATAACATGGAACGAAATTGATAAATAAGAAACAAAAACTTTTGGTGAAAGACGGGAATTTGAAGCATTTCAAAGCGTTAATGAAGAAGAATCGCCCAACGAAAATGAAAGCATCACGATGAAATGAAGCGAGCCTTCATAAATCAAGCTTTTAAAGAATTTGAAAAGATTGGAAACATGTGCCGGTTTCCAATCTTTTCATTTTAGTTTTCGTTTAATAAAAACGTTCGAAGCAAATTAATGAGCTTACGGAATCCCGGTACCTTTAAAATTTCTATTAATACACATGGATAATGCCAGTCACAATCAATATTTAATAAACAGGTTAAAACAAATTCTTGCGTCGAGGGAATATATTTTAATAATGGAGTCGTTCGTTCACTAGTTGAATTTTAAATTTTAAAAGATTGGATGCATGTGCTGTTTTTTTAATTCTTTTATGCCGGTCTGCACTTTAAAAAATTGTTCGAAGAATATAAATGAGGTTAGAGCGTTTAAAATGTTCACTAACAAATGTGGATAATGATCAATCAATAGTTCACGTAATAAAATGATTCGTTTTATTAACGCTGGTAAAATGGTAAAAAAGTATAACGAACAGGCTAAAACTCTCATTTTAAATATAATCGAATATTTCAAAAACCAGGTTACGGTCTGGATCTACACTGCAATCATAACACCTATGCTAACGTACGGTGCGATTGTATGGGGAGTCAAAACTAGCCAGCGGACAGTCGTACGCAAATTGGATCAGATCCACAGAATAGCATGCCTCAACATAACGGGGGGCATGAGAACCACACCAACTGGAGCAATGGAGGTGATCCTTGGTCTCACCTCCCTTGATATATTTATTAAGGAGGCTGTGGTGATGACCATGACACGGCTACGCTCTACAGGTATACAACCTAACGTAGGATCTGGTCAGTCGAGGTATAACTTGTGGCACGAGGTCCTTGGAGAGGTCCCACTGCTACAAGCCAACACAGATTCGCTTGCACCAAGATATGCCTTTCACATGCCCTACAGGGTAATAACAAAAAACGTACAAGAGGCTACATTGGCAGCAGGTGCCTTGTGCATCTACACCGATGGGTCTAAAACAAATGAGGGGTCAGGCTGTGGAATTTATTCCAGATCCCTGAATCTCAATATAAAATGGGCAATGGGTTCTAATGCCAGTGTAGCTCAAACAGAGCTCACTGCTATCTCCATCGCCGCAAAAGAGATTACCAGAAGAAACATTACTGGTAATAATATTTACATCCTTACGGACAGCAGACAGGCACTACTAGCTCTGGATAGACCACGCATTACATCAGGTCTAGTACTAGAATGTCACCAGGCCCTGATCGAAGCTTGCAACAACAACGTGGTCACGTTAGCTTGGATCAAAGGTCATGGAAAATCAAAAGGCAACCGTGCAGCTGACTCTTTAGCTAAGAAAGCAGCCTCCCATAAACTTTTGGGACCTGGCACTTTCATACGCTTATCGGCATCAGCTGTGGCTGACCTACTGAAGAAACACTCCCTTCACAAGTTTAAGGGTAGATGGGACGACGAAACAGGTTGCAAGCTAGCCAAGGAACTATTACAGTATCCGAACAGCGAAACAGCCAAAAAATACATGACTATGAACAGACAGAAACTGCGCACAGCCACAGGTATCCTGACTGGCCACTGTTATCTACGAAAACACCTCTACAGGATGGGGTTATCTGACACTCCACTGTGTAGAGGATGTGAACAGGAAGACGAGACTGTCGAATACATTCTTTGCGAATGCCCGACATTTTCTTTTCGGCGAGCGGTGGCTAACACATGCCAACATGAGGGAGCTACCTTCAGGCGACGTCATCGCCTACTTTAAACAAGTAGGCTGGCTGACGAGCTAGAAGGAAGGCTCAACCTCAGAAGGACGCACAATGGGCCAAATGTTGCCTACGTGCTGTGGGGTGACCCACCCTTCTAGATTTACAGATACAGAGATGCCGGTCTGCACTTTAAAAAATTGTTCGAAGAATATAAATGAGGTTAGAGCGTTTAAAATTTTCACTAACAAATGTGGATAATGATCAATCAATAGTTCACGTAATAAAATGATTCGTTTTATTAACGCTGGTAAAATGGTAAAAAACGAACAGGCTAAAACTCTCATTTTAAATATAATCGAATATTTCAAAAACCATAGTGATTTTGATGAGACGTAAAAGTAACATCAGGGCTGATTGGTGCACTTTTATAGTATATTACGTAACAAGAGTGGTAAGTAACCCATTACGCACGAAGTGCGTACATTTTACGAGTGTGTAATGGGCTTACAACTCGAGTAACGTACTATACTTTTTCTACGCCCACTTATTTTCTTCTATTATTAGTGCAACATTTAATCTTTCCAGATGACAGTCGTGAACTCCCCCCAACCCATAATACCATATGACAAGTGAGATTGGATGAGTGCATAGTATACTGTTTTTAGGTGATGAATATCCAAGAATTGCGACAAATATCTAAATCTACCAATGAGTCCTCTGATTTTTTTCGTTACAAAATTAACATGTAAATCCCAACGTAAATGTTTATCGATCATGATACCCAGACTCTGCTTCAGGTATTGTCGTATCTTCATCGATATTCAAGTCTCCTAAGTGTGGCAAATTGTTAAGGTAGGACGTAAATGGGAGATAATAAGTTTTATTTAGGTTTAGAGTAAGTTTGTTATATTGGAACCACTTCTTAATGACTTGAAAGTCAGTTTCTGCCTTGAGCTTTAAGTTTCCCCATGTATCTGCTGTATAAAATAATACCGTATCATCAGCAAAACTGAGAACTGTCCCTCGGGAATCAATATTTAAGAGGCTATTTATATACAATGTGAACAATAGGGGGCCTAACACAGTGACTTGTGGAACACCAAATGTAACAGTTCTCGGTTCGCTGATGTTTTCATTTAGGCGAATTTGTTGACGATCTGTCAAATAACTTTTCAGAAGATCATGAGTTTTTCCTCTAATACCATATGAATATAGTTTTTCAAGTAATATTTCATGACTTACGGTGTCAAACGCTTTTGACAGGTCTATAAAAATACTCTCAGCATCGAATAAATGGCCCATAGAGAAGATGGCTTCATAATTTTTGATGTTTCCTCAAAATACACAAGCAAAACATTCTCCAAAAAGGATTTAACGTTATTCTTGTGTCGCCAATCCATAAATTTTCGATAGGTAATTTCGTACCTTTCTTTAGATTTTAGCGGTAACAAATTATGTGGGCAGCTTGAGCTTTTTCTAAAATCCGGTGGAGTGCTCATAATTTCATCACTTTCACTTTCAGACATATTCGTAGGTAAAGTTAAGAAAATCTTCGGATACAATATTTTGTGACAATATAAAAAATAACATGACGTTTATTTCTATACAAACGCGGGTTATTTTTTGAAAAATTGTATAATGTGTTGCCGACATTTAGGGACATCACTCTTTTAATTCAAAATGTATCTCGCTAATGCTAAAAGTTTTTATGTTTTTCAATTGACTAAATTTATGTAAATAGTCCAAATAAAGTGGTACGTAGATAAAAATTTGATTGCAATTTGATTATATTAGGAAATTTAAGTTTTGTTATCAAAAAGCACGTGTATGTTAGGAGATCTCATTACGTTCATGTTATTGTTAAATGTCATTTACAAGGAATGTTGACAGTGCGATTTTTAACGTTTACTGACGTGGGCGTAGAAAAAGTTATAAATGTTTGTAGGCGTTAATTGAACAGTTAACAAAAAAGTATACTCGTTTGCACTTTAGGGGTTCCAGTTATTTTTTATAAAATTGGACAAAGTGCGCCAACCAACCACGAATCGTGAGGCAAGACAACATAGACAAGTGTTTAATAAAAAGAGGAACATAAAAATGTTATTCTGGTATAAAGCGCCTTTCAAAAAATAACAAATTAGAACCTAAAATAAAATAAAAAATATTTCTTTACGAAGATAATTTCAATAAAAATTTGTCACTATAATGCACAGTTCAAACATTTAAAAAAAACATCGGTATCCTCGGCACCGGTGCACTGGAACTCCACACAAAAATAATACCATTTTGGGAGGTACTTATTAGGTAATAGGGTAGGCCGAAAAAAGTTTTTTACTTTACCATACGAAGTGGTAAAGTATTGTAATCGCAAAAAAAAAGTTCAGCTTTCAGTGGATTTACATGTTTTGAGACCCCCTAAGTCATTTAAGACCATTTCCAGAAAATGTATGTATGGAGTATGGAGTCCGGAAAAATTTGTGTGCGCTCTAACTCCAACTGCGATCGGAATTTCCTAACCAAATTTTATATTTATCATTTTTACAACATGCTAATGAGTACAATTAAAATATAAATTGCAATTTCGGTACATAGTAGGAGTATTGTTTGAAATCTTTGTTAACTCATTGATAACGTTTGGTGTAGGTAAATCATTAATGTTGTTAATGCGTCTAGCTGTAGAGTGAGAAGCTCGAGGAGTAGCTGCAGGATCTTCTGTTTTCTGTTTTTTAGCTACTGTAGCCAGTAATTTTAATTGGTTGTTGTTCACCAAGCCCTTCTTTAGCCAGGTTACTGACTGCTGTCGACCGCACAGAGTGGTTTGTTATTTTTATTTCTTTTGTATTCAATCCTGCCTTCTCTGCTGCTTTTTTAGTCCATTTGGAAAGTTCGTTTTTTCCCACTGTAGTGTTTTTGTACCATCCACTTGATTGTTCTTTGTTCCATGATGGGTTTACTGTTAACAATAATCTTAGTTTAACCATTAGAATTTGAAAAAGATGAACTGGACAAAAGGTATGGCTCTTTGTGTTGGGGACCAGCCATTTACTATCGGCCATTTTTTTTCTCCACCCAGGGCCGTTTTATTGAAGAGAGGATTATATTCTGCTCTTCCTAAAAAGTTGGATTTTTGAAAATCAGTTATTTTAAAAACTATGTAACTATGTTATCTACCTCTTTTAATCCCAAAATTATCCTCTTCCTCTTTAAAATAATGAACTCTGCAATTGACTCCTTCTCCACCTCTCCAGGCAGGTTCTACAGAAGAGATATGGTAAAATTTTCGCTGGAGTCCCGCCGGAGTGTCTTCGTCCCATAATAAAACCATTGCGTAGTGTTCTTCCAATTTTAATGAAGCAGAGCTCGACTTCCTTTTATTGGTGCACATCTGCAAATTCCTTCGTTTTGCATTACTAGACTTGAAGATGATATCTTTAAATGGCTCAAAAATATTTTCCACTTCATAAAATACATCTCTTGAATTTTTTTTGTAACGATGTTCCATATTGTCTTCACAACTAGGTCTCTGTAATTTTCACCGTTTTCTTTCTTAATATTCCACGCCCAATCTTTCAGGATTAGGTTTAGTTGCTCTAAACTTGTAGTTTCCAAAAGCTCGTATTTCCTTGCCTTGCAGAATTCCGTAAACTGTTTCCATATTGACGTCTGGATTTTAATGGTATTGTACGGTACACTTTTCTCAATCGCCAGATCAATATTAGTCATAGAATCACTTCCACAGCGACTCATTTTCACAATAAATTGACAATAAAATCAGAAAAATTGTTTAGCGTCGTTTTCTGGTGACCTAGGAGACCATAATTACTTGTTATCAAAGGTATTGCAATTGTTGGTGACAACAGCTGTCAAGTTTTGAAGCGGGTAAACTCGAAAAAACTGCTGACAGGATCTGTCATACAGTCTTTTTACCTAGGAACCATTTGTAATTCAAAATTGCGCGTTTGTTATTGGTGAAATTAAGACGAGGCAAATAGTCAGGTAAATTGGGCATGGAGTTCCAGTGCGCCCCCTCGACACAAGTTTGATATGCCCTTAGATCATATATGCTTCGCTAGATACGGCATCCTATAGTGTTTGTTTGGCTCCCAAAAAACAGAATATCTGACATCTGTCAAAATTTACGATATGAGCGGGTATCGTCGAAATTTGAAATCGACCAATCAGTTGGATGGTACTCTAACTCCCTCCTGTACACCACAACAAATAACCTGAATACCGTATATAGCGTAGCATATATGATCTAAGGATATGCCCACTGATGACATTTGGTGCACCTAAACCAGTCTTCTCTTTCTAAACTATTTTGATAAGCAAAGGCAGTCCTCGTAGTTTTCAGTTTCTTGACCATTTGCCACTTTTTGTTTTTCGTTTGTTGACTACAGATGATTGTTTTAACACTTTTAACCCCTTCTAACTTCCTTTTTTGTATACTTTTCTGCAATTTATTACTATTGTTACTTTTAGGAACTTGTCTTCTCTTACCTGTTTTTCTTTATAGGTAGAATCTCTTTTTTTATTGTAATGCTCCATAAGTTCGTTTTCTGCGGACGAGTCAGTCAGGATAGCGGTAGTGCATTTTCTCCTCTGCTGTCGATTTGGTTTTTGCGGTTCTCCTTTGGAAGGAGTTTTAGCAGCAATTGTGTTATTTGTTGAGAGGTTGTGTCTCTAAATTTAAATTTAAAAAAAACCTGCAGCATTGTTTTCGTTAAAGCTAGAAGCTCTAGCTAAGCTCGTAGGCTTATTAGTCCTAATGGATAATATAATCTTGCATGTAGTTTTAAGTAAGAAGTAAGCCAGTCTTTCCTCAACGATTGGGCAGCAGATAGATAGAAGCCAGTCTTCTCCTGCTACTTCTTTTTTGTTTATTTCTCTGTCGGCAACTTTCTTACAATATCTCCTTAACGTAGCCTCAGGGACGTTAAAATGAGAAGACGCTCCTCTAATGGATCTGTCATTTATTTTTACTTCCCTTACCGCTTGTCAGATGTAATTGACCCTTCGTCAACCAGCCCCGGTGAGAGTACGTCCACCAACCCCGTAGGTATTTTTTCAAAACAATACAGAGTTGACGCAAATTTTAATATCACCTATTAAAAGCCTAAGAATTTCTCTTTGAAAATTTCTGCAATACCAAAAAGTATTTTAACGATGTTTATTTTATTATTACTTTCTTGTGTATTTATCTTTAATTATTTTTATCGTTAATTTATATATTACATTGTAAATATTTGTAGTGATTTAAAAACTCTCAAAAGATTTTTCTCCGTACAGGAAAAACTGTAAATAAATTGCACAAGTTCTTTAATCATATATATTTATTACAAAAAAGTTATAATCAACTGAAAACTGCTTGAAGGAAAACATGTAAACTTAAAAAAAAATGGAATTTATTTAAGTTGAAAAAGAAAATTCTTGTCTATCTTTGATTTATGGCTAATTAAAAAATATGCTGTAGTTCCAGTTTTTTCAAGAATAAATGTATTAGACCAATTCCCAACGTTTAAAATTGTTTACTGTCTGGAGTGGCAATTCATTCCAATAGGATATAAATAAATATAGACATATTTTGTGAATAAATATCAGGTATTTCAAAATTGCCGAATTTTTTTTTGTACTATTATTGTGCAATGTTTATAGTAAAATCGCAATCGAGACGGAGTAATATATCTGTCAGAACAGGAAAGTTCAGATGTGGGTGTCTATATTGAAACGAAATGTCAAAGTTTTTCTATAATTTTATTAACTACCAAAAATTAATTGTCGAAATTGTAAATTATAATGACTAATCAACAGTCACACTCATTCACTCAATAAATCTAATATTAAACTATTAAACAATAAAAGAATCCGACAAAAATACTCTATAACTAACACCAAAACTACCTTTTGAACTGTGAATTTAAAGTTCTTCCTCTTCTTATTAAATTTTACTTCTTGTCTTCACGCCTTACAATCTCTTCACTCAACAAACCTTTCATGTACCATAAGATTAAATTTCAATACACTATACTATAACATTTTCTACAATTTATTCCTCTTTACTTTCCATCAATCTCTCAAATCACCTGTCACTATTTTTTTGTTCCCTGGTTACCTTCCTTTCAATATACCAGGTAATTATTTCATTGCAATATATTATTTACGGGGTACATAAAATCATCATTTAAAAATATATATTTTTTGAATATGTATTATTGAGTATTATCTCGGTATGTAGGTAATTGAATCGTTGATTATTAAAAGTCGCATTTTTTGTGAAAATGAGTTAGGGTCAGATATGGCATCTAGAACTGTATATTTATCGATGAGATATAAAAGGAATGGAAAACAATCACTCCTTGACTATTCTATTGACTATTATATTTAGCAATGGGTATTAAAAGGTACCTATGCTTAAATAGGTGACATAAGTATCTTTTAATAATCAGCGATTCAATTGTTATGTAAATGGTAGAGTTATCTGTTTGAGTAAATTAACAATGACTATTAGGTATACCTACATTAAATTGTTTAAATCGTTATTCATCATTGACTTCCTGGAAATCTTAGCTTAACTTGGATTTTAGAAAGTAATCTGAAGGTTCAAAATCTATAAATGTGACTATAATTGTATTAAAAATGTAAATGGGAAATCTATAATCTAAGGGTAAATCGTTATTTTATCATCTTCTTGGAGATTACTAATGCCATGGAAAAACCAAAATTATAACAAGGGAGTGGGATTATAAGATGGTTACCTACCTAGGATTTGGTATGAAGATAAGATAGGTAGTTGCAGTTAGTATCTTGATCAGTTCCCAATATTACCTACATTGATTAATGGTCGGAAAAAAGTAAAATAGCCATTTTTACGTTTTAGAATAAAATTAAAACTGGTGCCATTGTTTTTTTGAACATTACAAACTACTATCATTTTAATAATAATAATATACGCCCTTCAATTATCCTCCTTACGAGTGAACCCAAGAAGCAGAGCTTGTGAGGGGACTTACTTACGAATAAATTAAGATCCGAAATCATTTCTTTCATTTCCGTGGACCGGTTGGTGAGGCTCGGAAGTAATCTGCAACACCACCACCGTGCTCAGCATCCTCGAAAACGAGGGGAAAGACTTTTTTTACAAGGAAATGACGTGCTGCACGTTTAACCCCTTTAGGGGGTAGTTTATGGCCGTTCTAGGGGTTCGGCTGGCGAAAAGAGAAATTCTGATATCGCCATCGTGTTCAGCATCCTCGAAAACGGGGGGAGAAGGTACTCTCGATCCGGGTAAATTTTGGTCCATTTTTCATGGTTTTTTTCGACTCATAGACGCCACTATAATGCACATTTACTGTTTAAAGAATAGTAACATTTTTTATTGCTGTTTGACCAATAAGTTTGTTTTGCATTATCACATTTCAATTCATCCACCAAAATTTTAAAAAGAATTAAAATTTTGGTGAATTCTATCATAACTACTAGATTATCTATTAATTTAAAAATTTGGTGAATGCACGTGCACCAGCTTAATTTTTTTCAAAGGATATCTCTCTACAAAAAGTGCTACGTTTTAATTAAAACTTTACGACACAAAGATATAACACTCTAATTGCACTATCAAACAAAACGAAAAGTAGAAAGTTTAGTGTTTATCTGGCGTAGAGAAAACGAAGTTAAATTGGCGTAAAACTTTAGTAAACACAATGAAAAAGGAAATAAGTATTCGCCAGGAAACATCACAATAAAAGTTGTTTGCGAATGTATATAAGTCAAACGAAATTCTGCGTTACTAGTTCTTTATATTAATTCTACCGCCTAGTACTGACTCATACAGGGTAAAAAGGGTCAAAATAACACTAGTAGTTCGGATACAAGTGATAGGCCAGTAGATATAGACAACCAATTAACATTAATTCCAAAAGTTTTGAATCTTCGATGGTATGTTAGTGCATTAATGAAAACAAACTATGAAATTTTGCAGAAGTCTGCGATGAACGGAACATTGTTTACATTGCAAAAAAACGTTTTATTTTTTTATTTTTACACTGAAAATTGCAAAAGTTCTGTAAACTAATTTTACAACATACATTAAGTTTGCAACCTTTTAAAAGCTACGGAACCTTATTTTTTCTCATTTGTAAAAGTTTTCCATTGTAATTTGTTTAAAAAAATTACAAAAGTTATGCAAATTGGGTAAATAAACGAAAAAAAATGTAACACATACTGGTACATTTGCAACCATTTCTGAAAAACGCAGCATTTATTTATCAAAACTTTTTTCTCGACGCTGCCATTTTCAATACACACAAGTATTGAAATAATTACAAAAGTTTTTTATCGTGGCCAAATAAAGAAAATATCGGTCTCAGTACATATGTAACATTGCACCCCCAAAACGGAACCTTAATTTTTTTACTAATATTGGTTCTGCCGCAGTTATAGTCCAGTCAATGAATGGGTTGCAGAGTGCGTGAGCGAACATGCAAAAACGGACTTCAGGGCTGTATTTGGAGTAGTTAGGAGGTATAGTTGCTTTCAAAATAAGTTGAATACATTGTTTTGATCGTTTTAACTTATAATTTTTATTTCTAAAGAAATGATATTCGTATAAATTTTTTAATAGATTACTTTTATACAGATAAGATAACGACTTATAAATACACTTTCTTTTTCAAGGAATAGGCCAGTAAGTTAAAACGATCAAAACAATTTGTCCAACTTATTTTGAAGGCAACTATCAATATACTAAAAGTCACCAAGCGTAGGAGGTGCGCGGGCTGCAGAAGGGCACGGAGAAGGTCACTTTTTTCAGTTTTGTAGTTATCCAATACAATACTAATATTTTGAGAGAGATTTAAAACCGTCTTTTTTCAACGGAACATTTTTTATTCAATTGTTTTGTTTTTTGTTCGCAATATCACCATAAATTGGAAACTATTTGCAAATAGTTTTAAGATTACTCATTAATTTGTTAATCTAGCTGAATAAATTAGTGCAACACAAAAAAGGGCAACCGTGGTCCAGTTAAATACTTGATTATCCATAGAGTACGTTTCTTATACGCTGTACTGGTTGATTACATTTTCACACACGTCTGTCTTACTTGCTGTCATGTTGTCAAGTTGCTTTTTTGGTAGAGTACAAATTTTACAAATTTTACCTCCATTTCCGTATTACGGATGCAAATTAATGAAAACACTGTACGTTAGGACATCTTCATTTGCAACCATTATTCAAAACTTTTGTAAAAACTTCGATGTTTATTTTAATAGAAAAAAGCAATTTCATGAAAAAATATATTTTCAGTTTGTCGCAAGAGGTTGCAAATTACAGCACTTCTCAAGAATATTATTTTAGTTATTTATTCAAATTTGCAGAACTTTTGGAATTTTCTTCGAAAAATTGGGATGAACAACAATTTGATAATAAATAATAAAACAAATCTTTCCGTATTATTTGAATGGTTGCAGATTTATCAGAGGATGTAAAATTCTATTTTTCAAAACTTTGCAAAACTTTTGAAATTTTTTTCGTGCTATTAATGCTAAAATTCATTAAATCCTGATTTTCAATATCTTCCGTTAAGAAGAAAAGGTTGCACAATCAGACTTAATATCATTTCATTCGTTCAACTGAAGTTTTAAAACTTTTGTAATTATTGTTAAATTTTGTAAAAATCATGTCCATATCTACTGGCCTATGATACAGCCTTTAAAAAACAGAAAACAAGTTTCTTAGATTCTGCATTTAGTTTCACCGTTACAAAAAAATTAAAATTATCGTTTTTTATTAGTTGTTTTAAACCTACAAAAGTTTTACTTAACCAATTAGTAAAAAAATTATTTCATTCTGAGATGCAGAAGTGCAAAAAATTTTACTCCAACGCGGCAGTCACGGGGGCTGAATAATCTTATCTGATAAAATAAAGCGGCTCTCCTGAAATCACATTTATCACATTTGACTAATTGCTCGACTCTAAAGATTTTTTTTATGTGTTTACTGTATAAAGACAAATAAGTTTGGATATAAATGTTTCTTTTTGGATGTTAAAACAACTTTTTAAAATAACAAACCGCTATAAACTATAGAAAGAGTTTGGATATAAGTAAATAATAGTCAGATACACAATTAGCACCTTGTTTTAGGCTGCAATTCTTGTTGAAGTTGCTGCATGTCATTATAATTCGAAGATCATTAGGTATTTCTTCCCATCTTCTTTTACACTATATAATAGTATATTCTGTAACAAGGTTGGAATGAGAATTCGACACGAGTGGAGGATTCCGAACGCGAGCGAATGCGAGCGTGAGGAACCACGAGTGTCGGATTTTCATTCCAACAGAGTAACAGACTGTACTTTCTCCACGGCCACATAAAGTAGAAATTAAATATAGTAAAATGAAACCTCAATCTCTCAACATTGTGTAGTACTATTTTTATATTCAAGCTTGGATTTTTGCGGTAGCAAATTTTGAGTTATAGTATCGGCATATTTTTTTATTTCTGGACGAGTATTTTCAAATTCTACATCGGAATCGTTTGATTTTCTTCTCCTTTGTAATAAATTAAAAGTTCTTACAAACCAATATTAAGACCACGTCAACTAATACTGACAGTTAATTTGACATTCATGGCAAACCTTATTTTTGTAAACAATCACGGAATACAGATTCTATCTCTAGTGATAGAATGTAATACATATAAAATTCATAAGAGACAAACGTTTCAGAATTTTCTTTCAATCTCAAGAGCGAGAATGTTTCTTTTCTGTTATTATAAGTGGTTTCAGAATAACTACATTCAGTAGTGGCCGTGGAGAAAACATGTTATGATAACTATTGAGTGTACAAATTAGTTCGGAATTAGACAGCGATGAAAAATACTCTAATAAGTCATCTGTTCGCTAATTTTGTTTTCAGATAAATATTTTTTTTATTCACTTATTAAAATAAGATTAGTAATCTATTCACATGACAATCAATGAGTAATTTTTGTCCAACTTAAATTAATACGTGTTGGTGGAGTCGTTGTTCGTAACTTCTTGCATATTTGTTAATTGTCTGTTTAACAGTGTCCATCTCCATGTCCCGGTGGAGGCCACTGTTGCTGCAGTACCAGGGAGCGTTGAATATGCTCCTTAATATTCCTTCATACAGTTTCTGGAATCTCTGTCCATGCAGATTTCAGAATTTGTTTGTATAACAATATTTTGTTATACATATAATGACAGGGTAGAATTTCTTCCAAGCGGCCAATACATTATTCTGAATTTTATGTTGAATTTTTCACGTTTCTTTTTGACATGGACTTTTCAGCGTAGTCTCGCATCTAGAGTAATACCTAGATACTCTGCTGAATTAGCATAAGCGATCTGAGTATTATTTATTCTGACTGGTATATGCTTATTATTTTTGTTAGTATAATTAACATGTGCCGATTTATTTTCTTTTAATTTGATTCTCCAACGATTGGTCCAATTATTAATTATATCTAATGATATTTGTAGTTTTCTTGTAGCCTCTTCGTGGGTTTTTCCTGCTGCCATGATAACGGTGTCATCTGCAAAGATGGCAATTGTATTTTGTTCTAACTAAGTAATATCACCAGTGTATAATAGGTATAGAACTGACCCTTGTGGTACTCCTGCCTAATTTCTTTAATTTTAGGGCAAGCTTCTTCCTGTTTAATCCTAAAGTATCTTTCTGATATATATTGTAATGGAATTAAATTGCCATTAATTAAAAAAAAAGAACTTGTAACTTGTTTATAAAAAAATTATGGAAAGCTTAGTTTAAATAGAACATAACCTTGTTTTCTATAAATGTCAAAATTACAAGATTTTCAATTTTAATACTTACCAACATAAATTAAAAAAAATATGAAAATAACTACAATTGGGTAATTTGATTTTTTTTTAAAATGGGTTGTTGAAAAAAGTTGAGAAGAGGGTAGAAAAAGATTTTCTGAGCTGAGAAAAGAATTTTGGAGTTTTTCCCAGAAATTATTTAATTATATTGAAATGGAATCTAATTAGCTTTAGAATTGTAAAAAAAGGAGGTTGTTTGAGTTGGAAGAAAAAGAAAAGGACTTTATATACAAAGAAGATGTTGGAGTTGAAAGAACTAAATGAAGTTTTATAAAAATGAAAAGAAGATTTCTTGTTGATTGAGAAATATTGAACAGTGTTTTTCCCGAAAAGAGGTATTTAAAAAAAAACTATTGTATTGATTGGTGTGATGAAAAATTTCTTAGTTATAGTTTGCTCATATACTTTATTATAACAAACTGTCAAAATAATTTTGGTCATTTGGTTTTATTGTTTTGAAGTTTTAAGTTTTTTTCTGCAGCCGTCTCAAAAACAAAATTTTCGGTATGATTTATTAAATCGAAAGTACCAAATCGTACCAAAAGTAGCATTTTCGGGACGATTTTTTTCACTTTCGGAACGATTTCTTTACTTTCGGTACGATTCCTGTTACTTTCGGGACGATTTTGGATATCAGTAGGCGGTTTTGACAATAACATGAACTTGTATTTTATTCTGACAGCGCCTGTCATGTAACATTGGTGTGTGTTCTTTCGCTTTTCAAATCAAAAAAATGGAAATAAGTAGTGAAATGATTCCACATGAGATTAGTGAATCTGCTAAAGCGGATACTTATGAATTATTGCGTAAGTAATGTATTCATAAGAGTGATTGTTATATGTAATTGTCTAGATATATAAAGTTCATACGTTATTATCCATCGATAACCTTTTTAACATACAAAACGGCTGCAGAAAAAATATTGAACGTAACACGATCCAAAAGTGATTTCACGGGACTCGCAGGATTCCAGGACTCGCCTACGGCTCGTCCTGGAAATTTCCTACTCTTCCCGTAAAATATCACTTTCGGAACTTGTTACGTAAATTACTATTCTTTTAAAAGAATAGTTTTTTTTTTGACAGTTTGTATGACATTTAAAATTGATATAAGGAATGAATGAGTGTTTGAATGAATGTTATAATTTCAATTAGATAATATTTTACTTTACCATACGAAGTGGTAAAGTATTGTAATCGCAAAAAAAAAAGTTCAGCTTTCAGTGGATTTACATGTTTTGAGACCCCCTAAGTCATTTAAGACCATTTCCAGAAAATGTATGTATGGAGTATGGAGTCCGGAAAAATTTGTGTGCGCTCTAACTCCAACTGCGATCGGAATTTCCTAACCAAATTTTATATTTAGCATTTTCACGACATGCTAATGAGCTGATTAGATTTTGGGCAACCGAAAGGGGGGGTTTACTCTTAAGAATTTTCAGATTTTCGCAATTATTATCGTTTCTATTAAGTTTATGTAAAAATATTAAGAGAAAAAATTTATTTTAAATTAAATTTACTATAAATTTTGTTTAAAAACTTTTTTCAAATTTTGTATTATAAGCGAGTTAAAAATAAAATATGGAATAACATAGTTGCATAATAGCGCAAGCGCAGTAGAAGTGTTTTGTTTTATGGAGACAATTGTACGCTCTTGCCAGGCATTGCCTGCCTTAAATATGTACAAGTAATTGGATTATGAGCCCGTAGGGCCGTTAAAGTATGGTAAAGTCATGTGCATGGCCACATCCGATTTTTTTGGTAATACTGTGTTAAAATTTTTAATCAATTAGTAAATAAAGAGAGTTGTAATAAAATGTATAATGGTATAAATTCTGGGAGAAACATGTTATATAAGGAAACATTAAAATTGGAAATTTTGAAATACGAGGGAAATTAAAATTTTAATTTTATTTTTATAAACAATTTACAAGGTTACATTTATTTATTTTTAAACCTGTACTTTGACTGAACTCACCAAAGTACATAAAATAATTTTTGACCGGGGAATCTAAATTAAATTTAATTAAAAATATAAAGTTTGGCTATCAATTAAATTTAAATAATAGAAAATTATATTTAAATAAATTAAAGTTATAAAATTGATATTTTTATAGCAATATGATGCTAATAATTCTGAATACTGTTTCCTTCATCGTCCTTCATGCCAAATTCTATCGAAAGCTTGCGCTACAGCAAAGGAGACTTTTTTTGTTCTAAGGTTTTTTCGATAATATTAGTTATTCAATGGACTTGGTCTATAGTTGAATGGTTGTCTCTAAATCCAAACTGGTCTGATGGAATTAGTTTCTTTTCTTCTATAATAGTCTTTTTAGTAATATTTTTTATACAGTTTCGAGATTAGAGGAAGTAGGGATATAGGTCTGTAAGACGTAATTTCATGTGGTGATTTCCCTGGTTTTTGTATCATGATATCTTCTGATATTTTCCACATCCATGGAACATATCTCATTATTGGTGATGAATTAAATAGATATGTAAGTTTGACTATAGCTTTAATCGGAAGTTGTTTTAGTATCTCTCTATACTTATAAGTACATTTTTGAACGCAAAAAGGGATAAAACTAATTTGAACTCACAATACCATGAGCTCTAATTTTTCTAATGACTTGCCTTTGTATTTTATACTCATTTTTACCTCTACCTTCCATTTTTATTTTCTTCACTGGCAAGTCAATATTATTTATTGTCAAGTTATTTTTCCCTAAAAATACTTGAATTACCAAGTCACTATGAACTATAGAAATGAGTTATTGTTAAACTATGGCAATAATTTAAATGGCCCTTATTCTAGAGCGATGGTGTACTATAAATTGCATCGAAGCTTAAAAAATTCCAGCTCAATTGTTTCACTAAATACAAAAACGTTAATTACAGTAAGAGATGAGAGCGAATTCAACAGAGCTGTTAATTAAAAACTAAAATAGCAACTCAAACGAGGTCAACCATTAGAGATATTTGCTGCCGAATGGCAAATATACACTTCCAAAATCCTAACTATAGTTTCGGCTCAATAGCCTAACCGGCCAGCCAGGACATCGTTACTAAAACAAACATTGCAGGAATAGGTAAACGTAATTGGTATCTGTTCTATTGCGACAATGCAAGTCTTGTTGAAGTTTTTGTTAATTGTGTTTGCTTTTGAGAAAATTATCTACCTGGTTCTGTTTGAAAAGAGAAAAGATATAAAGTGAATAATCTGAGCTGCGTAAGTTGAACAAGAACGGTTTTTCATTTTATTATCCTGATTCCTGATTCAACAAAATTTTAAACCATATTTACTTTAAACACAGATATTTAGAGATAATTGGATTTTCCTACAAAAACTATATGACAGTTCGAATGATAACGATTAAAACAACGAATATTTGTTGGATTTTAATATTAAATTGGGAAATTGGAACCTTTGGTTTATCAACTAAGTTGAAACACTATCGTCGACCACTCAACCAAAACACAAATTTTAACATACTCTACGCGCGTTTCGCCAACTATGTTGGCATCATCACGAGTTGATGATAGATAGTCTATGTTGGTAGGATAGATAGTCTATCATCAACTCCTGATGATGCCAACGTAGTTGGCGAAACGCGCGTAGAGTGTGTTAAAATTTGTGTTTTGGTTGAGTGGTCGACGATAGTGTTTCAACAGCTAAAATCCCTTTTTGATATACAACTTTCCAACAATTTTAATTATTTACTATTATAATCTTGATGTCGTTTAACTTTATAGTGTTTTTATATGAAATGTCATTTAATATTATTCTTACAAGAAAACAGAGATAGCTAAGAAACAGAAGATGGTGAATTTGTCATTCATTAATCCGTAACAAATCAGAAATGACAAATATGTTTTTTACAATTATTTTCCCCTAAATAATGGTGTAAACAGTTTCCCGATAAATCCGATTTAGTTCGTTAGTTATGTGAAAAAGTTGATGAGTGTTATGTGTGCCGAATAGCACCTATATCGGGACTATTCGGGACAGGCATAGGGCCATAAGGGCGAGTTTATAAAAGTTTCAGAAAACTGCGCTTTTTCAATAACGGTTTTTTTTTTATTTCAAATCAAAAAAAAATTTATTTTCATACAATCTTTATAGAAATATTTCGAATCTTCACACAAAAATTGGAAGTCAAAGAAAGTTCTGAGTGACAGCTGATAGTTAGGTTATGTTTTCAAAAGAAGGGAACGGGGAACGATAATATTCTCCACTGAAGGATTTTCGTACATTATTTTCTGGCAAAACGGTGGAGCGAGGAACGAGGTACGTTGTATGTCCTTGCAGCTACTCCGACATTTTACATATTTTTGACAGCTGCTATAGCCGTTTTCGTTACATTACCTGACTCAGCGTCCTTTTTCCTTTTGTAATTACGCGCTATAGCTCTAGAAATGTCGATTATCTATTAAATTTAATCAAAGGTAATACCACGAGTCCTCCAAAAATCTATAAAATTTAAGAGGAAGTGTGGTATTTGGAAATGATATTTTTTTAATCATTTTGTATTAAAAACAGAGAATATAGTCATTTATGGCAAAGACACTTTACACACAAATGTTCATTATTTTCTTTATCAAATTAAATTGAAACATCAAAAAATATTGAGCTGTTATAGTTTTAAATACAGGGCCACCAAGGCATACGTGATTGCGTTTAGCGTAATTCTGTCAGTTTTAAAGAGATTTATGGATTTTTAAGTATTTGGGTATTCAAAAACTGATGTGTGTGTGAATAAACAAATAAACAGGTTAGTTTACAAATAAATTTTGAAATTTGTATATTAACATAGACTTGCAATACATTTTAGTATACTAATAATTGATAATGCTAAATAAAAGTTGTTAAATGTTTATATTTGACATTTCAAAAAGGGTAAACAAGTTTAATCAAAAAACAATTACGAAGAAGCGGTTTTATCAAAGGTAATACCACGAGTCCTCCAAATTTTATCGATTAAATTTTTGGTTTTCACGAAAACGGCTTTATTTGGAAAAACCACGAAAACAAACTGATTGATAAAATCACGAGTCCGCAGGACGAGTGATTTTATCTTAAATCAGTTTGTTTGAGTGGTTTTGCCTAAAATAAAGGCGTTTGAGTATGAAGATCAAAAATTTAATCTATAAAATTTCAGAGGACGAGTCGTATTTGAAAGGATTATTTTTTGAATCATTTTGTATTAAAAACAGAGAACATAGTCATTTATGCAAAAGACACTTTACACACAAATATTGAAAATTTTCTTTACCAATTTAAATTGAAACCTGAGCTGTTATAGTTTTACATACAGGGCCACCAAGGCGATTTTTTGACTGGCTACCCCGTGAAACGCCGCCGTAAATAAAAGCGAAGAAGAAGAATGAAATGAAGTCTTTCTTAATTTAATTAATTTTAAGTTTAGTGTTAAAGTGAGGTATCTAAAAATGTTAAATGAATGTTGAAATAAACTAATAAAAACAGGTTAGTTTACAAATACATTTTGAAATTTGGTTATTAACATAGATTTGCAATACATTTTAGTATAATAATAATTGATAAATGTTTACATTTGACATCTCAAATAGGTAAACACAGTTTAATCAAAAAACAAAAACGACGAAGCGGTTTTATCAGTATAAAACACAATGATTGGTTAGGATCCTGAGTTGTTATTGGCTGAAACCACAAAATCTGACTGTATTGACAGATGAAAAAAATAATCAAAGGTAATACCACGGGTCCTCCAAATTTTATCGATTAAATTTTTGGTTTTCACGAAAACGGCTTTATTTGGAAAATCCACGAAAACCAACTGATTGAAAAAATCAGTTTGTTTGAGTGGTTATGCCTGAAATAAAGGCGTTTGAGTATGGAAACCGAATATTTAATCTATAAAATTTGACAGGAGGAGTAGTATTTGGAAAGATAATTTTTTGAATCATTTTGTGTTAAAAACAGAGAAATACACTTTACACTCAAAAATTCGATATTTTCTTTTACATTTAAACGCCAAATATTGATATAATTGCTTTAACGTAATATAAGTTTCCTATCTAGTAGTAGGCACTTAAGATTATTTATTAAGGGTAATGGTTAGACTTTGACATTACTTGACAGTTTTAAACGAATTTATGGATGGAGCGGTGTTGTGTCTTAAGATAAACGAATAAAAACAGGTTAGTTTACAAATATATTTTGAAATTTGGGTATTAACATAGATTTTCAATACATTTTAGTATAATAATAATTGATAATACTAAATAAAAGTTGTTAAATATTTATACTTGACATTTCAAAAAGGTAAACAATAGTTTAATCAAAAAACAAAAACGAAGAGGCGGTTTTATCAGTATAAAACTCAATGATTGGTTAGGATTGTGAGCTCTTATTGGCTGAAACCACAAAATCTGACTGTTCTGATAGATAAAAAAAATTATCAAATACCACGAGTCCTCCAAATTTTATCGACCTGACCTGACGAAAATGGCTTTATTTGGAAAAACCACGAAAACAAACTGAGTGATAAAATTACGAGTCCACAGGACGAGTGATTTTATCTCAAATCAGTTTGTTTGAGTGGTTTTGCCTGAAATAAAGGCGTGTGAGTATGGAAACCGAAAATTTGATCTATAAAATTTGACAGGACGAGTGGTATTTTGAAAGATTATTATCATTTTGTGTTAAAAACAGAGAAAGACACTTTACACTCAAAAGTTCGATATTTTCTTTTACATTTAAACGCCAAATATTACAAACGTAATATAAGTTGCCTATCTAGTAGTAGGCATTTAAGATTATTTATTAAGTGTAACGTTTAGACGTTTTGACATTATGTTAGTTTTAAACGAATTTATGGATGGAGCTGTGTTGTGTGTTATAATAAACGAATAAAAACAGGTTAGTTTACAAATATATTTTGAAATTTGGGTATTATTACATAGATTTGCAATACATTTTAGTATAATAATAATTGATAAATGTTTACATTTGACATTTCAAAAAAGGTAAACACAGTTTAATCAAAAAACAAAAATGACGAAGCGGTTTTATCAGTATAAAACACAATGATTGGTTAGGATCCTGAGCTGTTATTAGCTGAAACCACAAAATCTGACTGTTTTGACAGATGAAAAAAATAATGAGTATAAAACTCAATGATTGGTTAGGATCCTGAGCTCTTATTGGGTGAAACCACAAAATCTGACTGTTTTGACAGATGAAAAAAATAATCGTTGAATAAAATCCGAAGTTTGCCGGCCAAATGCGTCCCGGAAAGCCCCGACACAACATGGCGTCTTATTCTTTGGTTATAATCAAGCAAAAACACATACCTCGCAAAATTTCTAGCCTTTTTTGGTGACAATAGTCGAAAAATTCAGCGACGAAGAAAAATAACTTTTGATGCTGGTAAACACAAAACACAAACTCCGTTGATAAAACAATAACATAGGGACCTAACCTAACATGATTACAGACAGTTGCTTTAATATTTGATACTTAAGTCATCTTATCTTCACAGTCCCGGATAGCCCCACGTCCCAAATAGCCTCGGTCATATTCAATCTGTAATATTTTTAATGATCATAGATTCAGAAAACCCTTGAAAAAGGAGTTTTCTCTAAGATTTGTATTACACTATTTTGGCGAAATACACTCTATATTTTTCATTCTAAAAACGAGACAATCTTTCGTTCTTTACTTTTGGTAATTTATTATCTATCAATGGATTTTTTAGCACTTATATTTTTATATAAATCAATTGTTCAAGATGATGAATTAATAATTCTAGATAACTTGTACCTCTATGCTCAATATAATCGTCACTTAGAACGTCTAATTAGACTGAAGCCTTTGGACGATCTATTTTGTTAAAAAGTTTCTTGCCTTGCCTAAAAGTAAAAAAGATTTTGCGACAATTTTCGTACCGCCTTGTGCCAGGGATTCTTGAAACTCGTAAATATTTTAACGAACTACTGCTTTGACGGTATTAAAATTCGTTTCTAGGAATTTGCTGATATCGGCAGTACAAAGTCGACTACATTTTTTTACTATTTCAAAAACATTAGAACATAGTATTGTTGTAGTCTACAGGGTGTTAATGGATGCGTGTTACAGATTTTTATTGCATATAGAACATGCAAAAATAGAGTGAAAAGTTTCTATAAACAAGTTCTTCAGGTCAATTTTTTTCAAATATCTTCAGAACGCCGAATTTCACAAATATGAAACTTGGCAGGGTTAGTAAACTTTACATGAAGATGTTCCTGGTGTTAATTGGATTTTTCTAACAGTATCATAAGCGTCACTTTTTAACATTTTTGGTAATTAATTAAAAAACTTAACAGTTTTTGCTAAAAAAAAGGTAGTCACTCCCGTTTATAGGCAAGAAGATGCGCCTTTTTAGAGAAAAATCGATTTTAATTTTTCCTGTTGCCTTATTTATTACTAGTAATGTAGAAATTAAAGTAGGCACTGAAATTTCATTTCTAATAAATGCGGCTGCTACACCCTGTATAAGTTTTGGGTAATAGGTAAACAGGTATCAGTTTATCTTGACCTAGAGATTTACTTGAAAATTGATTATTAATTAATTGTGTCAAAATGAAATTTGAACATACTGAAAAATTATTAAAGAAAAATTCTGAACTTTAAAGTAAGAAATGTGAAATGATAGTTGTTCAATTATTTTAATTGAAATTACAAAATTTACTTTCTTGTTTGTAGTTCAGGTTATTTTTTGATACTTACTCTTACTTTATTTGCTTGATTTTGGTTGTTTATTCTACAGCAAAAATTTGGTCGACTACGTGACGCCCGTGGGTTCCTTCGTTGTAATTGAAATAAACTCGCAGGGAGTCTCCATTGTACCGCCTCTTTTACCCCAATTAATTAACATAACATCTAATCAAACCCAAAATGAATTCACCAACTCCTTCAGCGAAACTCATTTACAAACTTAAATTAGATTGTTGGATTAACGAAAATATTCGCAACAAAAATGAATTTCATAAAGCGATTGCAAAATTAAAAATCGAATTATTTCTAGTCAAGTGCGAAATGAGAAGTTCAGGCAAAATTGTAGAGAAATTTAATTGTATTAAATTCTTTCGGTGAGTTCATTCGAACACTTTATTTGAATTGGGAAACTAAAGAATTTATCAACCGTGAGAGAAAAATTCAGTTGCCACAGCAATTCTAGACGCAGAATCCACGATTCCCCCCTTTTGAGGGTGTTTTTTTTTAAAATCCTTATTAAATTTTGTTATTATTGTTAAAATAAAAATAAGAAAATAATATATATTTTACATATTATATAAAAAGAAACTAGTCAATATGAGATAGATATAATATGTTAATAGTGTTTGTAAAAGTTATCAAAGAGGAAGAGAAGATATCCATATCGGTGAGTGACGAGATTGCATTGTACGATTTACTGCATCTTTGTAGCGGAGAATTTAGGTAGTAGTTAGTAGAGCTTTGACTAATTATGAAAAGATTTTTCCCTCGCGTGCTATAGGATGTAGGAGTAATTTAAAAATTAGATAGAAGTGATTTTTGTATTTTTTCCATTTTGTTCGAAATTTCCTCTTTTCTTTGATAACTTTTATGGTAGCGATGTTGAACTTCTGAGGGTATTTAGATTTATTTGTATGGTGCTTAGGAACATGTTTGGTTATACTACTAGGTACGTAAAATACTGTAAAACTTCTGAAAACTCTCATCTGTATTTAGGTTTGAAAACTCCTTTGTCCACTAGAATGACTGTAACTCAGTTTTTATCGAATTATAATCAGCTCGACTGCAATTAAAGGTATAATGACTATTGTTATGAAAATGACTACAGAATAAGACATCTGGATAATCTAGTACAAACTCTAAGGTGGTGTTATGATTATCCACGGGGAGAAGAGAGTTTCCGCAAGTGTTTAAGTTTTCGAGTAAAAAATTATTGCATAAAACCAAGTCTAAGGTGTTATTAGAAATGTTACGAAAATGATTGAACTGTGAGAGACCACAGAGTCTATAAAGAGATTTGAACAGGTGTCTGTAAAACTTCTAGGGTAACATCTTTTGTCTGTGTCATCTAGGACCCATTTTATACTGGCTAAATTAAAGTCACCGCATATTACAAATATATCGTTTGGGTTATCATTGAAAATTTCAACAAGTTTAGTACAAAAATATTCATTCATATTGGCCGTTTGGCCAAGTCGAACATAATTTTGGATACCTCCATCGCGATCAGCATCCTCGAAAACGGGGGGTGGAGAATATTTTACCGATGCGGAATAATCCTTTGGCCGTTTGGGGGTTTGGGTCAACTTCAAAAGAATTTTCACCACCGTCATCGTGTTCAGCATCCTCGACTCACAGAATGTAATAGAAGGGTTCATACGATTGATATTGATTTCTCAAAAACAACGAAACCTGGATTAAGTAAAGTTATAGTATTCCTATTTTTTCATAATTGCCAAATGCAACATTCTATGTCAGTGAGTGAGTTATTTCAACATTCTATGTGAGTGAGTGATTACATCAAGGTCTGAGATACAGAACGATAAAAATATCCGATAAAGAATGGATGGATATCAACTCACTTAATATCATTTTTTACCTCTTCCAGTCCGATTATATTGAAGATATAACTCGTGGGTAACTAGTTTGGCCTTGTTGAATCTCCAATACTTAACCTCAAAAACTAATAAAGGTTGTTTCTTGTAACTGACGCTACAAATTGATTATTATAAATATAAATACTAACTTACCTCAATTCATCAGGAGAAGTCGTCATTTTTATTCACTTCACTTCACATACTGGTTTTTGGAATAACTGTGTTCTCAAAAGTAAATACATACCATGAACCATGAATGTGTCAAAACTGTCAAATGTCAAAGACCTGTACAATAACACTTGATCCTGGCGATCATTTTTATGATATCGGTCGAAAGGCACACTTTTGATAGTATTGGCCCTTTGCTGGCTGGATTATAGGTATCCGATTACAATATGCCATACACTGAGCTTTTCCGCTGCCAGCATATTGCCGACCGATCATGCATTGGGCCAGAAGACGGAGAGAGATTCATTGTTTGCTGGGATACCTTATCAAATGCTTGTCCCATGTCTGGGAAGATTGCAGAACAATATCTTGTTGCTTCGAGGTCCTAATGGCAAATGGCTAATCGGCCGATAAGATTTAACATTTTGAGGTACTTTACTGGTTTTCGAATTACTGTTATTTCAGCTACTTTCCATTGTTAGGGGAAGTAGCTAAATCTCATGATTGCAGACCAAATGAAAAATGAAGAAGAAAAAAGTGCTCGTTCACCAAGGCAATGCATCGTATCACAAGTCAATCGCAACAATGTCAAAATTGCACGAATTTTACTTTCAATTGTTCCCCATCTAACGTATTTTCCGGATCTGGCTCTTAGCAATCTTTTAAACCGAACTGGAACGTCCGTTAGAATAATAATGAACCTCTTAATCGGGCATTTTAGACTTAACTAACATATAATGTCTAGAAGATTACTTACCAGAAAGTAGAAAAAACAAATAGGAAAAATATAGTAATGTAGGGGGTGGGTGGCTCAGCGGTAGAGCACTGGACTCATAATCCAAGGGTTGTAGGTTCGGATTACACCAAAGGCAGAAATCATTTTCTGATTTTTAATTAATTAAAAATTTAGAAATTTATTTTCATATACCAGGTGTGATTCCTCACTCGACCATTCACTGTTGGTTTCTAATTAACAGTGCTGTTCCTAAAGTGGCGCTGGGAAACAGTAACAAAGCCTACACAGAATACGAGGCTAATGACCATAGTAGTCGATGCCATTGACACAGAAGTAAAAAAAAATAGAGCAATGGAAATAGGAGGGATACATAAATGTTATTAAATTAAGAGCAGCAATAGAAATAATATGGTAAATAATTAAAGATCATATGAAAATAAACTAATAAAATCATCAAAAATATCTTTCTTGGGTGGAAAATCCGCTTGAGGTATAACTGGACCTTATGGAAAATATTAACATCAACGTTCCATAGGAAACTTGCCCCTGGAGTTGAAACATGTGAGTGAAGAGGGTATAGATGCCTATAAAATATTTTCCCAGTCGATCAGCACTCAAGAGAATTCTGAAACGACTGTATGGCAGTAAAGCGGAAATCCAAATGAAATTATCCGAAAACACTTTCAGGAGGTGTGGTTTCTGAGGAATATGAAACATTTATTTTTTTCTGAATGAATATAAATTTCCGTTTAACTGGGATTATATTTCAGCTTAGGATTAAGAGCAAAAGCTTAATTGCAAAAATGAATTTCGTAAAAGCATCAACTTCCCGTTAAACTAACTTAAATTTCTAGAGGTGGAAAGGTTATTGTTTGCTTACTAATGAAAGCAAAATAAATTTTTATTTCTGGTGAACGGAACTGCAAATTGCAGCAAGACGATTGTACAGAATTTTAATTTGGATAAATTATGAATGAAGAATAATCAGGGTAGATATTTTTTATCTGAAATTATATTCGCGTTAGTTTAATTGAATACGATGGATCGTTGTGTAAAAATTGAGAGAGAAAGAACGAAATAATGTAATTTTTTCTGGTATATATTTTTAAACTATGGAAATCTTGGTCTTACAGAGACAGTGCAAAAGAAACCAGACGAGGCTTTGACATTTTAAAGTATAGAAGTATGCATTTAAAATAATAAACCACATTTACAACATTTACATTTTTTATTTAACCCCTTAAAATGTGCGCTCGAGTTAATTCGAGCGCGCTAAAAAGGCCAGACTATGCACACTCGAGATAATTTTCACACTCGAATATAATCGAGAATAGAAAATAACAATATGAAAGCTATATTTATCATTTAGATAGCATTGTAAGCTATAACATTTGTTTATTCAAGAATAAAATATAGCCTTTTACCAATAAACAAAAAACGTCGTTTCTTATATTTTACTATTTAGTTGTGAAATATCAAATTCTTGCAATGTTGGTACTATGCGCTGCAACTTAATTCGAAATATATCACACAAAAGAAAATTTTGAATATTTTTTTAAATAATAATAATAATAATATACGCCCTGCAATTCACTCCCTTACAAGTGAACCCAAGAAGCTCTGCAGCTTGTGCGGGGGAGGGACGGCTATTATTATTATTTGCCGTGGCGCTCTGGGGCGACTTACTGATGCTTGATGGGGCATTTGCTTTACAGTTGTGAAATCCTCACAACATCATTATTATTTTTTTTGTTGAAAAGGTACAAATAAATATTTTTACAGAAAATATGTCTTCTTTGAGACAGCAGGAGAATACCACTGTCGTAGAAGCAATAGCCACAGACAGTGAGGAAAGCGACTCTGTGTCAAAGTCTGCCGGGCAACCGGCAGGTAACAAAGGCACAGAGGAATTGGTAGAGGGGATTGAGAAAATCGACCTCGCCAAGAAAAGACTCTCTGGGGCGCAACGCAAGAAGCTCCTCAGAGAGAAGAAAATGGCAGCCGGGACATGGACGGCTGAAAATCCGGGCAAAAAAAAGAACCGGAAAAGAGGCAAGTGGGGGTGGGACCCTCAGGCGAGGACAACAAAAAAAAATACCTCGCCCTGATTCCCACACCCCTCCAAACTCCAAAAGGGCCAGGAACACGGCAGTGTCGACTGGCACCTATAGCGAGGTGACAAGGGGCATTAGGATGGCGGTGATAGACAGACGCCATTCGGATGTTTTATTGAACCAGGAGCAGCCCGACCTGGTTTAAAATGCGATTCTGGATGCGCTCTACACAACTTCCTCAGGGAGCGGGGGCGCACCACAATTCGAACGCACCTCATTCAGTGCAGGGATCCTATCGATGACCTGCGCAAATGAGCGCACAGTTCAATGGCTGAGGAAGACAGTCAGCGCTCTGGGACGTCTCTGGGAGGGGGCGGAACTGACTACGGTCAGATTCGCAGACCTTCCGGTACGCCACAGAGTGCTGGTCTTCCTGACAGGGGACCCAAGGGAAGAACCAGCAGAGTTCAGACGGCGTCTCCAGATCCAAACTCCGGATCTGAGGACGCAGGAATGGACTCTGCTAAACAAAAACACTGTGAGGGAAGGAGGACATCTCCTGGCCTTCTCAGTCGACGATGCTCCGTTCAGGTCCTTGGAGAGAACGAACTTCTGAGTATACTACAGACTCGGAAGGTTGCACTTCACGGACCTGAGCAAAAAGCGAAAGGCCAATGGCGGGGATAAGGGTGACCCAGATCAATCTCCAGCACTGTAAGGCGGCCTCGGCAGTCCTTACAGCGGCCGGAGGGACGTTCGACGTTGCCCTTATTCAGGAGCCATGGGTAAGACATGGGGTAATAAGAGGCCTGCGGGGAGGCCGCGGAGAGCTGATATACAGCAGATCCGCAGAAGCCCCTCGGACCTGTATATGTATTAAAAAAAATATTAAGATACTGCCGCTAACGATTTTCTGTACCAGAGATCTTATGGCAGTTATGATCAGGGTAAGGGAAGGGAATGGGACAGGGAGCTAGTACTCGGATCGGCCTACTTTCCATCGGATCATCCTGAACCACTACCCACCAGGGAGGTAGAAGAACTGGTGAGACACTGCAGGAATAAAGGACTGCAACTGATCATCCGTTGTGATGCTAACGCACACCACACCACCTGGGGAAGCACCAACACCAACGAAAGGGGTGAAAATTTACTACAATTCACGATGGCTAACAGCCTAGACGTGTTAAACGTAGGAAACAAACCTACCTTCATAACAAAAACTAGGAAGGAGGTACTCGACGTAACGATAGCCACAACATTTGTGAGTAATTTCGTCATGGAATGGCATGTATCTGATGAGGTGAGTTGCTCGAATCACAGACACATCCACTTCAAAATAAAAAGCAACATTTACAAAGAGACTTATCGGAATCCAAGGAAAACGAACTGGGGTGCATACAATGCAGACCTAAATCGTAAATTCTAAGGAACGCAGCGAACGGTAAGAACAGATAAGGACCTCGAGATGGCTGTGAAAGAATTCAATGACACAGTCACCTCCACGTTCAATGAGCACTGCCCACTCATCTCAAGGAACACCACCAGGAAGGTGCCCTGGTGGCATAGAGAACTTGCAGAAATGAGAAAGCAGGCGAGAAAAGAATTCAATAGAGCCAAAAAAACAGGAAGGTGGGATGATTACAAGAACGCCTTGGCCAGTTACAAAAAAGCTCTGACCAAATCCAAGAGAGACTCATGGAGGAGACACTGTGAGGAAATAGAAGGGACTCAAGAGTGTGCCAGACTCCAAAAAGTACTCTCAAAGGACACACAACAAGTAATATACTCCCTGAAAAATGAGCAAGGTGAGCATACATGTACAGGAGAAGAAACAATCAAAGAACTACTTAGAGTTCACTTCCCTGGAGCACAGTTGGAACAGACACCTGCTATGGAACAAACAGACGAACTGGAGATAATTAAAAGAGGCTCCAGGATAAGCCGGGACATAGCTAAAAGGATCGTGACGCACGAAAAAGTTCAATGGGCAATAGGGACATTTGAACCTTTTAAATCACCGGGACCAGACGGGATATATCCTGCAATGCTGCAGAGGGGTCTCGAAACAATGCAGACTAGACTCTGTAACGTATTCAGAGGCAGTCTGGCTCTCGGACACATACCAAAACCATGGAGACATGTTAGGGTTACCTTTATACCGAAACCTAGAAAAACAGGACAGGATTCGGCGAAGACCCTAAGACCTATAAGTCTCATGTCATTTGTACTTAAGACTTTAGAGAAACTAGTAGACAGACATATTAGGGACGGTGCGCTAGTGGAGAGACCACTGCATCGCGACCAATATGCCTACACTGCTGGCTGTTCAACGGAGACAGCGCTCCACCAACTAGTAACAAAGGTGGAAAACACGCTGGAAAATAAAGAAGTGTTGTTAGCGGCCTTTCTAGATATAGAAGGGGCCTTTGACAATACTTCTATAAATTCAATCACAAGAGCCCTTAGACATAGAGAAATCGAGGAACCGTGTGTTGCCTGGATAGACTCCATGCTAAGGAACAGGTTGATACATATAACAATTTTGGAAGAGACCTTAGTAGCTAGAACGACTAAAGGATGTCCGCAAGGGGGGGTTCTGTCCCCTCTCTTGTGGAATCTGATAGCGGATGGGCTGCTGGGTACACTAAAAGATGCAGGTCATCGAGCCCTTGGGTATGCCGATGACATAGTAGTCCTTGTACAAGGAAAATATAACACGACGGTTAGAGATCGCATGCAGGAGGCTCTTAACCTGGCAATAAGATGGACGGACTCGCAGGGGTTGAATATCAATCCCAGCAAGGCGGACATCATAGCGTTCACCCGAAGACGCAACTTGGATGGTCTTGGACCTATAAGACTTCGAGGGGAAGACATACAGCTCAAGGGAGAAGTCAAATATCTCGGAGTAGTTCTTGACTCCAAGTTACTTGGAACCAACATCTGGAAAAAACCACCAAAAAGGCGGTGACTTCACTAGTTGTAGCCAGACGCTCTTTTGGGAAAAAATGGGGACTAAGACCACAAATGTTGCACTGGCTGTACAACAAGGTGGTCATGCCCTCCATTACCTACGCCTCTCTGGTGTGGTGGCCAAAGACGCATCAGAGAGGAGCCATCAGAAGACTAAGCAAGGTGCAAAGACTTGCGTGTCTTGGAATCACGGAGGCAATAAAGTCAACGTCTACTCTAGCCATGGAGACACTATTGGGATTGCCTCCTCTCCACTTTGTGGTACAAGGGGAGGCAAGGCTAGGTGCTCTCAGACTACAGAACACACAAACCAATATGAACGTTGGGACTGGACACATGAGTATCGTCGGAATAGTGACCGGGGACGTACTAGGGATGAGAACAGATCATATTCCGAAAAGGTACGACTTCAACAACCCAATCAAAGTAGTGGTGCCAGATAGAACTGAATGGAGCGACTCACAGCTCAGGAACATTCTACAGGGGAAAATCTGATACACAGATGGATCCAAGACTGAGAATGGAGCGGGCTCGGGTGTGTTCTCCAGGAACCCGCAGACTGGCATCAGGTACTCATTGGGTACTCACACTTCTGTCTTTCAGGCAGAGGTATAAGCTATTCTCCAATGCGCGAGGGAGAATAACAGGAGAGATATAGCTAACGCGCGTATTAACATTCTATCAGACAGTCAAGCGGCACTCAAGGCCTTTTGCAGCAAGGAAGTGACGTCGAGACTGGTATGGGACTGCAAAGAGGAACTGAGATCGCTGGCAGACCGTAATCACGTCAAACTGATATGGGTGCCGGGACATCAGGGAATTGTAGGTAACGAGAAAGCAGACGAACTCGCAAGAAGAGGCTCGGAAAACCCCCCAAACCATAGACAGACACTAGAGGTACCAAAGCGTACAGCAAGAGTGTCTGTAATAAACTGGTTCTGGGACAAACATAAAAATTACTGGGAAAACGTCCCGGGAAACAAATACGGGAAAGAATACATCAAAGTACCGTGCCACAAAAGAGCGGCAGACCTGTTAAAGATGAACAGGAGCCAGCTGAAAGCAGTTACGGGACTCCTTACTGGCCACGCAACAGTTAAGGGGCACCTCAACAAGATGGGATTGTACAATGGTGATCTTACCTGCAGACTGTGCTGTAAGGAAACAGAAACAGTGACACATATACTGTGCAGATGCGAGGCACTGGACCGCAAAGACAGCAAATTTTTGGGCAGCCAATAGGTGACCCAGAACTATACAACTCCCACTCAGTACAGGACCTGTACAAGCTTGTACAGGACACTAAGGTACTGGACTGGGTATTGTAAACAGAGAGGGAAGATACAATGGGCCGACAGGCCTAAGTGTCACCGGAGGCTTCGGTCAGACGGACCCAACCAGGGGTGAAGTTTTTTAGTGAGTATGCTTTGAAACGAGAGTCTCACAGTAGACCTTGACATTTTAGGCTCATAACTTCCCCTTAAAGGGTTTTCCTGCACCTCCGCAAAAAAAAAACTATGTAATTAACAAACATTTATTAATAATTAACGAAATTGCTCAAAATGTCCACTATTTTGTTTTATGCACTTTTTTTTGAAACTGAAAGTAAAATTTTAGAGAAAAAAAAAGAAATTATTTTTTTATCGTTTATTATTCAAAATGGATTTATTTTCGACATTTAGACAGTTCTAGATTATTCATATTTTTATTATTTGTCCGTTTTAACACCATTTTAAGTAATATTGCAGATCCGTACTTTAAACAAAATATTAAATTGATTACTTTTCGATCGCCTCGTATAATTTTATTTCAGCATAGTGGATTATGCTGTACATCCAAGGTTTATTCTAAAGAAATAAATAATATAGAAGAACTGCTTCAAAGAATTGAGGAAGCCTGCGAGGAATTGAGAAACGATCCATTTATTATAAGAAAATCAGTAAGGGACATCATTAAACGTGCAAGAAAGAGCATAAAACAAAATAGTGGACATTTTGAACAATTTCGTTAATTATTAATAAATGTGTGTTAGTTACTATAAGCGTTTATTGTCTCGCTTTACTTTATACTGGGCGTTTAAAAAATAAATACCTATTTGAATATTAGGAAATATTAAAATTGTTTTATGCAGGGTGTTGTTTTGATATTTTTAATATGTTTCAATTTTTCCTAAAGCCGAACCTGGATTTTTATATCTCTCAATATTTCAGTACATTACTCGTGAGAAGTGTAATCAGTATGACAAAAATGGAAAAGATATACTAAGTGATTCAAAAGTTCTGGCCAAATGAATAATTATGCATAATTGATAAAACACCCTGTAACTCGGTTATGGAAGCCAAGAGACCCATTATATATGGGTTATTTAGAACCGCCTTTGTGACCTCTACCTACCTTTAAAATATTTCCGTTTACCAACGGGACACCCTGTATAACCTACAAGTGTAGATTGCAATAAACAAACGACACAAATATTATTAAAATTTGTTAATAAAGTACGAAGTCGCTAATGTTTTTCGGAGCGGTGAGTAAGAGTCATGTGATACTTCGCATTGTTATTAAAAAAAAACTGATAGAGCCCATATTAACTGCAGGGGCCAATACCAACCACCCCCGTTTAGACTATGTTTGTAATTTGCTTCTAGTTACTATTGAATCATTATCCTCTCACTTTTACACTATCAATTATATATTTTTTTAATTTATTTCCAGGAAAGAACATTTCTCTGCGCAGCTATAAGCTTGGAGTTAGCGACAAGCACACTTTTCTACGTCGCTCGTGTTCTGATCTTTCCTGGTCTTCATCCGGATTTAGTGTTAATAATCTACTGCGTAAGGACCCAAATGTCACAAACCATGGCGCTTTTGTTGATTTTTGTGCCGAAATTTTGGTATCAGCAGAAACAAGTCAGAAATTTAGCTCAAGAATACTCCTGCAGGATACCTGTTGATGCTTTTAAGGTAAGTCCGTAAATTTTAAATGGATTGCAAAAAGAGTGTGCGACATGTGTAATGAAGAAGTAACTATAAATTAGGCGTATACATGATTTTATGCATTGCAAGTACGGGGGAATTTTATTGATCTGGAAAACTTTTGATTCAACTTAAGACTAGCTAATTGGCAAATATTGGGTGTACAAATTAGTTTGGTCCGTTTTCAAAAGAAGAAGAAGAAAGTGATTGTCGATTTTGCAAATAATATTAATTAATTAATGTTGAAAATGTCGAATTTTCGGTTAACCAAGCAGCATTTGCGGAAGTTTTTATGTTTCTGCCTTAATTGGAAGAAAAGTTCAACTGAAGCCCTTTGAATGCTTGTTAAAGTTTATAGTGACCCTGCTCTAACTGATAAATCATGTATGGAATTGTTCAAATTCCGAAGGATTTGAACATATTTCCTTCACACTTCATATTTTCACCCTGCTACTGTTGAGTGACGTAACATAAAATAAATAATAATAAAAACTTTCACGCCACCACTGAGGCAAATAAGACGCAATATCGCTTCAAAAACTCATCCAAATAAATGCTTACGTGAGAGAATGTAGATTCAATTAATTCATCCTTCATCCATAAAAATGATTACATGCGAAAACGCACGTAGGGCACATTTCTGCGCGGGAAAATGAAACCAATAGAAGTTCAGATCAACGCATTCCTTAAACTTTCATCATGAATTTCAAAGCGCGAAACGATCACCGTCAGAACGTATTAATTTCTAGAATTGTCTACCCCCGAACAGCGGGCAAAGAGAGAGGCAAAAATCGTTTTAACAGTGTACCCAGATTTTATAGTCAGTCATTATTCACAAGCTCCAACTATAAGAAGCATAACTAGAAGAAGATCAGAATCAAATGAAAGAGAAGTTTGGCGATTTATTGGGAGTAACTCATCAAGTCGTTTCCTTATGAAGTGGATCAAAAAGAAAAATTACAAAGCTATGCTAGGTCAACGCTCAAATGGGATGTTTCACCGCACCAGCGGTATTCTTCGGACATTACTCCTTTTGATTATTGGTTGCTACGAAGAATGCAGCAAGATTTGGAAGGCCAGTAGTTCACTTCTTTCACATAAATTGGCTCCAAACCTAGATTGTCCCAAAAGACGAGTAATTTTTCGACATGGCATTGTAAAATTGGCCAAGAGGTGGGAGCAAGTAGTAGCCAGCAATGGAGTAGTATATTCTGTAACAAGGTTGGAATGAGAATTCGATACGAGTGTCGAATGTTCATTCCAACAGAGTAACAGACTGTACTTTGTCCACGGCCGCAGACAGTAGGAATTGAATATAGTAAAATAAAACGTCAAAAAAACCCAGCTTCAGGCAAATTCAAACTAAATAAATAACATGTCGCGTAGAACTGTCAAATATGAAATTCATGGCTATCTAGGATGCCGACGTGATATTTACAGCTAGGTGACACTAGAGTAAGAATTAAATACGTATAAAATACATAAGAGACAAGTGTTTCAGAATTTTCTTTCAATTTCAAGAGCGAGAATGATTCTTTTCTGTTATTATAAGTGGTTTCAGAATAACTAGATTCAGTAGAGGCCGTGAGAATTAGTGTATTCGATGGGCATATAATGGTGGATATTATTCACTAGGGTGAAGTTTAAGACACGAGCCGCAGGCGAGTCTCGTGTAAATAATAATGTTAAAAAAATATTACTTTGCATGGTGTTTTTTCGATTTTTTTCACATACTACCCATTATATGCATACATAATTGAATAAATAAATAAATAAAAAAAAAAATAATAAATATGTAGGTATTAATTTGAAAACTGAAAAACACGTAATTTATTTAATCACAAAATACTACAAACTTAATTATTTATGGCACAATTAAAATATAAATTGCAATTTTGGTACACAGTAGGAGTATTGTTTGAAATCTTTGTTAAGTCATTGATAACGTTTGGTGTAGGTAAATCATTAATGTTGTTAATGCGTCCAGCTGTAGAGTGAGAAGATCGAGGAGTGGCTGCAGGATCTTCTGTTTTTTAGTTGGAGGTTCTGAGGCATCACTTCTAAGGGTGTTCATGATGTTGGAATAATGCTGTGGCCAGTAATTTCAATTAATTGTTGTTCACCCACCCCCTGCTTTAGACAGGTTACTGACTGCTGTCGACCGAATAGAGTGGTTTGTTATTTTTATTTCTTTTGTATTTAATCCTGCCTTCTCTGCTGCTTCTTTAGTCCATTTCGAAAGTTCATTTTTTCCCACTGGAGTGTTTTTGTACCGTCCACTTGATTGTTCTTTGTTCCATGATGGGTTTACTGTTAAGAATAATCTATCAGTTATTATTCTAGATGAACGTTTAACCATTAGAATTTTAAAAAGACGGACTGGACAAAATGTAGGGTTCTTCGTGTTGGGGACCAGCCATTTACAATCGGCCATTTTTTTTTCTCCACCGTGGGCCGTTTTATTGAAGAGATTCCTCTTTAAAATAATGAACTCTGCAATTGACTGCTTCTCCACCTCTACAGGCAAGTTCTACTGAAACGATATGGTAAAATTTTCGCTGGAGCGTCTTCGTCCCATAATAAAACCATTGCGTAGTATTCTTCCAATTTTCACTTCTGCAAATTCCTTCGTTTCGCATTACGAACTTCCCTACTAGACTTGAAGATCTTTAAATGGATCAAAAATTATTTTCCACTTCATAAAATACATCTCTTGCATTTTTTTGCAACGGTGTTTCACATTGTCTTCACAACTAGTTCTTTGTAATTTTCACCGTTTTTTTCTTCATATTCCACGATCAATCTTTCATGATTAGGTTAAGTTGCTCTAAACTTGTAGTTTCCAAAAGCTCGTATTTCTTTGCCTTGCAGAATTCCGTAAATTCTTTCCATATCGACGTATGGGTGTTAACGGTATTGTACAGTACACTTTCTCAATCGCCAGATCAATATTAGTCGTAGAATCACTTCCACAGCGACTCATTTTCACTACATAAGCTGACTAGCACTGTTTAAAAACAATATTACAAAATTTATTGACAATAAAATCAGAAAAATTGTTTAGCGTCGTTTTCTGGTGTCCTAGGAGACCATAATAATTATGTTTTATCAAAGGTATTGTAATTTTTGGTGACAACAGCTGTCAAGTTTTGCCGCGGGTAAACTCGAATAAATTACTGACAGAAGCTGTCATACAGTTTTTTCATCTAGAAACCATTTGTAATTCAAAATTGCGCGTTTGTGATTGGTGGAAATTAAGACGAGGGAAATAATCAAGTAAAACTGTGTGCTATTAGATTACGAGTTTTATTTTCTTATTCACTGAATAAGTTTTCATTTAAAAGACAACAAAAATCCTTTAAAACACATTGTACGTAGTTACTTAAACATTAAAAAACACTTTTATTCACTTCAACCAGAGAGAACCAGTTTATTTAAATTTTTATTTTAAAAGCTTCTGAAATTTTATACAATAAAAAAAGAGTACACGATCTAATTCAGACGGACTTTAGGTCGTAAAAGATACCTCTTTGTGACCAAATGTAATATTATTCCATACTTTATCTAGTGTGCGTGTTACCAGGCCAGGCACTTAAGCCTCTTAATGATTCCATTGTGTCGTAAACCCACAAAACTGGGATTCGTTTGGGAATGGCACTAATCTTATACATAATTTGTTCAAAAATGAAACAGCTTACCTCTATCCATATCAATGATCTTTGAGTATACGGAACACGAGAGTACATGTTTATGAAGATTATGGATGAAGATAATGAGAGAGAGAGAAAGAGTGATTTAGATGGAAATAAAATATGGATTTATTAAACGATACATTAATAACGTTTTTTTGGATAGACAACAATATTAATAGCTCGTTATAACTTGTATTTAATTTGGTAAGAGCGGCATTGATAATTAGCGGTTTTAGATTAATATATTCAGTCAGAGACTTTTTTACTAGGAGCGTTGTCTATACCGGGTGACAATGAGACTAGAGCCATGCCTATATCTCCTTCACTTTTCAACTGATTTGAATAAAATTTGGTACATAGATATGAGACACAATTTTGGATTGACAGTCGTATAAAAACAAAATGGCCGACTTCCGGTTTCGCCAGAAATGTTACCAACTTCGATTTTTTTATATATTCGATGTTTTTGGCTCAAATTACACACGACAATGCTACAAAATTTTTTATTTTAAAATTCGTATTTGACTTTTTTCATGATAGTTATAGTGGTACATAATGTATATCGTTGAATTGGTAATTAAACTCTCTATTGAATTGGAAGATGGCTCTTGGTAGGTACCATTTGAAAAAAACGATTTATTCGTTAAAAATGAATTCAGAAAATTTAAATTCCTGCTGTAGGATTTGTTATTGATCATATCGATGAAAAACTAAAAAATATTGGCAGAAGAAAAATACGATTCCATTCATAACATCATGTGCCCGGATAAAAAATCTCCAAGAAGATATTTACATCTCAAATATTTTACCATGTTTCCAAATTAATATAAGTGATTTGGAAGATATAAAAGTTTTTTATCTCAGAGATTATTCAAAATTCCCAGCCTTAATGAGAAATCACATGTTTACATGTGATATAAAGCAATTATTTCCGCAAAATTATTTTATATTTACTGATGCATCTAAAAATCAAGCAAATGTAAATCATTAAAAGTTTAGGAGTGAAACTTAATATTAAAATAATATATATATAACTAATTGCAATTTTGGAATCTCTCTTATATGTTAATGGAATTCAGGAAGTGGGAAAAAATATGTCATTTTCTCAGATAGTAAAATATCACTAGAAAAAATAGAAAATGTACCAAAGAAGTTAAATATAAATTATAATTATATCCTAAGTGAAATCATTAAACATATAGCATTGCTGAAGTCAAAAGGTTCCACAATTATATTTTCTTGGGCGAAGGTACATAGTGGGATAAAGAATAACGAAGTCGTAGGTAAACCAGTAAAAAACAGTGAAACATATACAGAAAACCTTAATTATCAATGTGTCTAGGAAGATATATATTCACATATCAAGAAAGAAGTGAGAAGCTCATGGCAACGTATGTCTATCTAGCACAACATGTTTATGTTTATACTTTAAGACGATTCAACCAGATATTCCAACGAATCCTTGGTTTATCATTCAAATTTTAACAAAAAAACAATTTCCACTATTTCCAGGATAAGATTTAATCATTCTCTAACTCCTGCATATAAATATAAACTGAAATTGTCAGAGAGTCCTCTCGGTCAATGTGGTGAAGAGGGTACATTAGAACACATGATTTTAAACTGCGATCTACAATCGGAAGAAATATATAAATTTATGCATTCATTGAATTTCTTGTTAAAAATTTTTGTTAAGACCTATTAATCTTCAACAATTATTAAAATTTAATAATCTACAAATTTACTCTTAAAATTAATTTGTAAAGTAATACTTGTTCCTTTGCCTTTTACAAAAAAAAAAGAAAACATGTGCTTTAAAAAAAGAAGAAAAAGAAAAACACCGTGGCCTAGTTGGTTAGGGTATCGGCCTTTATACTTGGGCACTGTTCGGGTCGTAGGTTCGATCCCTGCGAAACTTAAGTGCAATTAAAAGGCAGATAAGATTTTGGGCAAGTGCAAAAAAGTATTTGTGTCATGGGCAGTTTCATTCACGCCGGTAACGAGGCCGGAAGAGATCGGATATCTCGTGGAACTGATAGTGGTTGGTGACACAATTACACACTTGTTAGTCGGTAGATCACCAGAAGACAAAGGCTTAGTCGTGGGTTTAAGGTGATTGAGGACCGTGGTTCGTAGCTCACGATAAGCTGTAGGTCCCGCCCAGATTAGCTCTGGCAGCAGAAAAGAGACGTTACAATTAATAGCAAGCAATTAACCCTGTTTAAAAAATTACCAAAACAAAAAAAAACAAAAAAAACAAAAATAAATAAAAAATAAAAAACAAATAAAAAAATATTAAAAAAACACGTATAAAATATATAATATACTTATATAAAAAAAAGGAAGAATATGTAACCTTATGTAACAAATAATATTTGATATTTCAATCTTTAAAATTTTATAGTTTGATTTGAAGTATAATGACACTGGTTATGTATTTTAAGAATCCTATAATTCGGAGAAAAACCTACTATTGTAGGAAAAAATGCTCATTAAAACAGGGACAACAACTCAAGTATACGTCTATACTCGGTAACCGACAAGAGAGAATAATGTTGAATTAAACATTTTTCTCTCCTTATTCATTTACATTCTCTATGACACTGAGTATACCATGAATAAGAATGTTAATTTATCAGAGGCGTATCTAAAAAATCACACGCTTTTGGGGAATAATGGTCATACATATTTCATAAATCGGGAAATCCAAACGGATACCCAACAAAATCTTCGTCATCCTGTTTACTAAAACTCTTTGATTATAATATTGGCTAGAAATTAATTTTATTTGGAACGATTTGGCCAGTGCTAAATTGACTATATATTCCTTTATCCACATAAACTTGATGTCTTTAATTTTATTATTATTAATGTTTTTAAATTTTAATAGTTATTACTAAATTTTTTGAAAAGAATATTATTAGTTCCTAGAAATACTCCCGATGATATTGTGCGATTAGAAACTGGTAGAGTAAAACTAGCATACAATGTATAGAAATTAACTCTCAACTGGTTACATAAGATATTATCTATGGACACTCCGCGTTGCCCAAAACTTTGTTTCGAACAACAACTTCGTCTCATCGATACTTGTGATATCGATACTTGTGACTCGAAATCAAGTCGGTTCACTAGACATATGGAATAATATAAATTACAGCAGTTTTGAGTCGCAAAAACATTTGATATTGTCTAAGTACTACAAATACTTACATTATATTGATCTGGAACGAAAGTCACAGTAATCTTTTATGTTTATATATAGTCTGTTCGACACATCAGAAAACCCAAGTACTTACTTGTCGTTAAAGTTACCTATCCACTCTTGCCAATTACGTATTTTTTTTTTATTTACACCACCTATCAGAAATCCATTTACAGGATGGGAACTCACAGATATAAATGAAATTTATAAATTAGTAAATAAAATACAAAAAATGTGAAAATCTGATTTTTTTAATGAAGCAATGCCGCAAGAGAAGACGTCACACCTATCATTGATAGCATTGTAGTTGTTGCAAATTCTGAATAAGGGTGAGTTTTTCTGTACATTTGTTCTAGGGGCTTCGAGATAAAATAGATTGTTCTGCCTTGAATTTACTCTTGGAGCATGAAAATTGAGCATATTCAAAACAGCATTACTGTCGATTTGATAAAGAAAAATCAAAGCAGCTGTGTTCCTCCTACTTGCAAGAGAAGTAAAGTTATGTCTCTCTAATAAAGCTGTATTGGGTATTCCTATAGCAGGGTAGGCACCATCTTCCTTCAAAGAGAGATATTTCATAAAGCGTCTATGAATTCGTTCAAGGCTAATTGAATGAACATTATAATATGGACACCAAATGATAGATGTATACTCTGTTTTAGATCGAACATACGAATTATATAACAGGAGCATTGTATTCTTATTCGTGAAATCCCAAGTATTTCTGACAATGAAACCTAAGGCCCTTGAACATTCATTGGTGACTTTATTTATGCGAGTTGAGAAAGATAATTTATGATCGAAAGTAATACCAAGGTCACGAACAGAATGTGATCTAGGGAACATATCATTGTCGATTGAGTAATTATAAGTGATTTTATTCTGTTTCGAGTGAATGTCACAATTGAGCACTTACTAGTATTTACTTTATCTAAGGCATTTTGTAAAGTGGCACAATCATTCAAGCAGTTAATTTTTTTATGTAATTTCGAATCGTCCGCATATAATAAACAATTGACTTCGAGGCCCTCAATAAAGTCATTTATGAATAAATTGAAAAAAAGTGGTCCCAAAACAGAACTTTGTGGGATGCCAGATGTTGGTGTAAATAAAATGGAATTCTGACCATGCCTGAGTAAAAAAAGTATTCAGGTTCTGCACATTGTGACTGTATTCTTCTAAAATAATTAAACTCTACCTAAACTCTCTCTCTCTCTCTCTCTCTAAATATTACGCTAGTTTAAATGAACAGAAGGTTGTTCAAAATATAAAATTATAGAACCGTATCTAATATTTACGGTAGGTAATTAAGTAAGTAAAAAAATGTTCAGTATAGAAGAAGACTTATTTATATTGGAATGTTTTCAGTACCTGTTTATAAAATAAGTGTTCTAAAATAATAAAGATTATCGTATCTGGAGCAGACATATTTTATTATAATTGTTTTCAATTATTTTAATATCATTATTAAATGTATTAACGGATTTCATTTTATTTTAAATACTTAGGATGTTTCGAGTTTTGATTGTTTCTTTAAAGAAAGAAAGACTAAATGTATTTCTCGAAATGCGGTAGAAGAAGAATATAGTTAAAGTGACAACTTTTTTGTTGTATGCCAGAGATATACAGGGTGGCCAAATAAGAATGCGAGGTACTGTATCTGGGAAACTATTCATCGTAGAGGCTTGCGGAAAAAAAATATTATTACTAAAACGGCCAAGATAAAAACATGGAAAATATTTTCAAGTTTCTGAAATGACCGCTAGTGGGCGTAACTGCAATCTTGAATCTAAGAGAGTTATTTTTCTGTGAATTCCGCTATATTAACCTAACAAAAAAATACCTGATCTTGATCTTTAACGTAGAAGATAATCTGAACCTTTTTTGTTTGACAATTTTTGCTGTATCTCTAAAAATAAAGTGGTGGGGGTATTCAAAAGTTTCAGTAAAAAACACCCTGTATATTCGAAACGGCTGAGCCGATTTTAACAAACTTGGGCTAGTTGAAAAGAGCTTTTCTTGGGCTACAAATGCTATAATATTTGAAGTTTTGTTAGTTTCAGATGTCGCCGCTAGAGGGCTTTTTTCGACATTTTGACAGAAATGGTTAATTTTCTCAAAAAAATGATTTCTTTTTCATGAAAAAGTAGCTAAATGATGCCTAAACAAGCTCCCGAAAACCGCATCTCGATATCTTGTTCCTAACCTAAAATTTAGGACAGAGAAAATTTTATACGAAAAACCCTTAAATTTTTATTTTTTAAACTATTATTTTATTATGTAAGTTGTGGCCCTAAAAAGGACCGATTTAAAGAAAAAGGTTTTTAGTGCCCCCGTAAATGCTGATCATTACGCTCTAGGCATTGCTGAAGCCTCTCATGGATAGACAAACCTGCAGCTTCAATTTCGGCTCTCGGTATGTTACGTAATGCATTACGAATCCGGTTTTTCATATCTTCTCTGGTCATAGGTTGAGTCTGAAAATCAAAACAAGTTGAGTCTGGTGATCGCGCAGGCCATGGAAACAGACTTCCTCTTCCAATCCAACGCTGTTATAATACTGCATTAATATGCTCTCGCACAATAATAGCATAATGTGCTGGGCAACCATTCAACTGCAAAAGCAAGTTTTGACGTGTTTCCAGTGTCACATCTGCAATAACAACGATAATTTATTGGCCAAAAAGTCAAGAAAGATATTGCCGCTTAGGGATTGCTCGAAAAAATATGGCTCAATAATTCTGCCTCCCAGTATGCCACACCACACATTTAAACTCCAACGTCTTTGGTGCTGAACTTCACGCAATCAATGCAGATTTTCTGCAGACCAATAATGCATATTGTGCAGATTTTAAAGGTGGCTTCATCGGTCCAAAGAATTTGAAATAAAAATTCTCCATTATTGTGCGAGAGCATATTAATGCAGTATTACAACAGCGTTGGATTAGAAGAGGAAGTTTGTTTCCATGGCCTGCGCGATCACCAGACTTAACTTGTCTTGATTTTCAGACACAACCTACGACCAGAGAGATATGAAATACCGGATTCGTAATGCATTTCGTATAAAATTTTCTTTCGCCTAATTTTTAGGTTAGGACCAAGATATCGATATGCGGTTTTCGGGAGCTTGTTTAGGCATCATTTAGCTACTTTTTCATGAAAAAGAAATCATACCAATGCATTTAATTTTTTTGAGAAAATTAACCATTTCTGTCGAAATTTCGAAAAAGCCCCTCTAGCGGCGACATCTGAAACTAACAAAACTTCAAATATTATAGCATTTGTAGCATAAGAATAGCTCTTTTCAACTACCCCAAATTTGTTAAAATCGGCTCAGCCGTTTCGAATATACAGGGTGTTTTTTACTGAAACTTTTGAATACCCCCCACCACTTTATTTTTAGAGATACTGCAAAAATTGTCAAACAAAAAAGGTTCAGATTATGCTCAACTTTAAAGATCAGGTATTTTTTTGTTAGGTTAATATAGCGGAATTCACATAAACATAACTTTCTTAGATTCAAGATTGCAGTTACGCCCCCTAGCGGTCATTTCAGAAACAGAAATTATTGGGCCATATTTTTTCGAGCAATCCTTAAGCGGCAATATCTTTCTTGACTTTTTGGCCAATAAATTACCGTTGTTGTTGGAAGACGTGCCACTGGAAACACGTCAAAACTTGTTTTTGGAGTTGGATGGTTGTCTAGCACATTATGCTACTATTGTGATAGAGCATATTAATGCAGTAACAGCGGTGGATTGGAAGAGGAAGTCTGTTTTCATGGCCTGCGCGATCACCAGACTTAACTTGTCTTGATTTTCAAACTCAACCTACGACCAGAAAGATGTGAAAAACTGGATTAGTACAAGATATCGAGATGCGATTTTCGCGAGCTTGTTTAGCTACTTTTTCATGAAAAAGAAATCATACCAATGTATTTAATTTTTTTGAGAAAATTAACCATTTCTGTCGGAATGTCAAAAAAAGCGCTCTAGCGGCGATATGTGAAACTAAAAAAACTTCAAATATTATAACATTTGTAGCCCAAGAACAGCTTTTTTCAACCTGCCCAAGTTTGTTAAAATTGACTCAAATATACAGGGTGTTTTTTACTAAAACTTGAATACCCCCCACCACTTTATTTTTAGAGATACAGCAAAACTTGTCAAACAAAAAAGGTTCGGATTATCCTCTACTTTAAAGATCAGATATTTTTTGTTAGGTTAATATAGCGGAATTCACAGAAACATCACTTTCTTAGATTCAAGATTGCAGTTACGCCTCCTATCGGCCATTTCAGAAACTTGAAAACATTTTCCAGGTTTTTCTCTTGGCCGTTTTAGTAATAACTTTTTTTCCGCAAGCCTCTACGATGGATAGTTGCCCAGATACAGTACCTCGCATTCTTATTTGGCCACACTGTACATGTGTATGTAATTTAATATACAGATTTAATAGAAATATTAATTGGTTACCTACATTGCACAATATTACACGAATATACAATATATTCACTTTCGTGTATATTGTATGTTTGTCAGTCTAGAGATTCATCAATTTCATTCCTATATAATACTAGCCCGAAAGTAAGACCGAAGAAGTATTGGAAGAAATCAAACAAAATATTAATCCTAAAAAATCACCGGGATACGATTTAATCACAGGTGATACCTTAAAACAATTACCAAGAAAAGCAATCGTAAAACTAACTTATATAATAAATTTAGCTTTTAGACTAAAATATTTACCAAGTATATGGAAAATAGCTGAGGTAATAATGATACTAAAACCTGGTAAACCACCTAATGAAGCAAAATCCTACAGACCAATATCTCTGTTACCAGTAATATGTATTATTAAAACCCATAATAGAAAATAAAAACCTAATTCCAGAACATCAATTGGGCTTTATAAATAAACATTCCACTATAGATCAAGTTAACAGAATAACGAACGAAATAGAAAAAACATTCTTCGACAAGGTATGGTTGGAAGGTTTGGAATAAAACTAACAAAGCTCTTGCCAAAACAATATTGTGATATTCTCAAGTCCTATATAAGTGATATAATTTTCATAGTGAAACATGAAGACGAATACTCCACACTCAGAGAAATAAAAGCAGGTGTACATCAAGGAAGTGTCCTGGACCCATACTGTATCTGCTATTTACAATAAAGTGGCGCATTAAACTCAACGAAACCAAAACAGTATAAGTAAACTTTACAAACAAAAAAACAGTAGAATATCGACCAGTAGTATTAAACAACAACAAAATATCTAGACATGAATCTAGATATTAAACTAAAATGGAAAGAATTAGGGCTTCCCCATCTCACTTATTGTTCTACAATTCTGTATCTGCTAAAACAAAATGAGTTAGCTCGTTTACAGAAACTCCAAAATAGAGCCATGCGTATAATTGCGAAAGACAATAAGAGATATGTTGAAGCAACTAGAATGGTCACCAATTAATTATGTTTAACATTTTTAACATCCTACAAGACGAAGGTAAAAGCATAATCTATAAAAAACCTAGTAACCACTTTCTCATTATGTTTGATTAGCTTTAAGATTTACCTATGACAGCTGTACATTCATATGTTTTAGTATTTTAATCAAGATATAAACATATGTGTATATAAATGTTTTATTATATTTTGTTTTGTTTTTGTTGACAAGGGTAGAAATGCCTAATATGTGAGAAAGTGTATGTATTTAATTGATTATTTTTCATTAATAACTTATTTTGTATTAACCTAAGATCGGTCCCATTGTAATCAATGCAATGACTTGAAAATGTAAATTAGCCAAATTGACTAAATAAATGATTTATATAAAGAACATAAAGAAAAAACTTCAAGAACTTGGCATAAAATATAGAAAACTGTACTGGCTAATGAATAGAAAATCAAAACTATCAATAGAAAATAAATTATTAATTTACAAACAAATACTAAAGCCAGTTTGGACTTACCGCATATAGCTATGGGGATGTGCCAGTAAAACCAACGTAAATATAATTCAACGATTTCAAAATAAAGTACCTACTGCGTGCAATTGTAGATGCAGCATGGTCCGTAAGGAATGGGGATGCCAACAGTCGACGAAGAAATCAAAAAATTTGCTGGAAAACACGAAAAACCTGACCACGTTAACACCGAAGCCCTGCAGCTCTTGGATAACCAACATCTGATGAGAAGACTCAAAAGGACAAAACCATTTGAGTTAGTTAGCGAATAGTACACAAGAATACTATGTGAAAGTTAAGTGCAGTGCAGTTCCTGTTTGGAATATCAGAAAAGAAGAGAATGATGGCACTGGGTGAACTCTTAGTTTTAAGTTCTTAAGTTTATCTTAAGTATATCGTAAAGAAAAATTGTTAGTTGGCTATTTTAGCTAAGTGCAATGCAAATTTAAAAAAAAATACTATATCTTCTTTAACATCTAAGTATAATGCCCATTGTTCCAGTATGTCCAACAACATATTTATTCCTTTAACGACCGTTAGGAGAGCACAGTAGTACTGATCGCCTTGTAACAGTGTAGATAATGTTAGTGAATTCGTAAGGACAAAAGAATCTCAGTGTTGTCAGTATTGATGATCCCTACTCCTACTACGTTTCATTGCATAACCTTGACATATTAAAAGCGCGGTAGGTAACACTTTTAATATTTCAAACTGTTTCAAACAGTTTGAAAAAGTTCAAATCAAACTCTCGAATTGAATATCAAATTCTTATATGTATAAAAAAATTGATTTTTCAAGTCAAATCAAATTTGAATTGACAAATCAAACTAGTTTGATTAGATGCATCTTTAGTTTAAAGTTGCCTTTTTAATATTGAGAGGTGAAATTGAAATTGCTTTAGTACGTCGTAATTCACAATAAATCACATTCTCTCTAAAAAATAAAAAAAAATGCCGATACTTCTTATTTTTATTAAATGCTTCTTATATCCCGGTTTATCATCATATTATCTAACATCGAGCGGTTTTATGGAAGCCATATTTTCCTGATATTTGCAGGCAAGTGAAATAGCTCTTTATGAAATGGGATCGCTTTTGTTTTTAATAGGTTTTATTACAGGAATTATGTGAGCTAAGGTGGGAGAAGGGATCAGGTTATTTATTAAAGTCATATATAATGTAAAAGTTTAACGTAAGCAAGTGATCTTTGTCAATACAGGAATAGTATATTCTGTATCAAGGTTGGAATGAAAATTCGACACGAGTGAAGGATTCCGAACGCTAGCGAATGCGAACGTGAGGAACAACGAGTGTCGAATTTTCATTTCAACAGAGTAACAGACTATACTTTCTCCACGGCCACAGAAAGTAGTAAATATATAATAAAATGAAACCTCAATCTCTCAACATTGTCTAGTATTTTTATGTTTAAGCTTAGATTTTTGCGGTAGCAAATTTTGAGTTATGTTATCGGCATATTTTTTTATTTCTGGAGGAGTATTTTCAAATTCTACACCTGAATCGTTTGATTTTCTACTCGTTTTTAATAAATTAATACTAATACTGACAGTTAATTTGACATTCATGACAAACCTTATTTTTTTAAACAATTACGGAATGAACATTCTGTCTCTATAGAAAGAATGAGATACATATAATAAGATACATAAGTGTTTCAGAATTTTCTTTCAATCTCAAGAGCGAGAATGTTTCTTTTCTGTTATTATAAGTAGTTTCAGAATAACTGCATTCAGTAGTGGCCGTGGAGAAAGTTGTTTATAGGAAATATATCCACCATTTTTGTCAGGACCATTACTGGAATTTTTCGTCCTGTTTATTCCAATATGCACCAATATTTCAAACCTCGCTTACATATAAATTAAAAGAATAAAAAAATGAGGAAATAAAAAATTTAAACAGTTTATTATGAAGTCTCTTCTTTCACATTTCTATCAGGAATCTATCGCTCTCATCGACAAGTGCTTTTGAAAAAGGATACGAGCTCAATATGAAAAATTCACTTTAGAAAAATATAGATGTACAAACGTGAGAGAATTGTAACTACGTTTAATATTCCTAGGAGATTTCAAGTACGTACATGAATATGAATTTTATGCACGCTATTCGCATCTGAAGTTTTATCTTCTTTATTTATTTATACCGTACTGGATTTTACCGTCTGAATAGGAAACAATTCCGTAGCCACTACTGAATTATAACGATGTAATTTAAAATAGTTTGATTTTTGAATTTATATCCTGTATTTTTGCATTCAATTCATACAAGGTAATATATCATCAGTTCTTATTAAACGTTGCAGATAAACTAATGATTTTACGTAAAAATAAACTTAATAATTTTAATCTGCTGGGATGAAACGTAATTATTTTTAGCTCCTTTAATGAATAAAAATTATACAAAAATTCAAAATGAGTTGAAAACTGTTATACAGACTCTTTTACATCTATCTACGTGGGAGGCTGCTCCCTTTTCTTCTACAAAATGTTATTCGTTCCATACATTATAAGTTTACGAGTATGTTTGCTGAAAACTTCTTTAGTCTGCGGCAGCAGTTGGAAAAAACCTGATTCTTTTTAAGGACAACAAAGTACTTCTCTAAATCTGTTCCCAGATGAGCTCACATAATGATTCATAGCGATTAACATTTCACTGTTCCAGATAATTCGTCCAATCCTTTCCCCACAAAATGAGCTATATCTAATTTCGCTAAAGACGTATATGACATCACACTTAAGGCTACATTTATATTATTCTTTAAAATACCAGATTACTTTATTTTAGAAACAGTTCACCCACGTCCAAGTGAGGACAGGGCAGCATATCGATAATGAGCCCTGTTTTAAATTCAGAGACTAAACGCATACTCCTCAGATTCGAATCTTCCTGGTCACTCAATAAGGAGGATATGTAGAAGGTTTGATTATTGACGAATCCATCTGATTTTTACGAAGTACTAAACTTCAAATGATGTGACAAAATTTCATGAGAATATGACATTTAGTTCACAAGTTACAGTGGTTTTAGTCACGCTACTTTTGTAATTTTCAGAATAATTGGGATCTGACATGGGGGCGGAGCTTAGTTCCGTCAAATTCAATATGGCGCCGTCCACCATACACATTTGTGGAGTAAATCTGGTTTTGAAAACGAAGTCGCTCTTTTCGAAAAAAAATTTTTGTGATTTCATAGAGGTCCCTCTTTCACGTGATCAATATATGAAAGCTAAGGGAGTTAAGGAGGAGGGGTAAATTAACATGTAAAGGTATGGAAAATCGGTTTTTCGCACGTAACTCGCTGAGTTTTATTCAGACCGAAACCACTTCTATATATAAAATAAAGTGCTCGCGAAAACGCTTAAACTGAATCCCGTCCAAATCGGTCTAGCGGTTCTCGAGATATCGCCATTTGAAAGTATATGGATATAGATAGTCATGATCCAAGTATTGTGTCCAAATTTCTACCCCCAAAAATTTATCCTTAATACATCCTGTAGCAGTGTCTTCAAGAAAGAGTTTGCCATTTTGCTGACCCGGATTGGTCAAAAATTAAAAAGTTACCTCGAGTCAAAGATTAATCAGTATTTGTCCTCCCACTCCCCCCAAAATTAAACTAGCGAGTTTGGACACAATGCTTGGGTCATGACTATCTATCGGAGGAAAAAAATCAATTCTCGAAGTCACTTCCTTCCCACGGCGAAAATCCGTATACTTCTAATTATTAAATCGAGAACAGCTGGACCGATTTAGACGGGTTATGCGTTTATGCGTTTTCGCGAGCACTTTATTCTATACATAGAAGTCGTTTCGATCTGAATAAACCTCAGCGAGCTACGTGCGAAAAACCGATTTTCCATATCTTTACATGTAAGTTTACCCCCCTGAAAGAGGGACCTCGAATCTATGATATCACAAAAAAATTTTTTCGATACAAGCGAATTCGTTTATCGAGTTTTTTTTCGCCAGATCGACTCCACTAGAAAGTGGCGATTGCGAGCAACCAGTTTAATTCGCGAAAATGTTGTTAACAATGAAGCAAATTTGCGCTTGGGCTGGTGCGAATCCAGCCCGAAGAAATTTTGTTCAAGGCGAGCACTTAACATTGTACAACTGACAAATTTGGTCAATCACAAATCCACGATCAACCATTACTACATCTCCAGGTTCCAATAATTTTATTATTTCACTTTGTTCAAAAATAGCTTTATCGCAAGCCTTTCCTCATGAGTTTCGCTTACAAAAGAAATATTATTGTCATAATTTTGCAGGTTTAATTGCTTTGTAGTGCGAATTGGTTAAAAGCTGATAGCTTAAACTTTTTGGACGCTGAATCAAAGCTTCTGTACAATCTAATACCACTCGAACGCTCTCAAAACATTCAAAGCAAAGAGAAATATTCTTAGAGATTTCTTCTCTTTATGGCTAAACAATTACATGATTCAAACAGGCACTTAGCATATAAGCATAGTATCCACAAAAATCCTTTGGCAATCTTTTGCTGATATTTGGAAATGAACGTCTAAAAAAGAATTCGACAAATTTTGTTTCTTTAACTAACTAAATCGAGAAATTTAGGAATAAAGTCGCCACTGTTCACTTGAAGTGAAACATCAGTATTTGAACATGTACATTTCGCATTTTCTTCGTCCTTACCCTTTGCTTCGGCCTTATTTACTTTCGGGAAGGTGTGGTAGACAAATCTTAGGTTTTTGTCGTATTTATTTCTGCACAGTTCAACCGCACTTCGACTTCTAGCGATTTTCATCGTCTGAATTAACATTTTTAAACTAAGTTTTTCGCCGTGCGTCCTAGGCACTGGCACTGACTTTCATATGGCTAAACCAATTCCTCTCGCCAGGCGGCGCATTGACCTATGTCAGATCCCAATAGAAAATTCTGAATTTCGTGTACAAATAAAGCATTGCTTTTTAATGGGAAAAAATACCGTTCAAGGGGAGCAATGTCTTATTTGGACACTGCCCCATCGATAGGAGTGGTTTGCTCTTATTTTAAACGCGACCGTAGAAACACCGATAATGCTGAATGGTGAAAGTTCACAAAACAGAAAGGTAGCTTACACCTTAAAGGTATCAAAATGCACTGTATTATCATTTTGCATGAACACGAAGAAAGCTCTGTTTGAAGTGGGTACCGCGTTCGCTCACACTTGATTAATAACAACAATTATTATTTATTTATTTAGCTTATGGCATGACACACATATAGATAACACAGAATTAAAATATAAAATACAAACAAAATAAAATAAAGATGTAAAGTTCAACAATGACATCAAGACAAACATAATAGTAAGTGGATGTAAACATAAAAAAGTAAATATAAAAATAACATGAGATAAAATAGATATTGAGCATCATAATTCCACACTCAGGTTTCGCAACCATTCCGCAGCCTGTGGTGTTGCCCTCAAGAAGTCGTCATCAGTGCCAGTAAATTTTCTGAGTGGACAGTCGTTAAAAATATGATGAATGGTTTGTTCTTGAGCACCACAGTCGCACCCAGGGTCGGGTCTCATGTTCCATTTATATAAAGAAACTCCACATCGGCCATGACCTGTCTTTACTCTAAGATTTCCCTTGGTAGATGAAAGCGCACTGGAGGGCTTGGGGTTTCAAGTAAGGGTACAGTCTGGGATTTACTTTGTTTCTCCAGTTCGTACGCCAAGTTTCAACACCATCATAGTTTTGACTTAGGAGTTGTTCCGCAGTCTTCACAGGAGGTTTTCTTGATTTGAGTCTTCTAAATTCAATCAATGCTTGGTGGATAGGAAGGGCAGGGTTGTTAGAAATCTTTTTAAACTCTCTTATCAGTATATAACGTCTTCGTATTTCAGGTGGTTCGATGTTACTTAGGACAGGTAGCCAGTAGAGTGGAGTGGTTTTAATAGCACCAGAAATTATTCGCATCGTTTGGTTTAGCACCACGTCGACTTTTCCCACGTGCGGACGTTTAGCCAAGCCGACGAGCAGTATTCAGGAGTTGAATAGACCAGACTTAGCGAAGTGGTACGAAGTGTATCTGCATCATCTCCCCAAGTTATTCCCGCTAACTTATATAGAATGTTGTTTCGGGATTTTAGTTTTGCAGCCAGATTTGATAGATGCTTGTTATAAGAGAGGGTGCGATCTAGTGTTACTTCTAAATATTTTGGGTGGGAGTTATAAGGAAGCACAGCGCCATTTAGAGATACCTGTAGGGGTGTTCCAGCAAGCCTATTATTTAGATGGAACCATGAGGTTTCTGTTTTAAGTATGCTTGGGGTAAGTCGCCATTTCTTGAAATATTCTGCCAGTATCTCTAGGTCTTGAGAGAGAGTTTGTTCGAGAGCAGTCATATTAGTGTGTTGGCTTGCAAGAGCAATATGATCTGCTTACAAAAATCTCCTGGATATGATAGTTGGTAGGTCAGCTACGTAGAGATTGAACAGTAACGGCGCAAGCACTGACCCTTGAGGAAGACCATTATTCAGGAGTTTCGATTTACTGAGTGTGCCGCCCATTGAAATTTGCAAAACCCTATTTGACAGCATATTATCCAGGAGAGATGTCATAGTCTTGCATCTAGTAGCCGTTAGAAACTTATATGTTAAGCACTCTCTCCCGACTGTATCGTATGCAACTGTCAGATCGACGAAGACTGCGTTTTTCATATCCTCGCTCAATGAACGTTGTTAGTGCCAGGACCTGATCCTCGCAGTTTCGATTTGGTCTGAAACCAGCCTGATCAATGGGTATAGATTCCATTATAATTGGGCTTAGCCTGTTGTAGAGGAGACGCTCAAACAGTTTGTACGCTACACTTAGGAGTGAAATTGGTCTGTAGCTTTCAGGTGTATTGTCAGGCTTAACAATACGTCGATGATTCATAGCGCTGTTTGAAGCTGCTTAAGCGCAATAAAACTAATTTTTGCCTGCGATAGGTGACAATGGATGAAACATGGACCCATCACCATACTCCAGAGTACAATCGGCAGTCAACTGCATAGATAGAAACCGGCGAAAGCCGCCTGAAGCGACAAAAATGATAATATCATCTGGTAAAGTTTCAACCTGTGTATTTTGGGATGTCCATGGATTTTTATTCATCGATTACTTTGAAATAGGAAAAACCGTCAAACAGCGAATTTAATATTGCATTATTAATGCGTTTGAAGGAAGAAAAAAGTGCTCTTTCACCAAAACAATGCATCGTGTCACAAATCGATCGCAACAAGGGTAAAATTGTACGAATCGCACTTTTAATTGGTTCTCCATCCCCATTATCTTGCTCACAGCGACTACTACCTATTCGGAGACTAAAAAAATTCCCCAGCAAAAGAGATTTGGCACCAATGAAGAAGTGATTGTCAAAATTAAGGGCAAAAATAAATTGTTCTACAAAAAAGGCATCGTTAGGTTAGAGAACGAATATATCAATCTTGAAGAAAGCTATATTGATCAATAAAATTAAATTTTGACATAAAAATTATTGTTTTATTAGTCATCCTACAAACTTTATATGTTAGATTGACTGAGAATGCCCTATCGCATATTATAACGTCTTCGTTGCCGTAGAAAAGAAAGAAATCTCTCTCCAGCATATATCGAAAAATGGTCTGTATTATATTTAAATTAATAATACACAAGTGTGCGCAGTTCCTTTGTTTTTTTCTTAAATTATTCTATTCCGAATATGTAGAGTAGCACCCGTTTTTAGTTCAAAACTAAAAAATTTAAATTAGCTTTCACTGTGACCGCAGCCACTTGAAATTATAATTTTAGTTCTTGAGTTTTAATTAATGTCATTGTTATGATAAAAAATATATATAGAGAGAAAGAACTTAACGTAAAAAGTTTTTTAGTGATCCCGCCTCAGTTCCACAATAATAACTTCTGCTTAGTAGAGTTTAATATTTATAATGAAAGTATTTCTATGTTTTTAAACTTATAAAACTGCTACATAATAAGCTTATCTGCAAAATGTGGTATAAGTTTTTCTTAGCATTTTAAAACAAATTTCGCTGTTGTAAAAAACATGTACCTCCGGGATGTAAAGAGTATAAAGGACGTTTTAATCCAACTGAAATAATAATCTTTCTTTTCAGGATGTAAACGCACACGGACCGCTGACAGGGAACAATAGCGACGTTGAAGTGGGCGAAGTGACTTTGGCCGACATGAGTCCTGACGATATAAGAGCCGAATTGAAAAGGCTGTATCTCCAGTTGGAAATTTTCAAGAGTAAAACGTTATGCAGAGATAATCCTCACATATCGAAAAGACGCGGTGGCAGAAAGGCGCAACATCGCAGGTTTAGCCTACAGGTAAACGTCTTTACAGCGATTCATTTTTAATTTTACGGTAAAGCTGGTGGTGATAAGTTTAAGCTTCCTTTTATCACACCGTTTATACAGTGTACGAATAAAGTCTTAGAAAAACACTCTCATTATCTCCAGGATCGCAAATTATTCCAGCGAATTTCGATCTAGATGTATATAAAATATTTAAGACTGGGTAACATCGCAGGCAACTAATTCTCTGCACACGTAAGTTTACAGAGGGGATAAAAATTTGTATTGACATTTAAACAGTGTCTCCCAAACCGATGATAAAGTTTAGTTATCTTTATTTAGAATCTACTTGAATTAGTAATAAGTAAATGGTCTAAAGTTAAAGTATGTTGGCGTGAGTCAGGTCCATTGACAGCCCACTGGATTCGTCTATTGAGACCTTCGGGCCATTTTCTTTTGTCTTTTGTTTTCAAGTGGTTGGTTGAAGGGTTCATTTACGAGTTGATTACTGTGGTTCGTGTTTCGATTTTATGAAGGCTACATTGAGGTCAGTATGGATGGTCCTGTTGGAGGCGGTGCAGCAGCTGTGAACATCCAAAGCGTCTTAGACTTGACAGCAGGCTAACATGGAACTCTTATCTAGAAAACAGAGTCAAAAAAGCATACATATCTCATGAACAGTGCCGAAGAACCATTGGCCGCACCTGGGTAATGTCACTTAAGGTTACGGCCTGGATCTACACTGCAATCATAAGACCTATGCTAACGTACGGTGCGATTGCCTGGGGAGTCAAAACTAGCCAGCGGACAGTCGTATGCAAATTGGATCAAATCCAAAGACTAGCATGCCTCAACATATCAGGGGGCATGAGAACCACACCAACTAGAGCAATGGAGGTGATCCTTGATCTCACCCCCCTTGACAATTTATTAAGGAGGCTATTGTGATGACCATGACACGACTACGCTCTACTGGTATACAACCTGACGTAGGATCTGGTAAGTCGAGGTGTAACTTGTGGCACGAGGTCCTTGAAGAGGTCCGACGGCTACAAGCCAACACAGATTCAATTGCACCAAGATATGCCTTCCATAGGCCCTACAGGGTAATAATAAAAAGCGTACAAGAGGCTACATTGGCAGCAGGTGCCTTGTGCATCTAAACCGATGGGTCTAAAATAAATGAGAGGTCAGGCTGTGGAATTTATTCCAGATCCATGAATCTCAATATAAAATGAGCAATGGTTTCTAATGCCAGTGTAGCTCAAACAGAGCTTACTGCTATCTCCATCGCCGCAAAAGCAAAATAGACTACCAGAAGAAACATTACTGGTAATAATATTTACATCCTCACGGACAGCAGACAGGTACTACGAGCTCTGAATAGACCACGTATTACGTCAGGTCTAGTACTAAAATGTCACCATGCCCTTATCGAAGCTTGCAACAACAGCGAACCAGCCAAAAAATACATGACTATGAACAGACAGAACCTGCGCACAGTCACCACAGGTATCCTGACTGGCCACTGACATCTACAAAAACATCTCTACAGGATAGGGTTATCTGACACTCCACTGTGTAGAGGATGTGATCAGGAAGACGAGACTGTCGAACACATTCTTTGCGAATGCCCGACACTCTCACAAATAAGATATTTTATTTTCGGCGAGCAGAGGCTAACACATGAGGGAGCTTCCTTTTCAGGCGACGTCATCACCTACTTTAAACAAGTAGGCTGGCTGACGAGCTAGAAGGAAGGCTCAACCTCAGAAGGATACACAATGGGCCAAATGTGGCCTACGTGCTTCTGGCTTTACAGATATAGAGAGAGAGAGCGCCTTAGACTGGAAGGTCTGGAAGATTTTAGTATTAGAGGGCTTGCTACAGCCCCATAGTTCGATAGCATATGCCCAAATTGGCTGTAGTTATACGTTTAGTTTGTTTCTTAGGGAGAGTTTTGATTTACTTCTTTCACGATGCGTCTTTTTGGGACACCACAAAATGATTCGGGTCCGATAAAAAGCGTACAAGCTCCTTCTTTTGCGAGACCCTCAGCAATCTCATTTGCGACAATTCCTTTATCCCCTGGAACCCATAACAAAGTTACTTTATTGTGACTAGCCAGTTGCTTAAGAGATTGTTTGCAGTTCCAGACAAACAGTTTAAGCTTCCTAGGGCCAAGAGAGATCCAAATGGACCCCAGTCTTTTTAGTAATATTTTAAATTAAAGTTATTATAAGTAAAGTTAAGTAAATCCATTAAATAATTTTTTTCTAACTGTTTTGAGAAATATAGCAATAAACCAGTTCAGAATGCTCTTCTAGCATTGCCATATACAACAAATTGTAATGAAAGTACCTATTAATAAAATTTTAGATTGACAGTTCTCATTTTCATAATTTCTTAAGGATATTCAATATTACGTTTGGTATAAGAAATTGATTATATTTTTATTTCTTTTTCATGCAGAAAAAAGGAAGTAGAGAAAAGGTAAGTTTTTAGTTCGAGTCTAAGAAATATTATTTCATATCTTTGCTCGAAGAACTATTGTCTTAGAACTATCTAATACACTAAAATATAAACATTTCTTATTTTTTACTACGTTTTGTCGAATGTCTAGAGATTTTCTCGATCTTATCGGTCCATTCCATGCTCAACTTTAATATTTTTTTAGCTTATTATTTTTTCAATATATTCCAACATGCAATCGTCTGCCTATAAGTATAAGTCCTTTTTCAGCCTGTTTATTTGTTACCCAAGTTTTGCTAACATAAAGATAAGGGGATAGATCTAAAATTTGGAAAGCACTAAGACCACGACGACAATGAGCAACCAATAGCTAAAGCATATCTCCCATACATAAAAGGAACAACAGAAAAATAAGTAAAGTCCTCGAAAACCCAACATCGAAACCACATTCAGCAGAGCAAGGATGATTGGTCAGATACTTCCCAATGCAAAAACAAAAATTCAACTAGAAGCTGAAGGTATCTATGAAATTCCATGCACAGATTGTGAGGGAAGCTATATAGGACAAACCAACACAAGAATAAACGTTCGACGTGAGGAACACCGTAACGCTGTAAGAAACCACATCCTCATTAGCAGAACAGGTTAGAAAAACTTCTCACGAGATAGATTTTGCCAGCCTTGAAGACCAAACGAATAATAAGAGAAAGTATCGAAATTGAAAAACGACGAAATCTAAATACCAGGGATGACACACAAAGACTTCCTGCCACGCAGAAACTAGCATTACCGCCAGCAATATATACGATGCCCGTGGAAACCTTAAGCAGAACATATATACATAAAATTATTCGCTTCGTCCAGATACCTATTTCTCTTCCATTTCCTTATTGATTCATCTCTTTAGCTTTTTATCTCCCTCGTTATATCCTTCTAATTGCATGCATTGTAATATCTCTGCTTAGGCAGCGCGTATATAAGATTATTACAAATAAAAATACCTGTCGATCTTTATTTTTATGGGATAAACCTCCAAGCTTTAAGTTACGATTTAAAGTTCTTTCATTACTCTTTTCTCATTCCCAGCATACCCTACATAATTAATTATACAAAATCATATGAACAAATATTCCCATCAGATAAGCTTCCCTTTACCTAAATCCTCAAGCAAAATACAGTTGAGTAGTAACCATGCGAAATTCCTCCGTAACATTGCAGATTATCTAACAACAAACCCGTATTTAACACTTCTTTTCATCGTAACTCGTGACATTGTCGGAGTTACATAAATAATATCATAGGAGTTCCAAAGTGGAGCCCTGTGGCGCTGCATTTCCAAACGTGTTCACCGTGAAGATCGTATTCAAGATTATAGGCAGTCAGTGTTACAGTAGCGAACTTGATGGTTAGTGCAAGGACTATGTGGGTCAGATGATGCTAGATTATATGCCAGTATGATACAATTATAATCAGAGCTAGGTTACGTTTGTAATCGATTACTTTTTTGGTAATTAGCAATTTCAATGTTACATGTTTTGCTTGATCTTCCGTTTTTATAATCTTTCCTATCGATATGTCCTTTTAGGTCCATTTCTTTTCTGTCCGGGTTCTCTTTTTTGACATGGCCATAACAATTTAACTGCCTTTTTGTTTCTTTGAATATAATTGTTTTTAGTTGTTTAATTTTTGCCTGTAATTCATACCGGAAGGTTGAATCTTAATCTTTACTTTCTTTTTTTTCCAAAAATTGGTATTTACAAAGGGCAATATTGCAATTTTCCATCTTCTGTGAAAGGTTCCCCCGGATATTCTTCTTACTCTATCTATATTACGTCCTTTGTATGTATTCTAATACACAGTATTTTATATAGTATAATAAGAAAAAGCCCAGAGAAAAAACTCACGATGCTATCCCGATATAGACGGTTTCCTTTTTGATAATATTATTATAAGAACTTCAATTATGACGAAGTATAAATTTTCTCATAACAGTCGAGAAAATTTAACACAAAATTAGCCCAAAATACGGAATTTTGGTGCAGTAAGGCGGATTGAGATGGGGTTTTTTGCATTCGCTTCGTTAGCTCGTCTAGAAATTTTGTGCCATATTTTGATCATGTACTTTTTTGAAATGGCACCTCTGCATCAAGAAGTGCATTCTTCTTTCCAAATGTTGAAGAAAAAATTCATATCTTGCACAGAAAACATCCGAACCATACGAATTTCAGTACCCGGGGGTGTTTTGGGTCGCTTAACCTGAATATGATGGCCAAATGAGCCCCCGGTGTACCTGGAGGGACGGCGCCAGGAACGTCATCACCTTGAGTTCCCTGTTAACTCATTAAAAATAGATCGAATTTCCTTACGCAAGGGTTTTTCGGGTCTCTCGTCCCAGTTCTGACATCGAAATCGTCCTCCGGAGGACCTGGGGCCCACGACATGGCTAAAAACGTCATCTCATGGAGTTTTTTTAGTGAATTCAGTAAAACTCCAGGAGATGACGTTTTTAGCCAGGTCGCGTGCACCAGATCCTCCGTAGGTCGATGTCGATGTCAGATCTGGGGCGAGCAACATGAAAAACCTCCGGGTGAGGTGTTTCCATCGATTTGGTAAGTAATTTTAGTAAAACTCCAGGAGACGACGTTTTTAGCCAGGTAGCGCGCACCAGGTCCTCTGGAGGACAATTTCGATGTCAGAAAAACCCTTGGGTAAAGAGATTCGATCGAGTTTTGATAGGGAAATAAAATTGATGACGTTCCTGGCGCCGTCATGACCTCCAGGCTCATATTCAGGTTAAGCAACCCAGAACACCCCCGAGTACTGAAATTTTCGACATTCGGAAAGAAGAATGTACTTTTTGATGCAGCTATGCAATTTCAAAAAGTACAAGATCAAAATATGGCACAAAATTTTTCATTTCATATTAAAGAAAAAGTGGTAAGAATGGTGAAAACTATAGACCTACTCAAATCTTCTAAATTTCACATGTATCAATCATAGACTTTGGAAAACAATATCGGTTAATAAAGTGTCTCTTATTTTAGCGCTATTGCGCATGCGATGTATAACGGATTAGTATATTAGAGTATATTGGTGTACAAACAGGTGGTTTAAAATCTCCCTATTTTTGAAAACCATTCACGTATTAAAACAGGCACGCAACTGGTTTTACTTTAAAATTCAAGCTTGTTGCCTTTTTTCCGATATTTATTCTACGCTAAAGCCTAAAACAAGTGTAATCTGTACATGCAGTTGTCAAAAGAATAGAAAGCAGGTACAGCTATAGTTGTAAAAGTTTAATGACTCACTAACTCACTCAGTAACAATCCGAGTAATTCAGTAAACTGAATCAGTGCTCTATATTTTTGATCTACATTTTTTAAATTTAATTAATCATAGGAATTTTTTTATCTGGTTCCAATATATCCACTCTGTATACTATCTAAATGAACAAAAGCAATTCATTGTTGAGGATTTCCAAATTATGGTTGGAATTTGACCTTTCGTTAAATAACGTTGTACTGTTGGGAATTGTAAAGGACTGATTGTTTAATTTTGATTCCTGATCAGTCTCTTTGCAAATAGCTTTTGCTTCTACTGATCCTTTTTTTTCTAGAATTTTACAAATGGATACATACGTGGATATCTCAGTTCTTCTTTGTTAGTTTTTTATTAGCTTACTTATTGTGAATAAGTCTTTTGTACTTTTTCCAATTCTAAATCTACATTGTGTATTCTCTATTATTGTCCTTTCATTTTTTTTTTCCAATTCTTACTTGTTTTTAGGGATTACTTTTCCTGGGGAGTGGATATCGCTATGCCCCTATAATAAATATAGGTCTATTTTGTATCCAAGTTACTTTCTTCATTTTATTTTGTGTGATAAAATTTTATCGGAACATACGATTTTTAATGTATTTTGGTCGAGAGCTCATGTAGAAGTCGACCAGCTCAAAATATAAGAAATGTGTGCGACGGCGTATCAATCAACTGTTCAATTGACCCACTGTTCCCCTTCGTGCTTCGAGCAACAGATAAGTGATAGTTGCCACTCGGTCTACTGAAAGTCAATCGTAATAGTATTAAGCCGATAACGATTGAAAATAAAATGTTCTCGCTCGCAAAAGAAGAAAAGCTACAAATGTTAAAGTGGTATTTTGGGGGTCACTCGATTCGAGATACAATAAATTTCTCGGATACAATAGAACACCTACACCACCTCCTTTCCTAAAATTTTCATACTGCTGCAGCTCATTAGCTCAATGCATTTGCTAGTAAGCTAACGCAAACACGCGCTCTGCTAGCGGAGAGTAGGGATACAACAATGTAGAGTGGTTCAATTGAATAGTTGGTACGTCGTCGCGCAGATTTCTTATATATTGTGCTGGTCGACTTCTACGTGGGCTCTTGTCCAAAATACATTGAAAATCGTATGTTCCGTTAAATTTTTACCACATCTATATACGAGTGTTTCTAAGTTTACCTAATTAATTTTTTCTCTAAATTTCTTGTTGCTTGTTTTTTTATGAATTTTTGGGGTAAAGTTTCTTCTAGGCACACTTTTTACATGATTATCATTTTAACTAGTTGGTCTTCTTTGACTGGATCTAATTAATTATGTTCCTTTATTCCCTATGGCATCTTTGTCTTAACTCATTCTCTTAATCTATAATTACATCTCCTTCTTTATCTTTTGTGTTTACACCATTATATTCTTTTTTCTCTCCTTATAATCTTCATTAACGTTTTGAAAATTCATATTTCCTTTTTTCCTATTTTTTAAGTAGTTATTTTTGCTTTTATAATTTATTGTTTTACTCTATTTTACAGCTTCTAGTATTTTATTTGAATTACTTTCAACTTTCTTCCAAGCTATTATTATTTCTTTTGTACGCTTTTTCCTACGATCGTCTTTTCAGTTTAATCTTTGGCATATATTGTTCGCTGTTTATTTCTGTTTGCCTTCGCATCTGTAACTTGTTTTCACTTATGGTTAGTGATTATAAAATAGTGGATTATTCAACTCATATATTCCTTCATATTTCTACTCCTGTTTGGCATATAGACTATACAGAGACCGTTGAATTAACTATCAAAACGTTGCGGATAGTTTACTAGAAGTTTAATTGTTTTTGAATAATAACAGGTTGTATCTTAGATCAAAATCGGCATCCAATTTTGATATGGAACATTATACTTCAAACCAGCAGAATAAATGGGTAATCACAGTGCGCTCTTAACGTTTTGCTCAGAATGCATAATTTTGTTGCACACAATTAAATTTGCATGTTAACTCATCTTTTTGACTATCTGTAGGTCGTAGTGGTTTGTTTTTTTTATTCTTCAAACTCGACCAAAAAAAAACTTCAATAAAAAATGATTTTATTGACTGACGCATGACGTTCCGATTTTTTCTGCAAGTCGTTTTCACAGATTGACAATGCCAAAAAAAATATAAATGTTTTATTTCATTAGAAATATCTATTGCAACTGCTTCCAAAGTCGGCAGATGCACATGTTTTTTTGCGGAGGTGAAGAAAACCGTTTATGGGGAGGTTATGAGCCTAAAATCTCAAGGTCTACTGTGAGAATCTCCTTTCCAGGCATACTCACTAAAAACTTCACCCCCTGTTGGGGCGTCTGACCGATGCCCCCGGTGACACTTAGGCCTGTCGGCCCATTGTATCATCCCTCTCTTTAAATGTTTACAATACCCAATCCAGTACTTTAGTGCCTTGTCCAAGCCCTGTACTGGGTGGGAGTTGTATAGTTCTGGTTCACCTACTGGCTGCCCAAAAATTTCCTGTCTTTTGCGGTCCAGTGCGTCGCATCTACACAGTATATGTATCAATGTTTCTGTTTCCTTACCGCACAGTCTGCAAGTAAGGTCACCATTGTACAGTCCCATCTTGTTGAGGTGCCCCTTTACTGGCGCATGGCCAGTGAGGAGTCCTGTAACGATTTTCAGCTGGCTCCTGTTCATCTGCCGCTCTTTTGTGGCACGGTCCTTTGATGTACCCTTTCTCGTGTTTGTTTCCTGCGACGTTTTCCCGGTAATCTTTGTGTTTGTCCCAAATCCAATTTATTACAGACACTCTCGCTGTACGCTTTGGTACTTCTAGTGTCTGCCTTTGATTTGGGGGTTTTCCTAGCCTCTTCTTGCGAGTTCGAATGCAGTCTCGTTACCTGCAATTCCCTGATGCCCCGGCACCCATATCAGTTTAACGTGATTACGGTCTGCCAGCGATCTCAGTTCCTCTTTTCAGTCCCATACCAGTCTGGACGTCACTTCCTTGCTGCACAAGGCCTTGAGTGCCGCTTGACTGATAGAATATTAGTTTGCGCGTTCACTATATTTCTCCTGTTAATCTCCCACGCGCATTGGGGAATAGCATATACCTCTGCCTGAAAGACGGAAGTGTGAATGCCCAATGAGTAGCTGATGCCAGTCTCCGGGTTCCTGGAGAACACACCCGAGCCCGCTCCATTCTCAGTCTTGGTTCCATCTGTGTACCTGATTTTCACCTGTAGAATGTTCCTGAGCTGTGAGTCGTTCCCATTCAGTTCTGTCTGGGACCACCACTCTGATTGGATTGTTGATCTGCTCTCGTTCCTAGTGCATCCCCGGTCACTATTCCGACGATAGTCATGTGTCCATTCCCAACATTCATATTGGTTTGTGTGTTCTGTAGTCTGAGAGTACCAAGGCTTGCCTCCCTTTGTACCACAAATTGGAGAGAAGGCAATCCCAATAGTGTCTCAATGGCTAGAGTAGACGTTGACTTTATGGCCCCCTTGATTCCAAGACATGCAAGCCTTTGCACCTTGCTTAGTCATGTAATGGCTCCTCTTTGATGTCTTTGGCCACCACACCAGACAGGTGTATCTAATGGAGGGCATAACCACCTTGTTGTACAACCAGTGCAACATATGTAGTCTTAGTCCCCATTTTTTCCCAAAAGAGCGTCTAGCTACAACTTGTGCAGTCACCGCCTTTTTGGTTGTTTTTTTCCAGATGTTGGTTCCAAGTCAACTTGGAGTCAAGAACTATTCCGAGGTATTTGACTTCTCCTTGAGCTGTATGTCTTCCCCTCGAAGTCTTATAGGTCCAAGACCATTTAAATTGCGTCTTCGAGTAAACGCTATGATGTTTGCATTGCTGGGATTGATATTCAACCCCTGCGAGTCCGTCCATCTTATCGCCAGGTTGAGAGCCTCCTGCATGCGATCTCTAACCGTCGTGTTATATTTTCCTTGTACAAGGACTACTATGTCATCAGCATATCTGAGAGCTCTTTAAATATTGTTTGACTCTTCTAAAATGGACTGTATAACCTAATTTTCTTTTTTTCCAGAAACCCAAAAATAAGGCACGCACGTTACTTTTAACAGGTTTATTAAAAACTTAACGAAATAAACGTAACAATAAACGACAATAAAATACTACAATGATTCATAGTCCTTTCAACTCAGTAGCTCAGAAATGAATTTGTATTAAAACATTTGGTTACTTAACTGCTAACAATAACGCATTTGTAAAATGAAATAAATTTACGTTATATTGAACGGAGATGTGGCTCGATTGAGATTGACCAACACACTGTTTAAGTTGAATTTGTCAGTAGTAATACCCCTAGGGCCTTGATAATACCGAGATAATTTTGTCATAGAGAATGCTGTAAGCGTGTTGCTTGATAATAGCCCGAGGCCGAAGGCCGAGGGCTATTATCCTTAAGCAACACGCTTGAAGGATTCTCTATGACAAAATTTTGAGCATTTATCAAGGCCCGAGGGGTATTCGATAAGATAATTTTTTACTTTGTAGATCTCAAAAAATTGGTTGTCAATCTGACGTTTAATATTTACTCATTTTTATTTAACAAAACTAAAAACTACAGGTATTAAAAGTACAATTGGTAAATGTTAAATTAGAAGAAGAGTTTGCTGAAGTTGACGGATTGTTAATTTCCACTGTTGAAGAAATTCCTCGCATAGTGTTGATTATTTCACCGTGGCGTTCTTGGTCGATATTTAAGTACGGTTTTATTGAATTAGAGCTGCTATGTCCGGTTATTTTTATTAATTGCTGTTCAGGAATTCCTTTATTTGCCAAATGGCTAACTGCAGTTGATCTGTTCGAATGATTGGATATCTTTTTACACTTAATGTCCAAACCAATAGCTTGCGCGGATGATTTGGTCCACATATTAATTGTGTTCTTGCCTACCGGAATATTGTCAAACCATGTGTCACTTTCAGATTTCCAGAAACGATTTGGTCTCAAGAAAAGGCGACTGGAAGTAATATTTTTCCCTCTTTTGGACAATAATTTATGGAACAACCGAACAGGGCATGCACTTTCGTTTGCAATATTGGGAACAAGCCACTTACTATTTGTACAACTTTTCGATCCTCCTTGGCATGTTTTATTGAATATCGGATTGTATTCAATTCTGTTGGTTGGCGTTCCATCATTATTTTTTTCAATCTTGAAATAATCTATAAGGCAATCAGCTGGTTCACCACCTCGCCAAGCTAACTCAACAGCTACTATATGGTAAAATTTTTTCTGTAAACCTTCTGGTGTATTTTCATCCCATAATTCAATGATTCTAGCCAAATCACTTGAACTCAAATTTGCTGAACTGCATTTTCGCTTGGATCCTGCTGTAATCTTTTACGTTTGGCATTTCTTGCATCTCGCGCATTTTTGAATATCACGCTGGTAAACGGGTCGAATACAATTTTGAAGTCATTGAAGTATTTTTCCTGGAGTAGTTTACTCGTAGTATTCCAAATTGTTTTTACAGTCGCTTCTTTATATTCAGTTCCGTCAGCTTTTCTCATATTTACCGCATAATCTCTCAATATATTAGCCAAATTAGGCAAGCTCGTTTCAGCATTCAGTTCGTATTCTCTGGTCGCACAAAACTCGAGAAATATTTTCCATATATATTTTTTTGATTTGGTTGTATTTTTTGGTATATTACTTGATATAATATCATTAATTGCATCGTCAGATGCATTACCAAATCTTAGCGACATTTTTAAACTAGTTGTCAGTTTGACGTTTAATTAATTTTTAATCAAAAACTTGACTTGTTGAAAACACCAAACTGAAAACACCACATGTAGGGTGTTATCGCTGTAATCCATAGCTGATTGGATGAAATTTGACACATGACTCTAAATTAAGTAATTTGATTGGTTACTATAGTTAGTAAAAAATTATCAGAGAAATATTGGGCATTTAATATCCCAAGCAAGCCCTTATGCGAAGGAAACTTGCAATACATCGCACTTGATGGAGATGTGAGTCGTTAGACGATCAAACACACACTTTTTGCCGCATTGTAGAATTTATATTTGTAAAAAATATTCTAAAAATTACGAGGTTTCTGTTCCCCGGAGAAGTGAATCTTGTGAAGACTAACAACGTACTAACTTGAATATTCGCTAATTTTCTTCTCGTTAGCAACAAGCCTTGTCTAATTTTGATAGTCTCCGCCCATTAACAAGTGTGGATTTTGGGCGTACGTCACGGAATTTGTATCCAACAGCAGAGTTTGTCTCTCTTCAACTCTTAGAGAATGAAAAGTTTTGAGTTGATTTATTGTTTTAATTCAAATATATCTAGCGTGTTACCAATGGCGCGGTTGCCAATAACCGATTTGATGTGAGTGAAGCGAATAATTGTTTAATTTGAATGGAAATTAAACAATAAATTACTATAAAAACAAGTCACCGAAAAGCAAAGAAGAATGCGATGGAAAATACTCATTGTACTATTCCGATATAGTGGATACTCTTTTCCTAAGAGAGGCATCAAAACTTGTAAAAAATCGACTGACTAGTTAGAAAATCAGTAATATCAAAAATACTGCTTCTAAAAGTTACACCAATTTTAACAGTGGAAAAATTGATCTCAATACATCAATTTACCTGTAGTTTAACATATCGCTGAATTGGGCTTGAAGGGTCGAATCAAAATATGAAAGAATATACAATGTTGTACTTAAAAAACCAAAGTGACTATTATTATCTAAAAACCGTCGATCTGGCAACAGTGTAAATAATAAAACGGGAATTGGCATGTTCTTAAACTCCTACATTTGAAGTTTTCTCATTTCTGAGACCCTGAGAAAACCAGGCATTTTCATATTTTTCTTCCACTCTGTATACAGGGCGCGTATGTATTCGACCTATTTTATAACAATGTTTTACACTGTTAACTTTAATTTTTTTTATTTTATTACCTGAAATAAAATAAATAAAAAATACTATTCTTTTCCTTTTAGAATTTACATGGCAAGCACAAAGATAAAGATCGATACAAACATCAGCAAGAAGAAGTTACAGAAGCAGAACCTTCAAGGACTCCAGAAGACTCGGTATGCAGCAATGAGGGTCCCAGTGCCATATATGCGGATTTACCTTCAATAACAACACAAAGTGATAACAAATAAAGTTCTAAATTACTTTCTTTAACCGTACAACTCTTGGTAAATGTACTTAAAATGTATGCTCTGCCAGAATGTCCATTCAGAAAATATTGTTTTTGTGTGTCAAGAAAATTTTGATAAAAATTTGTATAATAAATTTATTTATGCAAATAGTTCTAATACAAAATTCTTTATTTAATTTTTAAATCATTTAAAAACTTGGACGAGAATTGTAGAATATTGTAGTATAAAAAACAACGCCAGGCATCAAAAGTGGAGCAAATAAGTAGGATCGCATGCGCAAAGCGTTGCTTTTATGGACAGAAGTTCTGTATAGAAAAAGATATATCAAAAAGTTCAAAAGTTCGTTATTTTTCATAGATCTCGTTAACTTCTATGAATTTAAACTGACGTGACACATAAATAAATAACAAACACATCGTTAACCTGGCAACGTGGTATTATCCATTTTTTATCCAGTTATATTTTCTCTTCCTTCCTCATATGCTAAATATCCGATAGCAAACTACGATTTTTGAATTTTCTATAGATAAATTTAATCGACAGTAATATAACAAGACCTTGACAAATAGCCGACTATTTTTATTGCGTCTAAATTTTGAGTTTATTTTAGGATCAATTAATAATCAAAGATTATTAATGCCAAAATTATGTCGAGACAACTTGTAAAATATACGAGAAATTTAGTAGCAATAAAAATAGTAGCTAATTTGTCAAGGTCGCGCTATATTTAATAAGATTATTTCCCTAGTCAAAAAAAATCTGTACGTAGGTACGTATAAATTATACTAGTTTTGCTCTTTACTGTGTTTAATTTAATTATATTATCAATTTCTTGAAGATTTATACTCCAGAATCTACTCATTGTTAATACTTTTTAACAAAATGTGTCAAATTTAATTATGTAATAAACTTGACAAACTGTCAAAATTCAGATTGACAGTAGCGTGTCTAGTATGTTTGTCGTAAAATGGACGGTATTACATAGAAAGGAATGAATTAATATATTTAATTTCAGAACAAGTGCGAAATCAGTTGGATTTATGTATTTGCTACTAAAGATCGATAATTTTTACAAATTATCGAAAAATTTGAAATTTACGGGCGGCTTCTTTATTGTTGGATACCGTCCGTCAGGTGAATATTGAGGACGATGATCAAATAGCCGACTATTTACCACCAAGGTGAATGGTCGCTTTATTTTGTTTTGATTGGCTGCGTCAAATCAGTTTCCAAGCACGTGATTGGTTACATTTTGATAATTGACAGGCAAGGGAAATAATCAGGAATATACAAATTGATGGCAGTTGGAATTCGCGATCTTTTTTGACATTTTCTCAGCAGATCATGATTTATTAATTTTAATTACGCAAAAAAAACTTTTTGGATCTATTTTACATGGTGAAACCATAAAAATTATACAACACTAGCCTTAACTTTAACCTCTTTGTCTAGAACTACTCTATACATCCAGCGAACTAGTTTTACAAGTGTTAAAAGATTTTAAAATTACATACCTAAATATTTAACGATCTGTATTTACTGTTTGATCATGTCATCGAATGGTATAGAAAAAGTTGTGATAGGGTCGCGAAATCCCTTTTATTGAACTTCTAATGGTTTTCGCTCAGACATTAATTACATTTCAAAAAAACTCGATTTTCAGTCGTCTACAGCTTCCAAACTTTTAGTTTTAAACTGTGATAAGTGTGATAGGTCATTGAAACCAACTTTTCAAGCACTCCAAAAATGGGAATACGTACAAGCTTTTCCATTAAGAACATCGATAAGATCCTATTCGGAATGGCAGCAATGTTGGAAATGGAGTAGATAAGGCAAATTAATTTCGATTTGAAAAAAACCTACTTACACTCCAAATCACCATATCAAATCAAATCAAATTTTCAGTTTCCAAAAATCAGCCACATATGTGGCTTTGTCATTTGCAAGTATAAGGTCCTCCTCTGTGAAAGTCTCACTCAAGTTTGGACACACGGCCAGATGTTGGTGGTCTTGGGTTGCCGCATTCACAGTTGTCATCCTCTTTATAGTCCCACTTTTTTAGGTTGCTGTTACATCGTGCGACACCCGTCCTCAGCCTGTTCAGCGTCCTCCACGTCGGGAAAGGTAGATGGTGTCCAGGGGCCAGCTCTTCACTTGCCTCGATCCGTGTGCGGGTAGCAGCCACTCGCCATAGGTCTGTTCGGTGTGCTTCAGGCGTAATCTCCAGGGGTGTTGTCGACCGCATAAAGCTCTTCCGAGACTTAAGTCTATGCGGTTGCATTTGATGCCCATATAAGGGATGTCTCTGGTCGATTTCTTGTTTTTTGCGCTCAGTCCCCGCGGCAACACACCTCCTGATTGTGAGTGGGGCAATACCAACTTTTAGGTATTTTTCCTTCACCGGGGTCGGTTTCAAACAGCCAGACACTATGTACACCGTCTCGATCAGTGCCACGTCAACATTCTGGGTATGAGCGGAATTGAACCTTACCGGCGCAGCATATTCCGCTGTAGAAAAACACAAAGGAAGAGCCGAAGTCTGGAGTGTGTGAGGTTGTGCTCCCCATTTTGTGTTTGTTAGTTTTCGGATGATATTGTTTCTTGCGCATACTTTCCTTTTGACCTCCTGACAGTATTTTCGAAAACTCAGAGTTCGGTCCAGGCGTATGCCTAGGTATTTCGGTGTGTTGTTATGCTCCATCTTGGCCCTGCCATGCCACCCTTAGCTTCCTGTGTGCTTCCTTGTTTCTAAGATGGAAAGCACACACCTGTGTCTTAGTGGGATTAGCTTTGAGGTGTTTATTTTTGGATTAAGGATTTAAGGATACCGTATGGATATCCATACGTGATCCAATGTATACAATCAGGATGTCCTATGGATATCCGAAATGTCCTGAAGAAGATATCCAGGACCTACATTGGACGGAGTTGTCTTATTAGGGCATGTGTTTAAAGCATTAACTAAAAATTATTTGCGTTATTTGAAACTGAACAAAATTTTCTTGACATATTTTATAAAGGATGCATTCACTTTCATTTTTTCTTAAATTCATTAACTATACCCTCCTGTTGGAGTTTGAGTAATGGAACTTGCATGCAAGAAAGTAGTGGCAACAATGAATGAGAGTGAAAACTCTTGTTTTATTCTAAAGTTCTACAAATCCACTACATTGTATAGTATACTGTTTGTGAATAAAAAGAAACTGGAAAATGTGTAAAATAAAACAAGAATTTATTTGACTAAGTAATTTGAGTATTAGCAGATAAGTTAAAAAAGAGTGGAAGCTTTATGTGATAAATAACGTAGAAATGCAATTTTGTGTGCAAAACAAAAAATAGGTAAACATGAATGTTTATTTTTAAACGATCATAGAATCTTTTTAGTTTATTTTTATGGCAAGAATTAATACATTTTTGCTTAAAAACCATTGGTAATTGTAAATAAATTAAAATTAAGTAGAATCATTAATATCATGAGCTTATTCATAAAAAAACATTTTAATCGTTAGTTAAATTCCTATTGATGCATTACCTACTGTCAAATAAATCTTACGGTAAATATTAGTAAGGTGCCAGAATTTATTTAAATAGTTTTAATGGATAATTAGTATTTTTATGGTTGACCATATAATATATATTTATTTTTACCTCAATAATTGTAAATAAATTTAAATTTAGAAAATCAGCTTGTTCTTTAAAAAATATTTATTCATTAGTTATATTTCTATTGATGCATTACCAAATTTTGAGGAAATAATACAGCAAAACCCAAAAGAAGATTTCAAAATGTATTTCCCTTAGTTTTATTAATTTCTATTATATTTTATTCTTGTTACTTATATTATATCATTTTGAAATTAATTGCTCAATACATCGCTCGACATGACTCATGACTCATCTACCTAACTATGTCCTCTCTTAGTATTTCTCTTATTGAAATAATACTTGAACTACCTCTAGTATCATTAATGTTTTTACTCGACCACCGCAGCATCTTCTTTGTATAGATTTTAAAACTACTTTAAATCCCTGTCTACAACTCTCTTCTGGACCCCGATGTTTGAAACCGAGAGAAATGCTCCTATACGAGCAACTCCTACACGACCACTCGTGTGCGACTTCGCTTGCTCACTTCTCTCTCACCGATCCTAAACCGTATGTTTGAAAGATGTGAGCCATCTCGAAATCGTTGCCAAATTTAAATTTAGACAGTTCAACAAAAAGTAAAGGAAAACATATATTTTAGTTCACTTGAACGTTCGTACAAGAAGAAATAGAAGAAGTGATTAGAACAGACAGCCACATTATTGGATTAAGACCAATTATAAGCTCTTTAGATCCGTTATGGAAATATTAATTCTTTTATTAAAAATACAAAACATTTTTTAGAAAAATGATCAAAAATTAAAATGATAATTTTTCAAAGCAAAATATTTATTTTTTAAATTCATACAAATTTAAATTAAGAAAAAGCCTAATTTTCAATCGAAAAAGTTAGTTTATAAATTTTCAATTTATTAATTTTATCAGAGCTCATTTTCTTCCATGAAACCGCGACTTTAAGATAGGATGAAATATATTATTCATATGGAAAGTAATTGAGTCAATACCTCTAGTAAGTTGTCAAACATATTTTTATCCAGTCTAAAAGGTTTAATAAAAAGTTTGTTTGATTATACAACTCATCATAAATTTAGCCAATAGCAGTTGCAATTTTTACTTAGTTACCATGTATTGATAAGCGAATATACCCTTGACGACGTTGTATAACCGTTTTTGATTTTCGCATCCTTCCATCTTGAAAAGTTTGTCATAGTAACAATACGTTTGACGTTTATAATGAGCAAACGTCAACAAAAATAATTATATAATTCGTTATATAATCGTATCGGATACCACGCGAGCTCGTGGTGTTTCGCAAAATACGTCTCGTGACTCAGAAGTATAATCGATTATTTTCAAAGCTCTTGTGATATTACTACTGATAATATAACAGGATTTACATTTTGAAAAATAGTTCTTCCATGATATGCATTCATCTGTTGTTCAGCATCTTCTACATCATTAATTAAAATATTAAATAACATTTTGTCATCATTCATATTGTGGTATTCTTCCAGAAATATATTCAAAAAAACAATAAACAAATCAGCAAATTAAAAAGGTCAATATTCTATAGCTAGATTGAAACGAGTCATCATAACCTTAAACGAAATATGAAATATACCTAAACGGAAAACATTTTTTTACTTGACACTTAACGCCTTCACGGCGCTATTGCGCATGATTACTCTCTTACTATACTCCTATGCGAACTCGTAGACGATTTCTCTTGATTTCAAACATACGGATTTTGTGACGCTCTCTCACCGTTCAAACATCGGGGTCCTGATTGCTCGACACATTGACACACAGGGTCACATTTATTTATTTATGCAATAAATACAATGAATGATAAGCGATAAGTGCTACTGCTACTGTGTCGTTTAATTTAGATTAGGCAACATACTTTACAGTGAAGTATAAGATATTATCTAACTTAAAATTCCTTACATTTTTAAACCAAAGATACTAGGGTTTTTCCATTTGTTGGCTCAATTCCCTGAGTTGTTTGTATAGTACTATTCGCTGATTGGCTGAAGTGCATTTCCATATGTGAAGTATTATTTAATATAAAGTTAAAAATAACGGGTTTATTGAATGCACTTGTATTCTATAAAATATTTTCTTTAAATATGTGTACAAAAGATATGTGAGTTGATGAAACCTGGATCCATGGTCCATCATAATACACCAGAAACAAAAGAACAATTACAAGAATGTATTTGACCAGACGAACGTGTTCCAAAAAAGGCAAAGACGGTTTTTTCGGCGAACAAGGTGATGTTCACTGTTTTTTGGGATGCGAGAGGTCTAATTCACAATGATTATTTGCAAAAGGAAAAAATAGGCCAAAATTACGTTGATCTACTGATTTGCACGACATAGTAAAATTTGATATTATTGTCGTTATCCTAAGAAGCCCGTTCCTTCTCTTTAAAATATGATATCTTGCCGATCCATCTTATTTACCGGATTTGGCCCTCGGAGATTTTTTCACTTTCCAAATCTTAACAAAAGGCTCGTTGAAAAAAATTGCAACAACGAGAAGGTCATAGCTGAAACTGATGCGTATTTTGAGGAGTTTCCAGAGAAGTATTTTTTCGGAAGACTCAAAAAAGATTATCATTTCAAACAGCCCTCGTATAGCGGGACCACAGTTTGTTTATTTCGAGAAATTTTTCGCTCTAAAACATGGAATGTTTAGACAGTTTTTGGTAGCTTTGGACCTATTATCGTATAGGCAGAGATAGAAATTACAGATATATTTAAAAAAAATTGTTTTAGAGTAGTAAACATAAGTAAGGCACTTAAAATGGGTGTATTTCCAATTGTTTTTTTACCACGGCGATAAAGATCATCTAAAATTAATCTTCGGTAAATCCTCCGGTATTCTATATCTCAGTATTATTATTTCGCTAAATACTTTTATCGCATCAAGTTGGCAAAGCAGTTAAACTTTTTCTCATTTAAAATTCATTGCCCTATGCTACGCTGCATCCTAACTGTGGGCCGCTGTAAAGTTTTATTGGATACAAGCAGAAAATACTGAAAAGAGAGCTGACATTTTTTGAAATTACATTAAACTACATTAAATTTATCATGATGTATTAAAGAGCAATGGAACCACGTTAGTCGCCTTTACAGATGTTACTGATATTCTTATTGTGGAAAATAGCGATGCCTAAGACTGAAATAGATCACAAGCTGATGTAAATATTCAGTAATTGCAACAAAATGACATTTCTTCATAAAAGCATTTACACCCGATGTAAGAGATCGAAGAAGCGGTCTAACTGTTCCCGAAACGTTCAGTCCAAAAATGAAAATTTAATGGCCAATTTCAAATTTATATACAGGGTGTCCCATTAGTGTGAGAAAGTCCAATATCCAGGTTGTTGTTCAAAATTCGGGAAAATGTCAAATACAAAAGTTTTACGGTTCGCAGAGTTTCCTATTGTAAAAATATTTTCCAATATACAGGGTGCCCCGAAAAAGCAAGGAAAAAAACATATTTTTTTCCATTGGAACGCCCTATATTTTATTTTAATTTTGAATTCTACTAAAAAGTATTTTTGTGTGAAACCAACATCTGTCTAAATTTCAGTTGTTTTCAAGATATTGATATTCGAAAATTGACTTTTTCACATTTTGACAAGCTGTAGCATCCAAATGGTTGAGATTAAAGTAATAGTATATTTCATTAGGAGTTCAGAAACTAGGCTTTTTCTGTCCGCGCGCGACGGGAAGTCGTGCAAGCACGGAAAAAGCATTTTTGAACGATATTTTTCATTATATCTACCTGAAAACCAGATTAAGAAACATTTATTTTTAACAATTTGCGATTTCTAGAGAACTTTCAATAACATATTATTTTATTTTGACATGTAAGTAGGCAGCTGGACGTGTAATGTAAGTTGCCTGTACAATTTTCCGTGCGGTCGCACAGAAAAAGCCCATTTTCGGTGCGCTAAATAAGCAAGTAAATATAGTGTTTTCAGATAGGTATAATGAAAAACGGTTTTCATGTCCCTTAGTTTTTTATACTTTATTTAAATATGCAATAAAATAACCCACTTCCAGTTTAACCGGAAGTTAGATTTTTTAGATTCAGTTAATGCAAAAGTTCAAATATCTGGATATAGGATATGAAAAACTAAGATGGGAACATGTAATAGTAGTTTACCTAACAAGTGCGGAAAAGTCACTTTACGCACGTGTTAGGTACACTATTTTTTCTACTAGCGTGCGGAAAAAACCCAAAAGTTAACATAAAGAAACATTTATTATTAAATACATATCAACAAATTAATTATTCTTAATATTAATATTGAACGTGCAATTTGTAGCATTCTGCAAATTAATTGCAGAGGCTAAAATGTTTTCCAATGAAGTCAGATTTCAGTTTTCCACTGCTTTGGCAGCACTAATTGTTGTAACCGTGGCGATGGGAACTTGGCTGGAAGAGGTCATTTTGGAAGGCTTTACTGGCGACAGCTGCTGACTAGTGGAAGGGCCAGCTCTTTTGGAAACTTGGTGAGCTTTCTACATAACCTTCTCCGAGGCGTTTAATATTTGTTATTCCTTCTCCGGAATCTGCAAGCATTGTGGCGGCGGAACGTCGGAAACTGTGGCCCGTATATAATTCAGGATTTGGAAGCTTCAGATAACTTGCAATCTCTGATGGCATTTTTCCGAAGGTGTTTATTCTGATACATTGTACAGTGCAAGTTCCTTTCTTATATTTCACGAAAAATCGCTTATGTGGGGTTTCAGGCTTTCTTAAACTCACATACTTTCTAAACAAATTTAGCAATTTTCCATTTTCAGCTTCCTCAGAAATCGCAAAGCAAAATATTTCCTTTGTCATTAATATGATCTAAAGACATCTTTGTTAATTCTTCTCGCCTACATGCGCCCGCCAAACCAAAAATCGTAGCTACTTTTATATGAAGATAAATTTTGTCAGGCGCTTCATTTATAAACTTAAAAATTTCTTCTTTTGAGAAAATTTTTGCCTTTTTGGGTCTAAATCCAATGTTTTGTTTTTTTATATATGCCGTGATCTTGAAAAACTTGCTTAAATCGACGTCTTTTTTGAGTTTAATTACACTTTTCAACATTGAGTACCTGGACCAAAGAGTGCTTGGCTTGCATGTTTTGGAAATTTCAGCGAAATAAGCCAATAAAACATCTTCTTTAAAAGTTTTAATTCCCTTATTCTGGCACCAGTTTTCAAACAAAATATATTCCTTTTCATACCTATACCGGGATTTTGATGGTAGTAGATCCAAGTTTGCAGTTCTAGCCGCTTCCAAAACTGACTCTGGCAAATCTTCGTCTGAAGAATCCATGAAAAATTATCTTCTAGAAAACGATGCGACGGTAAAATTGGTTTTGACAAGGTAGTGTTTTGACTGACAGGTTTATTTTTTCTTTGTTGCTACGGTGATTCAAAGTGACAAATAAAAAATGTCAGATGTTTATTATTATTTGACATTCATTTGATAAACGTATTAAAAATTATAGCAGAATTCTAATAAGTTTCTTAATTTTTCAGTTATTTTGTAAACTACAACCATATAAATATATATTTTAAATATTCAAATGTTAGTATACTCCCCAAAAACTTAACAAATTTACTAGTGCGGAAAATAGTTTTTTCCGCACTAGTGCGGAAAAGTAACTCTTTCAACACTAAAATGAATGCGGAAAAGTGGACTTTTCCGCACGCTAGTAGAAAAACCGTTTTACCTTAACTTCAAGCTTTTGGGTGCTTGTGAAAAAGTCAATTTTCGAATGTCAATATCTTGAAAACAATTAAATTTAGACATATGGTGTTCCAGACAAAAATACTGAGATTTTTTAGTAGAAGTCAAGAATAAAATAAAATACTGGGTATTCCAATCTAAAAAAATCTTTTTTATGTTATCTTGCTTTTTGTGCAAATTGCGAATTGTAATACTTTAGCGTTTGAAATTTTCTCGTATTTTCATATTGGACTTCCTGGCTCTAACGGGACGCCCCGTATGTTCAGAATCAAAGGCATATTTCTAGTTTTTATGACTGATTTCCAGTGCCACTTTTTTAGTTTATTTAAAACAGATTTGATTAAATAATTATTTATAAGAAAATAAATACAAATAACAAAAAGAAAAATAATTGACCCAATTCAAAATATGCTGTAATATTACCTTAAAAATAAATACAGGGTTTGCCTTATAGATAAAAAGTACCAAACTAAGATTAGAAAACCTAATTACATGAAAGATCATTAAATTAATGATGTCGATTAAATTCTTGGGTTATTAACTGTATTTGTAAATAAATTTATTAAAAATTTTAAATGTTTTTGTTGCGGTAGATAAAGTACAAAAATTTCAAAATCTTACAGTTAATTTGCAAAAGATATCAGAATATATCAAAAATCTACAATTTTTCACTAAGTGAAGAAATTTGTGACACTCTATATGTAACAAAAAAAAATTCTAATATTATTTTCTTGTAGTCATTCCCATACTTACGCAATCGTTTATATGCAATCCATCTGAGATAAACGTCCAAAATAATTAGTGAAGCTAAAATTAGTTATAAGACAAAAACTTTGAAAGTTTACAGAGTTGACACAGTTGACTTGATTACAATGTGCAACATAAACGGAATAAATAATACTTAAAAAACTAAAACGGAAATTGATGAACCAAGAAGTGTAAATTGAAAAATATTTGAAATGAGACGATTGGGAGTTATGGAAACAAAAGATACCAAACTCAGAAGGGAAAGAAGAGAAGAAGAAGACCGAAGGTAGTAAAGGGTGGCCAAATAAGAATGCGATGTACTGTATCTGGGAAACTATCCATCGTAGAGGCTTGCGGAAAAAGGTTATTACTAAAACGGCCAATAGAAAAACCTGGAAAATGTTTTCAAGTTTCTGAAATGGTCGCTAGGGGGCGTAAATGTAATCTTGAATCTAAGAAAGTGATGTTTCTGTGAATTCCGCTATATTAACCTAACAAAAAATATCTGATCTTTAAAGTAGAGGATAATCCGAACCTTTTTTGTTTCACAAGTTTTGCTGTATCTCTAAAAATAAAGTGGTGGGGAGTATTCAAAAGTTTTAGTAAAAAACACCCTGTATATTTGAGACGGCTGAGCCCATTTTAACAAACTTCGGCTCGTTGAAAAGAGCTGTTCTTGGGCTACAAATGTTATAATATTTGAAGTTTTGTTAGTTTCACATATCGCCGCTAGAGCGCTTTTTTCGACATTCCGACAGAAATGGTTAGTTTTCTCAAAAAAATTAAATACTTTGGTATGATTCCTTTTTCATGAAAAAGTAGCTAAATGATGCCTAAACAAGATCGCGAAAATCGCATCTCGATATCTTGTACGAATCCAGTTTTTCACATCTCTCTTGTCGCAGGTTGAGTCTGAAAATCAAGACAAGTTAAGTCTGGTGATCGCGCAGGCCATGAAAACAGACTTCCTCTTCCAATCCACCGCTGTTACTGCATTAATATGCTCTCTTACAATAATAGCATAATGTGCTAGACAACCATCCAACTGCAAAAACAAGTTTTGACGTGTTTCCAGTGAAACATCTTCCAACAACAACGGTAATTTATTGGCCAAAAAGTCAAGAAAGATATTGCCACTTAGGGATTGCGCGAAGAAATATGGCCCAATAATTCGGCCTCCCAGTATGCCACACCACACATTTAAACTCCAACGTCCTTGGTGCTGAACTTTACGCAACCAATGCGGATTTTGTGCAGACCAATAATGCATATAGTGCAGATTTTAAAGGTGGCTTCATCAGTCCAAAGAATTTGATATAAAAATCCTCCATTATTGTGCGAGAGCATATTAATGCTGTATTACAACAGCGGTGGATTGGAAGTCTATTTTCATGGCCAGACTTAACTTGTCTTGATTTTCAGACTCAACCTACGACCAGAGAGTTATGAAAAACCGAATTCGTAATGCATTATGTAACATACCGAGAGCCGAAATTGAAGCTGCAGTTTTGTCTACCCATGAGAGGCTTCAGCAATGCATAGAGCCTGATGGTCAGCATGTGAAGCATTTAAGGGGGCATTAAAAACCTTTCTTTTTTAAATCGGTCCTTTTTAGAGTCACAACTTACATAATCAAAGGAATTAATTAGTTTAAAAAATAAAAATTAAGGGATTTCCGTATAAAATTTTCTTTGGCCTAAATTTTAGGTTAGGCACAAGATATCGAGATACGATTTTGGCGAGCTTGTTTAGGCATGATTTAGCTACTTTTTCATGAAAAAGAAATGCACTTCATTTTATTTAAAATCGGCTCAGCCGTTTTGAATATACAGGGTGTTTTTTACTGAAACCTTTGAATACCCCCCACCACTTTATTTTTAGAGATACAGCAAAAATTGTCAAACAAAAAAGGTTCAGATTATCCTCTACTTTAAAGATCAGGTATTTTTTTGTTAGGTTAATATAGCGGAATTCACAGAAACATCACTTTCTTAGATTCAAGATTGCAGTTACGCCCCCTAGCGGCCATATCAGAAACTTGAAAATATTTTCCAGGTTTTTCTCTTGGTCGTTTTAGTAATAATTTTTTTTTCCGCAATCCTCTACGATGGATAGTTTCCCAGATACAGTACCTCGCATTCTTATTTGGCCACCCTGTACTTTTTCTTTGTATTTCTCTTCATCTTTCTGCAGATTTAGACCTCAAATCCAACTAAAAATGATAATACGATTCGTGGAGTAGGCAGATTGAGGCCACGCAACTGTAGTATCAATTACCGCTTTAAACTGGAAGCCGAAACGTCAAAAATTTCAAATTACAATGCGGTTCATTCCGTGAAAGTTTTTCTTTTCCTTTTCCTACCTTTCTGCTTCTTCCTCTGGCTATTTTTTTAGTGAAGATTCGGAGTTAAAATTGAAAGTTAATATAGTAGCGAAGACTTATGTGTAATACAGAGGGCTTAAAATCCCTCTCAACCTTAAATAAAATAAAAAATTTATAGCGGGGTGAACCATAAACATTGATTACTTGAATCTTAATTTACGATACAAAAACTTCCTAGAAGATTCTTTGATCGTGAGTTTTTTCGACAAATGTTCCATCAATCGTCAGCTCCATGAACGCTACGGAAACGAATAATAGGTATCCCAACCCCGCACAAGCTTTGCTTCAGAGGTACACGATTAAGGCTGTGTATATTTTGAAGAAGTTGGTAGAAATTGATTCCTTACCTCCCCCCCCCCCCTATACATTAAAGTTTGAATTTTGTGCACTCTCCATGTTAATAAGTGGTTTGAAAAATGATTTATGTTTACCTAAACATACAAAAAATGTTAGTATTTTTATAAAATCATTTTTCTTGGCTGACTCTGTAAATTTTCTTTGTATGGATCTCGCCAATCGCTTTAAGGATTCAGATATTACGCTTAGAAAAGTAGATGCTTTAAACTGTTATTCTGGCATCAATTATTTTTTGTAGAATAAGGTTAAAATGACATGGGACCAAGATAGTCCTTCAATAAAATGAAACTAACCAAAACGAAGAAATATGGAAACACTTTTAATTTCATAAAAACAATTCCACGGTGTTTGAGCAACTTACACATGGTGTTTAAATAATAAAATTAACAAAGTTTATTTAAAATTTAAAAGTTTACAATATATGTTAATATAACTGTTAAAAGATACAATAAAGTAATGTTTATTTTATGATTTAATAGCTATAGTTAATTCGTTTCGTATAAATAACGATAAAATAACATGAAACTAACAGGTTTTTCATATTCCTTTTTAAATAATCAAATTATTCAATAATATTCGTTTGTGTTTGTAAATATCCGTAGTCCCCATTGCTGTAATTTTTATTAAAAAATAAAATATTACAATTAGTTATGAATCATTATTTCGTTAATATTTATTTATTTTAGGGGGTCGGTGGCTTAGCGATAGGCCACAGAACCAATGAAACAAACTTGCCGGACTGAACCATTTATTCATACATTTACCCACTAATGTTAAAAAACATGAAGGTTGTGTGGTACTTTTCAATATTCTAATACCATAAAAAACACATTTCCTGACCGTTCCCCCCCCCGACTAGGAAAGTGAACAAGTCACTAGGAGACATCTCCTTTATATCGGCAGGTGTAGGCCAAGGCTCACCGAACACGCACTCTCTCATTGACGATAACTCGGGGCAATCGCATAGGACATGATTGACCGTTTCATCTTCCTGGTCACACATCCTGCATAGAGGTGTGTCCACTAGCCTCATTATATGGAGGTGTTTCCTTAGTTGACAGTGGCCAATCAGAAATCGTACTGCTAGACGTATGTTTTTCCTGGTCATCGCCAAGTATTTCTTCGACGCGCGACGCCAGCTTCCCAGGGTCGCCCATGGTGACTCTGGCAAAACTGCATCCCTTGATTTCATCCTATCTCTTTAGAGATTGAGCATGGGTGTAACGTTTGGCTAGTTCCGCAATTGCCGAAGTCGTCAAGCCGTAGGTATCGCTGTGTCCTAAAAGTCTTAGTCCAGCCGCTTCCCTAGCTAAGGAATCAGCGATGCCTTTACCTTTACTCCTGTCGTGCCCTTTAACCCACCTCAGTATAATATTGTTATCTACCGAGGCGTTAGCTAAAGCTTGATGGCACTCTAATACTATAACACGCTGTCTATTCAAGGCTAGTAGAGCTTGTCTGCTGTCAGTGCAGATTATTATATTTTTTCCAGAAATTCCTTTTCTGGTTAGTTCTTTTGTGGCAATTGAGATACCAGCCAGTTCTGTTTCAACCACACTGGTATTTTTCCCATTCCCCACTTAATTCTTAAGCTTATTGATCTGGAGTAGACACCACGCCCTGATCCTTCTTTGGTTTTGGAGCCGTCTGCGTATATGCATATTGCATTTACAGCATCTAACTCCGTGTTCTGTTTTATTTGTATTTTGTATGGTTTGTTAAACACAAACTTGGGTTCAATTGTATCGCTGACCGCCTGCAGCAGAGGTAGTGCAGCAAGCGCTTCTCGCCTTAGATTTAGTCTCAATTGACCCCCTCCTACTTCGGGGTTTACACCAGCCATGCGCAATCGTAACATGGCCATCAACGCAACCTCTTTAACGTGCAGGTCCAGAGGGGTCAGACCAGTAATTAATTCCATTGCCGCAGTCGGTGATGTCCTCATGGCTCCTATTATGTTCAAATAGGCCATTCGCTGTATTTGATATAATTTGTGGATGGCCGTTGCTTGTAGAACCTTCGGTCCCCATGCAATGTTAACATGGGTCTTATGATTGCAGTGTACATACAGGTAACCACTCGCGGTGAAAGATCCATGACTGACAAGCATGCTATCTCAGCATGTAATTCCAACAACTTCTAGTACGAGAGTTTGCGTCACAATCGCAAGATGACACAAACAACTCGCTGGGTCCGTTGATTCCTCCTACTGTCCGACTAACAAAGAGATCACTTGTCGGCAATGGTCGTTATTTGATGGCTAGATTAAGAGAACCGGCTATTTTATCATCCCTTAAGTTATTCCTCGCATATCTACCATCATCTGTCTGTCATGAAGGCTACACTAGCACTAGTGTGAAAGTGTTTCTTGCCTCCGAGGGTCTGCCTGTTGATCCTGTAGCGCTACGGACAATTTATTATAATTATCATTATTTATATGGTACGATCTATCTACCTACAGGTCATATGTCACCGCGGAACGAAGAATTCACCTTCAAAAACAAAGGTAGTACAATAACCGCTATTTTACTGCCGATACTCATAGGAAAAATTTTTAGTTAATTTGACGTGTTCTGGGGAACTAGAATCCCCAGCTAGTCTTACTGGTCGTGCAGAGAGTAAATTAAGAATGGTTCTAATTAATATTCAATCAATGCGGAATAAAACTGAGGAGTTGTATTTGTTTTTGGAAGAGTTAGGGTTTCCCCAAATAGTGGCTATTACAGAGCACAAAAATAGCAGGAATGACAGAAATAGTACAGACCACGGTGGAACTCTAATTTTATCCTTGAATAATGACTTCTCTGCTGCATCTAAATACGATTTTTTACAAGCTGAAAATGTCTTTAAATTTTCCATAGTGTACAACAAAAACATTGATTTGTTTATTATTTGTATTTATAGAACTCCCAAATCAAATGTCCACCTTTTTATCGAGAATCTTCTTAATTTACTTGACGCATTGCCTATAAAAAGTAGGAAAATTTTATGCGGCGATTTAAATATTGACTTTGCTAATGTATGTGCCACTAAAAGTCTCAAGCAAATATTTTTGAATCATTCAGTCTCACTATGCACGTAGATTCGCCAACTAGAAACACCAAAACATCATCTACAATTATAGATTACGTAGTCTCCGATTTTAAACCCGCTGAAGTTGAACACCTTTCGGACCATGAAGCTGTTTTTGCCCCAAAAAAAGTCAGTCAGTTGGGTAGAATTTTCTCGCAGCGTAATTTTGAAAATTTTTATAACTTGTGTCTAGCTACTAATTGGAATGGTCTTTCTGAAGATATTGACTCTAAATTTTTGGACTTCCTAAATAAAATAATTAAGTGTTTCAACACAGCATTTCCCCTTCGCCCCATTAAAACTAAACGTCATAAACCTTGGACAACTAAAGGAATAAGAATCTCTTCAAAAAATATGAGGTTACTTATGTATATTAAAAAATTCTCAGATAACCCCCTAATATTAAATTATATCAACAACTATAGATTACTGTATCGGAAAATTATCAAATCTACTAAGAAAAATCGCATCTCAAGAGCTAAAAACTCTTCCAAAGAAACCTGGTCTATTATAAATGACTTAAGAAATAAAAACCGTTCCTCAAACACTGTTAATCCTAGCCTGAAGAACTAAACAATTATTTTGTTAATGTAAGTAATATCAGCTCTAACATAGCTCCGGGTCAGGATGCTCTCTCCTTCCTCCTACCTACTAAAAGGATCACTAATAGTTTCTTCCTAGAACCAGTAGATAAGCACGAACTAGTGCAAACCATAAACAGCATTCAAAATAAATCTTCCTGTGGAAATGATGGCTTGTCCACTAAAATATTTTCAAATATACCTGATGTAGTGATTAACATGTTAACTTCGCTGATTAATGAATCCTTCGAATCTGTTATCTTTCCGAGCTGTCTAAAAACAGCTATAATAATCCCACTTCATAAGGGTGGCGACAAAACGGAAACCTGTAACTATAGACCTATTGCTTTATTACCTACCTTATCGAAGATAATAGAAAGGCTAATGAAAAATCGCCTACTGCCCTTTCTTTCCAAACAAAACGTCTTAACACATCATCAGTATGGTTTCCTTCCTAAAAAATGTACTAGTAACGCAATGTTTTCCATTCATAATGAAATATATACATCACTTAATGATAAACTTTTCACAGCTTCAGTATTTTGTGACTTCGCAAAGGCCTTTGATTGTGTTAATCATGAAATCTTAATTAAGAAACTACAAATTTATGGCGTAAGGGGTTCTCCTTTGCAATGGTTTAAAACTTACTTAGAAAATAGAAATCAGCAGGTACGGGCTAATGATGAGGATTCTTCAAATCTGCCAATTAGCAGTGGAGTACCTCAAGGTTCAGTATTAGGTCCGATTTTATTTTTATTATTCATCAACGATATCACAGTGGAAGAATTACTTTATTTGCAGATGACACGAGTGTAACCTGGAGTAGTTCTGATATACAGACATTACGATCTAGCATTAACAAAGATCTAGTAACTATCAAGTCATGGTCTGACTCGAATGGGCTTTGTTTCAACACCAGTAAAACCGTAGTAATGTCTTACAGAGGTACTTTACAGCCTATAACTCTAAGCAATAATCCGATTCTAACGGTGAACTCAATTAAGTTTTTAGGTCTTTATATAGACAAATTCCTGAAATGGACCACTCATATTGAGACCTTGGCAAAAAAATTATCTTCTGCATGTTTTGCCATTAAAACTGTTTCTAAAGACCTACTACTGCATTAATGACCTACTTTTCTTTATTCGAATCTCACCTTCGCTATGGGTTACCGTTCTGGGGTTCTTGTAGCTTATACCACTTCGAATCTATTTTCAAATTACAAAAAAGAGCAATTCGTTATGTATTTGGTTTAAGTAGTAGGACACACTGCGAAAATTACTTTAAAAATTTTAAAATTCTAACCTTTCCAGCTCTATTTATCTTTGAATCCGTCTGCTTAGTTCGCAAACATATTCAAAAGTTATCGGAAAGACCAACTCGTAGATATCCTACAAGAAATTTAAATACTGATGTTTACTTTAACTATTCCCACCTCTGACCTAATAAAACATTATATTACCTACAATGCAAAAAAATTGTATAATAACCTCCCGGTACAGTTAAAATCTATAAGTTCGGAAGATCGACTAGGGCTTTTCTTCAAGAAAGACCGTTTTACACAGTGGCAGAATATAACGTGCCATATACTTTTGGGTTGCAGCATATAGGAGCAATAATTTAATTAAGTTACCTAATTTGAAAATTTTAATTTGAACAATAATAATTTATAGTGACAGATATTGCATATTGAATTGTTATTCATATTTTGTTTGTGTTTTGTTTTGTCTAGTAATTTATTTTTATTATTTAGTTTCGCTTTGTCTATAAAATTTTTGTAATTTTTCTATGACAATAAAGCATATTCTCTTTCTCTCTCATGTACGTCCCCACTGTCCTCCGACATTGCTCATAAGCCACATATGCTCTTTTTGCTCTGCTTTGTAGGTGAGAGTTCTATGTTAGCTTCCTGTCGAGGGTAATACCAAGGTATTTCACCTCTTCAGTGAAGTTTAATTTGCTTTTTAAGATTTCAGGAAGTTTTAAGCCCGATATTCTTCCTTTCCTGGTGAAAAGGACCATTTCAGTCTTGTTGGGATTGATAGACAGTGAGTGTTCCTTACACCATGTTTCTATTAATTTGAGCCCATCCTGTGCGCAAGACGACTATGTCATCTGCGTATGCAATTGTGTAGAATCCGTTATTGTTGATAAAATGTGTTAAAAAGGATTTATTAAAGTTGTCAAAGTTTTATTAAAGTTCAGGTTTAAAATATATTATAGAAAAATCTTTATTCCTTTGGAGTTTAATAATAAAAATGTTTGTCGTTGTAATACTAGGATCTTCCATTATATCTCTTCATCGAAGAATCGAAGAATTAATTCTATTTCTATACGTCAAAAGATGTGATGTAAGATTCAGTTCAAACACCTTAGTAGTTCAATTTTTATACAATCGCTTCTACCCGTTATAAACGTGAAGTGCAGTCGTGAAGTTTTCGTGAATTTCACACATATTCAGAATAGAAAACTAATTAACCAGATAGACGTGATTAAAATTATAAAGGTGGACGCCCATTGTTAACAGAACTACGAGGGAGATAAAGAAATAATATCGACTTATTTTAGGCAATTAGAACGTAGTCAAAGAACAATAAGACTTGAATATACGGTTTTTTACCTACAGATAAGTATTTTTTTAGGAGTAAATTTCAATTGTTTCTGCAACCTGACCTGAACATTTGTTTTCGATATATATCAAATATATCGTAGGTTGCACCACATCTGGACTACTCCTGGGGCTACTTGCGTAAGTAGTTGCTTTTTTAAACAGTCAGTTTTATTAAAATCTTTAGCTACGTAGAAAATAATTCAAAACTAAATAACTAGAAAATACATTCACAACTGTATTGCTATAAAACTATACAATAATAACACTAAATAAAAAATCGCAACTACGGTATTTTGGAAGTGTCCTGGTAAACCACCACATGTTGTTTACAGTTACGTGGGCCGTGTACATGTCACATCAAAAGTCTATTAACCCAGATGTAACGTCAAGGAAGACGAAGTAGAGGAAGATTGGAGGAGTGGGTGTTCGTTGGAGTGATTGAACGATTAACTTAATGAAGTATTCTCATTCACTTTAATTGCAACTTGCAGGTAAATAACGTATTAGACAATTTCGCAGTATATTACAAAAGTAGAAATAAGAAATAACGGGATTCGTATGCATGAAATTATTATGTACGGTTACGAAATTACACAATTTAAACCACCTCATATAAAAACTTAAAATTTAACATAAACTTATACAACGTGTAAGGCTACTTAAAACAATAGTATTTCAATGAAGAGATCCATTTTATTTATTTATTTCTTCGCCATGAAACAAAAATGCGAGAGAACTTGTCGTTTATTATTTATCTTTGGCGATATCTTTGTATCCATGTATTTTCTCGGTATATCTCGTCACAGAAGTTGCTCCAGTTCCTCATGTAGTCGCTGCTTCCCCAGCATTTACCGTGGGAACCACCGATGAATATGCTATTGCAGTTGCTCAAGAACAATGGCCAGCCCAACTTCAACCAGCCCAAGAGGCTGAGGTGCAGCTGCCTTCGAGCCGGATTTAATCCAGACGATCATTACGTGACAAAACGTAATTGATCAGAATTTCTGTCTCATAAACCGAGAAAACTAGCATGCTGGTATTTTAGTAGGATCGATTAAATTGGTTTACTTCAGAATTAATTAATAAATTTGTTTAAGATTGCGAGATGTATTTTAGTATCCCATTAAAATAAATTTTTAACATAACTATACGCTTTTATCAATAAACTCACCTGCTTTTTGGGAAGTTCTCGACAGAGTTCAGGCCTGATACTTTCTGTTGACTATTTCACTCATCTTCGAATTTTCACAAAATCTGACCAATCACAAACCAAAGACAGCTGGTATTATCGCGTCTTTCAATCCTGATTGGTCTATCAGCGTGGTATTTTCACGGCGTAACCATGGATACGAATTGCAAAACAAAATTTGACATTTTGAAAAAAAATAATTACAGCTACAGACGTAACAATGAGACCTTTTACTTTGTATAATTACAGCTACAGACGTCAAAATGAGACCTTTTACTTTGTTTGTGAAATAGTCTAATAAAATTCCACTCGTGATTGAATTCATCTCATAAGTCTGTCTCTTATTTCATAACTCAACTGAGTTGCTTAAGTCCTGCTTAGGTCCTGCGGACTCGTGGTGTTTTCAAGCAACTCAGTTTCGTTATGGAATGAATCGACAGACTTATCGCGAAAATTCAATCACTTGTGGTATTACTGTGGACTATTTCCCTTGTCTTAATTTCCACCAATCACAAGCGCGCAATTTTGAATTACAAATGGTTTCTATATGAAAAAACTGTATGACAGCTCCTGTCAGTAGTTTTTTCGAGCTTACCCGCGGCAAAACTTGACAGCTGTTGCCACCAAAAATTAGAATATCTTTGATAATAAGTCATTATGGTCTCCTAGGACACCAGAAAACGACGCTAACCAATTTTTCTGATTTTATTGTCAATAAATTTTGTAATATTGTTTTTAAACAGTGCTAGTCAGCTTATGTAGAGAAAATGAGTCGCTGTGGAAGTGATTCTATGACTAATATTGATCTGGCGATTGAGAAAGTGTACCGTACAATACCGTTAAAACCCATACGTCAATATGGAAATAGTTTACGGAATTCTGCAAGGCAAAAAAATACGAGCTTTTGGAAACAAGTTTAGAGCAACTAAACCTAATCCTGAAAGATTGGGCGTGGAATAAGAAGAAAGAAAACGATGAAAATTACAAGAAAAATGCTAGAGATGTATTTTTTTTTTTTTTTGCGGAGGTGAAGGAAAACCCTTTATGGGGAAGTTATGAGCCTAAAATCTCAAGGTCTACTGTGAGACTCTCCTTTCAAAGCATACTCACTAAAAAACTTCACCCCCTGGTTGGGTCCGTCTGACCGAAGCCTCCGGTGACACTTAGGCCTGTCGGCCCATTGTATCTTCCCTCTCTGTTTACAATACCCAGTCCAGTACCTTAGTGCCCTGTACAAGCTTGTACAGGTCCTGTACTGAGTGGGAGTTGTATAGTTCTGGGTCACCTATTGGCTGCCCAAAAATTTGCTGTCTTTTGCGGTCCAGTGCCTCGCATCTACACAGTATATGTGTCACTGTTTCTGTTTCCTTACCGCACAGTCTGCAGGTAAGGTCACCATTGTACAGTCCCATCTTGTTGAGGTGCCCCTTAACTGGCGCGTGGCCAGTAAGGAGTCCCGTAACTGTTTTCAGCTGGCTCCTGTTCATCTTTAACAGGTCTGCCGCTCTTTTGTGGCACGGTCCTTTGATGTATTCTTTCCCGTGTTTGTTTCCCGGGACGTTTTCCCAGTAATTTTTATGTTTGTCCCAGATCCAGTTTATTACAGACACTCTTGCTGTACGCTTTGGTACCTCTAGTGTCTGTCCATGGTTTGGGGGGTTTTCCGAGCCTCTTCTTGCGAGTTCGTCTGCTTTCTCGTTACCTGCAATTCCCTGATGTCCTGGCACCCATCAGTTTGACGTGATTATGGTCTGCCAGCGATCTCAGTTCCTTTTTGCAGTCCCATACCAGTCTCGACGTCACTTCCTTGCTGCACAAGGCCTTGAGTGCCGCCTGACTGTCTGATAGAATATTAATACGCGCGTTAGCTATATCTCTCCTGTTATTCTCCCTCGCGCATTGGAGAATAGCATATACCTCTGCCTGAAAGACAGAAGTGTGAGTACCCAATGAGTAGCTGATGCCAGTCTGCGGGTTCCTAGAGAACACACCCGAGCCCGCTCCATTCTCAGTCTTGGATCCATCTGTGTACCAGATTTTCCCCTGTAGAATGTTCCTGAGCTGTGAGTCGTTCCATTCAGTTCTATCTGGCACCACTACTTTGATTGGGTTGTTGAAGTCGTATCTTTTCGGAATATGATCTGTTCTCGTCCCTAGTACGTCCCCGGTCACTATTCCGACGATACTCATATGTCCAGTCCCAACGTTCATATTGGTTTGTGTGTTCTGTAGTCTGAGGGCACCAAGCCTTGCCTCTCCTTGTACCACAAAGTGGAGAGAAGGCAATCCCAATAGTGTCTCCATCGCTAGAGTAAACGTTGACTTTATTGCCCCCGTGATTCCAAGACATGCAAGTCTTTGCACCTTGCTTAGTCTTGTAATGGCTCCTCTCTGATGCGTCTTTGGCCACCACACCAGAGAGGCGTAGGTAATGGAGGGCAAGACCACCTTGTTGTACAGCCAGTGCAACATTTGTGGTCTTAGTCCCCATTTTTTCCCAAAAGAGCGTCTGGCTACAACTAGTGAAGTCACCGCCTTTCTGGTGGTTTTTTCCAGATGTTGGTTCCAAGTCAACTTGGAGTCAAGAACTACTCCGAGATATTTGACTTCTCCCTTGAGCTGTATGTCTTCCCCTCGAAGTCTTATAGGTCTAAGACCATCCAAGTTGCGTCTTCGGGTAAACGCTATGATGTCCGCCTTGCTGGGATTGATATTCAACCCCTGCGAGTCCGTCCATCTTATTGCCAGGTTGAGAGCCTCCTGCATGCGATCTCTAACCGTCGTGTTGTATTTTCCTTGTACAAGGACTACTATGTCATCGGCATATCCAAGGGCTCGATGACCTGCATCTTTTAGTGTACCCAGCAGCCCGTCCGCTATCAGATTCCACAAAAGAGGGGACAGAACCCCCCCCCCTGCGGACATCCTCTAGTCGTTCTGGCTACTAAGGTCTCTTCTAAAATTGTTATGTGTATCAACCTGTTCCTTAGCATGGAGTCTATCCAGGACACACACGGTTCCTCGATTTCTCTATGTCTAAGGGCTCTTGTGATTGAATTTATAGAAGTATTGTCAAATGCCCCTTCTATATCTAGAAAGGCCGTTAACAACACTTCTTTATTTTCCAGCGTGTTTTCCACCTTTGTTACTAGTTGGTGGAGTGCTGTCTCCGTTGAACAGCCAGCAGTGTAGGCATATTGGTCGCGATGCAGTGGTCTCTCCACTAGCGCACCGTCCCTAATATGTCTGTCTACTAGCTTCTCTAAAGTCTTAAGTACAAATGACATGAGACTTATAGGTCTTAGGGCCTTCGCCGAATCCTGTCCTGCTTTTCCAGGTTTCGGTATAAAGGTAACCCTAACATGTCTCCAAGGTTTTGGTATGTGTCCGAGAGCCAGACTGCCTCTGAATATGTTACAGAGTCTGGTTTGCATTGTTTCGAGACCCCTCTGCAGCATTGCAGGATATATACCGTCTGGTCCCGGTGATTTGAAAGGTTCAAATGTCCCTATTGCCCATTGAACTTTTTCGTGCGTCACGATCCTTCTAGCTATGTCCCAGCTTATCCTGGAGCCTCTTTTAATTATCTCCAGTTCGTCTGTTTGTTCCATAGCAGGTGTCTGTTCTAAATGTGCTCCAGGGAAGTGAACTCTAAGTAGTTCTTTGATTGTTTCTTCTCCTGTACATGTATGCTCACCTTGCTCATTTTTCAGGGAGTATATTACTTGTTGTGTGTCCTTTGAGAGTACTTTTTGGAGTCTGGCACACTCTTGAGTCCCTTCTATTTCCTCACAGTGTCTCCTCCATGAGTCTCTCTTGGATTTGGTCAGAGCTTTTTTGTAACTGGCCAAGGCGTTCTTGTAATCATCCCACCTTCCTGTTTTTTTGGCTCTATTGAATTCTTTTCTCGCCTGCTTTCTCAGTTCTGCAAGTTCTCTATGCCACCAGGGCACCTTCCTGGTGGTGTTCCTTGAGATGAGTGGGCAGTGCTCATTGAACGTGGAGGTGACTGTGTCATTGAATTCTTTCACAGCCATCTCGAGGTCCTTATTTGTTCTTATAGTTCGCTGCGTTCCTTGGAATTTACGATTTAGGTCTGCATTGTATGCACCCCAGTTCGTTTTTCTTGGATTCCGATAAGTCTCTTTGTAAATGTTGCTTTTTATTTTGAAGTTGATGTGTCTGTGATCCGAGCAACTCACCTCATCAGATACCTGCCATTCCGTGACGAAATTACTCACAAACGTTGTGGCTATCGTTACGTCGAGAACCTCCTTCCTAGTTTTTGTTATGAAGGTAGGTTTGTTTCCTACATTTAACACGTCTAGGCTGTTAGCCATTGTGAGATGTATTTTATGAAGTGGAAAATAATTTTTGATCCATTTAAAGATATTATCTTCAAGTCTAGTAGGGAAGCTCGTAATGCGAGACGAAGGAATTTGCAGATGTGCGCCAATAAAAGGAAATCGAGCTCTGCTTCATTAAAATTGGAAGAATACTACGCAATGGTTTTATTATGGGACGAAGACACTCCGGCGGGACTCCAGCGAAAATTTTACCATATCGCTTCAGTAGAACTTACCTGGAGAGGTGGAGAAGCAGTCAATTGCAGAGTTCATTATTTCAAAGAGGCAATGAGTAATTCTGTGATTAAAACAGGTAGATAACATAGTTACATATTTTTTAAACTAACTGATTTTCAAATATCCTACTTTTTAGGAAGAATAGAAAAAAAAATGGCCGATAGTAAATGGCTGGTCTCCAACACGCAGAACCCAACCTTTTGTCCAGTCCGTCTTTTTAAAATTCTAATGGTTAAACGTTCATCTAAAATAACAACTAATAGAATAACAGTAAACCCGTCATGGAACAATCAAGTGGATGGTACAAAAACACTCCAGTGGGAAAAAACGAACTTTCGAAATGGACTAAAGAAGCAGCAGAGAAGGCAGAATTAAATACAAAATAAATAAAAATAACCAACCACTCTATGTGGTTGACAGCAGTCAGTAACCTGGCAAAAGGAGGGGTCGGTGAACAACAATTAATTAAAATTACTGGCCGCAGTTCAGCCAACTCAATTAAGCCTTATTTGCAAATGAATAATGAGCATTATTCCAACATCATAAACACCCTTAGAAGTGACGCCTGAGAACCTCCAGCTAAAAAACAGAAAACAGAAGATCCTGCAGCCACTCCTCGAGCTTCTCACACAATTGCAATTTATATTTTAATTGTACCATAAATAATTAAGTTTGTAGTATTTTGTGATTAAATAAATTACCTGTTTTTCAGTTTTCAAATTAATACCTACATATTTATTATGTATGCATATACAGTATGTCCCCGTAAGTTGGAATCATATAGAAAACTTTTTTATTATTGGTTTTAGAAAAAAAGTTATTCTTTATAAAAAGTTTTGCATGGTCCAAAACTTAAAATACAATCATGAGATATCCATTGTTTTAAGCCGTATACGAGGTTTGTCAAAAAATATGAATTTTGCTCAAGAGTAAAGTACGTTTATTTTTGACAAAATCGAAAATTGTTATTTAGAAAAGTTGTTTAGAATTAAAAACTACATTTAAATATGTAGTCACAGCCTTCTACCTTAAAAACTGATGTTTTGTGATATTTCCAAAATAATGCCATATTATGAAAGTTATCATAAAAAAATATTGAAAAGAGTTTGAGAACTATTATTTCCTTTGTTGCAGACCTTTTTTTAATTACTTTTTATTATGACTTTGATAATATAGAATTATTTTAGTTTTTAAGATAGAAGGCTGCGACTGCATATATAAATGTTTTTAATTCTAAACAACTTTTCTAAATAACATTTTTCGATATTGTCAAAAATAAAGGTACTTTTCTCTTGAGAAAAAATCACATTTTTTTGACAAACCTCCTATACCACTGAAAAAATTTGATATCTGATGGTTGCATTTCAGGTTTTAGACCATGCACAACTTTTTATGAAGAATAACTTTTTTCCTAAAATTAATAATAAAAAAGTTTTCCATATGATTCCAACTTAGCGGGACATACTGTATAATAGGTAGTATGTTTTGTATGCTATGAATATGCAGAATAATCTGTTACTCATGAAATAGTCTTGTCAAATACCATTCGCGCATCTAATTTTTCCTGTGAAAAAAACCGAAAAAACAATCTCATGCAGGAACCCCCAGAGTTAGACGACGGGGCCATGTCTGGGTCAGTACTGGAAAGCCCAACTTCGGCACACCCATATTGGTCCATGCGTGGGCCATAACTGGATATTCAGCCTTGGCCAAACCTGTAGTCACCCGACCATGAGCCAAGACGGGCTAACCCGGCCTTGGCCAAACCTGTGGTCACCCTACCATGGGCCAAGGCTAGGTAACCCAGCCATGGCCATTCCAATGATGACCCAAGCTTGAATCAAGACTGGTTAACCCAGCCTTGGCCGTTGGATGGCGATCCAGGCTTGGACCAAGACTGATTAGCCACAGGACACGCATGCGCAAGGCAGCACGACTGTGCAAACCCGGACTTTTGCGATTTACCACTTCGTGTGGAATCGATGTAGACAGCTCTAGGCCTTTGTAGTAGTTACAGTTAATGAGTTGATCGTGAAAGTTTGTGAATTTACTTGTGTTGTGTATACAGTATACTTCGGCTTATATATATACTTGGCTGATTTCAAACGATACTTTATGTTGATGGCCGCCCAAAAAGTAGAACACAAGGTGAGAAATAGGGAGTGGGTGGAATCTGAATTTCTAATTGATGAAACGTGGACCACATATCCAGTGATAATTATCAGCAGAGCAAGTAAGTATAGTAGTGCATTAATGACTATTTTCGGTAAAATTTTAGTATCGTTGCTCAGCCCCGATATTGATGGCATATCTTTTTTTAGCCTAATTTTTGGTTGGTTGATCACGAATCTGCAATCAGTAGCTCGGGCATTAGCAAATGCACGTCCGCTTGACGTAACACTCACAAATGAGAATATGGATTCGGGAAAAGATGAGATGACATTAAGATCGAAGCTGAAGGACCATCAAGGTATTTACTATTGTTTCATTAATGAACTATTCACTAAATTGGCAAAAAAACAACCATATATAATCACACACAAGCCAATTTGTATATTGGTTTGATATCTGTGAAAATTTATTTGACTTAATCATATCTATTATTATGTTAAAGAATAATATTAAATAATAATAATAATAATAATAATATAATTGTATACTCTATTATTATTATTATCATCATCATCATGATAAAACCCTTTTATTTATTCGATTTCCAGAAATTGTCGATTTCAACGGTGTAGCGAAATACCTGGAAGGTGTAATTCAGAAGGAATTAAAAAAAACAAAGTCTTGAGCTCTCCATGACTGACAAATTCAAAGAACTTTTGAAAACCATCCAATTTTCGGCCGATCCACCCACAAGAAGAGTGTTTGAAGTACCAAGCTACTATAAGTTATAGAAATGAATTATTTATATGTTTATACATATTATACTTAACAAGAATATTTATAATTCTTTTTTTAGTATTATTAAAATCTAAAAAAAATTACAATTCGAAAAAATTATTAATTAAAGAATGATCCTAAAATACCACGTAAATAAAGAAAGGCCAGCCGTGGCACTGATTTTTACCAAGGCGGGGCTAAGAGTGGTTTATAAGCATGGCCCAATTCTAAACACCAAGCACGGGCCAATTTTCATCAAGATTGGGCCAACTATGGCGATCAAAGATGGGCCAGCCTTGGCAATGATGCGTGGGCCAATGGTGACAACCAAGCTTGGCACCCTGTTATCATTCCAGATTTCCACCAAGACTGGGCCAAGGCTGGTTTACAAGCATGGACCAGCGTTAAACAGTATTGCACCAAGCGTGGACCGAGCTTGGTCCCGTCGTTTTTTCCTGCATGGGATGCAACGTAATATTTTTTTAACAAAATGCATTCGTGCAGGTGCAAAAATCTTCGTCTTCGACTCGGATTTTTGTTGCCACCAGCACTCATGCTTCTTGTTAAAATATTACTTAGCAACTTGTTTTTTCGATTTTTTTCGGAAAAATTAGATGCCCTTATGTTATTACTTATGATAAATTCAGTACTCTGGCATTTTGCGGGTTTGTAAGATTCTTGGACTCAAATAACTGAACGTGTGAAGTAAAGTTTCCTGTGGTGACACTGGAATGGCTGTCCGTTGTTCGAATGTTTCTGTAAGACCTAGAATAAATATTCCAGTAAATTCGAAGTTCTGACTTCAATATAAATTAACTGAAAGCCTCAAAGAAAAGGAAAATTGAGAGTACTAAATGACAGTTCGACTGCTCCCTGCTCCATTCCAAAACACAGTATGTCTAAAATAAAATCGTGAAAAAAACGTGTTTTAGTTCTTTTATTTGGCCTCTGTAGGCTATTTAACGAATTCTTTTGATATTAATGGATTAATTTTCTGAGAAAATGTTGGATACTGTGTTTTGGAATGGAGCAGCCGAGTTGACACTAGTGTAACAGGTGATGAATAACACACCTGAAGTGTGCTGTTAGTACCGGTACTGCACCCAACTCCAGCGATTGGAAAAAATTTCGTCTTTTCACTTGTTTTCCTTAAATTACTCATTACCATTGGTTGGATCATACTCATTTGTTTTTTTTCCTGGATAGTGTCTCCCTCGCGATTTACACATTTTCGATATTTATTATTTAAGAAATTGTTTTTTGTGTGTATGAGCCTATTATAGCCAAAGCAGTTAAACATTAATTCCCGAGGCCAATGCAAGCTTATTCTTCACTCAATCATTACAATAATCATCCCGCTGTGAGCTTTACCTAAAACAGCTCGAGGAATGAAAATGACTTATTATTTATATCTTGTGATAAGTTCCTGAGATATCGAAACAAAACCAACTTTGACAGTTCGCAACGGTACAATCGTGTTCCACTTGGATTTTTAAATATCGCGATGCGCCATTATGTAACGTCAGGTTTTGATAAAAGAGGTTATAAGATGGCTATAAATCTTCCGAATGCCATGCATTTCTTTCTACGTAATCGAACAAGGCATAAATCAAGAAAGGATGAATTTCTTTTCGGTATTTATTATAAGATTTATAAGGATATAAATATTCTTTTTAATAAGCTGTATAAGGGCGTTTCAAACATCAAATATACAGTGTGGCCATAATTTTTAATTAAATGGGGTTTTCGGTAAAACTTTGAGTAACGCATCTAATTTTTATACGCGAATTTGTTTGGCTTTCCCGAGTGAGTCTTTTTTTAACGCTGAAATCTCTATACATGATTTATCAGTTGGTCACAGTAAACTTCAACAACCATTCGATGGGCTTCAGTTGCACTGTTCTTCCAATTAAGCAGAAAATTAAAACACAAAATTCGATATTTTCAACACTACGAAAAACAAGATTTTTTATGAAATAAACTGAAAATTATTGGCAGATGTCTAACCTCTCTGAAACCGTCAAAATCGGCAGTCACTATGAACCATTCACAACAGCCGGAGTCATTTTTTAAATATTATAAATGAAGACCTGTTGAAGACATAATTACATTTCGACATTTTGTACAGGGTGGCCAAATAAGAATGCGAGGTACTGTATCGTAGAGGCTTGCGGAAAAAAAAGTCATTACTAAAACGACCAAGAGGAAAACCTGGAAAATATTTTCAAGTTTCTGAAATGGCCGCTAGGGGGCGTAACTGCGTTCTTGAAGCTAAGAAAGTGATGTTTCTGCGAATTCCGCTATATTAACCTACCAAAAAAATACCTGATCTTCAAAGTAGACGATAATCTGAACCTTTTTTATTTAACAATTTTTGCTATATCTCTAAAAATAAAGTGGTGGGGGGTATTCAAAAGTTTCAGTAAAAACACCCTGTATATTCGAAACGGCTGAGCCGATTTTAACAAACTTGGGCTAGTTGAAAAGAGCTATTCTTGGGCTACAAATGCTATAATATTTGAAGTTTTGTTAGTTTCAGATGTCGCCGCTAGAGGCCTTTTTTCGACATCTCGTCAGAAATGGTTAATTTTCTCAAAAAAATTAAACGCATTGGTATGATTTCATGAAAAAGTAGCTAAATGATGCCTAAACAAGCTCTCGAAAACAGCATCTCGATATCTTGTTCCTAACCTAAAATTTAGCCAAAAGAAAATTTTATACGGAAATCCCTTAAATTTTTATTTTTTAAACTAATTAATTCCTTTTATTATGTAAGTTGTGGCCCTAAAAAGGACCGATTTAAAAAAGAAAAGTTTTTAGTGTCCCCGTAAATGCTCTAAATGCTGATCATCACGCTCTATGCATTGCTGAAGCCTCTCATGGGTAGACAAACCTGCACCTTCAATTTCGGCTCTCGGTATGTTACGTAATGCATTAACGAATCCGGTTTTTCATATGTATCTGGTCGTAGGTTGAGTCTGAAAATCAAAACAAGTTAAGTCGTGATCGCGCAGGCCATGGAAACAGACTCCCTCTTCCAATCTACCACTGTTGGAATCTGCATTAATATGCTCTCGCACAATAATAGCATAATGTGCTGGGCAACCATTCAACTGCAAAAACAAGTTTTGACGTGTTTCCAGTGAAACATCTTCCAACAACAACGGTAATTTATTGGCCAAAAAGTCAAGAAAGATATTGCCACTTAGGGATTGCTAAAAAAAAATAATTCTGTCTCCCAGTATGCCACACCACACATTTAAACTTCAACGTCCTTGGTGCTGAAGTTCACGCAACCAATGCGGATTTTCGGCAGACCAATAATGCATATTGTGCAGATTTTAAAGGTGGCTTCATCGGTCCAAAGAATTAGAAATAAAAATTCTCCATTATTGTGTGAGAGCATATTAATGCAGTATTACAAAAGCGTTGGATTGGAAGAGGAAGTCTGTTTTCATGGCCTGCGCGATCACCAGACTTAATTTGTCTTGAATTTTCAGACTCAACCTACGACCAGAGAGATACGAAAAATCGGATTCGTAATGCATTACGTAACATACCGAGAGCCGAAATTGAAGATGCAGTTTTGTCTACCCATGAGAGGATTCAGAATTTCGAGCATTTACGGGGACATTAAAAACCTTTCTTTTTTTAATTCGGTCCTTTTTAGGGCCACAACTTACATAATAAAAGGAATTAATTAGTTTAAAAAATAAAAATTTAAGAGATTTCCGTATAAAATTTTCTTTGGCCTAAATTTTAGGTTAGGAACAAGATACCGAGATGCGGTTTTCGCGAGCTTGTTTAGGCATCATTTAGCTACTTTTTCATGAAAAAGAAATCATACCAATGCATTTAATTTTTTTGAGAAAATTACCCATTTCTGTCGAAATGTCGAAAAAAGCCCTCTAGCGGCGACATATGAAACTAACAAAACTTCAAATATTATAGCATTTTTAGCCCAAGAATAGCTCTTTTCAACTAGCCCAAATTTGTTAAAATCGGCTCAGCCGTTTCGAATATACAGGGTGTTTTTTACTGAAACCTTTGAATACCCCCTACCACTTTATTTTTAGAGATGCATCAAAAATTGTCAAACAAAAAAGATTCAGATTATCCTCTATTTTAAATATCATGTATTTTTTTGTTAGGTTAATATAGCGGAATTCACAGAAACATCACCTTCTTAGATTCAAGATTGCAGTTACGCCCCCTAGCGGCCATTTTAAAAACTTTAGGATTTTCTCTTAGCCGTTTTAGTAATAATTTTTTTTTCCGTAAGCCTCTACGATGGATAGTTTCCCAGATACAGTACCTCGCATTCTTATTTGGCCACCCTGTACATCTGTTGACCTTTAATAGCTAAATCTGGGCACTTAGCTCCCTTTTTCTGGAGTTTTTACCTGTTATTGTTGTATTAGATAAAGCAATGTCAATAAGCACTACAGAATTGGCTCCCATATTCACTACAGTGTCTGACCTGTTATTCGTCATCATTCTGTTGGTGTTTATTTATTTATATAAGAAGACAAATAGGACGGTCCCAGGACAGTATTCACTGTTTACTAAACTAATACAAAATTGATAATTCCTTATTAAATGTTGCTACAATAAAAATAAGAAAAAAATATATATTATACATATTATATAAAAAGAAACTAGTCAAGATGAGATAGATATAATGTTTTAATAGTGTTTGTAAAAGTTATCAAAGAGGAAGAGAAGATATCCACATCGGTGAGTGACGAGATTGTATTGTATGATTTACTGCGTCTTTCCAGAGGAGAATTTAGATAATTTTACTTAAAATTTCGCTAGATTCAATTTGCCCGTTAACGATTTTGTAGTTAAATTTAACATCTGAAAGTTGACGTCTGTCGACTAGTGATGAGTTTCAGTTCTCGTTTGCAAATATCGAAGTAATAATAATAATAATAATAATAATAATATACGCCCTGCAATTCACTCCCTTACGAGTGAACCCCAGAAGCTCTGCAGCTTGAGCGGGGGAGGGACGGCTATTATTATTATTTGCCGTGGCGCTCTGGGGCGACTTACTGATGCTTGATGGCGCATTTGCTTTACAGTTGTGGGAAAACCCAGAAAAACCACACAACACCATCAAAAGTCTGCATAAGTATGAAAATTTTTGAAGAATATTTTATAAATTTATCTTGGGCTTTTTGTAATCGGTCGATATAAAAGTTATAATAGAGATTCCAAATAGAAGAAACGAAGCTTAAAACACTACTGACATATACCAGGTATAGATTTCTAACAGACTCTATCTCTTTGAAGTCGTGACAAACGCGCATTAGGAATCCTAGTGCTTTATTAGCATTTTTGAAACATATTCGATATGTTGGTCAAAAAAGAGTTTGGAATCGATATAAATACCGAGATCTTTGACCACCGAAACTTTTGGTCAAAGTTCATTATTTGTTATTTATTATTTATTCAATATATTCAATAAATACAATGAATGATAAGCGATAAGTGCCACTGCACTTGTTTCGCATGAAAGTTATTATTGAGGAAATATTCGTTTTCGATAGTCTCTTTATTCCTTGAGAATACACTGCCATTTTTTTGTGTTCAGATAAAGATGGTTTTGCTGGCAATACAGAGTCAGACGATTTAAATCTTCTTGGATCAGGAGTTTATCTGAACTCAAACTCCAAGAATTTTGTATTAATGAAAGAAGAGGATATATCGTTAATGTATATGTGGAACAGAAGGGGTCCCAGGTGTGACGCTTGAGGAACCCCTGAGGTTATTCTAGAAATAGGAGAACGAAACTTTCCGATGGATATAGATTGGGATCTGTTTCTGATGAAGGAACCAAACCACCTAAGCAGATTGCCATGTACACCGACTTCGGAAAGCTTTCTAAGTAGGATGCTATGATCGATTTCATCGAAAGCCTTACTAAAACCGGTGTAAGTGGCGTCTACCTGGTAACCAGTGTTCATTGTTTCAGATATATAATGTATGTAAATAAATATGTTGGATTCGATGGAACGTCTCTTCATAAAGCCATGTTGTTCCAAATTTATAATTGATTTCACATCTGCATATAATCGGTAATAATTGATTCCATTATTTTTGACACTAAACATAATTTGGAGATTGGTCTATAATTTTCAACCAGATATTTCTTGCCAGATTTAAAAATAGGAACAGCGAGAGCTGTTTTCCAAACTATTGGGAAGCAGCCTCCGTGAAGTGATTTGTTAAATAAAATGTGTAGTATTACTGACAGCTCGTTTGCACAGGACTTTAAGAAGGAGGTAGGTATTTCATCAGCACCAACGGCCTTCTCTGGAAGCTCTAAAAGTTTACTTAGGATGGTTGCATGTGGAATAGAATAACTGTTTCCATGGTGTGGATTTGGGTTAGTGTTGTCTATCTTAAATTCATTACAAGGCGGGTTAAAAACTGAACTGAAGTGGTCAGAAAATAAATGGCAAATATGTTCGATATCCGTTACCATATGATTACCAACCTTCAGGGCATTAATAACAGAAGAACTACCCTTTTTAGATTTCACGAAGCTCTAAAGATGCTTCGGATCATCACAAATACGCATTTCTATTTGTTGAATGTAGTTTTTATAATCGATGTCAATCAGATATTTCGATCTCCCACGCAGTAATTTGAAAGTTAGATAGCCTAAGTGATTTTTGTATTTTTTCTACTTTGTGTGAAATTTCCTCTTTTCTTTGATAACTTTTATGGTAGCGATGTTGAACCACTGAGGGTATTTAGATTTATTTTTATGGTGCTTAGGAACATGTTTGGTTATACTACTGCGTAAGATATTGTAACCCTTCTGAAAACTCTCATCTGTATTTAGGTCTGAAAACTCTTTTGTCAAGTCGAATCACTGTAACTCAGTTTTTATAGAATTATAATCACCTCGACTGTAATTAAAGGTATAATGACTATTGTTATGAAAATGATTACAGAATAAGACATCTGGAAAATCTAGTACAAACTTTAAGGTGGTGTGATGATTATCCACGGGGACAAGAGAGTTTTCGCAAGTGTTTAAGTTTTCGAGGAAAAAATTATTGCATAAAACCAAGTCTAGGGTGTTATTAGAAATGTTACGAAAATGATTGAACTGCGAGAAACCACAGAGTAATATAGTGCAATAGTCTCACGGTGTATTTTTTGTAGTAAGTAAGATGCTGTTTAATTCTTCAATCTGCGCTGGGGGTGGTTTTTTTCCGTTTGAGGGGTGGGGTCAAGTCGAAAATAATTTTTGATAACGCCATCGTGTTCAGCAACCTCGAAAGTGAGGGGGAAGATATATTTTGCAGGAGGAAGATGCGGAAATATGTTAATAATGAGCATATATAGCTGTATCGAAAAGTTGTCTGATTAGTTACATGCTATATTCAGTTTGTCTGATATCAACTTTTTCGATATCTGGGCAATGTATTCAATCATTTATCACCAATTTCAGACATATTGCTATGTGTCAGTGACGTCAGATTTGTTGACATGTTCGAAATGCTATAAAAATGTAAGGCGACAGGTGTCTTGTCTGAAAAGTCCACTTTTTCGCACTCATTTTAGTGTTGAAAGAGAAACTTTTCCGCACTAGTGCGGAAAAAACTATTTTCCGCACTAGTAAATTTGTTAAGTTTTTGGGGAATATTTAAAATATATAAAATATATATTTGTATGGTTGTAGTTTACAAAATGACTGAAAAATTAAGAAACTTATTAGAATTCTGCTATAATTTTTAATATAAAGAAACGTATGTTTCAATAATTTTTTAATGGCCCTGACATCTGACATTTTTTATTTGTCACTTTGAATCACCGTAGCAACAAAGAAAAAATAAACCTGTCAGTCAAAACACTACCTTGTCAAAACCAATTTTACCGTCGCATCTTTTTCTAAAAGATAATTTTTCATGGATTCTTCAGACGAAGATTTGCCAGAGTCAGTTTTGGAAGCGGCTAGAACTGCAAACTTGGGTCTACTACCATCAAAATCCCGTTATAGGTATGAAAAGGAATATATTTTGTTTGAAAACTGGTGCCAGAATAAGGGAATTAAAACTTTTAAAGAAGATGTTTTATTGGCTTATTTCGCTGAAATTTCCAAAACATGCAAGCCAAGCACTCTTTGGTCCAGGTACTCAATGTTGAAAAGTGTAATTAAACTCAAAAAAGACGTCGATTTAAGCAAGTTTTTCAAGATCACGGCATATATAAAAAAACAAAACATTGGATTTAGACCCAAAAAGGCAAAAATTTTCTCAAAAGAAGAAATTTTTAAGTTTATAAATAAAGCGCCTGACAAAATTTATCTTCATATAAAAGTCGCTACGATTTTTGGTTTGGCGGGCGCATGTAGGCGAGAAGAATTAACAAAGATATCTTTAGATCATATTGATGACAAAGGAAATATTTTATTGATAAATATCCCAGACACAAAAAACCACTCTTTCAGAAGCTTTGCGATTTCTCAGGAAGCTGAAAATAGAAAATTGCTAAATTTGTTTAGAAAGTATGTGAGTTTAAGAAAGCGTGAAACCCCACATAAGCGATTTTTCGTGAAATATAAGACAGGAACTTGCACTGTACAATGTATCGGAATAAACACCTTCGGAAAAATGCCATCAGAGATTGCAAGTTATCTGAAGCTTCCAAATCCTGAATTATATACGGGCCACAGTTTCCGACGTTCCGCCGCCACAATGCTTGCAGATTCCGGAGAAGGAATAACAAATATTAAACGCCTCGGAGGTTGGAAATCTTCTAGCGTCGCAGAAGGTTATGTAGAAAGCTCACCAAGTTTCCAAAAGAGCCTATCGAATAAAATATTAAACTTCAGTGACGCTGTCGCTGGCCTTTCCACTAGTCAGCAGCTGTCGCCAGTAAAGCCTTCCAAAATTGTCTTTGGGCCAATGGACACTTTTTGTCAGAGCATCGAGTTCTACAACATACCAAAGTTTCAGAAAATTTGACCGGGACGTTTTTTACATTTTACATGGTGCGGGGACCTTTATTACAATTTATTACAATCTGAAAAAAATGTATTACACCTCCCGTTTTCGAAATATGAGGTTGTGGGCCAGGTTTCGGGTAAAGTTAGCCCACATCGTACAAAACTGGATAAATCCGATAGAAATGCACGTGGAAATTTATTAAAAATTTATCACAATTTATAACAATATGAAAAATAATTTATTACACCTCCCGTATTCGAAATATAAGGTTGTAGGCCAGGTTTAGGCTCAAGATAGGGATGAACGTTGGATTGAAATGAATATATTTATTTATTAGATACAGTAGCCGTCTCACTTCTTTCCAATAAAATATTGTTGCCTTCAACTCGGAATTGCTGACCAAAGACATATTTCGTGAGTGGGCTACTCTAATAAATAAATATGTTCATTTCAATCCAACGTTCACCTCTAATGCTCTGTTTAAAATTTATTACAGTAGTCCACTCACGAAATATGTCTTTGGTCAGCATTTCAGAGTTAAAGGCAATAATATTTTACCATAAATAAGTGAGTGGGCTACTGTAATAAATAAATATATACATTCCAACCCAACGTTCACCTCTAATACTCTGTTTAAAATTTATTACAGTAGCCCACTCACGAAGTATGTTCTTGGTGGGCAATTCAGAGTTGATGGCAATAATATTTTACTGGAACGAAGTGAGTGGGCCACTGTAATAAATAAATATATTCATTTCAATCCAACGTTCACCTCTAATGCTCTGTTTAAAATTTATTACAGTAGCCCACTCACGAAATATGTCCTTGGTGGGCAATTCAGAGTTGAAGGCAACAATATTTTACTGGAAAGAAGTGAGTGGGCTACTGTAATAAATAAATATATTCATTGCAATCCAACGTTCATCCATATCTTGAGCCGAAACCTGGCCCACAACCTTATATTTCGAAAACGGGAGGTGTGATAAATTTTTTTCAGATTGTAATAAATTGTAATAAATTTGTAATAAATTTCCACGTCACTTTCTATCGGATTTATCCAGTTTTGTACGATGTGGGCTAGCTTCACACGAAACCTGGCCCACAACCTCATATTTCGAAAACGGGAGGTGTAATAATTTTTTTTCAGATTGTAATGAATTGTAATAAATTTGTAATAAATTCTCCCATGGTCCGATTTGATGTGGGCTAAAAGTGGTGGGCTAGCTTGAGTCACATGAAAACTCTGTTCTCGGTATCTCAGGGCTATTATCTAACTACATTCCGGAAATCAGACGGGTTGCTATACATCAGGTCATCTCTCTTACTACAAGAACTGTATTAATTTATAAATATTTTTCTTTTGATAACAGTTGATTTCTGTCTTATATAAAATATTTTATAAATTAAAATTATTAATAAGCAAAAAACGGAACATCAGAATTTTATTATTGTCAACATCAATACCACGTAAGTTTCATTGCAAATAAAAAAAAAAGACTCACACAAGAGTACCATCATAAATCCAAAGTGCATTATGCACGACACTGCAACGAGACGTACGGCACATCGACCCCACCAGAACACAAGAAGTGGTTGTTGCTGAAGATGGTGCGTCTGCTTTTAGTCAAATGTGTTCTTTCTCCTTCAAAGTCAGACCCGATCCTGCTGTCAGGCGGAGTAGTACCGGCGCGAAGAGAAAGATAAATTCTGCGTGCGCGAGTAGACCGGTCTCGTATTTGAAGCGCGAAATATTTTTTTGAATTATTACAGTGCCTTATTTTCGTTACCGAATTTTTTTGCTCACGAACTAGGACTAAAAGTTTAGGGTTTTAATTTTTGTAAAATGTGTGGTAAAATATATTTTTTATTTGTGCTTGCAGTTGCAGAATGTGCACTTGCAGAATACGATTCAAGTAAGTTATTTTCAAAATATATTAGTTTGTGTTATTACAATAAAAGTGTATTTCTTACTCTCTTAGTTAAAACTGACATTGTTTGAATAACTGAAATCCAAATATAGAATGTAAAACGTAAAAGATACAACGTAATAATTTTAAAGAATATAATTTAAAATTACTATTTTTTTTTATTTTGCTTTATGTTTTGTACTAACTTAGACATAAAAACAAAGTTTAATATATTTTCTTGATAAACAGTTTTTAAATTTACAAAATACCTGAAATTCAAAGTCATATATATCTGCCCTACCAATAGAGAAAAATTAACAAATATTCGAATTAAATAAATAAAAAATTAAAGGAACTTTCAAATAAGTTATCTCTAAAAGTTATATTATTTTTTGAAGGAATTAACAGTGCACACTAATTAATTTAAGAGGATATTTTATTTTAATGTTATTATTTCTTTTCTATATACAGGGTGCGCCAATTATTCCCACTCGATCTCTAGCACCGAAACTAAAAGAGATATCAACAAAATTTTTTGTAGCGGTAGACAGTGTCACTCGGACTACAATTTTAAAATATTTTGATGTATACGGGGTGGCTAATTTTTGTGGAATGAGAATTAATTTGGTTTTTTTAAATTGAACACCCTGTATACGATTATGTCTTCTGATTCTACATAATATTAGATTTACGGTAGTTTTTTGTATTTGTAAATCCGACGCGGCGTTGACAAGTTATTCCTATTTTAAGCAGATTTAATGAAAAAACAGCACTTCAGAAATATTAGCACAAAAACCATATTTTTTAAAAAAATTCTCAAAAAAGCTACTATGATGTAAATGAAACATGCACCTATCACAATAATCACACAACATCTTGCACAGGGTGTTTGCCGATGGCGTGCCAATAGTCTAGTTTTCAAATGGCAATAACTTAATTTTTTCAAATGGGACACCCTGTATATCTTTCTTCAGTTAGAAGCTCTCCGTAATACGCATTAAAGAAATATAGGGTTTATAGGGTTTTGCACATCTAACTTTACTATTTACTTTAATAATTGACGTGACCTGAAGTGACAAACAACATATTTTACACAATTTTTAATAAGAAATCAAGTTACCTATGAAAATGACAGTAGGTATATTTTGTTATGGCATTAATTGTCAATATAAAATTTTGTATTGTATCACGTCTACTATATTTAATCGGTATTGTGTATAAAAGATGGATTTTAATAAGAATTATAGTGTTCAAGAAAATATTGATATGATATGGATACTGGGTGAATGTCAAAAAAATGCGTTTCTTGCTAGTAGGGTCTATCGTCAAAGATACCCAGAAAGACGTCATCCACAAAAGGATACTTTTGAGAATTTAAAGAATAGATTTGATAGAACAGGAACCGTCAAGTATGAAAAACATTCACGTGAAACTACAGCTGTTACTATTGACAACGAATATAAGGTAATGATCAGTATAGTTGAAGACCCCAATATAAGCACAAGGCAATTAAGCAATCAGTTAGATATTTCCAATACCACAATTAGACGCATAATAAAAAAGAATAAATATCACCCTTATCATATCCAGCTTCACCAAGAATTGTTACCACGTGATTTCGTGCGTAGAGTGGAATACTGTAGGTGGTTAATAAACAAGATAAATACAGAGCGTAACTTTTTAAACAAAGTTTTATTCTCCGACGAAGCCACGTTTCATAAGAACGGTTGTGTAAATAGACACAACTCCCATTATTATTCGGACCACAATGAACATTTATTTAGAACCACATCACAGTATCGATGGTCTTTGAATGTGTGGGCGGGAATAATAGGTGATTATGTAATTGGTGACCTGGTCCCTATTTCTTTGATGGGACTGTAAATGGAGCTATATTTTTAGATTTTTTAGAACATGATTTTCGCAACTTATTGCAAAATGTGCCTCAAAATTAACGCAACGGAATGTGGTTTCAATTAGATGGTGCCACACCACATTACCTATTAGGTGTTCGCAATTGGTTAAATAGGGAATTTCAGGATCGTTGGATAGGAAGGGGAGGACCTATAAATTGGCCTACTAGATCGCCTTGCCTTACACCTTGCGATTTTTTCTTGTGGGGTTTTATTAAAAATATTGTTTACAAAGAAGAGGTTACCACAAAAGAAAATATGAAAAAAAGGGCAAGAAAATGTATAAATGAAAATGGAAGATATTTTGAACACCTACTATAAATTTTAACTTTCACTATTGTAGTTTTCTTACGATTAAACTTTGTAAAATTTTGTAAAATACGTTGTTTGTCACTTAACGTCAATTATTAAAGTAAATAGTAAAGTTAGATGTGCAAAACCCTATATTTTTTTAAGGCGTATTAGGGAGAGCTTCTAACTGAAGAAAAATATACATGGTGTCCCATTTGAAAAAATTAAGTTATTGCCATTTGGAAACTAGACTATTGGCACGCCATCGGCAAACACCCTGTGCAACAGGTGAAGATGTTGTGTGATTATTGTGATAGGTGCATGTTTCATTTACATCATAGTAGCTTTTTTGAGGAATTTTTTAAAAAATGTGGTTTTTGTGCTAATATTTCTGAAGTGCTGTTTTTTCATTAAATCTGCTTAAAATAGGACTAACTTGTCAACGCCGCGTCGGATTTACAAATACAAAAAACTACCGTAAATCTAATATTAAGTAGAATCAGAAGACATAATCGTATAAAGGGTGTTCAATTTAAAAAACCAAATTAATTAGCCACCCTGTATACATCGAAATATTTTAAAATTATAGTCCGAGTGACACTGTCTACCCCTACAAAAAATCTTGTTGATATCTCTTTTAGTTTCGGTGCTAGAGATCGAGTGAAAATAATTGGCGCACCCTGTATATTTTTTCGCCTACCATGTCTGAAAATGAATCATATCAACCCTAAAAATCAGACCGAAAGTAATATTTCCGGGCCTTGGGCCACAAAAATCAGAAAGAACACGATTTTCACTATCAACGCACCTTTGACTTTGACATATCACATACATTTTCATTAAAAGTCAGTATAGAATCAAGAGAATTAAACTTTAAAATAGAAATACGTTCTGATTCTGAATAATTGTGATTATGTGAATTAGTGAAAATGAATAGTAATTCAGGCAGTGATGAAGAATTTACGAATACTCCACCAGACTTGCAAGAAGAAGGTAAGTAATGTTTTTCTAAATTTGTTACTTAACAAGACAACGCGCAATGGTACGAAAAGTTCTATGAATTGTTTAACAGCTGGAAATAATATATTATAAATAAATTGGTACATTTTTATTACTTAAGTTGCTCATTAAATTCTGTCTGTATTTATAAAATTAAAAATTTTTGTTATATTTCCCTATTTTTTGTTTTTTTTGGTAGGCGAAAAACAGTTGTGTGTCACACATGCAGAAAACGCTTTAGCAGCCCTTAGCTATTAGCTGCCCTCGCTTCGCTTCGCTCGCTCATGCAGCTAATAGCCTCGGGCTGCTAAAGCTCATTTTCTGCCCTTGTGACACAATATACTATTTCTAAATTAGTGAAAATAAAAGAACGCTGGTCTTATAAATTTTGACACTTTATCATTATTCAAATAAATAATAGAATGGGATATAATAATAAATAAATAAAATCTTTATTTAGCACTTGGTTAGTGAGAAAAAATACAAATATTACAGAACGTATTGTTAGTTACAAACAGAAAAAGAAATGAGAAAAAATAAAAAAACAAAAAGTTCTGCTTACTTACTAGGTGTCCTTCAAAAATGTAAAAACTCCTTTGTTAACATTACGTTCCACGACGTCTAAATAATAACAAAAGTGCACGACGATGGTTTATCGGGACCAAAGATAACGCCATATTTTAATATTCTTTTAATTGGTATTTTTGAAACACAATATTTTTATTTGTGTTTATAGGGTATTTTCTTTCTCCTGATGCAAAAATTTTGATTGTTTATGTCTACTTAGTATTAAATAAAAAAAGTGATATATTTGACATAAAAATTTTGACAGCTTACAACACTTACAAAAAACTGATAAAATAATGATAAAAACTTTAATAAAAACACAAACAATTCAGCAAAATACCCCTATACAGAAAGTACAGTCATACAAACTCACCGACAGTTTTTATAGAAAATTGACTGTAGAGTATCGTGGTATCCAATCGATTGAAGTTAACGCGACCTCCGGAGTCCCTCAGGGTTCGGTCCTCGGACCACTGTTATTTATCATCTTCATTAATGACATTATCTTGACCTTAAATTGCAACACTTTACTCTACGCAGATGACCTTAAAGTATATCGCTCGGTTTCTAACATCAACGATTGTCACATTCTGCAATCAGACATTAATAGAATTCATGATTGGTGCATAAAAAACTGCCTTCCCCTTAACTTCTCTAAGTGTAATACACTTTCATTTACAAGAAGAGTTAGTCCAATCACCTTTAACTATACGATTGAAAATAAAGCAATCAAAAATGTACTAGTTTCAAAGATCTTGGAGTTACATTCGACAGCAAGTTAAGTTTTGTTGAACACACCAACAGGATTCAACGAGAAGCGTACAAAAATCTTGGTTTTGTGATTAGAAATACCAAATCATTTGCAGAGACGAATACTGTGACATTACTTTTTAATGCATTCGTTAGATCCAAATTGGAGTACGCTTCTCTTATATGGGATCCGGGTTATCAAGTCCACATCGGTAAGATTGAAAACACTCAAAGGAAATTTGTTAAATACCTATGGTTCAAATCGGACAATATTTACCCTCCGCGTGGTATCCCACACGATGTCTTACTAGAACGTTTTCAATTTAACGATCTGGCATCCCGGCGCAACTGTAATTCTCTGGTATTTTTACATAAAATTGTAACCTACAAAATCGACTGTCCTAATTTGTTAAGCATGTTGCATCTCCACATACCACACTTTGCTACACGACTTCTACCTTCATTTTATTTTCCGACTGCAAAAACCAATGTTTTAAAATTCTCTCCCCTTTATCACATGGGCCAAATTCACTGTCGGATGCAGAACTCTGTGGATATTTTCTTTCATAATATTCCACAAATCAAAAATAAATGTTTAGTAAACCATTTGTGATATATCTTTGTTATTGTTACGTTTTAATTTGCAACTAATTTATGGAAGTACATTTTTTTTCCCTCTTACGAGGTTTTGTTTTTAATGTACTTCCATGAATTAAGATGCATATGCCTATATATTTTATATTTTTAATTGTTTTTTTTATCTGTTATATTTTTATATTATATGTGTGTTATTCTTTTTTTGTATTTACATACCACTCCCATCCACTAATTGGCTTTGCTGTGGGGTGGTGTAATTGAATATATAAATAAATAAATAAATAGAAATTTCGCTGAATACATTCCTCACAGCAGGCTCTGATGTGATCCATACATATCCAATATTTGCAAAATGTGCAAAAATATCTGGTATTCGAGGATGCTGAACACGATGGCGTTACCCAAAATTATTTTTGACTCCACCTCACCCTTCAAACTGCCAAAAACCACCCCCAAACTGGTTTTCCACCTACAAAATATATCTTCCCCCTCGTTTCCGAGCATGCTGAACGCGAAGGCGGCATCTAAAATTATTTTCGACTTGACCCTACCCCTCAAACGGCCAAAAATCACCCTCTACAGGGTGAAAATTGTTCCCGGGGTTTCATGTTTGCTCAAAAAAAATTTTTCACGCTGTAGAGGGTGATTGTTGGCGGTTTGGGGGATGTGGCTAAGTGGGGAGGGTAGATATATTTTGCCGGTAGAAGACGCGGAATCGTCGATTCCCCCATTTTGGGGGTGGTTTTTGGCCGTTTGAGGGGTGGAGTTAAGTCGAAACTAATTTTGGATACCGCCATCACGTTCAGTATCCTCGAAAACGAGGGGAAAGAGATATTTTGCCGGTAGAAGACGCGGAATCGGCGATTCCCCCACTTTGGGGGTGGTTTTTGGCCGTTTGAGGGGTGGAGTTAAGTCGAAACTAATTTTGGATAACGCCATCACGTTCAGTATCCTCGAAAATGAGGGGAAAGATTTGCCGGTGGAAGACGCGGAATCCACGATTCCCCCATTTTGGTGGTGGTTCGTGGCCGTTTGAGGGGTGGGGTCAAGTCAAAAATAATTTTGGATAACGCCATCGTATTCAGCATCCTCGAAAACAGGGGGGGGGGGAGAGGTGGTTTGGTTGCTGTTTTTCGAGGTTTTTTCCGACTCACTAAAACTAAAACTAAAAAACTTACATAAACGAACGACGGTGGTCTATCAGGACAATGTAATTTTTTTGGGAAAAATAAAACAAATTTATTGTAAAATGAAGATGTTCATTTTTCTGAAAGGTACTGAAAATCTGGACAATGTACATTATTTATGTTTAAAAATATAACGTCGTGGATCGGAGTGTTAAAAGTTTGCAAACTCGGTGCATTTTTTCTCGTTTCGGGAAGGGCATTAAAAACATGAACCCCCTCATAAAGTAAGGATTTCTGTAACCTTGGCTTTTTAACCGACTGTACGTTATGGTTTGGTCTTGAACGAATATTATATTGATATAAAATTAATATAAAATTAATTTTCAATTTCGTGCTTTTTATCTCTCATCGTACAACAAGTTACAATGTCGTCGCACGGCACCACTGCTTGGATTCAATTTTAATTTATTTTGGAAAAGAAAGTCATACTTACATGATTTTTAGTTCGTTGAGTATTTGACATTTCTTTAAAATTATTTCCTGCCACACAAACAAGGGTATCATCCACAAATAAACTAACAAACCTTTTTAATGCTATATGAATATCATTAACATAAACAATAGAGAGAATTGGGCCCAGCATACTTCCTTACGGGACACCCACTTTATTTTCCCTCTTTTTTTAAAGCTTATTGTCTACTTTAGTTATTTGATATCTCTTACTTACATGTTATACTATGGAACGCCGTTTTACTTTTTATTCATAAATGTTTTTTTTTTCAATTTTAAACATAAATCCATTTTATTCAACTCAGTTTTATGTTTATCCATTTATTTCAACACTAGTAAACTGTTTCTTCAAAAAACTTTGACTATTTAAAATGTTTGATGAATAAAATTGTATCTTGATAAAATTGCGTGTCAAATATATTTGATAGATATATTTAAACCCTTTAATTTTTAGGATGCAATTAAAATTATCAACAGTCATTTTAATTCATGTAGCATTTCAATTCAACCAACATAAAAATAACAAACATTTTAAATAAGTTATTTAAATGATTGTTGCTATTTTTTTGGAAACATATAGTTACATAAACCAAAACATTGAGGAATAAAAATGACCAACAATCGTTTTAATTCTTTATTTAAAATGTTTATTATTGTCATGTTGGTTGAATTAAAATGTTACATGAATTAAAATGACTGTTGATAATTTTAATTGCATCATAAAAATTAAAGGGTTTAAATATATCTATCAAATATATTTGACTTACGCAATTTTTATCAAGATACAATTTTATTCATCAAACATTTTAAATAGTTAAAATTTTTTGAAGAAACAGATTAATAGTATAGTCGAACTCAATCCTTTATGAGAATGAAAAAACAGCAAAGGATTACCGCCAATAGAACAAATACTGATTGATCTGGACATTTCTGAGTATTTTAATGTCGAAAACACCGCACACTGTCCATATACATAAAAATAAAATGATATTTTGTCTATTAGGACCTCTGTGCAAAGATCCAATAACCAACTTAGCTGGATATCGTTATAGGGGAGAATGGCGTATAATTATTAATTATGAGTTTAATATGAATTTACATTTTAATTTCTATAACGCATATTAGATTTGAATTACTAATTAAAATTTTGTCTTAAATTAATTCAACTAAACTGTGAGGTTACACTCATAAGAGGCGACAATGGAAGTGTGGTTATAGTTTTTACATTTTCAATTGCAGAAACAAAATTCTCAGATGTGCAGACAAGTTACTTTGGCGGCTTGTAGATGTGCCGACAAGTGGCTTTGTCGGTATTAGCGGCATGTAGATGTGCCGACAAGTGGCTTTGTCGGTATTAGCGACTTGTATAAAGCGGGATCATTTTGTTCTGCAATTAAAGTAGGAAGTAGGAAGTTAGACAAATATTGTCTTCAGTAGTGAGGGCTAGGAAAATATTCATACAGTGATACACTGTGCTTGTGTTCGCACTTGATTTTTGATTTAGTGAATATTAGGTGGTAGGTGATTTATGGCGTTAGTTTATTTCAATTAATATTATTCTTGGCTTCCGTGTATACACATGCTTTTTTTATTTTGAAACATTGTTACAGTGTACTTCTTATTTATTTATTCGGTGTCAATTTCAATATCTTTCGTCCTTGGGAAAATAGTTTTTTTTAAGTGGATCTAAAGAATCGGAACAATCACTAACTGATATTCCAATGGATTATGTGGTATCAGGTTGTAGTCCCAAAGATTCCTGGCATCAAAAAAAGGCCACGAGGTATTGCGCCTTCCGCCCTATTTTTGTGTATTTAACCCCATAGAATTAATTTGGGGACAACTTAAAAAGAGAATAAGGCGTTATAACGTGTTTCCCAAATTTGATGGGTTAATAGCAAATTTGGTAAAAAAGAAATTAACAAAATTTCAGCTGATGATTGGCAGAAAAAAATCAAACATGTCATCAAAGAAGAAAATTCTTATATAACGAGTCCGACCAAATTTATTATCAATGTTGATGACAGTGATTCCGATGGTGAGGGTTGAGATAGGGTAAGCAAGCTTAATTAATTTATAATATTTATGACTTTATTCACCGTGTTTTTAATTTTAGAATTAAAATTTGAGACAAAATTTTAATTAGCAACGTTTCTGAATCTCACAAGAGATCAGAAAATGAAGCTATAGGCCAGGTGAAGTGGTCAACCTCTATTCAAATCTAATATGCGTTATAGAAATTAAAATGTAAATTCATATTAAAGAAAGTTAATCAATATAGAAATTTTACGCAAATTACCCCTAAGGATCTCCAGTAACTTGGTTATTGGATCTTTGCACAGAGGTCCTAATAGACAAAATATCATTTTATTTTTATGTATATGGACAGTGTGCGGTGTTTTCGACATTAAAATACTCAAAAATGTCCAGATCAATCAGTATTTCTTCTATTGGCGGTATCCTTTGCTGTTTTTATAGCGTTTTTTCTTTCTCATAAAGCGGTGGGTTCTACTATACTTAAAATATTATAGAAACAGGTAAATTAGTTACATACAACTGCTAGTTATTTAAAAAGTAAATAAAGAAAAAAATTCAAAAAGTACCTAAATATTTTAAAACTACATTATTTACATTTCTATTTTTAAACATTTTAGAATTTATCCTATTGACCTATTTAAAATATAAGTTGAAATAATTTAGAATGTTTAAATTGTTTACTGAATAAAAATGCAACTTCCTAAAATTAATCTGACTAAATATTTTCATTAGTTACCTTTTACATCTAATATTTAAATGTAGGTTCTGAACATCAACAGTCATTTTATTTCATGTAACATTTTAATTCAACCAACATTTTTAATAAGGTATTTAGATGATTGTTTAAAATTTTAATATCTACATTAAAAATATTCTCATTTATTCCCTTGAAATAAAATGTTTGTTGAATAAAAATGACACTGGTTTTAAAATGATTGTTGATAATTTTTATTCGGGATTATAATGTTGGTTGCTGGAGTCATCGAGCACTACGAAGTAAGTAATTTGGCAACGTTGGATTTGAAACAAGTAACCCGTAGATGTCGTACTTGTTCTGAGGTAAATAGGACAAAGAACGGCACAAAATATGAGATTACGAGAAACTTAAAAAATACTGGTAAAAAACACGTAATAAAAAAAAAACCAAAACAAATTTGACTGACGCCTGACACTTTCCACAAACATTTGACGTTAAACAGAGTTCATTCGCTACGTTGCCAAATTCATTTAGTAGTTCTAGTTGCACCCGCTGACTACAACGCCCAATTAAAATTATCAACAAACATTTATATTCAACAATCATTTTAATTCATGTAACATTTTAATTCAACAAACAAATAAATACCTATAATTTTAATGTAGGTACTAAAATTGTACGAAATCATTTAAAACATTATTTAGAACTTATTTAAAATGTTTGTTATTTTTTTGTTGATTGAATTAAAATGTTACATGAATTAAAATGACTGTTGATAATTTTAATTAGATCATAAAAATTAAAAGCTATAAAATGTATTCGACTTACGTAATTTTATCAAGATGCAATTTTATTCATCAAACATTTTAAATAGTCAAAGTTTTTTGGAAAATCAATTTAATAGTGCTGAAAGAAATGGATAAACATAAAACTGAGTTGAATAAAATGGTTTTATGTTTAAAATGGAAAACAAAAACATTTATGAATAAAAAGTAAAACGGCGTTCCATTTTATACCGTGTTATTTAAGGAACATTTTAAAATTAGTGGGATGTTTTTCAAAAAAGTATGGCTAAAATACGCAAATTTCAAGTTATTTTTTAATTTTTTTTTAGTCGATATAAATCACATTACAATATTAAAGTTAAATTATTTTATACATATTATTCAATTTGAAATTTGAAATATCAACATTTTCAGTTGCAGCTTTGCTATTTTTTTATATGGATCATATGCATGTCATAGTTTATTTTTATGTGAGCATTCGGAGTCAAAAAAATTATGGTTGAACACAGATCCAATTAGGGTTGAATTCATATCCAGTAGAAGATCCAAATACTGGTGTTTCATTAAAAAATAACTTTGGGCCACACTTTTTGGGACACCCTATATTCATTACACCCTTTTTAAAATGTGTTTTTTTGGCACAATAAATCAACACCCTGTACAAGCTTTAACTAGCATCGATATCGTGAAAGGTTTTGGAAATTATTGGTACTTTTTTGGCATAAACATGCAAGTCAATCTGCCAGCCACAATAGGTGAGGAAATAAAACTTTTTGGAGTAAAGTGTGTAAAATTTTGACCTGACAAACTGGTCATCTGCAGAGCTAAAACGTCAAAAATGTAACAAATACTCCAGAAAAAGCAAAAAATTAATAATGATGTCTAGCATCTAAAAGTAAGTTGAAGGAGAACATCTAAACGTAAATTAAAGAGGAACACCTTTGAAAAAAGTGTTTAACAGGACATGATTGCTGTTAAACACAAATTAATTAATTTTGTTTTTCTCGCTGTACAGCAATTTACTATTTAATCCATAAAAGACTAGTGAACTAATTTACGTTTCGTGCAATTTAAAAATTAAAAAAGTTAACTATCAGAATCAATGTAATTTGATCCTAATTCTGATGAGTTATAACATTTTAAATAGAATTCAAAATCAATTACTAAGAAATTCCTAGATTATCGCTGTAAAGTATGTAAAAATAACGGATATTTAGTCATGGTTCTCAAGAAATACATAATAATAAAATCATAAAGCAAAAATTTTAATAATTCAATAAAAGATTTAGATGTTTTTGTTAGTAATTAGACATTTTTAAGAATTGCAATGTAGTGACGCATATTCTACTGTATTCCTGGATGTTTTCGACAAGGTATGGCACCAGGGCTTACTATATAAACTAAAATTATAATTACCTGACCAGATTTACCGCATATTTAAATCCTACATAAGAGACAGATATTTCCAGATTAAATATGAAAACAGTTTATCAAACTACCATCCTGTAATGTCTGGAGTTCCACAAGGAAGTATCCTTGGTCCTTTCCTATACCTATTATTTACCGCAGATGTACCAACCACGAACCATTCGTTAATCGCCACTTTCGCAGATGATACTGCTATAATGTCCCAAATCATATTCAAGCCTCATATCACCTCCAACAACACCTTAACCAACTCCAAAACTGGCTGAATAAATGGAGGATTAAAGTAAACACCAGTAAATCTGCCCAAATAACGTTTACCACAAGACACATCACCTGTCCCCAAGTTAACATCAACAACACGACAATATCGGTAAAAAATGAAGTTAAATATTTCCAAAAAACAACAACTCAACCTGAAAGTCAGACAAACGTATTGGCTTATTAGGCGCAACTCACAATTATCATTAGAAAACAAATTGTTGATATACAAGGTCATAATAAAGCCAATCTGGACCTATGGAATTGAACTATAGGGTTGCAGTAAACCATCAAACACCAAAATCCTACAGACCTTCTAATCCAAAACATTACGAATGATACACTGCATCACGACCTCAATATTCCATTCGTAAATAAAGTAATTAAGAAGTTAGGAATCAAGAGTAAGGACCGCAGCATAAACCATACCAATGAACTAATCACCAACCTGTACAATACTCCTCTAGAGAACAGAAGACTCAAGAGAATCCCAAAATAATGGATTTAACTTATAAGAATTTTTTACCACGCCAAAGGAGACATTTAGATAAAATCAAAAAACAGTGAATGTAGAAAAGTCATTCAACACCAATGGACAAAAAGGATCGTCTAGAAGTTACTGACTTTCCAGTTTTCCTTACAAAAATAATACACTCGAACTTAAATAGCAGGATATTTTATGCAGTTGTTCTTCAGGGTTCAGTTCTTTTACCACAATTGTACCGTACGACATCCCCAGTAATTTTTTTTACTCCAGTTTATTTAACAATCTGTGCCTCTTACAATAAGTTAAAGTTATGATAAAGATAAATAGGACATGTAGGGAGGATTTCCAGTGAAAACTTCGCTTTAACTAAATTACTGAATAGTGTCTAAAATGTATACATAAATATTTATATAATGTTTAAAATCTACGAGGTAAGTCAGTTGGTTTGTAACGCTTCAGTCTGCGCACTTCACCATGAGTATTTAATAACTCACTAGCAAGCACGTTTGGAAGCACACTTAGTCTTTCTTCTACTTGTTGATGTATTTGCAGATTTCTTTATATGATGTTGGAATCTTTCAGGTCTCTCTATTATTTTGTTGGCTACTATGGTTCTTCACTTAAAGCGCTGTAGGATTTCTAGGTTTGAATTACTGGCTGCGCCTCATAGCTGGATGCCGTAGGTCCATATAGGTTTTATTATAGCTTTTTTGTAGTTAAGAAGCTGTTTTCTCTTGGTGAACATGTGCTTCCTCCAAGTTAGCCTCTTGCCTAGGTGTATGTCCAGATGTCATAAGGGTCGATTTTGTCTCGTTTGCTTTTATTTTCCATTTTTGTAACCATTTCTCTATTTTATTGAGATTAGCTTGTACGTTTGACGATGCTCGTCCCCAGTATTAATGGACTACAAGTAGCTCTATTTGTAGACGACAACTATTTATATGAGAGCTCAGACATGACAGAGATAGGTAACAGGTGAATTGATATTCATATAAACACTAGGTACTCCGGAATTTGACGGATTTGTTCGATTAGTTTTCTAGACCTTTGGCGTTTTGTTTCGCTTGATGTGTCTATAATTAAATCATCTACATGTAGGTTAACTTTAATTGTACGTTTGATATTGTTTGGCATGTTGTTTACAGTTAATAAATTATGATAATTTAGTCAACATTTATCTCGCTTTTTTACAAATTTGAAACAACCTTCAGACAATAAAATTTTTTTAACCAGAAAAACCTAAAAAAAACCTAAGAAAAGATTGTTAAAAGTCAATCTCTATTAAGGTCAAGTTTATTGATTTTTGACCTCTATTGAGGGTTGTTTTAGTTAAAAAGAGTTTTTAGAATCCGAAGATTTGTATAAAAAACCGAAACGTAATCAAATAAAGGAGAACAGAATTATCATAATTTATTTCTGGCCGAGAAAGATTAAGTAAAAAGCACAGACGTGCCGAAAATAAAGAAAAAGCGTACACAGGGTCATCTGTAGAATGAATCTTTGGCACAAATTAAAAATTTCTTCTTCATTTTAGTAGTCTGGTTAAAACTTACCAGACAAATACGTAATTGGGATCTTTAAATATTTAAATTTATTGTATATTTTTTATATTACAGATAAGTAGATTAATCATTCTTGTCATATTTAGATAGATATAACTATTAATAGCGATTTTTAAGTCGTTATTCTGACCTCACGAGTTACGAAAATTCTATTTATTTTGGCCGGAAGTCGTCGCTCCATTGTTTAGGGCAACTTTTATTTGAAATAGCCGCCATGTCTGTTTTTTTAACTTATTTTTGGAATATCTCATCAAATTTTTTTTTTTTATTTTGAGATAGCAACAAAGCTAAAGAAGTTAGGAAGTATAACATAACCTCAAAAACCAACAAACATGCTTTTTTTAACATTCTTTTATTACGCGTGTTAACGTAGGTCTATTTTAAAAAAAATTGGAGAGGTCACAATTTTGGTTATTTTTTTTAACATTAGATCAATTAAAATTATATAGAAGTTCATTAAAAAAATTAGAAACCCACGTACTTTTAATGACTAGCTTTAGAGGATTTTTATTGGTCCTTTTCACTTTTTCTTTTTAAAAATCATCTAGCCTAACCTCAAAATCGGTCTACAAGTACCAACCTGATAGAAGAAAGTTAAAAGATGAATCGTTAACGCATATTTGTTGGTTTTTGAGGTTATATTAAACTTTAGATCTTTCTTACTTCTTCCTGGTTTTATTGCCATTTTAAAAACAATGATTTTAAAAATTTACCTGCTCTGATAGGGCCGATAGAACCAGAATTATGTAATAAAGAAGAAGAAGAAGAAGAAGAAGAAGAAGAAGAAGGGAAAAGGGTTCATTTTGTTTAAAAGTGGCCCTACATGGGGACCAACTAATGAATTTGAAAAAATCTATCCTCTTTTTTGTCTAATATTACTCAATAAAACAACGTTTAATTCGACGACAATTTATTTTTTACATTTTCATAAGTTATACTGATTGCAAGTTGGTTCTATTAAATATAATTTACATACAAGGTAACCATAAAAAGCTGATGATGACGTCTACTTTAATATCAACCTTCGTCTGTCAGAATCATTAAATGCACATTTTGTTTTTCACCAAATTTTTAAGAAATCGTAATTACCAAAAAAAAAACAAATATATTTTGGTTCGAATGTCAATCTTCAAGGACTTCTGGTTATTAAAAAACCTGATTTTTGAACGATTTTAATATTATTATGTCGCTTTTTGGGCTTTTTTTTTCGTAAATGTAATAAAAGTTATTGTCCTGATAAATATGTTTATCCATGAAATCTTCAATTCGTAATAAATTAACAGTTGTATTACAGTGCGTTAATAATTGACCCGAATTGATATATTTAAACCTTTAAAAACTTATTTACTTGTTTTGTATGTAAGTCAATATTTACTCAATTTGAGCCCGTTTCATATTATGATCTGAACCTAAAAATTCGAATGTTTTACAACAGATGCGTGCATGTAGTTCAAGATTGAAACGCATCTACAAGGTGGTCCTTAAGTAATTGTACATAGAAGTATGGTAGATTCCGTACATTAAAATATTACGATTTGAACCAACTTACTCTAATAAAATGTTGCTAATAAGGAATGTATAGGGTGTTAAAGGTTAAATTTTAAGATTTATTTTTTGCAATAACTTTAGCGTTTTTGGATATGTATACATAAAAATTTGGAACTGGGGGTTTTTGAGCACGAGATATCAGAATCTGGTACCTCATGCATTATTTTTATATATCTTACATTTTTTTTGGCACCTAGGTGATGCACCTGTATGTGCATTTTTACAAAATATTTTAAAAGATTTTAACTCATTTTCTAGGAAATTTGAATCCAAAATGTGGCGCAAAATAAGTGAATGTTAGTGTCGTAAATCAGTGAATATTACGATTATGCAGCCACTTGCAAGGTCGGCCAGTGGAGGTTGTTACGGTGCCGTATCTTTAAGGAAACAGGAAATGAACAACGTAACAAATTGAAAACATTACATTGGTTACACAAATAACTATTAAATGATTTGTGCAGGCCCCAGAATCACTTGAAATTATATTATTTATAAAAAAGACATTAATGATTTGAACGATCAATTGTGTACTGTATTTAGACAGTGGAGATGAAAATAATTTGAGTAATATGGCTTAATTCACGGCCAACGTGTTACTGATTAATTTAAGAAATACATTGTGCTGAGACAATGAAGTGGACTTGCTTGATGAGCAGCGAAAATCGTACTGAAGAGATTAGCCAACTTTGGGCTTCTTGGCGTATGAATTTTTGTCGGCTGTTAGGTCACGCCTACCGCGGCTTACGTGACTATACTCGCGTATATCCGGAAGTACGCCTGCAGTTTTTTATATGTGGAATACGGAAGAGAGAGAGAAGCTCGATCTTGCATCTCACTCTTGAATCTCTTGCATCTCTTTCGCACCCGTTAGATGAAATTTTTCTAGTGATATATTTGGTTAATTTGATACCGTGGTACGTTCAGATTTTAGCAGTCGTAATGGCGTAACTGATACTGAATGGTACGGTGGTTGAGACGGAGAGATTTCGTATCCTTCTCGCTCGCTTGGAGACAGAAGTTTTGAATTTGTAATATTATTTTAAGTGTATTTTGCAATTCACGGAAGCTGCGTTGCCAGACTTGTTTCGTCAAATATTTGGCATGGTTGCCGGTTTGACTTGAATTTATGTTTAATTTTTTGTTAAAAAATTAAGCATTTAGATATCCCCACATTTAACATTAAATGAATCCTATTAAATGGTGGTCATTTATTAATTCTAAAAAGCGTGATTCTTCCATACCATCTGAAATTGCTTGTGAAAATATAAATTATAACGAAGTTCTCGACGATTTTTGGGATTATTTTTCTAAAAATGTATGCCCTACGGTAAAGGCAATATCTGATTGAAATATAATCAAAATATTCTAAGCCTTCGGAAAATTTTAGTAATGAAATCCTACTTTCAGCAAAAAACTAAAACCGAAATTTATAACCTACTTCGAGTACTTTTAGTGAAAAATTGTACATTGTCTTTCTTGCAAACCACTTTATATTTTCCTTATCCCGTGAAATGGAGAAAATATAGTGTAAATGTTTTCGGGAACCAGAGGTGCAGATTTGATGAAAAATTACGACCGATTAGGTTGTTTAATAAGCTTAAAAGTGCATTTATTGGATTCTCATCTTGATTACTTTCTTTAAAATTTACGGAACCGTACTAAAGAGCAAGGGGAAAGTTTTCACCAAGTTCTAAAAGAAATGGAAAAGAAATACCAGGGCAGACGGATCATCAATTTGATGGCTGAGTACTGCTGGATGTTAAAGAATCAGAAACACAAGTAAGGAAAAGATTCGGAAATCCACTCCGTATATCATTCGAGGATAATAAAAGAGTACGTTAGAAGCGTAAAAACTTCACCCACTTATTATTAACCTTAAAATTTGCGATTTTTTGAGATCATCCAATATGTGCAAACTTGATTCGGTAATATGTTTTTTGATTCTATTCTCTGCAGACTTCAAACTTCAATTGTAGTAGCTGTTACTCCATTCCACTTGATTTTTTAAGCAATTACTTGCTTGTGAAATAAAGCTCAGTGTAATACAACAAAATATTTTTACGCAGACTTGAACTCAGTAGTTATATCGCCAATTAATTCGAAAGTTTCATGATTTAATAAAAACTAGTGGTCGATAATGCATCATAAATAGAAATTTCTTGCATCAAAATACTTCATATTAAGACGATTTTTTCATTTTGACTTTTTTTTCCTTGTTGCGATTCATTAAAGACTGATGGGTGATGGAGCTAAACAGACATCAGATTCGTGTTCAGCATATTCTAACCACATAGGATTTACCTAATAAAGCCCTAGAAGCAGGGCAGGTTTTTTTTCTCTCGGACACACTAGTCATGAAAGCTTAATTGTTAAAGTTTTTTATTTCAATGAAAAATCGAAGATATCGTCTATGAAGTCATCTTGTAAACTGCAATGTATTATTTTGTATTTTGCTAGCCCCTTGATATTGTTTTCAAAAGCGAAATTGATGATATAATATATTTTCATCACATTTCTTGCAAAGTTGTTTTTTAAGGTTCAAATTTAGCAAATCTCAATATTTTAAAGTTTAAAAAAATCCCAGACCGTAAATAATTAAATAATAAATGACTTTGATATTTTTAAAGCGCCAACTAATGAGGTTTTCTAATGATATTTATCAACAAATAAAGTAGGTAAATATTTCTAAGTAAAATTAAAAATACCTGGAATATCAGGTAGTAATAAATGACAGGTTAATATTCCTCTAATAAAAATTCTCATGTTATTCAAAATAGTTGGGATTTCCGAACTTTCTCTATGTACCATAAGGTAAAGTCGAGAAGCTGTTTTACAGCAATATAATTTACGCCAACATTAAGGTGGAACAAGTTTTACAACTTGGTCAAAAATTAAATGAAAATGAAATGAAAAACTGGATAACAAATTAAATATTACAACAGGATTGAGACCGATTATCAACTGAATGATTTAATACTTAATATTATGATTTAATGTCAGATAAGTTCTGTTAATCTATGTTTCAATATTCTCGGCGAATTTGTGCTAGTTATTCCAATAAAGAATAGTCTAATGGGGTCGAATCCAGAGACCTTGCTGGCCATTCAGTAGCTCTCCTTCTTTCAATCCAACTGTTTGGAAATAAATTATTCCAGAAGTCACAAACATCACGTAAATAATTATGAGGAGCTCATTTCTAAAATCAAATTGATCTCTCCATAATGCGAGGATTTATATCTTCTGGAAAATGTCTGGCTATTTCTGGAATTAATTTTAATTCTAAAATGCCCAGCACTACGGTCTGGATCATCTTCCTTCAATTCTTGCACCAAAGTCACTTTGAAAGAATGTCATCTTAACAGGCTCTGTTTGTTGGTTCATGATCCTTAGATTCGTTTAGAATCTTCGAGAAATAATAGTTTCCAGTGACATTTTTGCTGGCATTCCAATAGTTCTTATATTAAATGTTTTTCTACTTGTTTCTTACCTATTAAGCATGAACTGACTCTACAACAGAAAACTCTTATAGATAATCCAAAAATATACAGGCTGGTCTATTTTAAAATATAAAAATTGACAACATAGCCGAAATAAAAATTAAGTTCGTGGTTTCACATAATATACACATACAAAATGTTATTAATGTAAGTCATCGGGTCATTCCAAAGACACTTACAGGTTTTGATACTTTTTCACGCGCACTGTAGATATATCGTTTAAGCTTAATGATTTTATAATCCATTTTACCTGTGATAATAGAAACACCGAGAATATCAGGTCGTAAAACTAACCGCAGAGTCTGAGGATTGGATTACTTTAGGCGAATGATGCTAGAAGAAATTAGTTGCAAATTATTTAATATTATATTAGAAATATTCTCGTTTATTTATCCTGATGTATAAATACCAAACCAGCTTACGAGTTTCTTCGTAAAAAATAATGATGCATGAATAATATTGAAAGTAAAATGGTTGTTAAGTGTCTTAGACCTCAAAAACATTCTTCTATATAAACAGGAAATCCATACTTTCACTACCAAACTCCAGGAAATCTATATTGCAAAATGGACACATGTTAACGAAATAGTAGTAAAAGAAGGTCTCCCTTGAACCTAGTACTCTGGTATCTTTATGCACTCCAGTAGCTACTGTGCAATGTTTATTCTGAAGTCAAAGTAACTTGGTTTTTCGTTCCAGGTATTTTGTGATATGCAGGGTGTCGCAACTAAAACTAAACTAAAAACAGGTCAATTCTAACCTGGGGGGGGGCTCAATTTTTATCGTAGTTTCAAACTTCTTTTTTCATCCCTCTAGCGCCCAGAACCAGCTCTTGAAAAACCTTAAATGGCAAGGGGTGTTAAGTAACACATCATTTTAGATTAGAGATTAGTAATGGGGCGTATGTGCTTATAGTACCCTCTACACTGCGACCTTTGCAGATCTATTATGTGTGCCATCATATTATGTTAGAGTACCCTGTGTAGACCCTTCCTTGTTATTAGACTCCATAGGCCAGACCTTAGGTCCTCCATATATTGGGATGGTTGTGGTTTATCATCCCCTGTCGTCGAAAACCTTAGCCTTGTCAGACCTTGGCAGTAGCACAGAATGTGTACTGAGGTTTCCTAATCTTCTTGGCAGAACCTGCAAATGGTTGTGTCTGCCAGACCGATGTTATTCATGTGTTTGTTGAGTCTACAGTGCCCTGTCAGGAGACCAACCAAGATTCTGGTTGATCGCCTATTCTGGCTTAGTAGGTACTCCGTAAATTTTGGCGATGGTTCTTTAATGAACTCTTTGGCCTGTCTCATTACCCGGCGCCTTGTTCCACCATTCTCGATATTGCTTTTTCATCCAGGTACTGATATATGTTTTTCTCAGTACTTTCGCTATACAGAAAGGTTATGGATCAATCGGTGCACATCCTGCCCCTTTTCGGGCTAGTCAGTCAGCCTCTTCAAAGACAGTCTGTTTTGGCTGCCCAACTCTTGTAGGGTTTTTAGGAAATCCCATACAAGTTTGGAATTAACATGCATGGAACTGATTGCTTTTATAGCCGCTTGGCTGTCAGAGTATATGGCAATAGTCTTTTCCTTAAACTCTTGCCTTACTAATCTTCTGCACAGTGACGTATTGTTGCAACTTCTGCCTGAAATATCGTCACTTGTTTTCCTAAGCTCAGTGAGACAACACATCATTTTGACGCTGCTTTCATTATCTAATGTTCTTTGTGGTGGTGGTGTAGCATAAACTTTGGACTTTCAGTAGCCCCACAAAAAAATCCATAAGAGCTGAATGGCCATTCGATAGAACCTCTACGGTCTATCCATTGTCCGGAAAAACGAGCATCTAAAAAGTTGCGAACTCGTACATCAAAGAGTGGAGACGCTGCATCCTGTTAAAAAAAAATGTGGATGTCATGGTGGAGATTTACATCATCTTACAGTGTTTGGGTTATCAAAGGATCAATGAGATCTTCTAACAAGTCCAAGTAAATGTCACCAGTAGTCAAATTCCCATCAATAAAAAGTGGCCCGATAATGTGGTCGCCTAGAATGCCTGCCCAAACATTCAATTGTGAGGCGTTTGTGTATGACCTTTTTTGAAAATGTGTGGGTCGGTATCACTCCAATAACGACAATTATACCTGTTGACCATTCAACGTAAACGTACTTTCATCGGAGAAACAAATGTAAAGTAAACCTGGATCATCGTTCAACCGCTGAGCGAAATTTTCGCAAAACTGTAAACGTCGATCTGAACACTACTTTTTGATACACCAGATATATGAGCGATTTTTTTCAATGATTGCCTGTTATCCATTAGAAGATGACCAAGAACAGCTACTTCAACAGCGTTATTTGTGATAGGACGCTCCCGAGCATGTTTTTTGTTTGAAACAGATGCAGTTTCTTCAATTTTTTTAATTAAATGTGTAATACATACAGTCAAGCAGCGACACTAGCACACTCATTATTTTGATAGTACAATTTTACTAATTCAACTCTTTCTTGTGTACAATAAGCCTTTTTAAAAATTGGGATTCTAATAATAACCGAGTTATTGATCAAGAAGAATTGTTAATAAACATGAGAATTTTTCCTTTTATCACCTTCAAACAAAATTTTTTGTTATTTGAAAGACTAATAGCAACAATTAGTGTAGATAAGAACATGTTTTACTTCATCCATAACAAATAACTTGTTAAAATTTTGATCGAGAATGTTTAGTATTGACAATTTCAAAAATCCCAATGATTCTGAAAGAATTTCGTATGATCCAAAAGAAATAAAAAAAAATACAGGGTTGAATTAGATAATGAAAGCAACTTCAAAGTGATGTGTTAAGAAGATAAAAATTGAGCCCCCTCTATGTTACAATTGACTTTAATTGGAATTTTTTCAAAATTTGAACATAACTCGAAATATTTGAGGGCCAATTTTAGTTGGGACTTTTAGATTCTACATAGTAAGGGAATTGTAGATCTACACCTCCAAAACCCCTTTTGATATTCAAGGATACATTTACGTTTCTCTTGCTATTTGCTTCCGATTTCTTATCAGTCTCTGTTTCGACTGTTCCGACACTATAGAAGGAAATTTATGTACAGCGTTTTATAGGCTAAAAAGAGATCATTTACAATTGGATTGACACTTCTTGACCCAGGACATGTTTCTAAACTAGCCGTACATGAATTAAAATGACTGTTGATAATTTTAATTAGATCATAAAAATTAAAAGCTATAAAATGTATTCGACTTACGTAATTTTATCAAGATGCAATTTTATTCATCAAACATTTTAAATAGTCAAAGTTTTTTGGAAAATCAATTTAATAGTGCTGAAAGAAATGGATAAACATAAAACTGAGTTGAATAAAATGGTTTTATGTTTAAAATGGAAAACAAAAACATTTATGAATAAAAAGTAAAACGGCGTTCCATTTTATACCGTGTTATTTAAGGAACATTTTAAAATTAGTGGGATGTTTTTCAAAAAAGTATGGCTAAAATACGCAAATTTCAAGTTATTTTTTAATTTTTTTTTAGTCGATATAAATCACATTACAATATTAAAGTTAAATTATTTTATACATATTATTCAATTTGAAATTTGAAATATCAACATTTTCAGTTGCAGCTTTGCTATTTTTTTATATGGATCATATGCATGTCATAGTTTATTTTTATGTGAGCATTCGGAGTCAAAAAAATTATGGTTGAACACAGATCCAATTAGGGTTGAATTCATATCCAGTAGAAGATCCAAATACTGGTGTTTCATTAAAAAATAACTTTGGGCCACACTTTTTGGGACACCCTATATTCATTACACCCTTTTTAAAATGTGTTTTTTTGGCACAATAAATCAACACCCTGTACAAGCTTTAACTAGCATCGATATCGTGAAAGGTTTTGGAAATTATTGGTACTTTTTTGGCATAAACATGCAAGTCAATCTGCCAGCCACAATAGGTGAGGAAATAAAACTTTTTGGAGTAAAGTGTGTAAAATTTTGACCTGACAAACTGGTCATCTGCAGAGCTAAAACGTCAAAAATGTAACAAATACTCCAGAAAAAGCAAAAAATTAATAATGATGTCTAGCATCTAAAAGTAAGTTGAAGGAGAACATCTAAACGTAAATTAAAGAGGAACACCTTTGAAAAAAGTGTTTAACAGGACATGATTGCTGTTAAACACAAATTAATTAATTTTGTTTTTCTCGCTGTACAGCAATTTACTATTTAATCCATAAAAGACTAGTGAACTAATTTACGTTTCGTGCAATTTAAAAATTAAAAAAGTTAACTATCAGAATCAATGTAATTTGATCCTAATTCTGATGAGTTATAACATTTTAAATAGAATTCAAAATCAATTACTAAGAAATTCCTAGATTATCGCTGTAAAGTATGTAAAAATAACGGATATTTAGTCATGGTTCTCAAGAAATACATAATAATAAAATCATAAAGCAAAAATTTTAATAATTCAATAAAAGATTTAGATGTTTTTGTTAGTAATTAGACATTTTTAAGAATTGCAATGTAGTGACGCATATTCTACTGTATTCCTGGATGTTTTCGACAAGGTATGGCACCAGGGCTTACTATATAAACTAAAATTATAATTACCTGACCAGATTTACCGCATATTTAAATCCTACATAAGAGACAGATATTTCCAGATTAAATATGAAAACAGTTTATCAAACTACCATCCTGTAATGTCTGGAGTTCCACAAGGAAGTATCCTTGGTCCTTTCCTATACCTATTATTTACCGCAGATGTACCAACCACGAACCATTCGTTAATCGCCACTTTCGCAGATGATACTGCTATAATGTCCCAAATCATATTCAAGCCTCATATCACCTCCAACAACACCTTAACCAACTCCAAAACTGGCTGAATAAATGGAGGATTAAAGTAAACACCAGTAAATCTGCCCAAATAACGTTTACCACAAGACACATCACCTGTCCCCAAGTTAACATCAACAACACGACAATATCGGTAAAAAATGAAGTTAAATATTTCCAAAAAACAACAACTCAACCTGAAAGTCAGACAAACGTATTGGCTTATTAGGCGCAACTCACAATTATCATTAGAAAACAAATTGTTGATATACAAGGTCATAATAAAGCCAATCTGGACCTATGGAATTGAACTATAGGGTTGCAGTAAACCATCAAACACCAAAATCCTACAGACCTTCTAATCCAAAACATTACGAATGATACACTGCATCACGACCTCAATATTCCATTCGTAAATAAAGTAATTAAGAAGTTAGGAATCAAGAGTAAGGACCGCAGCATAAACCATACCAATGAACTAATCACCAACCTGTACAATACTCCTCTAGAGAACAGAAGACTCAAGAGAATCCCAAAATAATGGATTTAACTTATAAGAATTTTTTACCACGCCAAAGGAGACATTTAGATAAAATCAAAAAACAGTGAATGTAGAAAAGTCATTCAACACCAATGGACAAAAAGGATCGTCTAGAAGTTACTGACTTTCCAGTTTTCCTTACAAAAATAATACACTCGAACTTAAATAGCAGGATATTTTATGCAGTTGTTCTTCAGGGTTCAGTTCTTTTACCACAATTGTACCGTACGACATCCCCAGTAATTTTTTTTACTCCAGTTTATTTAACAATCTGTGCCTCTTACAATAAGTTAAAGTTATGATAAAGATAAATAGGACATGTAGGGAGGATTTCCAGTGAAAACTTCGCTTTAACTAAATTACTGAATAGTGTCTAAAATGTATACATAAATATTTATATAATGTTTAAAATCTACGAGGTAAGTCAGTTGGTTTGTAACGCTTCAGTCTGCGCACTTCACCATGAGTATTTAATAACTCACTAGCAAGCACGTTTGGAAGCACACTTAGTCTTTCTTCTACTTGTTGATGTATTTGCAGATTTCTTTATATGATGTTGGAATCTTTCAGGTCTCTCTATTATTTTGTTGGCTACTATGGTTCTTCACTTAAAGCGCTGTAGGATTTCTAGGTTTGAATTACTGGCTGCGCCTCATAGCTGGATGCCGTAGGTCCATATAGGTTTTATTATAGCTTTTTTGTAGTTAAGAAGCTGTTTTCTCTTGGTGAACATGTGCTTCCTCCAAGTTAGCCTCTTGCCTAGGTGTATGTCCAGATGTCATAAGGGTCGATTTTGTCTCGTTTGCTTTTATTTTCCATTTTTGTAACCATTTCTCTATTTTATTGAGATTAGCTTGTACGTTTGACGATGCTCGTCCCCAGTATTAATGGACTACAAGTAGCTCTATTTGTAGACGACAACTATTTATATGAGAGCTCAGACATGACAGAGATAGGTAACAGGTGAATTGATATTCATATAAACACTAGGTACTCCGGAATTTGACGGATTTGTTCGATTAGTTTTCTAGACCTTTGGCGTTTTGTTTCGCTTGATGTGTCTATAATTAAATCATCTACATGTAGGTTAACTTTAATTGTACGTTTGATATTGTTTGGCATGTTGTTTACAGTTAATAAATTATGATAATTTAGTCAACATTTATCTCGCTTTTTTACAAATTTGAAACAACCTTCAGACAATAAAATTTTTTTAACCAGAAAAACCTAAAAAAAACCTAAGAAAAGATTGTTAAAAGTCAATCTCTATTAAGGTCAAGTTTATTGATTTTTGACCTCTATTGAGGGTTGTTTTAGTTAAAAAGAGTTTTTAGAATCCGAAGATTTGTATAAAAAACCGAAACGTAATCAAATAAAGGAGAACAGAATTATCATAATTTATTTCTGGCCGAGAAAGATTAAGTAAAAAGCACAGACGTGCCGAAAATAAAGAAAAAGCGTACACAGGGTCATCTGTAGAATGAATCTTTGGCACAAATTAAAAATTTCTTCTTCATTTTAGTAGTCTGGTTAAAACTTACCAGACAAATACGTAATTGGGATCTTTAAATATTTAAATTTATTGTATATTTTTTATATTACAGATAAGTAGATTAATCATTCTTGTCATATTTAGATAGATATAACTATTAATAGCGATTTTTAAGTCGTTATTCTGACCTCACGAGTTACGAAAATTCTATTTATTTTGGCCGGAAGTCGTCGCTCCATTGTTTAGGGCAACTTTTATTTGAAATAGCCGCCATGTCTGTTTTTTTAACTTATTTTTGGAATATCTCATCAAATTTTTTTTTTTTATTTTGAGATAGCAACAAAGCTAAAGAAGTTAGGAAGTATAACATAACCTCAAAAACCAACAAACATGCTTTTTTTAACATTCTTTTATTACGCGTGTTAACGTAGGTCTATTTTAAAAAAAATTGGAGAGGTCACAATTTTGGTTATTTTTTTTAACATTAGATCAATTAAAATTATATAGAAGTTCATTAAAAAAATTAGAAACCCACGTACTTTTAATGACTAGCTTTAGAGGATTTTTATTGGTCCTTTTCACTTTTTCTTTTTAAAAATCATCTAGCCTAACCTCAAAATCGGTCTACAAGTACCAACCTGATAGAAGAAAGTTAAAAGATGAATCGTTAACGCATATTTGTTGGTTTTTGAGGTTATATTAAACTTTAGATCTTTCTTACTTCTTCCTGGTTTTATTGCCATTTTAAAAACAATGATTTTAAAAATTTACCTGCTCTGATAGGGCCGATAGAACCAGAATTATGTAATAAAGAAGAAGAAGAAGAAGAAGAAGAAGAAGAAGGGAAAAGGGTTCATTTTGTTTAAAAGTGGCCCTACATGGGGACCAACTAATGAATTTGAAAAAATCTATCCTCTTTTTTGTCTAATATTACTCAATAAAACAACGTTTAATTCGACGACAATTTATTTTTTACATTTTCATAAGTTATACTGATTGCAAGTTGGTTCTATTAAATATAATTTACATACAAGGTAACCATAAAAAGCTGATGATGACGTCTACTTTAATATCAACCTTCGTCTGTCAGAATCATTAAATGCACATTTTGTTTTTCACCAAATTTTTAAGAAATCGTAATTACCAAAAAAAAAACAAATATATTTTGGTTCGAATGTCAATCTTCAAGGACTTCTGGTTATTAAAAAACCTGATTTTTGAACGATTTTAATATTATTATGTCGCTTTTTGGGCTTTTTTTTTCGTAAATGTAATAAAAGTTATTGTCCTGATAAATATGTTTATCCATGAAATCTTCAATTCGTAATAAATTAACAGTTGTATTACAGTGCGTTAATAATTGACCCGAATTGATATATTTAAACCTTTAAAAACTTATTTACTTGTTTTGTATGTAAGTCAATATTTACTCAATTTGAGCCCGTTTCATATTATGATCTGAACCTAAAAATTCGAATGTTTTACAACAGATGCGTGCATGTAGTTCAAGATTGAAACGCATCTACAAGGTGGTCCTTAAGTAATTGTACATAGAAGTATGGTAGATTCCGTACATTAAAATATTACGATTTGAACCAACTTACTCTAATAAAATGTTGCTAATAAGGAATGTATAGGGTGTTAAAGGTTAAATTTTAAGATTTATTTTTTGCAATAACTTTAGCGTTTTTGGATATGTATACATAAAAATTTGGAACTGGGGGTTTTTGAGCACGAGATATCAGAATCTGGTACCTCATGCATTATTTTTATATATCTTACATTTTTTTTGGCACCTAGGTGATGCACCTGTATGTGCATTTTTACAAAATATTTTAAAAGATTTTAACTCATTTTCTAGGAAATTTGAATCCAAAATGTGGCGCAAAATAAGTGAATGTTAGTGTCGTAAATCAGTGAATATTACGATTATGCAGCCACTTGCAAGGTCGGCCAGTGGAGGTTGTTACGGTGCCGTATCTTTAAGGAAACAGGAAATGAACAACGTAACAAATTGAAAACATTACATTGGTTACACAAATAACTATTAAATGATTTGTGCAGTCCCCAGAATCACTTGAAATTATATTATTTATAAAAAAGACATTAATGATTTGAACGATCAATTGTGTACTGTATTTAGACAGTGGAGATGAAAATAATTTGAGTAATATGGCTTAATTCACGGCCAACGTGTTACTGATTAATTTAAGAAATACATTGTGCTGAGACAATGAAGTGGACTTGCTTGATGAGCAGCGAAAATCGTACTGAAGAGATTAGCCAACTTTGGGCTTCTTGGCGTATGAATTTTTGTCGGCTGTTAGGTCACGCCTACCGCGGCTTACGTGACTATACTCGCGTATATCCGGAAGTACGCCTGCAGTTTTTTATATGTGGAATACGGAAGAGAGAGAGAAGCTCGATCTTGCATCTCACTCTTGAATCTCTTGCATCTCTTTCGCACCCGTTAGATGAAATTTTTCTAGTGATATATTTGGTTAATTTGATACCGTGGTACGTTCAGATTTTAGCAGTCGTAATGGCGTAACTGATACTGAATGGTACGGTGGTTGAGACGGAGAGATTTCGTATCCTTCTCGCTCGCTTGGAGACAGAAGTTTTGAATTTGTAATATTATTTTAAGTGTATTTTGCAATTCACGGAAGCTGCGTTGCCAGACTTGTTTCGTCAAATATTTGGCATGGTTGCCGGTTTGACTTGAATTTCTGTTTAATTTTTTGTTAAAAAATTAAGCATTTAGATATCCCCACATTTAACATTAAATGAATCCTATTAAATGGTGGTCATTTATTAATTCTAAAAAGCGTGATTCTTCCATACCATCTGAAATTGTTTGTGAAAATATAAAATATAACGAAGTTCTCGACGATTTTTGGGATTATTTTTCTAAAAATGTATGCTCTTCGGTAAAGGCAATATCTGATTGAAATATAATCAAAATATTCTAAGCCTTCGGAAAATTTTAGTAATGAAATCCTACTTTCAGCAAAAAACTAAAACCGAAATTTATAACCTACCAAGTACTTTTAGTGAAAAATTGTACATTGTCTTTCTTGCAAACCACTTTATATTTTCCTTATCCCGTGAAATGGAGAAAATATAGTGTAAATGTTTTCGGGAACCAGAGGTGCAGATTTGATGAAAAATTACGACCGATTAGGTTGTTTAATAAGCTTAAAAGTGCATTTATTGGATTCTCATCTTGATTACTTTCTTTAAAATTTACGGAACCGTACTAAAGAGCAAGGGGAAAGTTTTCACCAAGTTCTAAAAGAAATGGAAAAGAAATACCAGGGCAGACGGATCATCAATTTGATGGCTGAGTACTGCTGGATGTTAAAGAATCAGAAACACAAGTAAGGAAAAGATTCGGAAATCCACTCCGTATATCATTCGAGGATAATAAAAGAGTACGTTAGAAGCGTAAAAACTTCACCCACTTATTATTAACCTTAAAATTTGCGATTTTTTGAGATCATCCAATATGTGCAAACTTGATTCGGTAATATGTTTTTTGATTCTATTCTCTGCAGACTTCAAACTTCAATTGTAGTAGCTGTTACTCCATTCCACTTGATTTTTTAAGCAATTACTTGCTTGTGAAATAAAGCTCAGTGTAATACAACAAAATATTTTTACGCAGACTTGAACTCAGTAGTTATATCGCCAATTAATTCGAAAGTTTCATGATTTAATAAAAACTAGTGGTCGATAATGCATCATAAATAGAAATTTCTTGCATCAAAATACTTCATATTAAGACGATTTTTTCATTTTGACTTTTTTTTCCTTGTTGCGATTCATTAAAGACTGATGGGTGATGGAGCTAAACAGACATCAGATTCGTGTTCAGCATATTCTAACCACATAGGATTTACCTAATAAAGCCCTAGAAGCAGGGCAGGTTTTTTTTCTCTCGGACACACTAGTCATGAAAGCTTAATTGTTAAAGTTTTTTATTTCAATGAAAAATCGAAGATATCGTCTATGAAGTCATCTTGTAAACTGCAATGTATTATTTTGTATTTTGCTAGCCCCTTGATATTGTTTTCAATGATGATATAATATATTTTCATCACATTTCATGCAAAGTTGTTTTTTAAGGTTCAAATTTAGCAAATCTCAATATTTTAAAATTTAAAAAAATCCCAGACCGTAAATAATTAAATAATAAATGACTTTGATATTTTTAAAGCGCCAACTAATGAGGTTTTCTAATGATATTTATCAACAAATAAAGTAGGTAAATATTTCTAAGTAAAATTAAAAATACCTGGAAGATCAGGTAGTAATAAATGACAGGTTAATATTCCTGTAATAAAAATTCTCATGTCATTCAAAATAGTTGGGATTTCCGAACTTTCTCTATGTACCATACGGTAAAGTCGAGAAGCTGTTTTACAGCAATATAATTTACGCCAACATTAAGGTGGAACAAGTTTTACAACTTGGTCAAAAATTAAATGAAAATGAAATGAAAAACTGGATAACGAATTAAATATTACAACAGGATTGAGACCGATTATCAACTGAATGATTTAATACTTAATATTATGATTTAATGTCAAATAAGTTCTGTTAATCTATGTTTCAATTCTCGGCGAATTTGTGCTAGTTATTCCAATAAGGAATAGTCCAATGGGGTCGAATCCAGAGACCTTGCTGGCCATTCAATAGCTCTCCTTCTTTCAATCCAACTGTTTGGAAATAAATTATTCCAGAAGTCACAAACATCACGTAAATAATTATGAGGAGCTCATTTCTAAAATCAAATTGATCTCTCCATAATGCGAGGATTTATATCTTCTGGAAAATGTCTGGCTATTTCTGGAATTAATTTTAATTCTAAAATGCCCAGCACTACGGTCTGGATCATCTTCCTTCAATTCTTGCACCAAAGTCACTTTGAAAGAATGTCATCTTAACAGGCTCTGTTTGTTGGTTCATGATCCTTAGATTCGTTTAGAATCTTCGAGAAATAATAGTTTCCAGTGACATTTTTGCTGGCATTCCAATAGTTCTTATATTAAATGTTTTTCTACTTGTTTCTTACCTATTAAGCATGAACTGACTCTACAACAGAAAACTCTTATAGATAATCCAAAAATATACAGGCTGGTCTATTTTAAAATATAAAAATTGACAACATAGCCGAAATAAAAATTAAGTTCGTGGTTTCACATAATATACACATACAAAATGTTATTAATGTAAGTCATCTGGTCATTCCAAAGACACTTACAGGTTTTGATACTTTTTCACGCGCACTGTAGATATATCGTTTAAGCTTAATAATTTTATAATCCATTTTACCTGTGATAATAGAAACACCGAGAATATCAGGTCGTAAAACTAACCGCAGAGTCTGAGGATTGGATTACTTTAGGCGAATGATGCTAGAAGAAATTAGTTGCAAATTATTTAATATTATATTAGAAATATTCTCGTTTATTTATCCTAATGTATAAATACCAAACCAGCTTACGAGTTTGTTCGTAAAAAATAATGATGCATGAATAATATTGAAAGTAAAATGGTTGTTAAGTGTCTTAGACCTCAAAAACATTCTTCTATATAAACAGGAAATCCATACTTTCACTACCAAACTCCAGGAAATCTATATTGCAAAATGGACACATGTTAACGAAATAGTAGTAAAAGAAGGTCTCCCTTGAACCTAGTACTCTGGTATCTTTATGCACTCCAGTAGCTACTGTGCAATGTTTATTCTGAAGTCAAAGTAACTTGGTTTTTCGTTCCAGGTATTTTGTGATAAGCAGGGTATCGCAACTAAAACTAAACTAAAAACAGGTCAATTCTAACCTGGGGGGGGGGGCTCAATTTTTATCGTAGTTTCAAACTTCTTTTTTCATCCCTCTAGCGCCCAGAACCAGCTCTTGAAAAACCTTAAATGGCAAGGGGTGTTAAGTAACACATCATTTTAGATTAGAGATTAGTAATGGGGCGTATGTGCTTATAGTACCCTCTACACTGCGACCTTTGCAGATCTATTATGTGTGCCCTCATATTATGTTAGAGTACCCTGTGTAGACCCTTCCTTGTTATTAGACTCCATAGGCCAGACCTTAGGTCCTCCATATATTGGGATGGTTGTGGTTTATCATCCCCTGTCGTCGAAAACCTTAGCCTTGTCAGACCTTGGCAGTAGCACAGAATGTGTACTGAGGTTTCCTAATCTTCTTGGCAGAACCTGCAAATGGTCGTGTCTGCCAGACCGATGTTATTCATGTGTTTGTTGAGTCTACAGTGCCCTGTCAGGAGACCAACCAAGATTCTGGTTGATCGCCTATTCTGGCTTAGTAGGTACTCCGTAAATTTTGGCGATGGTTCTTTAATGAACTCTTTGGCCTGTCTCATTCCAGGCGCCTTGTTCCACCATTCTCGATATTGCTTTTTCATCCAGGTACTGATATATGTTTTTCTCAGTACTTTCGCTATACAGAAAGGTTATGGATCAATCGGTGCACATCCTGCCCCTTTTCGGTCTAGTCAGTCAGCCTCTTCAAAGACAGTCTGTTTTGGCTGCCCAACTCTTGTAGGGTTTTTAGGAAATCCCATACAAGTTTGGAATTAACATGCATGGAACTGATTGCTTTTATAGCCGCTTGGCTGTCAGAGTATATGGCAATAGTCTTTTCCTTAAACTCTTGCCTTACTAATCTTTTGCACAGTGACGTATTGTTGCAACTTCTGCCTGAAATATCGTCACTTGTTTTCCTAAGCTCAGTGAGACAACACATCATTTTGACGCTGCTTTCATTATCTAATGTTCTTTGTTTTATTTTGAACGACTCTTTTTTGAGAAAACTGCTTAGGTCAGTTCAGGTATTGTGAAAGAAAACAATAGTAGCTCTAAAAAAAACAATTTAATTTTAACGAATGTATTTTTCAAAGTGCCCACCTCCAACTTCCAACAGCAGCCTTTTCTCAAATGCTTCTTTAACTTTTCGCAACATTTCTGGTATAACTAAACGGCATTCTGTCATGATTCTTTGTCGAAGGTCTTGAAGAAATTCAGGTGGTGTAGCATAAACTTTGGACTTTCAGTAGCCCCACAAAAAAATCCATAAGAGCTGAATGGCCATTCGATAGAACCTCTACGGTCTATCCATTGTCCGGAAAAACGAGCATCTAAAAAGTTGCGAACTCGTACATCAAAGAGTGGAGACGCTGCATCCTGTTAAAAAAAAATGTGGATGTCATGGTGGAGATTTACATCATCTTACAGTGTTTGGGTTATCAAAGGATCATTAAGATCTTCTAACAAGTCCAAGTAAATGTCACCAGTAGTCAAATTCCCATCAATAAAAAGTGGCCCGATAATGTGGTCCGCTAGAATGCCTGCCCAAACATTCAATTGTGAGGCGTTTGTGTATGACCTTCTCTGAAAATGTGTGGGTCGGTATCACTCCAATAACGACAATTATACCTGTTGACCATTCAACATAAACGTACTTTCATCGGAGAAACAAATGTAAAGTAAACCTGCAGCATCGTTCAACCGCTGAGCGAAATTTTCGCAAAACTGTAAACGTCGATCTGAACACTACTTTTTGATACACCAGATATATGAGCGATTTTTTTCAATGATTGCCTGTTATCCATTAGAAGATGACCAAGAACAGCTACTTCAACAGCGTTATTTGTGATAGGACGCTCCCGAGCATGTTTTTTGTTTGAAACAGATGCAGTTTCTTCAATTTTTTTAATTAAATGTGTAATACATACAGTCAAGCAGCGACACTAGCACACTCATTATTTTGATAGTACAATTTTACTAATTCAACTCTTTCTTGTGTACAATAAGCCTTTTTAAAAATTGGGATTCTAATAATAACCGAGTTATTGATCAAGAAGAATTGTTAATAAACATGAGAATTTTTCCTTTTATCACCTTCAAACAAAATTTTTTGTTATTTGAAAGACTAATAGCAACAATTAGTGTAGATAAGAACATGTTTTACTTCATCCATAACAAATAACTTGTTAAAACTTTGATCGAGAATGTTTAGTATTGACAATTTCAAAAATCCCAATGATTCTGAAAGAATTTCGTATGATCCAAAAGAAATAAAAAAAATACAGAGTTGAATTAGATAATGAAAGCAACTTCAAAGTGATGTGTTAAGAAGATAAAAATTGAGCCCCCTCTATGTTACAATTGACTTTAATTGGAATTTTTTCAAAATTTGAACATAACTCGAAATATTTGAGGGCCAATTTTAGTTGGGACTTTTAGATTCTACATAGTAAGGGAATTGTAGATCTACACCTCCAAAACCCCTTTTGATATTCAAGGATACATTTACGTTTCTCTTGCTATTTGCTTCCGATTTCTTATCAGTCTCTGTTTCGACTGTTCCGACACTATAGAAGGAAATTTATGTACAGCGTTTTATAGGCTAAAAAGAGATCATTTACAATTGGATTGACACTTCTTGACCCAGGACATGTTTCTAAACTAGCCGTAGTATTTTTTTAAATGAAACATTATACTTAAATAAAGTTTCTGAATAAGAAAAAAAACGAGAAAATAAATATAAATAAATATCTAATTGCAACTATTTATATAATTATATGAATTTAATTATTATAATTTGATGACACTTTTTATTTAAATTTCAAGAAATAATATAATTGAATATAATTGACCATTAATGCTAAAAATATCTATAAAATAACTGTTTTTAATTATAATAAAATCAATAATTAATAATTAGAGAAAAAACTTGATAAAATTACTTTCTTGTTGTATATACAGCGTTTCCACTTAAGTTCGCACCATATCGGAAACTTTTTTATTGTTAATATTACGAAAAAAAGTTATTCTTCATAAAAAGTTCTGCATGATCTAAAATCTAAAATATAACCATCAGATATTAAAATTTTTCAGTCGTATACGAGGTATGATCAAAAATTTGAATTTTACTCAAGAGAAAAGAACCTTTATTAATGAAGTATGAAAAAAACTTATTAAAAAACTTGTTTATAATGACATTTTACGTCAACACACCAATTTGAACAAGATATTCCGACTTTAATGAAATTTTCATTTTTAACATTTTTTATACACCCCCGTAACAGTCTTTTTGAATTCATTATTTTCATATTTCAAAAATAAAGATACTTTACTCTTGAGCAAAATTGATATTTTTTGACAAACCTCGTATACGCCTGAAAAAATTTGATATCTGATGGTTGCAGAACGTTTTATGAAGATAAATTAACTCCAATGTTAAAACGTCATATACTTGGAATTGCTTTTGTCACTTTGACATAAAAACTTCTCTTCCTCAATATCTAGTAAGCGAACGTCACTTTATTTGTTAACTTTAGTTATAATTTCATAGCAATTAAGTGTAAGAGTCGGCAAAACTGCAAAAAAATATCAATGAATAGTCCGTCAAATTTTTGAATTTTAATACATTGTTAGTGATTATTATCACGAAAATCTTGTTAGTAATTTAAGAGAAAATGAAAATACGACATATATAGAGACCCGAGAAGAAAATATTAAAATAAGTAAGTACACCAATCCAACCAACCTATAATAATTGTATTTTTAATAACTGTTCCTTTAATTTATTGTTATCTCAACATTTTTCCATCAGTAATTTTACTCTAAAAACTGACATTTGATAAAATCGATCGACCTTCGGTCTCGCGATTTTATCATGTCAGTTTTTAGAGTAAAATTGCTGATTGGCAAAATGTTTCGATACAAAGAGAAATTTATCCGATAAAAAAAAGCTCTTGAGTTTTTACTGTTGAATAACGTTTTTTCGTAATATTAACAATAAAAAAGTTTCCCATATGGTGCGAACTTAAGTGGACAAAACTTTTGAAAGGGTAAATATTTCTAAACACTGATAATTCTTTTGAATATGAATTAACTGTTAAGGCTAAGTAGGCCACTGTTACAGAGAAAGTTTTTGTCTATGATTCACAAAGTTTTTGAAAAATTGCGACTTCAAAGTTTTACACAAATAAGCCTAAAGCGACAAAAAACACAAATGTCAGGTTTTTCGCCTTCGTATTTTGGGACGTGGACGGTATTTTATTCATCGAATATCTTGAGAAAGGAAGAAACATCAGTATCAAATATTATATTGCGTTTTAGTGTGTTTTATGGAGAAATTGCGAAAAAACGACCCCAAATTTGTTGTTTTACTTGTCATCCTACGACTGATTGGGTACAAATATCAAAGGGCAAACTTACGCACATACAATCTACTATTAAAAGAAAATATTTTAAAATTATTTAATAAATAATCTACGACTAATATCTATAAGAAAAATGAGACTAAAACATCCCTACCATTTACCTAGTAATTGATACTTAAATCACTTGATTCCAATATTTATGTTGGTTTAGGCCTTTCTGTTCAAAAGTTGAAGAGGGTAGGAAAGCGCATTGTATAAATATTTACTCATTTGGCATTACCTTCACTATCAAACTCGTGGTAATCGAAATTCCTAATTATTAAAGTTACTCTATTTAGAATTGTATACATAATTACTACTTACCTCGATAAATCACACTCTGCATAATGAAACAATGTGTTGTCCTGGTTACGGCTCTGCTCGAGTAATTCAGGATTTCAGTAAAATTGTTATCATCCTTATTGTTTTAATTAACAGAGCTGCTTTATGTCAATATAAACTGAAATATCACTAAGATGTGACTTTTGATTTACAAATGGACCAGAATATCTATAGATTAATTTTACTCTTATGTTTTTTATAAAAAATAGAGCACTTGCTTTACCGCGTGTTAAAGTTTATATGGAGTAAAACTGAAATACTCTTCGTTCAGCCCAAACTCCTTGAGCTGGAAAAATGAAATATACTCTACAATATCAAAAAGTTGGATGAATTACGTTTACCATAGAATTTTGTTAATGTGTTATAGGGGGTAGCGCGGCCGCTATAAGCTTTTCTAGCTTCTTCAGCTTCTCTAAAAGGGTTTGGGGATCAGGTCTGAGGTGAAAGGAATCTGAGGAGATGTTACTGATCCGGTACTGGTCGAGCAACAAGAGCCTTTTGGCTCGTTTTATATTAATTTATACGTGGACGTAGAAGAACATGTTTTTAAATTTCTTAAATTTTTTGCTCTGGGAAATAACCCCCTTTTAGCAGCTTACTGGATACTACACTGTGAAACCTAATCAAATACATAATAAAACTAAATAAAAGTTCTCATCAAGAAAATGAATAATGAAGGATGAATATCTCCTATTATGTACACATGTACCAAGAGAAAAAAAGATAACAACCACTTAGTTCGAGTTGTCTGATATTCTGATGATCATCATATGCCATGTTAAAACTTGACAAGAAATGGAAATATGTTTTTAAATAACCTAATCCCCGATTATGTTATTAAGTTGTTATTATAAAGATTTTTCTAAAGATTATAATACGAAAAAAATAGTAAGTCGTTTGGTACGAAGGCAACTCAAAATTAATTATTATTTATTTTTATTTAGCCTCTGCAACAATTAATTCAATAATTGAACATACAGGTTTACAGGTACATGGAGTAAAAAATCGATGTACAATCTTTACAATCTTTCTGGCTATAGCTCAGATTTTTTATCACATGAGGGATTGAATATACAAAATAAAACTGCTACAAGAACAAAACTCACAAATTCTAGAATCATATATAGAGTGTTTCATAAAAACGTGACAAGTGTCTAAGGCAAATAGTATGTCAAAAAATAAGGTCAAAAATAAAAAAGACGTACGTCCCTTTGAAGGGATGGAAAGGTTACCACTGTTTCAAGGATGTCTCAAAGGTCATTTTTGGCTATAATTTCTAATATCTCAATTTGTTACCTGGAAAAATATCTTTGAATGAAGTTATTTCATTTAAGAGTTGTATACTGTAAACCGCCTATATCTGTCACAATACTTCCTTCCTCCTGTACCTTTAAATTAATATCTAAGTCCAAGCAGGCTTTCATGAGATCATCATTAGAAATGTTGTAAAATTCATACAGAAAGCAGAATATTGGCGTCTCAAGAATATGCCCCTTGGTTATTTTTTTAGACAGAGATTTATAATTTGATATGCCGTATTGCCGACTCTACCACGAATTTTGCTATCAAATAAAGGACTAGACATTAATGGACAATGGATCAACACGCTGTGCACTAAAATTCTATTTTTCTTAAACTATACTATGCTATCGGGAAATCGCGACTTATTTTGATTTTTCAATAACTATTTAAGATTCAGCATATTTATTTGACTTATTATAAGTTTTAAAAATGTTGCTTGATTGATAAAACTATATGCCTGCGGCCGCTCTTGTTTTGATGGTTGCACGAGCCGCACACCTACTAGGATCGGTCCTGACTTTATTAAATAAAATAAAAAATTTCAGTATTATTCGAAATTTCAGGTTGGGGGCGATGTGAGTGATGATACAAAATGCAGGGTCTACAGTAATTACCTAAAATCGACCAGTTTTGTAATTGGAACTAAAATACAGAATACAATATGTTTTTTTGATATACAGGGTGGCCCACCTATCCTCGCTCGAACCGGGGCATTCGGACTTTTTTTAATGAATCACCCTATATATTTTTTCATTTTTAGAATATCTGTCATGTGGACTTTACATATCCCTTTTGTTTTTGAGGGTCACATGCAACATTGTCAAGTTATTTACAATTTAATAAAATTTTATGAAAAAACATGAACGAAGAAAAATCTTCATAAAAACGATATTTTCAAAAATTGATGGAGAAAACTGGATATGCAAGTACCAAACGTACACCTCATTTGGGTTCATTCAAAAAATACAGGGAGTTTCGAAACAAGGACCAAATTTCGCCAACTTCAAATTGCCGAAACTCATTTTTTTCAAATGGATCACCATGTATATGATTTCATAATTTGAAGGTCCATTCAATCGCCTTTCCATTGGTATCATATGGATCATATCCAATAATACTTTTCGATAAGTAAATAATCCATTTGAAAAAAATGAGTTTAGGCAATTTGAAGTTGGCAAAATTCGGTACTTGCTTCGAAACGCCCTGCACATACTTTTGGTACTTGCATACCCAGTTTTTTCCATTAATTTTTGTAAATATAGCTTTTATGAAGATTTTTCTTCGTTCATGTTTTTTCATAAAATTTTATTAAAATGTAAATAACTTGACAACGTTGCATGTGACCCTCAAAAACAAAAGGGGTATGTAAAGTCCACATGCCAGATATTCTAAAAATGAAAAAATATATAGGGTGACCCATTTAAAAAAAGACCGATTGTTTTGCCCCGGATTTATGTTCCACCCTGTATACTCGAAAATAATTGTAAGATGTAGCACATCGAGCCACCAATAAAATACAATAAGATCAGCCTAGCAGCTACGGTCCGAGCGAGGATAGGCGGCCCACCCTGTATGATCATAAAACTCGTCGATTTTTGGTAATTGTTAAGGCTCTGGATTTTGTCCTATCACTACCCCCTCCCGATAGTATGGAATATTCAGCACCTTCAGCAATTCCAAATAATAAAAAAATATTTTGCTCTACCAGTACCGATTAAAAAAATAAAAAGGAATTTTTTTATCCTACAGCCTTATTAGCAAAAAAATTTAAGTACGTATTTTTAAAACTTTATAAAATTTCCTCCAAAGAATATTTGTTTGGTTCCAAAAAAATAACATTGTTTTTATTTGCACACCTTATCTAAAACATACTCTGCATTTAGTGCTTGTCTATCATTTTCCAAACATTTGATATTGATTAGGTAAGTATGTCTATCTCATCAAATAGTAATAAAATGAACCTTTATCAACCAAAATAGCAGTGTCAACATCATTCACGATCTATTTGATGTTTGACAATGGGATCGCACTATCCTGTTTTTGGTAATTTGATAAGTAAACAAAAAATGTTTAAATTAAGTAGAGCAGAAATTTTTTGATACATTAAATTATGTAGGTTTTAGAAAACTATTTTATTTACTATTGGAAAGTAAAAAAGTTAATTAAAAGTTTTGTTATTATACATATACTTTTGTAAACAAAATAAGCTGTTTTTATGACTTTGCAAAACTCAAAAAAGTGAATAGCTATGAAATCTCAAATCAACAAACTCCTACGTGATTCCTCAGGTGTAATTTTTTAATATGGTAATAAATACGATAAATAACGATAAATAATATAAGACAAGGTAAGGGATTACTCTTGCTTCCCCTTCCCCGAAATTTCTATAAGTTTATAAGAAAATGTGCCAACTATATAAATTATAATTATAAAGTTTTTGAACCAGCGATTATTAAGTTATATATGAGATGATTTAAAAACAATAAACACGGTTATTCTACGCAGTGAATGGGATATTTGGACAGTGATATGACCAAAAGTAGATTCCTGTCTTCCTTAAAGCGCAGTCGATACTTTAAAGGTAACAGATCCTTGTTTGTTTCTCAACATTTTTACGTTAATCCAAATCTTAGCCATTTTACCCGTTACCACTTCATCTGTAGAACGAAGTTTCTCAACGATGAAAAGACTGAAATCATATTTGCGGAATAATACATCTACCAATACCAATAGATTAACAGGCCTAGCTTTGATGTTAGTGCATTGGAATATAGTTGTCGAAGAAAATGCAATCAATCATAGACGAATTTTACAAGAAACAAACTCGCCTTTGAATAATGCTCATTCAAAGTTGTTGTAAAATAAAATATATTTAAATAGCCGACATTGTGTAAGGCTTTTTCTTGCCACAAAGAAAATTATGCTTTACGAGTGACGCCTTGTAAAGGAGAATGCTCGGGAGCCAGATTATTTAATGTGGTTTACTACATAACCCTTAGAAATGGCGTCTTAGGTGCACAGGTAGCTTCAGTTGGAGATACGAAATTTCCAGGTGTCTTGTTGATATCAGAAAGAAGAGCCTCTTAAGGATATATTACATAACATAATAGTGATAGCAACAAAGAGAGATAGAAAACAAAATAGAGAACAATAAATTTGGGGTTCGAGAAAAGAAATGGGGCTAGTAAAACTTTAGTTAATATAATTATGGAATCAGCAATAAGGAAAACTAGATTACAAACAAAATGGATAATATATAATCACAGAAGAAAACTGCAGATCATCTAGTAATCATGACAAGAACAAAAGACGATTGGGAGCTCCTAAAGTAGCAAAAAATGTATTGCAGAAGATAAACTAATTTTGTTTCATTTCCATTTTTTTACTAGAAAACTTTACATGCAAAACAATTTAGTGATAAACCATAAAAAAGTCTTAGTAGAGTATTTTAATTATTTATAGTTACTATAACGAATAAAACGGAGAAGAAAGATGAAATATAAAAAAGAATAGGAAGAAGGCTGCAAATATGTAAATAAAACAATGTGGCTCCAGGTGTGGAAGCTAAGTTTGAAGATGAAGTTACGGTGGAATGAAAATAAACGAAATGGTAACAAGAAAAAAGAGTGAATAACTATATGAATTAGATCGAGAACCAACACTAACGAATGTAATGAGAGCATAAACAATGAGGTGGTTAGGCTATGAATCGAAACAGAGAGGATAGACCGTCGTCAGGGGCTATAAGTAAGAGAAAGAAAAGTGGAAAATTACGACCTAGAGGGTAAAAAAATTCTAGAAATGGGAGTAGGAAACTGGCAAAGAGAATCACAAACTACAAGCAAGTTGAGGAAAATATGCTACTAAGTCATTTTGATCTTGGCTTGCAGCTTATATTATATAAAAATATCAAGTCCTCTTGAAGCTGGTTGACCACCGAAACGTCGGTAGACTGACGTGTTTTAATAAAAATTATTTGTGTGTGATCCTTGAAAATTCGTTTCACGGAATTCATTTATTTTATGAAAAAATAATTATATAGAAAAACTATCAGTAGGTAAAATCACCAGCCATTGAATTGAAATTTTTGTATTAGTAAAATGATACATAATGAAGAATTGTTTATTTAGACAAGTACCGAGATAATTGAACAATTATTTATTCTATTGTATGTAACGAAAATACTTTTACCATTATTATTATAAATATGCATAAATTATTCTAGACATCAGACAATTTTGAAATAATTAAGATGATTATCTACGTAACGGTTTCATTATTAGAATAAGTAAAATGTTCACCAATTATAAAATCGTTTAAAGATTATTTAAATTTGTAATTAGCTAATGATAATAAGAGTTGTTAATTCAAATATTTGCAATTTATGAGTTATTATCATAGTTACATGGGAAAAGAATATAGATACTTTTTTAGCTCTATTTTAAGCGGTACATGAAATTTTTTAAAAAAATCATCTCTTTTAAGATTTTCTTTTCTGATACTAGACTTATTTATGAACAAAATAATAGTATTTGCACATTTTTATTCGCAATATAAGGGGTGGAAATTCGTCTTCAAAGTGAGCCATCACCGGGTGGGATAGTTCATTACGGACATACAGGCCACGGAAACATTTCCAGCAGACTAGACCTCAGCCATAATACACTCCCTCCGCAAGATAGGTAATAAGTCCGAGCCCAGCAACTATCGGGGAATCGCTCTCCTATCAGTCACATGCAAGATCCGTTCTCGAGTTCATTAGAGTATACAACTAGATAGAATACTTGATAAGTGAGTATCTAGCCATTTTCCGCTAAGAAAGATCCTCAACCTCATGATAATTATCATAAAAGAAGAGAGGAAGAGCGTTATGGATAGCAAGCCTCGTTAACTTCCAGAACACGTACGACTGAATGAATGTTTATCCCAGACTCTCCAAGAATTGGAATGGATAGTAAAACCACAAACCTTATCTATCGATCCTTTCCAACAACACTTCCAGGATAAAGTTCATAGTCGAACTCACCTATTAAAACCAACAAAAGGCGAGGAGATTCATGTATCCGCTTTAGCCGCATCATAGAGAAATTAATCAGGAAATATACATTAGCTCTTTCCTAAACTCCAGTCTAAAGGTGAGTTACAAGAAAAACAACATCAGCCTTTACTCCTAAAAATGAGCTCTACACAAGATCACCACCGCTTTGGGATTGACATCTGATCAGGATGAATGAGAAGGGATTGACTATTTGGATTTTTATTACTACTGCTAGGGGGAAAGCCATCTGAGACAAATGGTAACTCTAGTATACCCTAATCGCAATCCCACCTGAGGTAATCAAAGTAAGAAGCAGGTTCAGAGATAATATAAAGAAAGCCACTAACATCCAAAAAACTCAGAAACAAAGAGAAAACCAAGTCCCCCTACTTGGACAGAGTAAGATAATGAAGAAATTCTGGGCCGAGAAAAAGGGCCGCCATAAACGCAAGTTATACGTGATTCTAAATATAATAAATAATAAAGTTAGGGAAGACTAAAAATTTTATATATACAGGGTGACCCAGGGGTATGTGCATGCCTCATAACTATTTTCTAGCCAAGCTATCGATTTGATGTTTTTTTTAAACGATAGGTCCGACAATGAGGCACATTCTAAAAATATTTCTATTTATATACAGGATGTCCCAAATAGGACACACAACTAAGTTCTGCTTTTTTAAATGGCAACCCCCCATTTGTGTTACATATTTAGATTCGCCATTAAATGGTCGATATAATGCACCTGGGTTTCTTCGACTTATTTGCAATAGTTTTTGACTAATGTCAATTTATGTGTCAAAATAGCGTCGTGCAGAGATCCACAAAAAATTCAGAACTGTTCAAGATAACTTTTTTCCAGTCGATTCCTTAAGCTTTAGCGCATCTTTTAAGATGTAGACGAACTCGGAGTCGATGTTCCATCGCCTACTACGATTTTTTGAAAATGACAAAATACAAATAGCAATAACTCGACTTTTTCAAATGCATCACCCTATATTTTATTACATCATTGCATGGCATTTTTTAAGAGCTTTTTGCTAATATAGGGTTTGTGGGGTTTATTTTGTAAAACTTACGAGATTTATGAAAAACAAGAAATGTCTGACGGTTTATTCGAGAAAAAAAGGTCGCTATCGTAAAATTTCACAGATTCATACAATTTTGAAAACAAAATGTTTCAACAAAATGGAATAGTATTAGAAACAGAAACACATTACAAAGTAAACAATTTTAGTAATACAATTTGCAAGAACATGAAAGAATGATTAATAGGAAACAATGTAAACATTTTCGACTTATAACAAATGTTCATAGGTCACCGTTACAAATTTTACGACAGCGGCCTACTCGATTCCTTTTTTTCTCGAATAAACCGTCAAACATTTCTTATTTTGCATAAATCTCGCAAGTTTTACAAAATAAACCCCACAAACCCTATATCAGCAAAAAGCTCTTAAAAAATTCCATGCAATGATTTAATAAAATATAGGGCGATGTATTTGAAAAAGTCGAGTTATTGCTATTTGTAATTTGTCATTTTCAAAAAATTGTAGTAGGCGATAGAACATCGACTCCGAGTTCGTCTACATCTCGAAAGATGCGCTAAAGCTTAAGGAATCGACTGGAAAAAAGTTGATTAAGTTATCGTGAACAGTTCTGAAGTTCTGTATTTTTTTGTGGATCTCTACACAACGCTATTTTGACACATAAATTGACATAAGTCAAAAACTATTGCAAATAAGTCGAAGAAATTAGGTGCGTTATACCGACAATTTATTGGCGAATCTAAATATGTAACAAAAATGGGGGGTTGCCATCAAAAAAACAGAACTTAGTTGTGTATCTTATTTGAGACATCCTGTATATAAATAGAAATATTTTTAGAATGTGCCTCATTGTCGGTCCTATCGTTTAAAAAACATCAAATCGATAGCTTGGGTAGACAAAAGTTATGGAGCATGCACACACCCCTGGGTCACCCTATAGGCGCCGGGGCGACATTATAAGAGAGCCTCAATGTTCTTATTGTATAGTCGACAGATAAGAAATATTGGGAGTATAGGAAGACGCAGTTTATTGGACTCTTTATCTCGTTCTAAATTTTCTCTACTTCGATTTTTCCATGTACTTTCTTGACAAAATCACTTAAAAGTTAATGATATAGATAGGTCAATAATTTACTTTATGAAATAAATAAAACGCAAAAACAGCATCTAATGTGTAAATAATAATGACCACTATCCTGTAAGATCACTCCTACATACAAAGTTTAATGTAGCATTTGAACCTGGATCCATTAACATATTTTTACATCTAAAAATCACATTAGCTGTAAATAATCCCGATAGATTTTTGTCATTAATTTCATCACCCATTGTTAATAATGATAAATGACCACTTTTACTTTTTTGTTGGTGCGTTTTCCATATATCCATTCATATTTGTACCCATAAATCAGTAATCAACTAATCAGTTTCTCTTCTAGGTTTATGTCTCTTGTTCACGAGAAAACTTTCAAGAGTGAATCATATGCTTTCTCCATTAAAACAAATCCTGAATAAAAGTCAAGGTCGGCAATGAATGCATTTCTATAAATAAATAACGTATGGTTAAAACATTTAACTAGGTAATTAAATGTACGGCTTTATTTTAGAATAGAGAAATTTAGGAAAAGTATGAAAAATATTTCCTATAATAATTGTCTTTCTAAATTCAATAAAGGTGCCATTTATTTTTATCTAAAATAGGACATAACAGGTTAGAGGGCCCTATATGATCAAAAATGTTTGATACAAACATATTCCTAAAATTCAACATTTTTAAAGGTAGCTGGCTGGCTGGCTAAATCTCAACATATTTTTTTTGACATAAAAATTAAGTTTTATAAAATAGCGATATCTAGATTGAACGGGAAAACTTCAAGCACTGATTCTTTACGTTTTTAAAAGTAAATTAACTAAACAACAATATAAAGACCGACTTTTTTCAGTACTTAAGTATTAAGCCCCATCGAAATGAACAATTTGTTCAGTGATGATCAATATCAAAAATAATACAAAAAATATTAAAGAATGCAGACATGTGACAAATCGTGATACAAAAGCTTTTTTGAAACAAATCGACCAAATTGGACATTATCATTTGAATATCAGAAAGCTAATTAAGAATTTTGTAGACTCAAAAATAAGCTCGTATAAATGCCGTCAGAAAACATGCAAACACTACCTAAGGTTGTGAAATAAATCACACTTGTTCCCAAGAACAAAGACATTAAATGTCCTACACTGCACCAGCGCCTGGACTTCAACAACTACTCCTTGGGCTATATGCCCCCCCCCCCCCCAGGTATTGAATTACGAAAGTCCAGACGTGGTTTGGCGCCCGACCAAGTCGGGGCTTTAAACCAAAAACTTTGATTTTATTATTAAAGGAGCTTGCCATTCTTAGACCGGTTTCGGAATTATTGTTCCTCTTCCGTAAGAAGCAGGCTAGCTCGAATTTCTATCTCTAAAGAAATTATGAAGATCGCTTTGAACCCACCAACTCTTAGTACAAACGGTTAAGTCGAGAAAGAGGAGGTGAGTGCAACTCCATCTCTTCACTTTTATAATAAAATCAAAGCTTACAAAACTCTAACGACGGTGGAATTTTTTGTAACCATAAAAATACCAAAAAAGGACCATGGGTGTACCAAAACTACCTAAGGTTGTGAAATAAATCACACTTGTTCCCAAGAACAAAGACATTAAATGTCCTACACTGCACCAGCGTCTGGACTTCAACAACAGCAAACAGTTCAATAGACTTAAATTTCGTAACATGTGGCGAAACTTGAATTTAATCATATAAACATATAACCCAGAAATGATTATCAATCAACTTCATAGATACTTTAAACTGAATAAAACCAAAAAAGTTGTTAGCTCACGCTCACGCAGTGTTTAAACAAAAATGCATGTTTTGATTAAGAAACAAGGTGTCACCGTTGCTTTAGAAGATTGTAGGTTTCGCATTACATTTGTCTTTTATCATACAATAGTTATCCATATAGTTCGTTAATGTATGTGCATCCCACTACTGCTTGTACTGAGGATGATTACCAGCTCCCTCTCTAGCGGTTTGGTGATCAATTTCTGGTTCTTTTTCTGATTCTGATTCTGTCATACATAGTTTTTCCTTGGGTGAATCCTAATTTTCCCAATTTTGTTGTTTTACGTTTTGAGGGTGGAAATATAGAAAACAAGGAAAAAATGTTTCTAGTAGTAAAAGTCAGAAATAGAAATAAAACAAAGAAAAATCTTTAAAAAATCCGCTATTCATTAAAAAAAACTTTATATGTCACAACAGTATAGGTGTAATTCATTTCTGTGGCTCTTCGCTTGGTACTTCAAATACTCTTTTCTCTGGATATTAAAACCACTTATTTATATCCATTTAAATTTATTGAATCTTTTTAGCAGAATCAGTAACTGATCCTGTAGAGCAATGTTTTGCAGACCAAGAAAAATATATTCTTAAAGACCTCTGAGTATATCATCTAACGTTAAAAGGTAATTGGTAATAATTAAAAAAATTTCAAAAATGGAACACAAAGTCATGTGCCACAAAATTTATGTATAAAATTATATTGTTAACATTAGAAAATGTAAAATACAAAGACGGTTAATTTAAAAATGTTTAACGTTTTTAACGTGTTTTAAGTTATTTACATTTTTTATGTCCATCTTTGTATTTTACATTTTCTAATGTTGGCCTGAAGATGGCTATTCAGCCGAAACTAGTTGCCGCCCCGTTTTTTATACATAAATACTGTTGACATGACTTTGTGTGTTATTTTTGGAAACTTTTGACCACATTTCAGACATGATACGTAAAGATATGTTTCAAATTATAGTAACATTTATCAAGTATTTTTTTGATATAATTTTCACTGAAGCAAATTTTAATTTGATGTTATAAAATTTGTTAAATTTCCAACAAGTTTGTCGACCTTATTCTAAATTATAAAAATTGCGTGTGACACTGATAATAAAAGCAGAAAGCATTTTGAGGAAATCATGAAGTGGCTGTTACATGTCGTGTTCGACAAACGTATGAGAATACAAAGTTTTATAGCTCTATATTTCAAGAGCAACGGTACTCCTACCTTGTCCTGTTAAAATAAGTGTTTTAAATTATGCAATACTGTAACTTGTTTTTATTGAATTACCTTTAAAATAAAAAAATATAACTGAGAACTGGTATAAAAAAAGTGAGAGAGGTGCAGTCATATGAAGATTATAGGATTTTATTTTTAATTTGAAGCAACTGTCGTACTTTTGTTTGTAAAATAGTACATTGTTTACCTAGTAGTAAAAGCGATACATTCCGCGAGTACAATGCAAATTGTTGGCCGAGGCGTTAAGTTGAGGCCAACAAGAATTGGAGTCTGGGAATGTGCTTTTACTACGAGGTACACATACTATTTTTTCTGAAATCGCAATCAACATTATCATAAATTAAGGAATTTTGATAAATTCACCGGCAACACTAAATATTAAAGCAACCTAAATAGTAAAGACTACATAAATATCTAGGTAATTATAAAATTCGGACATTCTAAACGTACCTTATTCATTTAGTATACATAATCTGGTTTCAATTTGTACATCAGACAAAACTTTGGACTTCTTTGGTTTAAGTTGTCACTTTGACGTTTCAGGAAATTACGTAGATTTTGAAGAATGATGATAAACTAGAGAGAAGGATGGGCCACTTAACTCAATCTGTCAGACTGTAAATGACGTCATGAAATACTGTACATAATACAATTCCTGCCTTCTTATAAACAGAGTACTCTGCATTACAGCCAGGAACAACACAATTAGCACCCGGCATGATTAATATTTCGTGACTTCATAAAATACTTTTACATTGCTTCTTATGGAAGTGGCCCATCCTTCTCTCTAGTTTATCATCCTTGGATTTTGACGGCCTTGTACGGCAAAAATTTTGCCGGACTGTTTTCGATCCGGGAAAGTTCGTTGCTTAGCAACGGACTAAAATACTAGAATAGCGTATTTTGGGGTCTGAAATTGCTCCTAGAAAGTAGGCATTCTTGAGCGATTTCAGAAAAAAGAAACTATTTTAAAAGACGTAACCAATCTTTTCAATATTAAAGGCAGATTTTTCAAGAAGGTGATTGTAAATCCTTCGCGAGACAAGCTGGTGAGCTGTTATATTTTTGTATCCTCAAAAATTATTCGAGTGATAAAAATGTTTTACTTGCAAGTGTTTGTTAAAATGAAAAATTTATTTGCATGATTTATAGGGTAATTTAGAAAAGACTAGCGTCATAAATTATGATTAGGCATTATTATCTCGGCATATTTCAAAAGCCAAAATTGATATATAGAGTTGAAATAATGTATTTTCGTGGTTTTGTCTCTCCTGATTTGCAGTCCTTTGTTAAAACTTTGATATTTTCCAGTGGTATACTCCTTTTATTAGCATCTTTGATTCTAAAGTATTCCTTGATCTCTCCCTTTTATTATTCTAATATTTTTGTTTTAACATACACGTCTAAACCACCTTAGTTGACTTTGATTTTTCTCAGTCTCATTTCTACGGCAGTAGTTCTCATTTTTTTCTTTTTTGTTTGGCCGATGAACATTATTAATAATGTTTTTTGCTGTTAGATGTACAAACATTAAACATTAATCAACATTTTTGACTTCTGTTAGGAGACACAAAGGGGTTTAGTCCAGTGACTAGCCCCTATATTAATTTAGACCAGTTAAATGGTTGGATAGTAAGATAAGTTAATTTAACTAATTAAATCTAAAACTGATAACTTATCTGAAACGATATGTTAAGTCCAAAGTTTTATACCGTTTTGTTTGTTTCTTCACTATTATCCAGTAGGTTGACTGCTAGATGGTTTGGGTAGCTTCCAAGTCTTGTTTGGTAATAGGCTTTGCAGTAGTTGCTTATTTCTTCTTTAACGGTAGGTACCTTTAGGTCTTTACGTATTATTACCATGGTGCACATACAATGGATCTTAACACTTTTGATTGAAACCTTTCAAGGAATTCGATGTTTGAGGTGCTAGCTCTATTCCTTAGATCCAAATAGGTTTCAGGATGGCCTTATAGAGCAATAATTGGTTTTCTGCAGCTTAGATATTCAACCGATTAGCCAATACATATTAAGTAGCTGCTTTCTTTTTGTCCATTTATATTTGCGCCAGTTTAGTTTGCGATCAATTTGAATGCCAAAGTATTTAACACTATCAGATTGAGCTATTCGTAGATACAAAATGTAAATGGTAAATGTTACATTCTCGTTGCCTTTGATATTCCAGTTTTTAGCCGTTGTTGGATTTTATACAGATATATTTGTAGGAGGTTAGATGTAGTCGCTGGATTTCAATCAGTAGTAAGTATCGTTGTATCATCAGCGAATGTTGCGACAGTCGTATGGTTGATTGTTGGAAGGTCGGCAGTACTGCACCCTGTGGAACACCAGCAAATATCCGATGCAGTTCAGAAACTTCGTCAACATATTTTACGAAAAAGTGTCTATGAGACAGGTATGATGTTAGCCCCCAAAATTCTTATGGGAGGCAGGTACTTTTATTAAATTCAGCTAGCTCAAAAATTATTATTAAAGAAAGAAAATCTCTCGTAGAGTAGGGGGGTTCAAATATACGTTAGGAAGAAAAGAACTTATGTTAACCCTAGTAAATTTAATCAATTTTAATTTCAATAATGTCAGTCAGTCAGTCAGCTCACATAATAGATATAGGTACATTAAACAAAATACAGCTGAACAATACGCTGGTATCTTTAAGGTTCTAAGTGCTGCTAAGTGCTGCTGTGATGGGTAGGTAAAATAAGGAAATCTCTTACTTGAGTTAATCCAGGTGCTAAAGGCAGGCAGACATGAGCAAAGCTCAATGGTATAGATGCCAAACTGAAGAAGAATCCTCAAATATGCGCTTAAGCGATGGCACAAGCAAGCGATAAGTGTGCAGGAAGGTGTGGAAGTAGAGTGAGTTGTCCCCAAATTAGTTAAGCAGTTGTCAATGCCAGAAGTGGAAGATTCAAATAATGCCCAAAAGCAGGTTAACCCTCAAGCGGGCGCGCCAGCGGCAGATTGCCGCAACTTTTTGTTTTTGTGTTATAATTAAAATGTGACGATTCCTTCGAAACTGGGCAGTTAGGCATTCCTTGTTTATGTTATTGACTCCGCTTATCGACACATCTGGTGCAGTATAATATTTCTGTTCAGTTGGTACAAGCGAAAGTTCCAAACCAGATCGAATTTGCAACGTGTTTGCGGCAGATTGCCGCTGGCGCGCCCGCTTGTGTAAGTTTTATTTATTACTAAATTTTTCAGTTTACCTAGATTGTTTGTTTTGGAAATGTTATATATATTTTTTTTTTTACTGTAATAAAATGATTATGAATGGCATATTTGTTTTATTTTACTAAGTAAAATAAATTTTCTTCGTTATTTGTAAACTACAAACCTAAAAAACCAAATGCGGCAGAATGACGCCGCGCGCCTTCTCGTGTAATTCTAAAAAGCGCGCCCGCTCGAGGGTTAAAGAAAATTAACAGTAGAAGTTAAAAAGCAGGTAGCTAATTTTAGTTGGCCTAAAAGAAATTAGTAAATTTAATATTATTTCATTTTATGTAGAATTTGGGCTTAAACCCTTGGCAATCTATGGACTTACCGGAGGTGTGGGGTGGCCAATAAGTGAAAAAGACTGGATCCAGATCTACAATGAAGTGTATTCTTATGCAATAAGAAGTTAAAGATCCCAATGTCTTAAAATTTCTTTTAATATTTCTTTTAATTTTTGGCTTAAAAATCCGAAATAAAATTCGATATCGAAGACCAAAAAGAGAAAAGAAGGAAGTGAGTGAGAACGACACATTTCCTGATCTAGGAGTTTATTGGTGAACATAAATATTTGACCATAGTAGGCCTTTTAGCCACGTGTAGGCATACCTAATAACCTAATTGTAAAATCTACCAAGATATAAGAGAAGAAGAGCAGAGTTCAAAGGTCACTAAAATAGTTCTGAACATTGTAAACAAATGAATAAGGTTAACTTAAAAAACAGTTATCTGGACTCTTTTGAAATTCCTAAAGTTAGTAAATATTAGGTTCATAAGATTACTAATAATTGATTTAAACCTGTAACAATGATCATGGTAAAGACCATGGGGTATTGTTACCTTTGTTTTATAAAGTATTCCTAGATGCAAGACTTTATCTAAGGCACTTGAGACGTTGAGAAATGCAGTTGAGCAGTAATGTTTAGCTTCGAACGCTTTGTTAATTTTTCTGACCACTCTAAGGGTTTGTTCTATGTTGAAGTGTTGATAATGTTAATAATTAATATTCTTTGAATTTAGTTTTTCTTCCTAGTAGTAGTAGTGTCATCCTGATAAATAAATAAATATTAAACGTTTTTACTTTCAATATTTTTGCCTTTCTTCAATTTACTTGTAGGTCAGTCCTATGGGGTAAAAATACCCCTCTGCCTGGAAATAATTCCTTAAAAGGGGAAACTTTGCATATGTGTAGTACTAACAACCAGTAACAACATTTCAAAAATTCAAAAATCAACACTCGTGCATGCTGTGCTACGGCCGCCATCTTGGAAAATGGCGGACAATTTTCATTTTTTTTACCATATTTCGCTAACCGTTGGAAATACAAAGTTAAAGAATATATAAAAATACATCTGCAACGTACTACAGATACTGAGAAAGTAGTTGTTGTTAGTGTTACTAACATGTAGATTTCAATGACAGAGATGCAACCAAAGAACAATGCTGTATCATTGCTTTGTATGGTAAATTAAAAAATTACACATTGGACGAGCACAGATTTTACATGTACCACCAATATACTGCTAAAAAAAGGCTGATTTGCCCAACATCAGCTTCTGCTTCCCAACACAGCTTCCGTGTATACCACCAAGTTCAAAAATGGTTTGGAAATGATTTAGATCCATGTCAGTGAGGATGGAGTTTGGTTGACAATTCACTGCAACCTATACCAACAACCCTTCCACCAGCACCCCAGAGAATCATGTATGTAATTTCTTGCAATTGTAAGAAGTGTTCTGTCTATTGTGTGGTAAATGTGAGGGATTGTCGTGCTAGAACTCGCCAGAGGTGGACATGGATGACTCCGAGATTGGAAATTATGTTCAAAAATAAATAGAACTAATAAATATATCATATTTCAATTATTCGTATGCTCACATGCCAAACTTTGAAGATTAATGAACTTAAATTGAATTTCCGACTGCAGAAATTTTAACAAAGTTTTGTTATTATTAATTTAAGTTTTTCTTGATAACCGTTAGAGATAGGATGAAAGATATGAGAAATGATAAGATGTTCTTTTTTATATTCTTTTGTTTTTTGTATTTCCAACGGTTAGTAAAATATGGTGAAAATTGGCCGCCATTTTCCAAGATGGCGGCCGTAGCACAGCATGCACGAGTGTTGATTTTTGATATGTTGTTACTGGCTGTTAGTGCTACACATATGCAAAGTTTCCTCTTATAAGGAATTATTTCCAGGTAGAGAGAAAAACTCAAAATCGGTACCAACATCAAATATAATATAAAATTATATTCACAAATTGCAACACGTCTGAATCACAAACAACTACTCTTGGTGCTAAAGCCTCCACAGGCATTGAATTACGACGGTCCAGACGCGCATTATAATTATTAAATATCTACAAAATATAAACAATTCCTGATCCGTATTATTACTTAGATATTTCGTTTGTTTTTTTAGAGGACGATACTTGTGGTTATAAAATATTTTTTTTAATATTTTAAAAGTTTTGAACAACAGCTGTTGCTTTTAAAATTGACGATATTGATTTATTAAAATTCTCAACCATGAATGAAAATACGGTTATAAATCTTAATAAGGAAATAAAATTCTTCAATATGAACCTCTTTTATCATCAAGAGTAAATGAATAAAATATGTTTTTTAAACCGTTCACCAACACGTATGTGGCCTCCATAAGCTCAATTAGGTTTTTAGGTTCCAAAATTAAATGCGTTTCAAAACGAATTTTTTTTTATTACTTACACTAGTTGTATTTATAACTGAATTTATATTCCGTTAGTACAATAAACGTGTTGTTGACTAGGACGTTTAAAAGAGAAAGAAAAAAAGCAAAACAATTATGGGTAATTATTATTAAATTTGACGTCATAACATACAATTGATCGTTAAGCAAAGATTAATTGTTGGGTCATTAGTATCAAATGAACTAACAGTTTTGTATAATTATCGTATTTTTTAAAGTAGTTCTTTGTTTATTATTTTGCATGTCAATTAACTTTTCAGAGAAATGTATTTAAATTAATCTTTTTAAAGTATATTTCACAACTTCCTTGCATCACATATTGAACAATTTAGCATTAATAAAATGTCAGCTCAAGTCTTCCGAATTAGAAAACTTTTTTTAAACATGTAGTTTGTTCTATACAGGGTGTAATTGAAATTGTGTACAAATATTTAAACTGTGTAAACTAGTTGTACTGGAGTGAAATTAGAATTTTATATGTATGTAAGAGCTAAGTAAATTTCAATAAATTTGGGCTGCAGCTTCGCGAGATATGTGCCAAAAACGGCATTTTTGGTATTTTTCGAGTGGATTGCTTCACTATTTTTTAAATATCTCCATCTCTAAGAGTCATGGAAAAATAAAAAAAACATTAAAATGACCGTGATGACGTAGAGTATCGATCCGTATAGCAGAGTTTTTTTAAAAATGTATCCTAACCTCAAAAAACGAATTCGCGCACATAATTTTTTTTTGTACTGAATTGGCAATAAATAACCAAAGAACCAAATAATCCTCGGATTTTCTTAAAAATTGGAGAAAATATGTATTTTTATGTCAGGAAGACATGGTAAAAATTAAAAAGCATCTGTCCTGGTTATTTTATCCTCTGAGATTTGTTTTGCTTCAATCTATGATCAGTCTGATTCATGGTGTTTACTCATGGTGTTTGAGGCTTATTCTCAGATTAACCCTTTCAGGGCTGAGAACGTCAGAAGACGTAATGAGCAAGGGCGCACGACGTCTTTCGACGTTCGCGACCCAGCTACTTTAAATAGTTTAAATTCAGTAGTATTATTTCAGCTGTAGATGTGAGTATTTGTAACCGCAATAGCATTGAAAGGGTTTTGATTAGCCTCCTCATTGCCATTATGCGCATCCCAGACAGCACCGGATATTCCATGAATATTCATAGAATATTCTCTTTGGGATATTGGATTATTCCTAGAATGTGCTGCTGACGAAAATTTTAGATATTCTCAGAATATTCTATGAGGAATATTCCCGGAATATCCAGAATATACCCAGAATATTCCAGGAATATTCTAAAAAGAATATTCATATCATATCTTCTGAGAATATTCCTTGTATATTCCAAGAATATTCAAAATAATTCAGGAATATGATAGTAATATTCCCTAAATATCCTAATTTTGTGTATTTTTTACAGGAAAGTCCAAAAAGAAATCCAACATATTGGTATTATCAATAACGGATGGTAAAGATGTTCCTTTGAATAATTCTGTGAGGGTATCAACTTTGTCAGATAGTTCTTGCAACTGTCATCAACTGTCATCAATTTGCAATTTTTGGCCAATATTTCAATACACGTTTATTTGAATTTGAAGTCTCATTTTGTTCAAAACGCCTAAAAATAAAATGATCAGTGGTCCAATGAAATTTTTATGTAATGAAATTAATAAATGTGTAGGTACTTAACTTACTTATTAGGCACAAACACACAGTAATACCACAGTAGTCTTACAACATCAACTTCCATCAAATTATCTACATATTTCAGGCGCAAAAACCACGAAAGATACAAGCGTCATTGTAGACAAAAAGAGATAAAAAAATTTAAAAAATCTACAAAAGAATTTATAAAAAAAATGCCGCGTCACTTCTTCCATAATATAATAGAATAAAGTATACAAAAAAAAAATTAAAAACATCAAATTCATACATGTTGTAAAGGTAATTATTTAAAATTAAAATTAAAAATAAATGGGTAGTATGTTTTTAGATCACTCTTTCTTTCGCTACAATTAAAAAAAAAAAAAAAAAAAAATAAAAAAAATTAATAAAAAAAAATTATTATTATTATTATGTATATTATTAGTTTATGTATATAGTCATGTATTCTACGTTTATGTTTTTCTATGTATGTCACGCACAATCTGTCATTGTACATAGTACAGTGAACAGATTCAGTGACATTCCCTGTTTATTTACATTGTGTAATATTTAATAAATGTGTATAATTTTGTATTTAGTAAATAAACATTATTATTATTATTATTATTATAATATTCTAGGAATATTCCATGGATATTGGAATATTCTTCTCTTTTCGGATATTTAGAGAATATTCTAGGAATATCCCGTGCTGTCTGGGATGCCACCATGACTCGAAGGGTATGTAAAACTGTCGGTTCTGGCTCTATAATCGTAGTCATTAAGTCATCTAAAAAGACGTAATTGCGGCTTAAAAATGTTTACAAAAAAACTAAAATAAATCGTATTTTATATCTTCGATTTATTTGAAAATTAAAATTTTCTACTTATATTGTAATAAATAATCAGACCACAAATACGATTGTTCAAACAGAAACTAAATCTAAGACGCCCTGATGTTTATTTTTCTTTATAAACGTTGCGCATTGTTACATCCGATCGTTAAGCCATATTTTCGTAAGCCTGATGACAATGTTGTTTAAACATTATGATGACCTTAAATAGAATAAACCGAAACGAATCAATGATCAAGCGTTATTATAAACATAACCAGATTGAACACATATGTTCTCAATTTTAAATAACATCAACATTTATAAATTACCACTGTCTAGTTGAATCCATTTAAAAATATAATTCTTATTGGATTTTAGAATTTAATTAGAGGGCATTATGCAACACTTACCCCTCTTTATGTATTATGTACAAAGGAATCTAAATGACACATTAACCTGTCAAAATCATTGACATTGTTTTTAAATTTTGTTACATATTGGGTTGCTATATTTTAAGGTACCATTGATAGCAACTGAATAAATGTAAGAAACAAAAATAGAAGAAATAAATGACAAAGAAATAATGATGAGACCAAACAGAGAAGAAATAAACGACATAATTATAAAAGTAAAGATGGAAAGGCACCAGGCACTGATGGAATTAACACCGAGCTGATAAAATATGGAGAAATTGAACTGCTAAAAAATGCACCAATTATGGGATAAGAGATGAAGAAGAAATGCCGAAGGAATGGTATGTAGGTCAAATAATAATAATACATAAAAAGAGGGATAAAAAAATATGCAAAAACTACAGCTTATAAAATAGCTTTGACGATTATACAAAGAAGATTACGTGACAGGTAGCAGAAGAGGAGAATATCGGTGTGGGAAGGCCAATTAATAGCATATGCAGATGATGTCGCACTAAAAGTCATGGAAGAAGTAGTAAAAGAAGCAAGAAAATTGGAATAAAAATAAGAAATGTCAACATAAAAATATTAAAATTGACGATAGATAATACCTACGAAAAAGTAGATAAAATAAAATGTCAAGCAATACTTAATGATATCTAACGAAAAAGGCAGAGAAACAGAAATAAAAGAAAGAATACTAGCAGCAAGCAAAAAAAATGATTAGTAAAAATACAAAACATGTATAAAACAATTATCAGACCGGTGATGATATGATAAATGGGACAAAAACACTAACAATGACCAAGAAACAGCAAGAAAATCTGAGAATACAAAAATTTTAAGAATGACATTAGGTCCAAAAACATAGACGGCGAATACAAAAGAAATAGAAAATTATATTGTAAGAAAAATTAAGAAGCAGATAATAAAACTGTTGTGACATTCAGGTAGAAACTCAACGATATTTTCAATGTTAGAATGGAAATTATGTAGTAGTAGAGGAATACCAAAAACAACAGGGTTGCAAAAGATCTCAATAGTATAGTATTCTAACAGTGGTTTAAAATGACACAGGACACGAAAAAATGGCGGCGCTAGTCGAAAAAATATAAAGATGAAACAGGGGACTATCATACTTCGAAAACAGGATCCAGAAAGCTTTCAGAAGATCCGAAGCAGAGCTACTTCTACAAAAGTGTTAAGCCACTATATACATTGGCTCACCATGTATAATGTAAGTGAAAATATATTGTTAAAATTGCTTCATGTAAAAGCAAATGACAACAATTTTTTAATTCTTTCTTACAATTAAAAATCTAAAACCGTAAGGTCTGGTGGCCTTCGTGGCCACGAGAAGATACTTCCTCTTCCATACTTTCTTGGAAATGTAAAATGGGCTAGGCAGCTATCCTTTTGATACATAGGCGGATCCAGGGGGAGGGCTGTGGGGGCTGCAGCCCCCCCTTTAGGTTACGTTTTTTAATATATTCCATAATCCTCCCTACCCTCAACTCCAACTGATGTGGAAGACAGCCCCCACCTTGACAATCGGCTGGATCCGCACATTTGTAATCTGTTTTAAACCAGGACATCTTCTAGGAGAATGAGAAAATCATTAGTTAAAAATTCTAAATACATTTTAACAATAAATTATGTACTTAGATTTACAATTATGTACAATTTACAGCGGGAGACAAATATTTTTGAAATGACAAGTGAAATCAGTTTATGGTTTTAACAGGTCATTTCCTTTTTTGTTAGCTGGTCATTACATTTGAAATTTCTCAGAAAAATACGCAAATAGCGCTAAGTATTACATAACGCCAGGTAAAATATCATGTAAATACTACATTTCTATCTATTAATTTTAAATTTCAGTATTTTTTTTTTAAATTTACTTTTAATGTATTTTTCATTGAGCCTACGTTTATGAAAATTGGTTAAGGTATAAGAAAGTTATAGCATCTTTTCTGTAAATGAAAGTATATGCTATCCCCCCACTCAAGCATATGTGATACAAAAAACCTAATATAATAAGGGATATAACGTCCACCATGCTTTCAGAGCCTACATTGTTGTTGTATAACGATCGTCTCATTTATTTTGCAATGCGCAGTATATAGTTTGCTATCAATAAAATTAAAAAAATTTCATAAAAATGTTTATTTGCTAAAATTCAAAGAAACTAAATTATTTTATTAATTATTACCTGTATTGAAAATAATTTTTAATGCTGAGTTAGTTGATAAATCCCGCATCATGTAAAACTACTGCTTTCACCATTTTCACTTAAATTACAAAATATACGGGGCATCTCACCGAAAATATTAATATGAAAAAATGGGCCAACTTTAGTTTAGTTAACAAAAAAATTGAAATCTATAGTAATCTCGAGTCGTTTTACTCAAACGGAATATGAGTTTTAAAATATATATTTAGTTTTGAAACTTTTCAATAATAGTGCTCTTGTGTTTAGGGATGCATCAAACACTTTGACTTCCATAATAGTGCATTATTTCTTTAAACGTCGCATCGCCCCATTGTGCGTCGTAATTTACCCTGTACACTTTTTTAACATTGTTTTTAAAAAGGTGATACATTTACACAACATTCTTTCGATATATACTAATTAGTAAATTCCTAGAACTGCTACTTCGCATCTTTTTAAATAGTTGGTAATTTAACATTCCTTTAACTAATTACACCACCACTTTCTAGTTTGTTATTATTTTAAAAACATTTAATGGGAATTTGATAAACAACGTACCGTTCCTGAAATCCACCCGCTAATAATAAAACTTTTTTCTACTTTTACAAACACACCCAAATTCTACAAAAGAAAAAAGTAGAAAATTGACACAGTTAACTTACCTATTCCACATAAAACCGTCATATTTCTTTAAAGAAACACCGGAAATAACCATTTAGGAGTCAGCCGTATTCAGTTGCGAACGACCTTAATGGAAAATGCATGTCCGAAACAGTTATAACAAAAAAACTTTACCTGGCTGGTGATAAATTACTTGGAAGGTCAATGAATTCATAATCCTTAAAGTGCTTTTTTAATGGGGGTGAAGATAATTTTTGGAAAATAGTCTGTTTCTACATTTTATCCGGTGAAAATTGTGAATTTTCGGCTGGTGGACAATTTTAGTTTATATCCGAAAATTTTTATAGGTTATCTATAAAAATATAGGTATAAAGGAAAATATTCTAGAGAAGAAATAATAACTCTACAACTAGAAGAGTAGGAGGAAAACATTCTAGAGCTAGACGGATCTTGGACTGCCTATTTAATTCATTAAAAACACCTTATTTCTAAGGAAATATCGACATCTGGTATGAATAACAGCTATATTTCTGGGATTTGGAACATTGAATGTGCTCACTAGACGTCACTTTTTGACATATTTGTAAAAAAATATCAACTTCCGGTTTTTCCGGAAATGGCATCAACTTTCAATTTTCAAATGGAACACCCTGTATATTATTACATTTTTGGAATCTTCGTAATTATCTGTATCCAATGATACTTCATAGTTGATATTTCATTCGTCAGAACACCCATTTTATTTTTCGATCTAGATAGCCCTGAATCCCCTAAAATTATTCCAAATAATCAAAATAATCGTATACTATCGCATTTTCAATTGAAATTGCATTGTAGTTCGAAATACGTAAAACAAATTGTTTTTTTACCCAAAACTCAATTTTTTCAAATGGTACCATAATGGTACCCTGATGTCATTCGAAAGTACCATCGATGGGATATCCATCCATATTAACTCTTTTTGTGTAGATATAACCATTACAAACAAAGTAATGTAGTTGAAGAAAGTTTAAGTATCTACTCGTATCTTCTTGTTCAGATTATCGAAATGTCAAAGTGTAACTTGTGTTCCATAGCCACCTTCATAAATTATTGTTATTGAACAAAAAGATACGAGAACATATTTCAACTACATTATTTTTTTCGTAATGGTTATACACAAAAAGAGTTAATATGGATGGATACCCCATCGATGGTACTTTCGAATGACATCAGAGTACCATTATGGTTGAAAAAATCGAGTTTTGGGTAAAAAAACATTGTTTTACGTTTTTCGCACGTATTTCGAACCACAATACAATTTTAATCGAAAATGCGATAGTATACGATTATTTTGATTATTTGGAATAATTTTAGGGGGTTCACGGCTCTCTAGATCGAAAAATAAAATGGGTGTTCTGACAAGTGAAATATTAACTAAGAGGTATCATTGGATTCAGATAATTACGAAGATTCCAAAAATGTAATAATATACAGGGTGTTCCATTTGAAAATTGAAAGTTAATGCCATTTCCGGAAAAACCGAATGTTGATATTTTTTCCAAATATGTCAAAAAGTGCCGTCTTCCGTGTTCCAAATTTCAGAAATATAGCTAGAGAAATAAAGGAGAAAAGGGGAGTGTACCATGAGTCTGTGACACACAGTATATCATCATGAAATTTAGTGGAGTCGATTTTTTTTTTATTTTATAGAATGAAGGTCCCTCTTTCACGTGATCACTAGATCGTCCCTGTAATTGCAAAATGTCGTATGTCAAAAATTCCGTATGTGCGTATAAAATACAAACACGTTAAGTTAACGCCTTAAATGCCATATAACATGATGTTACATCATAAAAAATCGGATGTGGCCATGCACATGACTTTACCATACTTTAACGATCCTACGGGCTCATAATCCAATTACTCGTACATATTTAAGGCAGGCCATTCCTGGCAAGAGCGTACAATTGTCTTCATGAAACAAAACACTTCTACAGCGCTTGCGCTATTATGCAACTATGTTATTCCGTATTTTATTTTTAACTCGCTTATAATACAAAATTTGAAAAAAGTTTTTAAACAAAATTTATAGTAAATTTAATTTAAAATAAATTTTTTCTCTTAATATTTAACTTAATAACTTAAGGCCGCCGATGAGTCGGGCTAGGAAAACTAATGCGACAGAGGAGCCACCAGTTATTTTCATGAATATTTATTCGAGACACAAACCCCGCATACGAAAATTGTTATCAAAATTAATTTCTACTACAAAAAATTACGTGTCCCTAGAAACATCTTAAAATTTTAAACATGCAATAGTAGGAGACGTACGGTATTGAAATTGCAGATACGATAAGCAAGAAAATTAAAATTACGTATGTCTGTTTAGCAGATGGACTGGCAAGCCGTCTGCCAAGCATTTAACGGTTTATGATAGTTATAAAAATATAAAATCTTCCGTATTGTAAATAATTTAAAACAAATATTTTATAAAAATTATTTAAAAACTACTTGATATTTATTAAAAAAAATAAGAGCAAATTTTCACAAATTAAATATATAATGACACGTAAACATCTTGTGATTTTTCTTTTAAAAATTAACAAAATATAGTTATTTATGCAATAAGTATGCAAAGTTGCATTTTTTTGACGAATGTGACTAATGTCGCATGAGCCGAAGGCGAATGTGAATATCATAAAAATAGGACTTAATAGGACATAGGACATAATACACACTGGCGAAAAAAATTTTAAATGCAACATTTGTGAAAAATCATTTACTCATAAGTACCATCTAAAGAGACATTTACTAATTCATATGTGTGAGAAGTTCAAGTGCAACATTTGAGGTAAACCATTTAATAAGAAGGGCCGGTTAAACAAATATTTACAAACTCATAAAGGTGAACAGAATGTAAAGTGCAACATTTGTGAAAAACCAATAACTCATAAAAGTATTATAAAGAAACATGTACTAATTACGATAAAGAAATTAAAATAAACTTTTTATTTATTTTATTTGTTTTATTTTGAATTGAATTGAAAATATTATACAAAATGAAAATAACTAAATATTTTGTGTTGTTTTTAATAAATTCTTCGAATCTCTGAACGCAAACATGTGTATTGAATTTCCTTTTCCAACCGCCATTTTAAATTTACTCGTCCGCCATCTTGATTTAATTAATACCTGCTATCCCCGCGGAAGAAAATGTCTTACCAAAAATTATTTAAAATATTTATCATTTAAATTAACTTTTACATACCCTATTATTGTTATTTTTCAATATAAAATTATTTACGTTTTATTCTAGAATAATTAAAAAATATTTGCAAGTTTAGGTTTGTCAGTTTTTTGTTGAGAATATGGAAATAAAAAGTATTCATAACATAGTTATGAGTATGTATTATTTTATTTTTTTAATAAAATACCATCCTTTATAATATTTTTCATTTAATTCCTATTTTTCAAATTAGTAATTTTTATGAGTACCCCTGTAAATAAAAAATCAGCACATGACATCCGATACAGCCGCTCAAAATCAAATTAAATTGATCGTATCACTTTTTTAAAGAAAATACCAACCTTTATAGTATTTTTCATTTAATTCGTATTTTTCAAGATACCCCTTACCCGCCACTGTATCTCGGAAACTAGTCATAGGAACTCTTTGGGCCCATGAGACATTTTGATCAGAAGGTCGATATCTACAATATACTAAAATTTTATCAAATTCGTACATTGTTGGAAATCCAATTAAAAGTGTACCTCCTCCTTTGAATAGAATCGATTTTTTTCTCTAACAAATATTTAATCATAAATTGTCACCGGAATTACGAGCACCAGCCAATTTCAAAAAAATCATTCGGGCGTCTGGAAGTGGGTGAAATAGTATATTACGACGATGATAAATCAGTCAAAACAAGCTTCTTATATCATTTATATATTTATGATGCCAATAAACAATCTCCAAATCATAAAAACAACAGGACTTCTTTTCATTTTACCTAAACTTGATCCTTGTACGTTATCAAAATTATCTTTCCCATTTCATTCTCAACGGTACTCGCAATTCTGAATGAATTCTATCGTGGCGGCCAGTATTTGAAAACAGCTGAACTAAGAAATCAATAATAATATTGGTAAAGTAGACATTATTTACCGCTTTATGTTCAAATTTGTCAAATAATAGCATTTTTGTAATACAAACAGATCTCCTTAACTAAATTGTCTGTAGATTCGCTTTGAATGGGAGGATGAACTATTTTCTTGGGTATATATGTTGAAATGAGACAAAAACATAAATTCCCTTATTTTCCCTTATTTACCAACAGATCATCTAAAGCAGGGGTGTCAAACTCGAAGCCCGCGGGCCCCATGCGGCTCTTAACGAACACAGTTTCTCCCGAAAGATGGTAGCAGAGAAGAGATATAAAGTGTCAGGACGTAAATATTAAATTTTTCTTATTATTTTATGTATGTTTATTTTAAAGTATTATTCGAAATAAACCTACGTTTCTTTTTTGCGGCCCACCTAAAGTTATACCTTGTTTGTTTAGCCCAAGTTAGCCTTTGAGTTTGACACCCCTGATCTAAAGGTTGATATAATTACATCATGATATTTTATTTACTATTATTTGTTTGCTTATATTTTATCACACAGTATCTCCTACATAAATTGTTGCTACCGCACCAACGTTGGGATGGGCCTTCCCTAATTGCCTAGACAAAATTGTAACTAGTGGCACTGCAATGTTAACGTATCAAAAGAAGTTTGCATGTATAACATTTAATCAAAAAGCAAAAAAAAAACGAACGGATCTGGTCTACTTACTCTTTTGTTTTGTTCTTTTTGCAACAAAACCGTTGGGATGTGGGTTTAGCAGATGAACCGTTAAATTTGATTATTTTATTTTAACGCTTTCTTCTGTTGATGGTAATCTTTAGTTTCATTATGGTTTTTATTGCGGTTAAAAACAATCGATAGAATAATAAATTTCGGCAGTAATATTATTTTATACGATTTTAACGGTCTAACAAAATTGAAAGTTTTTTGTAAAAATCTAACAAAATTAATTGCGTTAATAAAGTTTTTAAAATTCTTTTATCGCCGACTTTTAATTAGATTCACATTTTTATCATATTATTTTGTTTTGGAAAATGACTTATTTTTTGTAGTTTTTAAGTACAATGAAATCTATGTCATAAGGAATATTTAAATGAGCTTTATAGTATTGGCATAGTCTGAAAAGTGCCGTGTATAAGACAAATTCTATTTTTTATTGAATGAATTGAAGTCAAACATTGTCAAGAAAAGGTTTCGTAATTTAATAACACATCGTGGTTTTTGTATAATTCAAAAATTACAAAATCTGTGAAAAAGTTGAGGCACAAGTACTTAAAATTTCAGAACAATCGTTACAAAGACTTATAATTTCGCGTTCACCATATGACCAAATAACAAAAATTAGAACCAAGGCAACACCCTTTATTTAAATGGATGGTGGATGGTCATATCCTCCCAGGAGCTTTGTTCATAGTGATTGCTCTTCCTGTATAATCTTTAACATAATAATAATTTTTAAATAGCGCGTTTATTTTTCTCTACATGGCGATCTCAAAAATGGCTGCAAATGTTTGCGTCACTAAACTAGTACAAGAAGCGGCTTGGCAATCAACTCCAGAAATTGATATGAACAAACAAGAAAAATACAATGTACCACTACACATTAAACAACTTGTACAAGAATAGAGAAATACTCGGAAAAAATGGCAAAGAACCAGGAATCGTCGTGATAAAACTATCCTAAACAGACTCACCCAAAGGCTTCATTCAGTACTACAAGAAAACAGAAATTCAAGTTTTCAACATTATAGCGGATTTAGACGTATCCAGTAGCTGTCGACAGTCTCACTGTCCGTCAGCGCTGTCGAGTAGTTGGCTCCATGTAAACACTTTTTTGTGACAGTACAGCGCTGTCCGTCAGCGCTCGAATAGAAAGTCCGTCTATTTTTGACGACAGTAGTCCTCACCCGCGTCCCCCCAAACACCCGAATGAGTCCATGGCGCATCTTTATGAAGCGAATTAGAAACGTTGAACTTGGTTCAACTTTATAGAGAACACGAATGTTTATGGAATCTGCGTTGTAATGCGTATAAAAACAAACAGCCGTTTTCTGACGTACGTCGTAACGCCAACCTGTACTCAGAGGGAACTTCTAGTTTTCGTTGTTGTTTTATTTCTATCGTTGATCCATTTTCTGACCCATATTCTTTTTTTATTTAATAATTCTTCCTCCAACATATCTGTAAGCTCCTGTAATAAGAGCGAGGGCATTATCTTAACAGATTTCCTTTTAAAGAACCCCACATTCATTTTCGTACGCACCTGATCATAAGCACACATTCACGACAAACTGGACTCGTGTAAACCACCAGTTCCAGCAGTGGGCGTGTCCTAGCAAGCGTGACAGTGACACTGTCGACAGCTACTGGATACGTCTAAATCAGCTTTTATATTACAAATTTAACACCAACTGATCATTCCCTGTGGAAAGCAACAAAAAAATTCAAACGACCGATAGTACAAATCCCTCCTCTTAGAAAATCAGATGGAAGCTGGGCCCGAACGGAAGAGGAAAAAGCACATGCGTTTGCAGAGTACCTTACTCAAGTATTTACTCCACTCCCACCTCAAAACGATGACGAAGACATACAAAACTTACTTAATGCTCCAGGGCAATTATCTCTACCAATTAAAGCCTTCTCACCAGCAGAAATTTCAAATGAAATAAAAATAGTCAACCCACACAAGGCTCCTGGATATGACCTGATTGTTAGCAACATTTTGAAACACTTTACCAGAAAAGCCATTGTACTCCTTACAATTATATATAACTAAGATACTTTCCAATACAATGGAAGTTTGCTCAAATAATTATGATCGCTAAGCCAGGAAAACCTCCAAACGAAGTAATGTCGTATCGACCGATAAGCTTACTTTCTGAAAAGGTTGAAGGAAGAAATTCCTACAGAAGAAATAATCCCTGCATACCAGTTTGGATTTAGAGAAGAGCACTCCACCATTCAACAGTGCCACAGGATAGTAGATGTTATTAAGGAAAGCCTAGAACAGAAAAAGATGTGTGCTGCTGTTTTTCTTGACATCCAGCAGGCTTTTGATAAAGTCTGAAACGATGGACTATTATTCAAACTAAAAACGAAATCCCCGACCAGTACTATTCGCTGATAAAATCCTACATTCAGGATAGATATTTTCAAGTCAAAGTCAGTAGCACTTTTTCATCCAATTGTCCAATCAACTCTGAAGTACCACAGGGCAGCGTTCTTGGACTCTATTTATACTTAATTTTTACCTCAGACTTACCGACAACAAATAATACTACAATCGCTACTTTTGCAGACGACACAGCCATTCTATCTTCAGACAGTTCTCCAGAAAGAGCCTCCCTAAAAGTGCAAACCCATGTAGATCATCTAGAAGAATAGATTAAAAAATGGATAATAAAAGTTAATACAGAAAAATCAACACAGATTACGTTCACCACAAAACGAAACCGTTGCCCTCAAATTACAATAAACAATGCTCCAATACCAATCAAAGAAGAAGTAAAATATCTAGGACTGCATCTAGACGAAAAACTAACTTGGAAAGCACATATAAAGGCTAAAAAACAGCAGTTAAATCTAAAGGTCAGGCTGATGTATTGGTTAATAGGCAGAAACTCTCAACTGACACTAGAAAACAAAATTCGCATTTACAAAACCATCTTGAAGCCCATCTGAACTTATGGTATAGAGCTGTGGGGATGCAGCAAGCCTTCAAACACAAAAATCCTTCAGACGGTACAATCCAAAATACTACGCTCAATAACAAATGCACCATGGTATATATCAAACTACACACTTCATAACGATCTGGGAGTACCCTTCATAACTGACGTCATCCAATTATACGCACAAAAACACAGAGACAGGAATGCTAACCATAACAACCAATTAATAATTCAACTGAACCACCAACCACTACAAGAAAGAAGACTTAAAAGACTATGGCCAGAGGATCTGGGTAGATGAAATTTTTGGTACACTGTCGCTGGATGGTTACCTATTCATGCCTTAATCAATTAACAAATTTACTTATTACTCTATGTATGTATTGAGTAGATTGTAAATAAGCAATGAAGAATAAAAAAAAAAATGTCTGCGTTTAGAAAATATCACTGTAAAGTGATTTTTGTGTGGCAAAAACGTGGGAGAATTACTGGAATCATATAATCAAGTGCCGCCACTTTAAAGATATATTAATGGTTTTCAAAATGACACTAAAACTATCACGCCCACTTTAAGATGACTGCCACTTCTAAGTGGTATTTAAGTGATATGGTTTGGTGGCTGTAACTATTATTTTTCACTTTAAGGTTGCAACTTTGAGGTAGCCTCGCTTATTAGTTAAAACCAAAATATTATAAAACTATTAAACGTTGCGGTGAACTTTCGTGACTACAACTAGGCAAAAATAAAATGAAGTTATTCTTACTGTGTAGGGGTAAATTTAGTGATTATTACGTAATAGCCACCCAATCGAGGTTACGATATCAGTTTCTGTCACTATAATACTACTTGGGTTATCATGAAGCAAAATCACTGTGTGGCCTCTTTTGATATTCTGATAGTTTGTCACGCAATGATTGGTTCAAATCGATCATTTGTTGTCGATAGCGTTGAATATTAACGGTTTCGCCAGATTTTCGCACTTCATAATAGATAACACGAACGTTTTCCATCCATAGCGAGGTCGCCTTTTAGTCGATGTCACCGCTTTGCCTGGAGTTACCAATAACATTTTCGGCGTGTCCTCAAAATGTATCTCACTCACAATTAGCGAGCAGCATTTCGCAAATGGTTTTTCTGCTGTCTTTCATTCAGTTTATTTTCCTAACTTCTGGATCTTTCCCATGGCCTTCCACTATCTTCATTTCTCGCTCAAAATCGCCACTTTTAAACCACTCAAAACACTGTAATTTAACAAGAGCATTCTCACCTTAAGCTTCGACAAGTATTTTGATACGATTATACAGCTGTTTTCTGCAACGGGTAACAGATAATCCATGTAGACCGCAAATCATTGTTTTCAAGCACAAAATGAAACTTGTATTATTGTTAAGTCTTTGACAAATGTAAACACAAGGTAAGGCGACGATGACGTATTTGACAGTAACTACATTGACAGACCTGGTAGCTCTAATGATGATAATTTAATTATTGAATTTTTATATTAAAACATTTGTTCCAACTTTCAAATACAACTAGCTATTATCGTAAGTTATTTTACCGGAGCGGGCTATCGTTACTTGGTCGATGAAGTACTAACTTGTTGGTCTGGGTATAAAAATCGTGTTCCCTGCGGAAATAAAGTGGACTGCATGTAATTTTAGTTTTTTATTAATTAAAATGCATTCTTGACATTTACTAATAATTTTGTTTTTTAAACATATTTTTAACAAGACAGAACAGCTATCAATGAGAGTAAAAGTAAGGAATTTTAATTTATTAGATTCGACATCCTAAGATCGGTTAAGGGATAAAAAAGAAGAGAGTGACATCTTGACTAGATTCAGTCAAAATTTAATGTCAATACTCTCTTCTTACCATAGATGGTAGCACATCTAAAAATGTTATCTTATAGCAGATATAGCTATTGACTTGTACGTAATTAAAATTCCTTACTGGTTTACTCACTTTGTATTAATCTCTGAAAGGAATAAAAAAGAAGAGAGTGACATCTTGACTAGATTCAGTCAAAATTTAATGTCAATACTCTCTTCTTACCATAGATGGTAGCACATCTAAAAAAGCTATCAATGATTCTCCCGCTTGACATCCCCTGCTACAGATAAGATTTTTGGTAGGCGGAGTTGCCAAACCATATAAAAATAAGAAGTTATCTTTAAAATAAAAAAACTCAAATGAGTTCGAACCAGAAAATTCAATAAAAAATCTTTTATTGTTTTAAATTTCTTACAATTATCAGTAAAGTAAAGTAAATGGTTTAGTTTCCTATGTCCCTGCTCTAGCAATCGACTTTCTCTTTAGGGGAAATAATTTTACAAAATGCATTAGCTATGAGAGAGAAGTGTTGGAAGTAGGTTATGACCACTTTTTCCGTTTAAAAATCGCCAATTCTGGACGTTCCAAACCTGGGATAGGTTGGTTTCGTTCTCTTGGTCGTTATGGCCATTTTGTTATGGAAGTAAAAAAAATTGGCATCAAAAAGTCAACTACGTTTTTGTACTAGACTGGAAACTAAAAAGACGTAAGAATATCGTGTTGTAGACAGTAGCGTTTAGAACACATGTAAATACAGATCCGTTTTGCTTGAGTTGGAGATATTTTATTTAAAAAATTATATATTAATTATTCTACATACCTATATTGTAAGGCTTTTTTCTAGCCACAAAGAAAATTATTGCCTCACGAGTGACGCCTTAGTACAGAGACTACTCGAGCGTCAGTTTTTTAACGTGGTATGCTCCACAACCCTTAGAAACGGCGTTTTAGGGGCACAGGTAACTTGAGATGGAGATACGGTATTCTCCAGGGGTCTTGTTGATTTCAGACTCAAAATTTTTAACTTATTATATAATTTTTAAAGCCCTGAAAAGAGGTAAGGTCTTTGAATATAAACCAGAGAATTAACGTGGCACATATATTGTGTTTAACTATTTTACGATAAAAAAAATTGTTTAATATTTCAAAGCCCACCCTTTTCAACCCTGAACAAACAGAAAATAGAATAAATATTCGAGTCGGAGCTTAATTCTTATGTCGGGGACTCAATCAATTAGCTTATTTTATGAAAAATACGAAATTAGTTGGGGACTCTGTTATACGGGGTAGCGGTCGAATTTACCAGGTTTGGACAGTATTTACTTATAAGTCGCTGACTTAATTAATACGGACGGGGGCTTGTTCCTATATTCTCAGCGCAACGGATATTGGCAACCAACAAAAACTAGGGATGTCAATGTCAGCCAACGCGAACAGGAAATAGAGTTAATATTGACCACTAGCAGAAACTAGGGAAGCCAATATTAATCCCCGAATATGTCACAGTTTGAGGGTGGCGGATTGTTTCTAATCTTTCGATATAACAGACATTGGCAACCAGCAAAAACTAAGGATGTCAATGTCCGTCAGTGTAAGCTGGAAACAGAGTTAATATTGACCACCAGCAGAAACTAGGGAAGCCAATATTAATTCCAGAAGATGTCACGGATATATGGTAGCGAATAGTTTCTAATCTTTCAGTATAACAGACATTGGCAACCAGCACAAACTAGGGATGTCAATGTAAGTCAACGTAAGCCGGAAACAGGGTTAATATTGACCACCAGCAGAAACTAGAGTCAGTATTAATCCCGGAAGATAAAAATTGGACTGTAAATTATACGGCGAGAGCAAATAAGATTCGGGGCAACCCGATATTTTAATCCCCCTTTCGTTTAGATCAAAATATTTTCCTCTATTATGGAGCTAACAAGGAAATACAAGTACTTACTCACTAATATAAAACAAAATAAGAGAATTTTTAATCGTCAATATAGGATTCGGATAAAAAAAATAAATAAATTAATCATAAACTATTTTTCGGCAAAATTTGGATAACCAAAACGGAATTAAATAAATCAAATTTAAAGCACGATATACTATCGGCCGGTGAAAAAGAATTTTAGAAATTAATTTTCAAAATTTAAGTTGAGAAAAAAAAGAAAAACCCAAAATAAATTAAAATCTAACTAAAAATTATTATTCGGCAAGATTTGAAAACCAAAACGGAATTAAGTAAATCAAATTCAAAGTATGATTTATTATAAGCCGGTGAAAAAAAATTTAAAATTAGTTTTCAAAATTTTACTTAAAAAAAATAAGAAAGCCCCAAAAATAAATAATCTAACTACAAACTATTATTCGGCAAGATTTGAAAACCAAAACGGAATTAAATCAAATTTAAAGTACGATTTATTATCTGCCGGTGAAAAATAAGTTTAGAAATTGTTAGAAAATGTTTAAATCACACTGTATTTCAGCCTGCAAATTTTAAATGAAATAAACGTGATCGGAGTAAAATAAAACGTTTAGTTTTAGATCAAATTAACTATTAAGTATACGATAAAAACGGAACGAAAACACTGAAAAACTTTATTTCTAAATACTTGAGTTTTTGAGGAAATCGGAATCGGAATCAACTGACTACTAAACGGCTGGGCTAAACACTTAAGCGGCGTTAAGACTTTACAAGTTACTTGAATTCAAGTAACTTGAAAGGAGTAACCTGAATTCAAGTGAACGTTCATACTCTTTCAATATTTGATTCAAGTCATTTCAAGTTGACATTTTTACTTGAATGATTCCTGTTTCAAGTTATAAAAATGGGGTCGAACGATGTGATTCCTGCTGGAATAAAAGTTGCAAATAAGCTAATTGTGGATAGATTACTAAAAATAAGAAAAAAAATTCTACACTTCATTTTACAAAAAAATACAAACAGAAAATAAAAACCACATAACCTCACAATTTGTTTTTTTAATTTGATGTATTAAGTAGGTGTTAAAAAGGCTCGTTCAGACTTTACAAGTTACTTGAATTCAATTGCAATAATTGGTGCAACTTGAAACAAATTGAAAGGTGTGAACATCATTTCACTTGAATTCAAGTAACTTGAAAGGTGCTTTCAAGTTTCAAGTAGAAGTAGAGACCAAGTTAACTTTTGCTTTCAAGTTGGGGACTTCAATCACAGTTGAATAATGTGAACTGATATTCAAGTGCATTTGAAGTCAATGGAAGTAGTGAAAGTGGCTCTGCACTGCGGCAAGTCAGTCAACCACATTTACGTCTACGGCCCAGCCGTTTTTCGAGTGCCCACGCTGTTGCTAAACTTATCGCATTAGGTTATGCACGAAACATTATATCAAAAACTAATAAAATGTAACAGATCAATATTTTTACAGGGTGAGGTCAGGTAAGATTAGGGTACGCCAGGCCAACTCAGCTCAGAAAAATGATATACAAAGTAATATTTCAAGTAAATATATTGTATTGGCATTTGGCAACACCGTGTGCACTCGAAAAGCAGTTGGGATGCAGACGCTGACTCTAGTGTGAACCACCCACGGAGGGTTCTAATTGTGAGGTTATTTTGTTTTGTATTTTTTTGTAAAATGAAGTGTAGAATTTTTTCTCTGATTTTTAGTAATCCATCCATAATTAGTTTATTTACAACTTTTATTCTAGCAGGAATCACATCATTCGACGCCATTTTTGTAACTTGAAAAAGGAATCATTCAAGTAAAAATGTCAACTTGACTTGAATCAAATATAGAAATAGTATGAACCTTTACTTGAATTCAGGTTACTCCTTTCAAGTTACTTGAATTCAAGTAACTTGTAAAGTCTGAACGAGCTTTTCAACTGTGATTCAACTCGACCTTCAATTTGAAAGCAAAAGTTGACTTGGTCTCTACTACTACTTGAAACTTGAAAGCATCTTTCAAGCTACTTGAATTCAAGTGAAATGATGTTCACACCTTTCAATTTGTTTCAATTTGCACTTGAATTCAAGTAACTTGTAAAGTCTGAACGAGCCTTTAGGTCTTTGTGATTTCGTTTGTGATAACTGAATGAATCTTTTCCCAAAAATCAGAAACCAAATTAGAAACCACCTAAGGTCTCTCAAGTATTCCTACTCCTCAATTTTTTCCCCCAAATTTTACCTATGCGTGAATATCGTCTCATTAGATTTCGACTTGGAATATTTATTAATTGCTTACAATACAGGGAGATATAGCTATGGAATCGAATATTTAATTTAATTTTTAAAATAATTTTGATCTTTTCTTTTAACATTTAATTTTCTTTGACTGTGAAAAATAGGTTCATTACAACATGTATATAAATACATTCTATATACTTATTGAAACCAAATGTTCAACTCAACTTTCTTTAAAAGGAATATTAAATATTTTTTACTTACAGGTATAAAAAATCTCATGGGTGAACCCGACTACCGGCAAGTTCGCCTTCACTGGGAAGTTGACTCATCTCAAGCCATCCCGGATGGATTCAGTATTAGATATTGCGAGCTGCAAACGTGGGGTTCTCAAAGATGCCGAACACAACAGGTACCAGATTTTACCGAAAACGCAGTTGTAGATAAAGAAGACGACGTCAAATTATTCAACACTGATATTAAAGGTCTCCGGATGGCCACGACCTATTCCTTTGAAGTAAAGGCTGTGAAACAAGAAAAAGGAGAGAGGAAGGATCGTGCTGATGGAGATGATAAGAATCAAAATATCATTGTGATACCTACGAAAGGATGTAAGTAAAGATTATATAATAATAATATTTACCGTTTTATAACAACTATCAATACAGTTTTAAAGCTTTAAAGATCAAGTCTTAGATATATCAATATAAAAAAAGATTCATCTACTTTGGAAACAGGCGGTTAGAAAATGATTGTTGATTGGACAGTCTTTTTAAGCATCCCGACGCGACATCTGGCGATCGGGGCCGATAAAAATTGTGTGGTATATTTCCAAGATAAAGAAAAGTGACAGTTCTAGTACACAGGGTCGCATTATGGGTGATATAAAAATAAGTATGTAATCGATTTCATAAAAAAATGTAATTTTTGATTTTTTAATGATACTTTAAATTCTATTCTCATTGTAATATGTATTATATTATTAGTTTTACGAAAAAAATTTACTCTTTATAAAAAGTTCTGCATGGTGTAAATCCCATGATGAAATAATAGTAGTGTTTGGCCTTAATATTTTGCAAATCGTATAAATTTTTCAATAATGCTAATAAAATCTCTTCTTTTTGTTTCTCTTCTACAAGTCTATAGCTTCTTTTCCCACTCTGCATCTTTCCTCTGCTAACACTGTATTGCTTAGCATAACATTTTTCACCAAGTGATCAGAAAAAACATTACTGACGTCCTTACACCCGTAGGTCTCACTACCTCTGTTTGCTTTACTTTTGATGGCCATAGATTTGCCACTTCTATTCCCTTATGATACACCTGCAACTGCATTCTTGTTCTCTTCATTGACGTAGATACAGACCGCTGCTTCATGCTTGCAGAATCCTCTTCCTCCTTTGCAAGTGCAGTTTGTATCCAAAACGTTTCTGTCAGGATCAACCTAAAATCAATAAACTACATGATTTTTTTTAAATGATACATTTATAATCTGCACATCTAGAAATGTTAATGTCTGATTATTTCATCATGGGTTTTTGCACGATGCAGAACTTTTTATAAAGAGTAACTTTTTTTCGTAAAATTAATTTAATATGGTGTAACTGAAGTAAACACTCTGTACATAATGTAATACATATTACAATGAAAATAGTATTATTAAAAAATCAAAAATTATATTTTTTTATGAAATCGATTACATACTTATTTTTATAACACCCTTAATGCGACCCTGTGTACTTGATCAGTGACGTTTAGGTTTCTTTAACTTGTCAAATATCTTTTATTAGAACTTATACAATAATTATAATAATTATATACATACTACGATTGTCGGCTTGTAAAGGTTTGTTTTCGTTTTAGTGCTTAGTGCACCAGGGGTTTCTCGCAAAACAGTTCCTTTAAACTCAGATGATCCGTCAGTTTTTAACTCTTAGACGCCGGAAACATGATGGCTTTCGACGAGTTTCTTGCCTTTAGTGAGGCTTTTCTTTCGAAAAATTGTTAAATTTACCTGCTTGAACCCACACCTTAGCAAAACCGATATTGTGGACGGTTAATAATAATAAATAAGCTAGTGTTTCAATTAAACTTAAACGATATTTTCTCTCTCTCTCTAATGTCTGGTTTAGATATGTAGATGATATCTTTGCAATTTGGCAACACGATAGGGAAAATATTGGTACATTTTTATATACTATTAATAATTCGGAACCTACTATTAAATTTACAATTGAAATTGAAAATAATAAATTACCGTTTCTTGATGTACTAATACACAATAACAACAATTGTTTTGATACATCAGTTTTTAGAAAAGAAACACATACAAATAGATATCTAAATTTTAATTCAAACCACTCAATTTGTGTTAAACGAGATATTGTCAAATCTCTTTCCGATAGAGCAAAAACAATTAGTTCAAATGACAATATCTTAAATAATGAATTATCACTTGTCAAAACTAAAGATCAAAATTTAAACCCCCCAATAATTCTTTCAAATATAGTTAAAATCCCTTATATTCCAAAATTATCGGAAAAAATTAGAAGGATTGGCAATAAATTTAATTTAAAAACAGTTTTTCAAACTAATAATACATTAAAATCTTTAATAGTAAATACAAAACCTTTTAATGAAATTCAAAACACAAAAAATTGTATTTACAAAATTCCATGCGAATGTAATAAATTTTATATAGGAGAAACATCTAGACCTTTTCATATTAGACTTAATGAACACCAATTGTACATTAAAAATAAACAATTCGAAAAATCCAAAATATGTGAACATGCATGGGATTCTGGTCATAAAATACAATGGAATTTTTCAACTAGATTATTAAAAGAACCGAATAATTATAACCGCAAAGTTAAAGAAGCAGCATTGATATGCTTAAATAATAACGAATGTGTTTCTAATTGTTCGGTTGATATTTCAAAAATTTGGATACCTATTTTACAAAAAGAGTTAATTGCAAAAAGGATACCCTCTATATCGGGATAGTATCATAAGTTTTTATCTGGTTTTTTCTTATGATAATATTAATAAGAAAACTTCATTTATGACGAAGTATAAATTCTCTTATAATATGCAAATGCGCTATCCTTTCAAAAATTCGTTCCCAGAAACGTCACAAAAATATGATTGAAACAGATTTTGACATCTTCAATCTCAAAATCTTATTCTATGTCATATTTTTGCAAGATTATCAAGTGTTCTGTTTCTAGTAAATTTATTTATTTTATGTCATTTTGATAAAGGCTTTCGATATAGAAAGCCGAAACGTCAATAAAAAAACTTTTTTAACAACTAAGTGGTTTTAATCCAGTGGAAAGAGAGAGAGAAATTAAAATACAAACCACTATGAGCTTCCGAAATGAATTAAACGATATATTTAAATCGACACACAATTATTGTTTAACCCGGCCGGTAGAGCGGCGCTCGCGTCGCGCCAGCCGATGTCGGGCTGGCCCATATGGAAAAATTTATTTAAAGATTCTTTCAATTTCTTAACCTTTAATTAGCTGGTTCTGGTAATTTTTTTGTAATATTTATCTATCTTTACTCTAGGCAGTCTTATATACAGGGCAAAGAATACAGTTAAAAAATTATAGCTAAGCAGTTACGTACAGAAATTTACCGTATTACAATGTAAAACTTATTGAATTCTTTTTTATATTCTCTTATCACGGTTGATTGCCTCTGAAGATTCGCTATTCTCGCATAATTTGATCCAGAGCTGGTCTGATACTTGATCTGTGCAATTCACACTTTTTAATTTTATTTTAAGATTATTGGATATAAAAAAGTTAGAACTAATTTGTTTGAATGAATTTTAATTTGGGACACCACTCTTGACATTAAATAATAGGAATACGCCCTTTTTAATTATAAATGATCTTTAAGAACCAAGTTGAGTTGCAAAAATTTTAAGAATACGTCAAACCACAGTCAGTTTAGTTAGCAACTTGTAAATTGACAATCAATGTCAAATTCAAAGCATGCTGCGATTATTCATATTATGAAACAGTTGTTTAAAATGCCTCTTCAATCTGACAGACAGTTTAGCGGAGTGAAATTATAATTTTATATGGATGTAAGTAAGCTAAGTCATTTTTTTTTAATTTTTTCGAATGTATACATAAAGAGAAGCTTGTAAATAATTTGTCAATAAATTTGGGCTAGAGCTTCGCGAGATATGTGCCAAAAACGGCATTTTTGGTATTTTTTGAGTGGATTGCTTCACTATTTATTAAATATCTCCAGGTCTAAGAGTCGTGGAAAAATAAAAAAAAAAATTAAAATCACCGTGATGAAGTAGAGCATCGATCCGTATAGTAGGTTTTTTTTAAATGCATCTTAACCTCAAAAAACGAATTCGCGCACATTATTTTTTTTTACTGAATTGGCAATAAATATCCAAAGAATCCTCGAATTTTCTTAAAAATTGGAGAAAATATGTATTTTTATGTCGGGGAGACATGGTAAAAATAATAGAAAAAAAGTATTTGTCCATCCAAAATCGGCATTTTCGAAAAAAAATTGAATTTTTTATCTTAAAAAGAAGGATTTTGTGTGTACTGTGTGAAAATCCAACATTTTATTTCTTTATTTAAAGTGCCCAATTTAGGGAATAATAAAAAATAAAAATTCGATTTTCGTTCCCTCACAAAAATCTTACTTTAGAACCTGAAATATTTTTTTTTAAACATTTTTTGGACTGAAATACAGTTTTTCTAAGAGAATCAAGCATAAATATAGCAAATAAAAAAATTGGAAAAAAATGAAAATGGAATTTTTAATTTTTTATTATTCCCTAAATTGGGCACTTTAAATAAAGAAATAAAATGTTGGATTTTCTTAGACAAAGGTACACACAAAATCCTACTTTAAAAAAAAAATTCTCTACTATTGTTTTTCCGAAAATGGCGGCCATTTCAATTTTTTTTTTCGAAAAATGCCGATTGTGGCTGGACAAATACATTTTTTTTTTCATTTTTACGATGTCTTCCCGACATAAAAATACATATTTTCTCCAATTTTTAAGAACATTCGAGGATTCTTTGGTTGTTTATTGCCAATTCAGTAAAAAAGATTGTGCGCGAATTCGTTTTTAAAAAACCCTACTATACGGATCGATACCTACTCTACTTCATCACGGTCATTTTTATTTTTTTTTTATTTTTCCACGACTCTTAGAGCCGGGGATATTCAAAAAATAGTGAAGCAATCCACTCGAAAAATACGAAAAGGGCCATTTTTGGCTCGTATCTCGCGAAGCTTCTGTTTATGTATAAAATCGAAAAAATTAAAAACATTTGACTTAGCTCTTACATCCATTTTCAGAATATTTTCGTTTAATTTCACTCCGCTAGTTGGACTTGGACTGAAGGGGAAAATTAAAACAATATACAGGGTGTTAAATTTAAAATACCAATGTTATCAGAAAAAAAAGGGTCAATCTGGTAATAGTTCAAATGGGCAAAATAGTAATGCACTGGTCTTTAAACTCAGAAATACAAAATTTTCAACAAAATTAGGCGTTTCAAGATCATTTTCTCGTATTTCTCTTTACGCTTTCTTCTGAAGTAACTGAAAAATCTGGAACCATGAAATACGAGTATTATATTATATAATAAATGAATAAAAACCTATAGCGCAGGCAGATTTTTAATTTAAGGAATCAGTGCACGTTACTTAAAAAGATTTTTTAAAATTATTTATTATTTTATTTGCTATTCTCATTTTGTAATTTCATATTCAATAAAAATTAATTATTCATAAAGTAAAAATAATATAGTAAATATTCTAATTAGGTAGATACTGTTAAGTTCATTTAAAGATCATAAAGACAGTTAAAGATATTTTGTATTTACATGACACTCACTACAAATAACAAACTTATTGTTTATTGTTCCTCTAAATAACGGAAACATACACATGTTCTTTTCGGTCTCGTAAATAGAAAAGAGATATTCTCAGACAATACAATATTCATGCATTATTAAAAACCATTTAAAATTCAACAATGACCCGAGAAGGCAAAAGTTCAACAAACAGAGAAACTATGATTTTTATGGTAAGCCTCAACCGTAACCGTGACTTTAGAATCTATACTTTCACTCGGAAGAACGCGAAATTGGAAGTAGCCGAGCAACAAATAAAAAAATTATAAATATTTTATTTTATTTCGTGACGTAAGTCATTCGTATTTATTTTACTCGTAATTGTGATATTAAATTTTAAAAATTATTTTTTTTTTTTTTTTTCGTGGTTCTTTGGCAATGGACGCTAGTCCTTCAGCCAAAAATTGTTGAAAGTAATTCATTTTATTTCTTAAATGAAATTAAGTTAAAGTTAAAAAGTTAAATAGCTATATTATTTTTTGTTATATAGTTAAACAATAGATTATAAACGAATTCATCTCCAGTCGCCAGCAACACTTTTATACATGTAGGAAATTGAACGCCAACTTTCCTAAGATCATCCAGTAAATCATTACTAGAAAAACCCCTACAGCCGAAAAATATGTGATTTAGATCTGCGACCTCGCTATCATGTGGACACAGTGGTGAATCTATTATACCTATTTTATATAAATGAGATAGAAAACACCCATGATTCATTTTCAATCGAGTTAAGATTGTGCTGTATTTTTTATTGACATTATTATTGAAAATATGAGATGTTTTCTTTGGCAACTCTTTGTAGATAGAAAAATAGGAGCTAGTTGAGTTTTTTGTTATTTCTCTGTAATATTTATTCCAATCCCTGTACATATTTTCTTTGAATATACTATAAAGATCTCTATAACACGGAATTTTTAGAAAATTGTTACATACACTGGCTTCTTTTGCAGCTTCATCAACTATCTCATTACCATGAATACCAGTGTGTGCTTTTGCCCATATAAATATAATTTTAACATTCTTTAATTGTAACTGATATATTAAATTTTTAATCATACATATAATAAAATTATCAAAATATTTAGCTGTTATGTTTTTTATGCTCTCCAACACCGACTTTGAATCCGATACTAATATTGCACTTTGGACATGGTTGTCCGCACACCACTCCAAAGCTTTATGAATGGCAACGGCTTCAGCTGTAAAAATGCTACAAATCTTTGGTAATTGAAATTTAAAAATATCTTTACTGTTTTCTACATAGAATGCACTACCGACTCCTTTCAGATTTTTGCTTCCATCTGTATAAGGTATTGTGTTTATATTATAATTGTTGATTATAGAATGTAATGAAGTTTTATTATAGGAGGGTAATTCATTGTATAGCGGAAATATGACAGTGGACTTTGGAAAAATAAATTCATGGCTATGCATGAATACAGGCAATTTATCCATTGTTACAATAAATTGACAGAATTCATTGGTTTCCAGAAAGGCCGTTGTCAATAAAGGAGAGTTTTTATTTCTCCAGTAGCGGTTGGTTAAAATTTCCGTATTTAAGTTATTAATTTTTATCATTAAGGACGAATTATATGTGCTCAACTTAGTAACATATTTGTTGGCGAGTAATTGTCGCCTAAAACGTAAAGGTGGTTCATTTGCTTCCGCCAGGATTGCATTAGTAGGAGACGATTTCATGGCTCCGAGACAAAGTCTTAGTGCTTTGAATTGTATGCGGTCGACTTTTTTTAAGTTTGTATTTGATGACGATCCGTAAAATATACAGCCGTAGTCAATTATAGCTCTGATAAATGATCTATAAAATAGTAATGCTGTTTGAGGGACAGCACCCCAAGATTTTTTGGTAACACAACGAAGAATGTTTAACCCTTTTTCACAACGGTTTTTTAAATATTCGATATGTCTTGTCCAGAGCAATTTCGGATCTAAGACCATACCTAAATATTTATATTCAGTGACTGTAGGTATCTTTAAATCCATTAACTGTATATGTGTGCTTGTACATTGACGGTGTCTGGTAAAGCACATAACAGCAGATTTTTCAGGCGACATTGTGAAACCCATTTCGAATAACCAATCTTTTAATATTTTTATAACACTGTTAAAATCATTTAAGCATTGCTCATATTTTCTACGACTGGTATATATACAGATATCGTCAGCATATTGTACCAACTTGATATTATTAATATTATTTAATTTGTTATGCAATTCTGACGTATAGATATTAAAAAGCATGGGACTGAGTATGGAACCTTGTGGAAGACCGTTATGCACTAATTTGGGCCCATATAATTCGTTGAAATGGTTTCTGACATATATTTCTCTACCATTAAAGATCTCATAAATATTATAGGCAGTTCTTTTATCAATACCTAAATCTGTCATTTTATTAAATAGAATTCCTAAGTCCACTGAGTCATAGGCCCCTTTTAAATCTAAAAATAAGCAAAGCAGATAGTCGTTTTTGGAATTGGACAATTGAATATCCGTAATGAGTTCAGTCAAAGAATCGCGAGTTCCTAAACCTCTCCTGTAACCAAACTGTGTTTTAGGAAGAATTGACTTTGTTTCAAGGTAATATTCTAATCTCGACTTGATCATTCTCTCGAATGTCTTTAATACGCATGACATAAGAGAAATTGGTCTGAAAGATGAAGGTAGTTCTAGATCTTTGCCTGTTTTATGAATTAATACAATCACGCATTTCTTTAATTCTCTTATTATTTCAGCTTTTAACCACCAATCGTTAAAAATATTTAAAAGTAGTACTTTTGCACTTTCAGGCAGATTGTATAACATTTTATAGGTGAAACCATCTAAACCAGGAGAAGTGTTTTTTGTCTTTTTGAGAGACATGTCTAGTTCTAACAAACTGAAGCGTTTATTTAAATTGTTAGGCTCTATGGATAAATATTCGTATGTGCTTAAGGGTGGTTTGCGGTCAACACTAGGAGGAGCATAATTATTTAAAACTTTTGTTAATACTTCATCGTCTATTTGTTTTTTTTGAGAAATATGTTTGTTACTAATTGATTTAACAATGTTCCAAATCTGCGTTATAGATGTGCTTTTATTTAATTTATTAAGATATGCTACCCAACTATCTCGTTGTTTCTTTTTACAAAGACGTTTACAGGCAGATTCAATGTTTCTGTAAGATAAATAATTTGCCCAATTGGAAGAAGATTTGTAAGCTTTAAGAGCTTCTTTACGTTTATTTATCATATCTGTACAATCTTTATCCCACCAGTAAGGTCTATTGCTAGAGGTAGTGAAAGGTTTATTTATAATCATAGTTTGGTTAGCAGTTTTATTTAAAGTATCCCAGAATGTTTTAAACATTTCTGAAGAAGACATTTCACCAATATCAATGTTATGTAATGCGGCATCTATTGTATGGCCGAATAGAGCCCAATCTACACTCGAATGACACCATTTCGTAACAGGAAATATTTTCTTACTTTTATTTTCAATAATAGAATTTAATATAATAGGAAAATGATCCGAACCACATGAATCAGGTAGTACTTTCCAAAACATTTTATCAATTAAATTAGGCGACATTATGGTAAGATCTACAGCTGAGGGATTTTGGTCAGGTCTAGTTACTCGTGTCGGGCTGCCGTCATTTATGACAATTAAATCGTAGTTATCTAAGGATTCCATTAATCGATTACCTTGTGCGGTGTTGTCTACACAGCCCCATAAGGTGCTATGACAATTAAAATCGCCGGAAAATATTGTATTTTGTGTGAATTGCTTAAAAATATTATCCCAGTCCTGGACATTAGCTATAATATTAGGGGGTTTGTACACTGAAACTACATTTAGTTCACCGCGATTAATTTGGACCGCGCACACTTCAATACCTTGATTATATATGTTTTTAATTTCTATTTTTTTAAATTCAATGCTATCCGCGATGAGTATTGCGACTCCGCCATAGCCATCTCTTCTACATTTTTTAACAACATTAAAACCTTTAAAATTAACCATATCACTTTCCTTCAACCAAATTTCTGATAAAACTATTACATTGATATTAAGGTCTTTAATTAAGTTTTGTAGTTCCGTCTTTCTAGCATTAAGTGATTTGACATTCCATTGTAAAATATTAATTTTGTTTATGTTACTTTTAGTAGCCATTTCAATTATATTTAATTTATTTAGTTTAGAACATATCGTCGTCATTGAAACTATTAACATCGCTATCAGTATTATCAAAGTTGTTCTGGTTATTTGAACATTTATTAAGGATTGAGTTGAATTGATTTCTGATACTTAATTGAACGTCCTCAATATTATTAAATTTATTTTTAAAGTAATCTGGTTCCATAAGTGCTTTGGTTAATTTCCCATATTAGTTTTTCTTTATGGGCGATGAAGTCGTCTCTGTGTGGATTAGGTATGATTGGTTGTTTATCTGAATGGACTTTTCTTTTGGGTACTTGGGAGATTCGATTGGGAGATCTGCTTTTACGTTTTATTGGTTGGGATCTTGGTTTATGAATAAGAGGTACAGAGGAGGGTGTTTTTTGTGTTGAGGTTGAAGGTAGTTCCGGAAAATTATCAACGGTATTTAATATAGAAAACCGATTATTGGTAACTACTTTTGCATATGATGGGTTACTAACTATTCGTTCAGCTTCTTTGAATGATATATTATTATGTGCCATTGTTTTTTTGATTTGAAATTGAAATTTATAGTGTGGACATTTCCGATCTAAGGAGCTATGATCATATTGTTCACAATAAATACAATATTGTGGATCTGTATTACAATTGTGATCTGTGACTTGTTGTTCCCCACATTTCCTACATTTTTCGTAACCCTTACAAAGTTTTGTCGTATGTCCATAGCGCAGACATTTGAAGCACTGAACCACTGGGTATATGTATGGTTCAACTTCAAAGTTGACTAAATTAATTTGTACGTTATTTGGTAGGGCATTTCCTAAGAAAGATACAATTACTATTTGACGCGGTACTAAATTGGTGGTGCCATCCTGATTTTTCACTCTCCTCATCATTCTTTTCACGCTTGTGACTTTATATGGAGATATGATGTTCTGTACCAAGTAATTTTCGTCAAAAAAAGTGTCTACCATTTTTATTATACCTTTTTTTTGCGTAAAATATACTGGTATGTGGGCAACTAAATCGTTTTTTACTATTGTCTCGTGACTTATTAAACTATTCGCAATAGAAAAAGTTTTAAAAATTACTTTGACCCTACTTTTCCCCACTGACACTATATCGCAAACATCTTTTTTGAAATCATCGTGTTGAAAAAGGTAATGTCCTACTCTAATAGGAAATAGTCTGCCGATTTGTTTATTTTTGTGTTCGACAAAAACAAAGTATGGACCTATATCTGAGTTTCTATATTTATTATTTAAATCATATTCTACCTTAAATTCACTATTACTATCCTTACCTGATACATTTTTATCTAGAGTTGACGGTTCGTTTTTATTTTGTGATAAAGAACTGTTTTTATCAGGAGGCTCGTCGCCTCCCGACGTTGAATTCATTATTCTCTACTTACAATTTCTGTAGATTTAAAGTATATAATCCAGGAACACAATTTTTTAAATAGCACTGTTTTTAACAATTTACTCGTCACTCCAAATCGTTTGCGATGTTGATACTATCACTGTCGAATTGGAACTGTTAAAAATTATTAAGGGAGAGTTGGTAATATTAGAGGATATTCTGTAACGATTTCTTTGTATTTTTTAACGTCTGTTGAGAGCTTTTGAAAATATTTTCCAATTCACCAGCTAAACTTCTGTCTAAATTTAAAGGAATTTCTTTAAAATGCTCCCTTAAAATAATTATGTTTAAGGGGGTGTTAAAACTCATCTTTAACTGTTAACATAAACTAAAATGGCGTTTCAAGATATAATTGAAAAAGTTTCTATTGAAGAAGTACTAGAAAATTATGAAATTTGTTATATTTAATATTATATCGTGAAATTTAGATTACATAAAAGGTCAATTAACGACCCGTTTCAATTGCTAACTGTAAAAAAAAATACTTTTTGTCCACGACTGTTTTTAAATTAACCCATTTTTTTATTATTAGGTACCTATCTCATGTATAATATCAAATACTATTAAACGAGCAAGGTTTGTATGTATGTGTGTTTGTGTGTCCAGAGGATCTCGAAATCCACTCGTCAGAATTCAATGAAACTTTCAGGGTAGACTAATTCCTATCTAAATCGGCAAAAAATGTAGGTCTCATGTCTGTGAAAATTCGATCTTCCGAGATATTTACAAGCAAAGTTAAGCTTTTAGTTTTATTTCCTAGCAACGGCAGATATAATAACTTGTTTCTATAGTAATATAGACTATAAAGGAGAGAGGAATACAGTAAAAGTGAGGATATAACGTCACATTCCATAGACAAAATAAGTTTCTATAATATAAATAAGGTCACAGCATATAAAATATATTTCGTAGATTAAATTTGGAAGTTATATTATTTACAAAAAATAAAAATAAACTTTATGCATCTGACACTTTAACATTGAACGAATTAAATTTAACCAATAAATAACAAGGAGGATTATATGTTGGGATTAAACTTTTTTAATCTCTTGGCATTAAAAGTAAGGCTTCAGTACTTACCTAAACTCAAAGATTAAAAAAAAAGTTAGTTCAAGAACTATCTTTAAAAGTCACTGTCTTCACTAAAACTACTGGTATCACTATAATTGTTTTTTCTGAGGTTTATTATTATAGGTTCTATTAAATTATCCATTGATATATCCACTTTCCTAAATGAATGAATTTTCCACCATTTTAACATGATCAATGCATTTTCCCCAATGTTCTCTATTTACATCTGAAACTGCCTACAAAAACAAATTTCGCACATCAGGAAATTTAAATGTTGTATTGTTTTGAGAAACATAACCTTTTAATAATTGTGACCAGATAAGTTCAATGGGATTTAACTCTGCATGGTAAGGAGGCAATCTGAGAATTTCAATTCCTTTTTCTCTGGCCATCCCATCTATAATATATTTTTTGAATTTGTTTTTATGTTGCCTTGCTATTACTAATAATTCTGCCTTCAAGGATTTAGGAGGACTGATAATATTTTTAGAATGAAGCCATTTTGAAATATATATTAATACATAATTCTGAATCAATTAAAATACATACGATACGGCTATGAATAAATAAAGTCTGACTTATCTGTCAAAAGAACAGATTTATTACAGTAAAAACCATGGAAACAAGAATCTAGACAAAAACTATATTAGGCCGATCAGATGTATTAAAATTTAAATTTTAACTACAAATAAGCATTGAAGGATGAGGTAAAAATAAAATTTCTACCTCTTGAACCTGTACTACGTTCTGCAAATTAAATACTGCACTCCGTTCTTCTATATAAGGTTTGTTCCAACATAACACAAAACCAGTTTGCGTACTGTCGGGATTCTGCGCAGTCTCGATTTAGTGACACCAAATCTAGTCTGCGCAGAATCCCGACAGTACACAAACTGGTTTTGAGTTATGTGGGAACAGATCTTATGTATAGTAGTAAAAAGGTTTGACTTTATTTAATTTCTGGCGTTTTAATCTGAAAGAATTCAATTTTAAATTTGCCGCTTTATATAAAAAGGTAAGATTCATTTGACGGACATAAATAATTTGCTTGTCAAATGACAGCCATCTCATAAATTCAAAGTTGAAAATACAACGTTTAACAACTGTCAAAATGAACAAATCTCAAAATGAACAAATGTCAAAATATGACACCTGTCAGAATGTAACAAATGTCAAAATGTCACACGTATCGTACTTTTCTTTATTTATTACAAAGATCTAACCTAACCTAAAGCTAATCTTTTTTTTTGGCTGGTGGAAATGCTTTATGCACATCGGGTAAAGGTTCTTCCCTTCCCCGATAGTGTGATACTACCCCTTACGGCTACTATTTTATTATGAGGACAGTTTTATTATTTAAGTTTTCATTATCATAGAGAGAGAGAGAAAAAGAATGAATGCTTGTACACGTGAACTATTAACATAGATTTCAATTTTTTATTTTACAAGAAACTTTAAAGAAACATTTAAAATTCTCTATTTTCATAGTACATTTTAAGGTTGATTGTGACTTTGCATTTTCCAAGAACAAATTGTAATGCAATGTACGAATGAACTATTTTTGTAACTGAAAATTTTTGAAAAAATATGATATCAATATCTGCCACACGTCGAGAGTCTGGTCACAGGTTTTTGTGGAGGTTTTTACCCAAGTATGAATATCAGACCTATAATTTTCCTTCACTGCAGATCAATAAATAATAAAATCTGCTGTTGCCCGTCCCGGAAACGGGGCCTGTCCGCCGTGACTATTCGCGAAGATCAAGCGTCAGTAGATGTTGCCCTAAAAGGGTGAAATCCCCAGAAACTAGGCAACTTTTAATGCATTTAACTAACCTCTGTGACAAGCAGTTGATAAACGTCAACAACAGCTGCAGCCAATTGAAAATTAACACTGACAGCTTTTTTAATTTTCAAGCCAATCGCCAATCAACTTTTTATTTATCTCCCTATCAGTAGTTCAAGTAGATGTCGCCCACTCCGTGATTTTCGCGAATTAATTAATAATTTGTCATGTTATAAATATACTTAAATTATATACTCATTGGGCTGCTTAAAAATGTAGATTTGAATATTAAGAGCGAAGCTCGGTGACCAGATATTTATGTATTGTATTAGTGGACTAAAAAACGGGAAAAAAGTCGCTTCCTTCTTCAATATTTTTTTTAATTTATAACTCAATGGGACCTTCACAGATCGATAGGATAGGTCCGTGGGCACCCGAAATGGCTAATTACTTTTTCACACATACATAGCGATATCTCCGAAACTAATGGAGATAATTACGAACTTTTTTTTTAATCGATAGGGGAGAGATGACCGCAGATAACTGAGTTAACTACAGTTTTGAAAAATTTTTTGTTGTTTTGTTGTTGAAGTAGGCAAAACTTCAAATTAAACTTTTTATGTAGTACTTTTTTAGGCAAGCAAGAAACTTTTTTGCTTTGAGGATTTTTGCCATACTATCAGCGAATAAAATGAAGGTAAGATATTAAGGAAGTTTTTACAAAAAACCGCAGTACGCTACAATGCGTTGTTTTCAAGTTATTGTTGCCTAAAGATCAGGCCGGGCGCTACATCAAGACACAACGGAATAATACTCTCTGTCCTCTGTGCCTACAATCTACTTGTTATTAAGCCATATTTATATAAAAATATACTAATTATTGAAATAATAATAATAGAGCTTACATCAGAAATGTCCCAATTCGATATTTGAATCTGAAAACATTTCGGGTTCGGGAGTAGAAATACGTAAATTGTTACTGCATTTTTCATACTTGCACTCACTACAACATTTTAATCCTTGAGCTAGACAGCTACACCGACTGTTATTGCAGTTTTTATCGGAACATTTTATAGCTAAAGTTTTTCTTATACAATCAGGTATCGGTTCTTGAGAGGAAAATGTTGCTTTCCAGATGCTTTCTTCAAATGTCCAACCATGGCCAGTTGTTGATACGGAAATATTGTTATCTCTAAAGTGTTATTAAAATCTGACCAGCTTAAAAATACATTATCCTTCTTGAAACTTCGTAGAAGTCTCCATATCAAATTAATTCTTATTAAACGTTCATCGTTTAGTCGATCTAGTTGGACTAATTTTAATTCAGAAGGTTCTGGACGTTTTGCAGGCTTTGAATATTTTAATATGTTTTGAAATGTAAAGATTGTTATTTTAAAGAATATTCTCCACCCCAGGGAAGCTTCTCATTAACAAGACTACGAGAACTGGACTGTTTTTGAAAAACTGCTGCTGCCATACAATGCGTAGTATTTTTTACATCAATGTGTCTTCGTGTAGATCAAAATTATCAATACCATATATATATAATTGCATTGTAAGTCATCAACCATATTAATTCCGGGCGGAATATACACAGGCCCAGCAGAGATAGGGCAAATAGGATTAGGGCTGTAGTTTATCAATTAGTACGGTCAAAATTTTTTAGATATTTTATCTCCGGTGGTTTAAATTATAGCTATAATGATATATGACAATTAACAACCACCCTAGCAAAGGAAAACGTCTCTGCTGGGCCTGTGTATATTCCGCCCGGAATTAATATGGTTTATGACTCTTGCAATGTAATTATATCCATGGTGGTATTGATGATTTTGATCTAAACGAGGACACCATTGATGGAAAAAATACTACGCATTGTATGGCAGCAGTAGTTTTTCAAGAACAGTCCAGTTCTCGTAGTCTTGTTAATGAGAAGATTTCCTGGGGTGGAGAATATTCTTTAAAATTATCTGACAATCTGACTTTACATTTCAAAACATATTAAAATATTCAAAACCTGCAGAAAGTCCAGAATCTTCTGAATTAAAATTAGTCCAACTAGATCGACTAAACGATGAACGTTTAATAAGAATTAATTTGATATGGAGTCTTTTACGAAGTTTCAAGAAGGATAATGTATTTTTAAGCGGGTCAGATTTTAATAACACTTTAGAGATAACAATATTTCCGTATCAGCAACTGGCCATGGTTGGACATTTGAAGAAAACATCTGGAAAGCAACATTTTCCTCTCAAGAACCTGTACCCGATTGTATAAGAAAAACTTTAGCTATAAAATGATTCAGAAATCGAATTGGGACATTTTTTTTTTTACTTCTGTGTCAACGGCATCGACTACTATGGCCATTAGCCTCGTGTTCTGTGTAGGCTTTGTTACTGTTTCCCAGCGCCACTTTAGGAACAGCACTGTTAATTAGAATCACACCTGGTATATGAACCCACAACCCTTGGATTATGAGTCCAGTGCTCTACCGCTGAGCCACCCACCTCCTTGTGTAAGCTCTATTATTACTATTTTAATAATTAGTATATTTTTATATAAATATGGCTTAATAACAAGTAGATTGTAGGCACAGAGGACAGAGAGTATTATTCCGTTGTGTCTTGATGTAACGCCCGGCCTGATACTCATCTTTAGGCAACAATAACATGAAAACAAAGCGTTGTAGCGTACTGCGGTTTTTTGTAAAAACTTCCTTAATATCTTACCTTCAATTTATTCGCTGATAGTATGGCAAAAATCCTCAAAGTAAAAAATTTTCTCGCTTACCTAAAAAAGTACGACATAAAAAGTATAATTTGAAGTTTGTAGTTAACTCAGTTATCTGCGGTCATCCCTCCCCTATCGATTTTTCTAAAAGTTCGTAATTATCTCCATTAGATTCGGAGATATCGCGATGTATGTGTGAAAAAGTGTTAAAACTGAATTTTGGCAGATTACTGACATTTTTCAGTACAAAAATTGCCTGACCTACAAAAAAATGTTGTAATTGGCCATTTTGGATGACCACGGACCTATTCTATCGATCTACGAAGGTCCCATTTAGTTATAACTTAAACAAAAAATTTTCAACAATTTTGTGTCTTTTTCAGTCCACTATATGCTAAAAGGACTATTGGCACTGAATAATCATTATTCACTACTTTTTGTCACATTTCTGTCATATTTCCATTGGTAACATGTCATTTTATTATTTTAACAGTAGGCTACGCGCTGTCACTTAAAAATCAAATTACTTATTTATTTAAAACGTCACGTTTTAATTGTTAAGAATTGATTAATTTAAAAAAAATGGATTCAGAAAATGAAATGTTATTAACTCTGCCGGAGGTGAAAGAAGCTGCGGAGGTTGTATCGTTAATTTTATTGCCAGAAAAATCAAGAAAGTTATATATAACTGCATATAAATCGTTTTTGTACTGAGAAAAGAAAAACACTTCAAATCGTTCTCGGAATCAGTTTTTTTAATTTACTCTACATTGTGGTCCCATTATTCGATGCTAAGAAGTACAATTAAGAAACAGGAGTTTATATGTATAATAAAGGTGGTATTATTAATGCAAAAAGTGATTTGCTATTTATAGGGCCATTTCCACCGCTTGGTTTAAGTTTGCTTACATATTTAAATTTTCTTAAACAGCTAATTTATGTCCCACCGACGTTTAAGGAATACTTATATCGTCTAAAGCAAACTTAAATTTAAGCCTTCAGTTTCGTTGGCTTAACATTTAAGATGATCTTAAGTTTTCGTTAATTAGAGTCCAGAGAATAAATGTGATATAATATTAATAATTCGAGAAAAAATTTAATTAATAATTATTTTTCTACATTGTAATTAGGTAATTGAAAAAATTCTTTTTCGACTGAAAATCCTTATGTGTGTTCGGAGAGAAAGCATTGAATTCGTTGCATATTTTGATCCAATACTGATTTTTTAAATCAAAATTTCAAGAAACTGAAATTAAAGTTTGGTTATAAGGGAAAAAGTTTGATAATTTCTTTTTTATTTATAATATACATATATTAAATGTCTTACAAAGGTTCCCAAACTTTTTTGTCTCGTGGACCACTTTCAAAGTTTTACTATTTTCGGTAGACCCCCTGCTGCTACATTTCTACTGTATTCCCAAAACTCCTAAAAAATATCCCCCCAAATTGGGGAGTTAAGAAGAAAAAAAAAGTAGCACATTTTCTTGTGTCCTATTTATTAAAATAATACTTGTGGTTATATAAAATTATAAACATTTATTATTACAAACAATCAACAATGAACTCTGAAATGTAAATCAACAATAAAAAATAGTCATACTTAAAAAAAAAATTTTGTTCTTTATTATGAAAACCAGAAAATTTTTCGTGGACCCCCCCTTACAACTTGTGAACCCCTGTTTTCTTTTCACGTCTACGTGGACCCCCGTGTGGTCTCCTATGGACCCCTGGGGGTCCACCTGGACCACTTTGAGAGTCTAAAGGTATACACAAAAGTCTTTAAATACAAATTACAACACAATAAATAAAAGGACACAAGCAAACGAAAACGTCGCCAAACCTAAACAACAATAAAATCAAAAATCAACGAATGCCACATGCGCAGAACGAAAATACTTAAACTACCAGAACGGTAAATGTACAAGTCAAAGGATTGGTAATAATAAATTACCTAAATGGACAAGCAATAATAAGCAGTCGTGGACAAAGTATATTATTATATTCGCATATAATGGCTATTATAAGCTCGTCGAATAATATACTATTTCTATAAAATAAAGTTGTAACCAGATTTTTAATTAACCATATAGAACCACACAAGCGGCCAACTCAAAGAAATACGGCAACATCAGTGGATATAAAGATATTATTATGTCAATTAATTTATATACTTACTTCTTATACTTGGGCACTTAAGGTAGTAAGTACTATATAATAAGATAATGAACCAGTATAATTTAATAAAAATAATTTTCCTTTATCATTGATTCTTATGAGAAATCGCTTCATATTACAAGTGGTATTAACGAAAGAATATAATGTTTCGAAGATTTTGGTTAATCACAAATCGAGCTTCAGATGTTAATTACATCTGGCAACGCCGTCAAAGAGGTTATGACGCGCGCGAAATTGTAACGTATATCTATGATACCGTTATTTTTCGCCCATCTCTAGTGTCAAATGTGACCAGGGCCGGCCTAAGAGCAAAATGTGTGTGCAAGAATGAGTTTTGGCGCCCCTTACAGTGAAAATGGGTGTAAAAAACCCCCCAAAAAATGTTTGTGCTATAAAACGAATTTGTCAGAGCTTAATAATTATTAAATTTGGCACAATCATTGTGCTCTGTAAAAACAATGAAGAACCAGTTTAGAACCAGTTGAACAGAAGTTATGAACATATTCAAATGGCTAATTTGCATTAAAAATAATAGTCCAATAAACTAAGGTGCCAACCCGGGCATCAGGTCTGTCCGGCACGATTTTTTTTTAATTTGCAGGTATTCATGGGTACATTCACCCCCGAAAATCTCAGCTGTCTGAAATTTGTGGAAGAGCGGGAAAATGGCCCATTGGTCTCAAAAATGTGTTTTTTTTTCGCCTATTTTCGCCGATATTTCCGAAAATATGACACTTAGGGAATTTTTGTTTGGACGAAAATGAAGATCAGTTCATTACCTACAAAAATGATCCCAATCATTTTTGTCAAAAATATTATACTTTTCGACATAACCGGCTCCAAAACACACCCCCATCTTTAGCTCCAGCCCTGCATTTAAAGGAATGACACTCCCAAGCGGATTACAAATTTTTCAATAAATCACATAAAAAGTAATATTTTTTCATGATTCAAAGTTCAGATGAAAGAAGGAACCTTTAGCTATAATATCATGTTACTTTTTCCTTTTATCTATTTCTCTGAATTATTGAAAAACCGGGCCAAAGTTTGTTTTTACTCGATATTTTTACCCTCCTATAAATTTATTCATATTTTTTTATCAAGACTAATTTCACCAAATCCTTTTGGATAATGGGGCTTTGCAAGGTGTTAAATATATTCAGAAAGATTCAATAAATTATTTTTGTGTATTTTCATAAACAATATGTTTTTTTAGGACGTTTTTTTTGGATTTCCGGAGTTTTCGAAAATGCTCGGGTCTATCGGGAATTAATAGATAATCAAGGACCATATCGGTTTTCAACGCACGTCATTAGCAAGCTTAGCTTGTCTCCTTGTCGATGGCATTTTTCTTTTTTTTCATATTTTTTAGTTTTCCGGAAAATTGAGAAAATTCTTTTTGGTTTTCCGGAAAATTGAGAAAATTCTCACCCCTGTGTGATATTGCTTCTTCTTTTTAACTTTAACGGGACTCGTATCATATTTGTCACTTTCGAAGTGTCAAAACAATTCGAAAATTGCCATTTTCATAGGTGGGCCACGTTGACTGCCTCAAAGGATGCCGCTACGTTGGCGAGGCTCAAAGTTTTTTTGGTAGCAACAAAGGCGTCGCTTTACAGCTGTTAAATTGGGGCTACTATATGTATTACACGAACTATACAAACACTAATGATACTGAACGCTTTTAGAAAACATAAAAAGTTCAGAAAATAGCTTTTGCCGATCGACGATTGAGAGCGCTGCTTGAAGCTGTTTAAGCGCGAAGAGAATTTTTACATTATATGTCAGTGGATGAAACATGGGTCCATCTGTACTCTGTACTGAGTTAAATCAGCAGTGAGTGCACAGCAACTGGCAAAATCCGCTGGCAAGGTTTCAGACTCCTCATTTTAAGATACGCACGGTATTTTATTCATCTATTACCTTGAGAAAGGAGGAACCATCAATAACGAGTATTAAATGGCGTTATTGGTGCGTTTGAAAAACTGTCTATTAGAGTTGAATCTGCAAATTGATAGCCGAGGCTAGCAAGCAGGCGAGACCATAGACAGTTTTTCGCCGAGGCGCATATTAGGGAATCTGAGGCCTTCTAGGAAGCGTTTTAAAGATGCTCTATACAACTCGGGAACATCCACCTAAAAAACATGAAATCCTATGTAAAATGACCTGCCGGATTCGACTTTTTTGTTCGCCCTTTGATCCAGAATTGCGAAATGTGTCAAAACATGAGAGAGTCGAGAAAACTTTTTTATCTTTAGAGATAGTTAACTACTATAAGCGAGAAAAATGTTGCCAATACAGCAAGGAAACTTTTTTACTTTAACTTTTTTACTTTAACTTTTTTTTCATACGACGTTTAGTTTGAGTTGTGTACTATTTTAACACCGAACGAAATTGAATCGGCGCGTTGCATCTCTTGGCTTTATCACTGTGAGTGCGAATAAAGCGATCAGTGTGTCAAAGAGAGTAAACACCATAGTCTTCTTGATACGCTCAACAAAGATGACGCGCATTACAATATTAATATGACACTATAGGGGGTATAGGGCGATTTATGAGATTGAGAAATGATAGGAACAATAATAATAATTTTTTTACAAGCATAAAACACAATATTATTATTATTTAATTAAAATATTTATTTTACAATGCATTTTCCCTCACACTGGAAACTTATATTGCATCTTACATTTGCTTTCAGGCATTTGCACTTGTTACCACAGTTAAGTAATTTTTAAAAATATTATTTTGAGAAAAGGAAATAAATCTGAATTTTATAAGGCTGTGTTAAGAGAAATTAAAGATATACCTGTTGAGCCATCCTGCATACCAATAGAAGAAAGCGACATTTTTAACACAGCTTATATAAAAAATATGATGGCACTTATTCAGCTGTATCAAAATTTTAATAGCAGAAAATTTCGAGAATTATTTTTAAAATACGTGTCTTTACTATTAAAGTTAAAGCCTTAGATATGTGGTACAATAGTATCTACGCATTGGTGGTCGTTACGATTTTGAACAAAGCTTAAAGCAAACAGAAAGATATATAAGATCGAAAAATTGTCATTTTGAAACATGCGAAATACGAATCAAATTGAAATTGTATTGGCAGGAATGTCAGAAGATAATCAAAGAACAATAAAATGCACAAAAATTGAGTCGAAAGTGGTTGAAGAGTTACAGTTTACTATGGGTACGAGGAACCTGATACTAGAATATTTGCAATTATTAATTTTTTACAGACATGTTTAAAGTATTTGTTATTTACTCATTGGACACAGATGTTTTTATTTTATCAACGTTTTTCTCGGTTACCTTAGATGTCGAAATTTGGATGGAAAGAGAAAAGAAATTTAACCCATGTTTCTCAATCATTAAAGCACTAGCAAACTTGAAGCATCTGGATGTTAAAATATTAGCAGACAATTTCTTGTCAATATATTGTTTATCAGTTAGCTTTCTGTTTAAAAAAGGCAATAAAAGAGCCCTAAAAATAGTGTTGTCTCAAGAACCAGATGAGATGAATATTTTGGACCCATAATACTATTATATATATATTGAAATGGAATTTAATATTTTAAAATGAAATGGAAATTTAACATTATCAAAATTATAATATTTAGGTAAAATTAAATTATAAATTGAAGAAAATAAATACCCAGACCCAATTCGATATTTCTTCTTAAAATTATGTTGTCAGCTAAAATAAAATGAACGTCACCTAAAAATAAAGAAACCATATTATTAAAATACAATTTAGAAAAATAAACAAAATAGTATTTTATAGATAAAGAGAAACGTTAAAGGTGAACTTACCTAAGGGATTGATTTAATGTGAGATCCTTATTATTAAAAAAATCCTCTTAAGAACTCTGATAGTAACCTAAAAAATTAAAATCAAAATTAAATAATATTCAAAATTCAAAATTTTATTAACATTTTAATTTGGGACAATCTTTATAACAAAATATAATCATAGGACGATCTGTATAGCAAAATTAAATAAGGGTTGTGACAACTATTTAAAATGAAATGACAGCATACCAACTTTAGGAACTAAATTATAAATTGATAAAATGTAGAAAATTGAATACCAGAATATAAAGGGAAAGTATCTTAATTGTTATAATTAAAATTATGAAATTCAAAACACATAAAATCGATAATAAAGTATAATAGTATCAAAATTTTGAAATAATTTGAGAATTTCTGCATGACGTAAAAAGGTAACATAGCAACAGAAAAAAAAAGAAGGTAGTTAGTTGATAGAAAGTTGATAGGAGGGTAGAGTTTTTCTTGAAAAAAAAAATTAAGAAGATTTTTGAATTTAAAAAGTTTAAAGGAAGTTAGTTTTTAAAAGAAATAGTAGAAGGAGTTTGGTAGAAAAATTTAAGAATATAAATTTTGAAAAGTTAAAAAATTTATTAAGGAGAAGTTACAAATTTTGGAAGAAGTACATTTATATTCTGGGAGGACAATTATTACGGCGAATTGTTTATGAATAATAAGTGGTTAGTATTAATAATACTTAAACAACTTACCTGGAAGTTATTTGGTTTGTTGTGGATATCATCTGGATATTAATTTCGTAAAAAAAACAACAGAAAGTGGAAACATCACATAACTAAAAATCTAGTTATAACACATCACTGTTTGTACGAGAAAGGAGAAGGAATAAGGACATTCAAAAGGTATCAATTCATTATAATCAATTATAACATACTGCAGACCAGAAACAAATAGTGTGGTATGCATTTGTGGGGTTAAGATTGACATCTTCATCACTGTTTAGTATTTCGGGTGTGCCAACCTTAGTTAAGTTAAAATTTATTGCGCCAAATTTGAATTTTCTAGATATAAGATATCATTGAGTGTGTGTGGGCGTGAAAGTCATTATAGTAAATAGTCTGATTTGTGTATATAAATTTTTCTTTGAATCGCTATTAAAATAAAATCATTCTAAATTTTGAAACAACAACATTTTATTTTGTGCCAAATACAGAGACTATCAGTAGTTATCACAATTAAAGAATCCCTGAGATTGGAAGATTAACAGATATAAAATTGAGCACAGTCGTGGTGGTATAAAAAAAATTTATTAAAATTAAAGAGCAAATTAAAATTATAGAATATTATTTAATATTCTAAATTAAAATAATAGTCAAATAAATTTATTAATAAAATTTTATTTAATTAAAAGTTACGATTTTTTAAATATAACAATATATACTATTATACTGGTAGGTAAATAAGGTTTTAATAATGACCTTTTGTTAGGGATTTGTCGCCGACAGAGGATTCTTTTATTTTTCATGTGAGAAGGGCATTTTTACAATGCGCCGTTTTCAAAACGACATATATGTTAAAGCCAGATCTGCCAGAAATTCTAATGTTTGGTTACGAACGCAAAGACAATAATTGTATAGTTCCAAAATTAAAGTCCAAAGAAGCAAAACTTACATTTTTAAAAATTACTCCATTTTACAAATGTAAATTATTTAACTGTGGTAACAAGTGCAAATGCCTGAAAGTAAATGTAAGATGCAATATAAGTTTTCAGTGTGAGGGAAAATGCATTGTAAAATAAATATTTTAATTAAATAATAATAATATTGTGTTTTATACTTGTAAAGAAATTATTATTATTATTCCTATCATTTCTCAATCTCATACATCGCACTATACCCCCTATAGTGTCATATTAATATTGTAATGCGCGTCCTCTTTGTTGCGCGTATGAAGAAGGCTATGGTGTTTACTCTCTTTGACACACTGATCGCTTTATTCGCACCCACAGTGATAAAGCCAAGACATGCAACGCGCCGATTCAATTTCGTTCGGTTTTGAAAAAGTACACAACCCAAACTAAACGTCGTATGAAAAAAAAGTTAAAATAAAAAAGTTTCCTTGCTGTCTTGGCAACATTTTTCTCGCTTATAGTAGTTAATTATCTCTAAAGATAAAAAAGTTTTCTCGACTCACCATTTTACTCTGCAAAATGACGATATTTTGTGTCATCTAGCGAAAAAAAATGACGTAGCTTTTATTTGACGTTCTACATTTTTTATTGTTATGACACTATGTCAAGGAAGTACTGAAAAATATCATATCCAAAATTCATAACGATCGGACACCAATTAACAAAGTTAAGCACTAGTCTGCAATAAATATTATTTTAAGGAAAATTTGCAGTTTTTTCAAAAATGTCATGTTTTGACACATTTCGCAATTCCGGATCAAAGGGCGAACAAAAAATTCGAATCCGGCAGGTCATTTTACATAGGATTTCATGTTTTTTAGGTGGATGTTCGCGAGTTGTATAGAGGTGGTAGAATTCAGCACCACAGATTCCCAACTAATATTGCTTTTTTTCGTCTACAAAAACGTACTAATTTCCGAAAGAAAAATCGACCATTTTTGAAGGCAAGCATTTTTCGTCCGCAAACAGTTTTCGTCCGCTGTGGTCACTAGGATACGGCACGGTGCGTTTGAGGACGAAAAGTAGTTGCCTTCAAAAATAGTTGACTTTTCAAGAGGTCGACGAAAAAGTTATTTTCTTATTAGTCATCCTACGAACTTATAGAGTGACCGTTTATTTACCCAGAAAGTACTCTTGAAATTAATAAGAAACAGAATATTTTATAAATAAATTGTTTGTTAAAAAAACAGACAAGATGACCATTCAATAAATGATATTATGCTAACGGTCATGTTTTTACTTCGAACATAACTGTGTTTATTTTTTACTTAATAAGCATTTTATTCACAAGAATAAAAATCGTCTATGCATTCCACAGCTTTTGTCTCAACTTGAATCGTTATTTTAAAATCTCTCACAACTAATTAATAATTACGTTGATTACACAAAAATCACTTGTTGACTATAATTTTCATCTCAAAGAATTGATTAATTTACCCACATTGTATGGGATGATCTTTATCTTAATTTGTCAGAATTTAAATTAAGGATATGCAAGTGAGTCGCGTCCTCAAGGCTTATTACTGGTTATTATAAATTTGCAATGGTAAGTAAATTATTAATACCAACTCAACTAATTTAGTAGTTTACATTTCTCGAGATAAATTATTCATTTTGTTCACACCTTTATTACAGTGTATCGTTCGGTTTTTGTATACGAAGAATTGAGGTTTACAGTCTCATTTCGATGCCGGATTTATGTCTGTTTTTTTGTACTTTACCCAGAAGATATGTACCTAGTAAAGTTAGTTACTAGGCAAGTCAAATTGGATTTTCTATTAGAACAATAAAATAGGCGGGTACGGAACGCCCGGTAATTTTAATTGATTGGTTCGCTGTCTTGGGTGCACCCGAACTGCGCCATGAATCCATTTAATGGACTGAAAAACAGGAAAAAAGTCGCTTCCTTCTTGAATAATTTTTTTTTAAGTTATAACTAAATGGGACCTTCACAGATCGATATGATATGTCCCTGATCACCCGAAATGGCCAATTACGACATTTTTTTGTAGGTCAGACAATTTTTGTACTGCAAAATGGCATCAATCTGTCAAAAATCAGTTTTCATACTTTTTCACACATACATCGCGATATCTCCGAAACTAATGGAGATAATTACAAACTTTTTTTTAATCGATAGGAGAGAGATGGCCGCTGATACCTGAGTTTTTGAGAAATTTTTTGTTTTGTCGTTGAAGTAGGCAAAACTTCAAATTATACTTTTTATGCAGTACTTTTTTAGGTAAGTGAGAAACTTTTTTGCTTTGAGGATTTTTGCCATACTCTCAACGAATAAAATGAAGGTATGATATTAAGGAAGTTTTTACAAAAAACCGCAGTACGTTACGACCTGTAGTTTTTGAAATATTGCAAATTAAATATCCGAGTTTTTCTATCCAAGAGTCGGTTCCGTTGGTCTTCGATCTGTAAATCCTCAGTTGCTTACAGTTAGTACTCATTGTTGTATGTGAGTGTAGTTCGAATGATATTAATTGTTTTGTGATTTTATACTTTGTTGAATAATTTGAATTAAAGAAGTTTTTGGAATCCTATTAAACGAAATAAAATATGTACTTTTAATAGAAACGTAAATAAGTCGAAAAATTTGCCGAAGAAAAATATTATCGGATCAGAATGCAGGTTCCGCAGAATTATTTGTGGAGCTCGGTTTCAGGAAATGGATCTTGCAAATATATTATCCTATGAATTAACATTGGTTCCATCATCGTTGTTTTATGAAGACGGTTTCATAAGAAAAACAACAAAGTCTGACCTAGCCAAGAAAATATGGACATTTACCACCGTTTTAACGACTTGTCCGGAAGTGGATTCATTTGTTATTGATGGTATGGTATCAATTCAAGAATTACAACCTTCTGCTTTTGTTACCTCCAAAACATATTCGTCACTAAAATTTTAAGAGAAGGACGAAAACATGGCGCAAAACGAATAACGGTGTATTTGATACCATCGTTCGTGATACACGTGCTCTAACGCAAACACTTTTATCAAGAACGAGGCGAGTTGAATGTTGAATTTCAGACATCCTTTAGCGATAGGATGTCGAGCTAGCCTGCTTCTTACTGATGAGGAACAATAATTCCGAAACCGGTCTAAGAATGGCAAGCTCCTTTAATAACAAAATCGAAGTGTTTGGTTTAAAGCCCCGACTTGGTCGGGCACCAAACCACGTCTGGACTTTCGTAATTCGATACCTGGTGAGGCATATAGCCCAAGGAGTAGTTGTTGAAGTCCAGACGCTGGTGCAGTGTAGGACATTAGGACATTTTTAATGTCTTTGTTCTTGGGAACATGTGTCATTTTATTTCACATACTTAGGCAAAACATAGTGGGATGAAAGTGGTTAAATCACGACCATACATTGCGAACTAAATCCTATTGAGTTGGTATGGGCATAAATAAACGCAGAAGTTTCAAGAAAAAATCCAAAAAGTACAACTGGTGGAGTAGATCTGGTGGAAAAAACGGCTCGAAAACAGACTGATTAAATAGAGTAGATCTCCCTGCATGAAATATTCAACCGAGGCAGTGGGGAGTGGGAAATCATCTACCTAAAGTACATGAAAACGGTTTTTCCGACATGTCTCAGCCGGGTTTGATCCCACAAAAAATATACTTACCAAAATTGAAGAGCTTGACAAAACGCGTAAGCTCGTTCCAACCTGGACACGATAGCTCAATTATTTCGCGGAATATTGCGATTTGAAATTGCAAAAATGAAAAAAATTAATTAATTATTTCTCGAGAGGGAGTGGAGTTGGGGTCCTCAATTTTTTCTGAATGAAAGGGTAACAACGAGTATTTTGATGGTTCGGAAGGTGGGGGTGGTGTGGCAAGTAGGGGGATAAATATGGGGGGAAACAAATATTATTGAACATTTTATGCAGGAATGATGGGGGGATCTGACTTCATTGATTGGGGAAAAAATTACTCGATTTCGTCAGTCTGTTTTCGAAAGCCAGATCTGATCCACAGAACAAATTTACTGGTAAAATAAAAAATGCACATTTAATTTTGCGGTTTAGAAAAGATTTAAAACATTCACGCCTATATGGACCAGCAATGTTTAAATGCTTTAAAACTCTCTTAACAATAAAAATAAACTGTAAAGTATGTGAATTATTTTGTTTTTTTTATTAACGTGCGATTTCTCAGCGCAAGAACAACCAAATGCGCAAATCAGTGATCACCCATCCACAGTCTAACCAATGCTCACCAACCTTACCAAAATTAGGTCCTGACATAATTACTTATAATTGAAAATTAATGGTATTTCGAACTTTTTCAATAAAGTTTTCTGTATGGATAATTAAAAGTGGTTTTTCAATCCATACAGAACAGTATTTAAACGAATAAGCCAGTATTAATTAGATAAATAAATAAAACAAATTCTTCTTATGACTTTTCTTTAGGAACCAGCGTGAGCCGTGGAAAAATGTCCAAAAATTGTATAAGTTTGATAAACTTTGATTTAAATTAAAGATATATATTATTATTTATAATTAACAATTTTGCAAAATTAACTTTTCCTAACAGCTCAGTCCAGCTTTCACTGCATATTAACCGGCGCTCAATTTCCTTTAGAATAACTAACAATTTATCTAAACGATATAAAAAAATTAGGTTAACAAGTCAAGTACGGGATTAGCAAGACTTAAAATGTGTCATTAATTTATGACGGTAAGAAATAATTATTACTTTCTTATTCACGCTATCTAATTTCCTCGTATAACATTAAGAGCGGATAATGACTTCCAACTGTACACTAAATACATACATCTTAATGTATCATTGTATACAGAGTGGAAGAAGATAGGATAAAATTTAATATGATAAAGAAAAACATCATTAATTGCGGATGGATCAATAATAACGAAGTAACGTATTCGCTTCACACCGTATAGCCGTTTCAATTCTCGGTGGAATAAAAATCCGCTACTTTTGGAATATCGAAAGGAAATATCGATACTAAACTCAACAATTGTGATACCTGGTCACTCAACAAGTTCGTACTATTGACAAATCTGTATGATTTTTAGGAAGTACTAACCTTCAAATAATAAATGTCAAAGTTTTATGACAATCTGAGGTTTAGCTCAAAAGTTACTGAGGTTTTAGTGACGCTACGTTTGTAATTTTGAAAACAATAAGAAAATCTAAATTTCGTTGATAATGCATCGCTTTTTAATGTGAACAAATACCGTTCAAGCGGAGTCATAAAAAGAAACTACAAGATAGTTTTGGCCAATCATAAGTTGAAGTTGTGTGAAACAGTTGACTTACATCATAACGCGGTGTATTCATCATTTTGTATGAATATCGGATATGGATCCATCACTAAACTCGTTGTCTCTATAAAGGTATAGTCTTTCAACATCATGAGTATGAGCAAGAGAGTCAAAACAAAGATGCATGTATATTAGGAGGTGGTGCCACGGGTGATTTTGCAACAAAATCTGAAAACCTTGTTTGACCGGTATCCTAGTGAATTATAACCACATCCCCAACAAGTCATTCATAAGTTTCAAATATTCCGTGCCCAAGGATGAAGTGAGATAGATATATAAAAGTCCAGAACATGGCAACGAATTTATGCTTCGATGCATGGGCGTACCGTTACAGAGGGAAATGGGATGTGACACAATATATTTATTTTTTTTAACGATTTTAATTTTACCGGTTATATAGGAAATTTAAAATACTAATGAAAATTTTATTTAATCAAATTCATCATTTCCTTGCAAATGTGTCGATGTTGTTTTTATCAGGCTGTTCGACTATCAGGCTATTCGGGATTGAGGTAGGAATAGGGAACTAACTACAAATTAAACACTGATGAATTATTAGTTGTATCATCCTGAAATAAAAAAAAATAATGTTGGTATAGTAGGAACCTTCTAAGTTTAGATAAATCCTGAAAAATATATAAACTGTTTTAATCTTATCGAACCTATAACAGAAAAAAATTAGTTAGTAAATATCAACTAACGAAAACGTTGGCAGAAGTAACAAATTTCTACATCTACTATTTTTTTGTGAGGCACGCCTCGTTTTATTTTATTTTTTCTCCACTACGCTACATTAAAATTATATACATTCATAATCCACGAAGCAGGCGAGAAGGCATTCACAGTGAAACGACATACAAATCGAATCAAATAAGTAATTAGTTAAAACTACAATTACAGAACACAAAAATTTTCAATAAAAGTTAAGGTTCATGGGAAATCACTAGAGTTTAAGCAGTCGGTATTATGGAAATGTTTTTGATTGCTTAAAATATTCAACATATTCTCAAAAGATTAGTTTGACCTTTTACATTACATAAAATTAAGCCATAATGTTTAAACAATATTACTGGAAGTACCTTATATTTGAAGTGAAAAATGTTTGTATTCTAGTAAAGCTTCGCAAAAGTATTTTTAAATCTTATAGCCTAAATTTATTAAAAAACAAATAAACATAGGTATATTACCTCGATATTGGTTTAGCATCTGTTTTCAAATATTTCCTTCCACTTGGTTTATATTCAAAGTCATTATCACGGAAATGAAGAACAAATATAATCATTTGTAGGTATGAACTTCACTGCCTCAAATCTTCTCCTTTCAACATTTGCAGGAATCCTAAAAGTCATGTCTTCGTATAACTGTTTAAATGAAAAATATTACCTAAATACTAAGGTAGTTTGACAGAAAAACAAAATGTGATTTAATTTTTAACGCAATATATGAAACTTACATAATTATAAGTCGTTGCAATAAGTTAAAACAATCCTTAATGCATTATTAAAGAATTTATACAGTCGATAAAATACTAAATTCTACGCCCCTGAACTATGTTTATAACCTTAAATATAACTTACTGATGAAATGATAAATCGGGATTTAAATAATCCAGTTTGCGGCATACCACACATTGTTGAACCATATTTGTCTATTCAATCAATTTAAACCAATAAATCAATATGAAAAAGAAAATTTTAATCTAGCACGATATAAAACACATTAGTAAACAAACACCAATGTACTGAACATGGCCGACACAAATATACTAGTACCATTCTAATGGTTTCTCTTCATTCATAAACAACAATGTTTGATAGCGCTTCGTTGCCGCTTCTATCAAATTTTCGCAGAAATGGTGGAAACTTAAATCATGGTAAAGTATCTTTGTCAATATTTATCTAGCAATATAATTTGTTGTGTTATTAGTTTCGAAAATTAGTGTTAACGTAGATGTACAATTATTTTAGCGAAACAAAATATCTCATTTTCCAAGATGTTTAAATAGATTTAGTATTTTGGTAATGACCGAAAAAAATATGATAACTTTGACAACATTAAAACTGATAATATAAATTCAATAACACAGAGTTTAGACTGTTACGTGTTCTTGTCCCCAGCCGAAATGTCAACAAACTCGATCTTATTGTTCTAAATCTATGATTATAACACTTTAGATTAAATTATTTTGAAAACTTTACTGCGCTGAAATAAAATCAATAAAATATTTCACATCTCAGGTACCTGTGGTTTAGAAATTTTATGAACTTTGAACTCATTTGTCTGTAATAAAATAATTTACCTAAACTAGTTTAAACGATGTTTGAATTTTTGTTACTTATGTTACAAAATTGCTAATTTAGTATTTTTTTACGGTCTGGTCAAAATACTTCTTCAAAGACCTTGTTTTAGTTTTCTTAAAAATCAATAAAGTTCTTATTAATAATTCTAACATAAATAAAATCTATTCATTTTACACTCATTGTTAGTAAACCACCGACATAACCTTAAACCAGACGGCTAATACCATATGATAGAAATTTATCAATTACGAGGATGACTGCTGTCCATAAGGCATGCGCATTGTGTTTGTCATATTCACCGACATAACCTTAAAGTCTATGTTCCGACATTGGCGTACCTTAGGTAAAATGATTGGGTCTAGTACGAAATTAAGTGGAATGATGAAAACAATTTAGGATTTAGGTTGGAGTTTTCATTTACTGATTGGAAATAGTATTATTTGTGAGAACAGAATGTTTTTTATTGCAAAATAGTATAGTATAGGTATAAATAGCTGTATCGTTCGAGTAAGACATATAGTATCCTCAATTTATAAGCTTTAAAAGGCGCGCCTCCTTTTTGATACCACCAAAAAAACTTGACCCTTTAAGCGTAAGTAAAAATTGCATCTAAATAATTGTATTTTTGAGTTCTTTTTGTGAAAAGATAGATTGGAATTTCAATTTTCCTTACGGCTCCTACATAGAAATCATGCAAAAGCCTGTCCTTGTTTGAAAGGAATAATTGAAATACAAGTAAACAGAATTGAGACGAGCACAACTTTGAAGCGACACCACCGGTATTAAGTTGAACCTTCATGAAAAGCATAATTTTGTTTGTTTACCTGCAAGTCGAACGTGTGTTTTGATTTTGTGATTCGTGTATTTTGCTGTTATTTGTTAGTTAAAAGTTAAAAATGCCCAATAAAAATAATACAAACTATTGCGTTTATGGGTATACCTCTAGGAAATCTAAAAATCCGGAATTACACTTCCATTATGATCCACCCAAGAAGCAACAAAAAAGGTGTCATCGAGGAAGTTGATCGTCGTAAATTCCGGGAAAAGTGTAATCAATTTTAAATCTGAAGATTATATTACAAAATCAGGTAAGATAAAGATTAGCATTTCTGAGATTATTTCTTGATTACTACTGAAATGTTTTTAGGAATTATTTCAAACAAAATAGCACCCAAGTAGTGCAAAAAGTGTGTGCCATCACATCATTTGCCCAGTAAGCCACTTGATATTAAAACCATTAAATGTGCAAGGAATGATGGTTAGTTAGAAGACAGCAAAGTGTTGCCTATAAACTAAGTAAACTTGTCCTTACAAACTGTCGAAACTGTGTACAGTTGTACTTTTATATATGTAAACTTAAAATCTAATTAGGTGTGCACATCATTACTGATATTTCAACTTATCATTTTTCTAAAGGTAATATTCAGTAAAATAAAACCTTTGTCACATCATAATTTTAAAAATACCATTATTATGTTCCCCTCTTGTACAACACCTGTTTTCAATAATTATACAGTTACAATTAGTAATTAATTATTATAATAAAATGTTAAATACTACTAAAACTGAATAATCAAAGTTAGCTTTGAACTTATGTTAAAATAAAGGATTAAAAAATATATATTTTGTGTTTATTTTGAAAAAAACAAAGTAGATAAACGAAACAAAAAGTTTTGCAACAGATACATTTGATGGCCTATGAAGTGTTTTAAGCCAAGAAAAAAATTTCTTAATTTTTTATATTTTAATTTGATATTGATTTAAAAAAATAATTTTGAAACAAGGAATAGGATAATATTTTACCATAAATCAATCAAAAGTAGGTTCTTAGAAATCATTTTTTATTTAAATCACTTTTACAATTACAATTATTATCCTGAAAAAATTGAAATAAAATTTATCAGCAGAAAACTGTTGTATGTTTCTTTGGCATATGATTTAGCTCCCTTCCATCATTCTATATTAGTAGAGGTGAAGATGATAATACCTCTAGGCTATATTCATCCTGAAACACAAAAAAAGCACACAGAAACAGAAGTAAACAATAAATTTCTGAAAAACGTAAGATATGCTAAATAAATAACCTCAATTTTAGAATAACGACACAAAAAACAGGTTCAATTGAGTCTAAATACTTACATGTACAGGTATACTATGGTAATTTACAAATCAAAAACCTCAAACAATCACAAAAAGTCTTAAAATACTGCAAATAAACCATTCACTCAGTATAACTGAATGCACTATTTACCAAAAATTACGCGTTTCGTGTGAAAGCTGATCGACGACTGTGGCGCCACCATCGGTAATTATTTGTCTCAATATATATTTCAAAAATATTTCAGGATGAAGGAAGTTTGTATATTTTTTACAAAATAAAAAAAAGAAAATGCTCAAGTCATAAAATTATTTTATTGATTTTGAAACAATATCAGTTTGGTATAATAAGTGTGTGTGAATCAAAGTTGTTGAATAGATGCATGGTATATAACAATTTTATTGTGTGTTTCTTATATTGACTTACCTATGAAACATAACACCTTTGGGATGGTTTGTTGAACGGTTCTTACACCAAAGTACAAAACACTTCATTTTTACAATAAATTCACTATTTCACTATCAAGAATCGGTCAAACACCAAACAAAACAGTGGACGCCTATAAACAAAAAACAATCCTCGAATCGGCAAAGCTCGAGAACCAATTTATTTAAAATTAACTTAAAATTAGCAGGCGGTTAGAATTATTTATTTAAATATAATGATGGGATTTTTTCTCAATTTTAGCTTCAAAAATGATAACAAATGACATTTAAATGGTCAACGTGGCTTTGAAAACGTTAAATTTGTTGTCATTTGTTATCATTTTTGAAGCAAAAAATGATGGCAAAGTCATAATTTATCTACAGCAATTAAGAAAAAAAAATCCCATATAATTATATAGGTACACGCACACACATATGACTTTGCCCGGGACGGAAAGATTGCTTCCTTGGCCTATTCTAATCGCTTGGATACTGAATTTTTTTTTCAAAATGGCTAAGTTATAGAGTGTATACTTCACGGAGACAAATATGAAAATTATTACTTAGTTTGAAAGGAATAAAAATGGTTTCCTTGAGAATTTGCGACATCTATGTTCTAGAAACTTTAAAACACTGCAGAATGAATTTAAAACTAGAGATATATTTTCTACATCCAACCATTGTATTTATCGATTTTCCCCCTCCTGCGAAAAGGTCACTACGTCACAGTCCCTCTACACGTTTAAGTCAACACTACAATAATGTGTTTATTTTTAGGTCCATAAGGTTGTCCGACTATACCTTTATACAGACAACGCTACACAGTAGAGTTAAATCGTCAATCAACTGAGTGGATGGCAACCGGTGATCAAAAACACAAATGCAAAATGATAAGGTTTCGACCTTCGTATTTTGAGATACACATGGTATTTTATTTATCGATTACCTTGAGAAAGGAAGAACCATCAATTGGGATCTGACATGGGGGCGTGGCCTATCCAAGGTGGCGTCAATTAGGGTGTTGCTCTCTTATAAAATATAAAAAATGAGTCTTACGATTGACAAAATTTGCGAAAGGGCTACACCAGACCCTAGAACATTGCAAGTAATAAGTGTTCAAAGGTTTTTGTGTCAAATTTTTCAATCAACAAATTTGTCATTTGCTTTTATATTTGCCTTTTTATATACTAGTAACCAATAACAATAAATTGGCAAAGGGTAGGAAAGCGTCATTTTTTTAGTTTTCTGAGAGAAGTTGTGTAAGGTGGATTTGTATGGCTTTATACCGGGTTGATAAAAATCATGATTTAAAAAACTATATATTTGTTAAAATTTTAATTGATTTTTTTAATGAAACTTCTTCATTCTATTGGGCCTAGAAAGAAATAGGCATCGCATAAATTAATTTCAATTTAAGAATATCCAACACCAAATAAATGTTTATACTATCTCTCTGCACTGTTTATAAGATTACGGATAGAAGAATCAAATTCTAGAGTAACTTGCTCCATTATCAAAACAACGGATCGATATATTTTGTGAGAGACACCTTCTACGTTACAGAGCTACTATGATTTAAATAATATATTCCTACTGGCACTTTTGATATGCGCTACTGTGATGAATTATAACTAACAGTAGATTAACATATACAAATCTGAAGAACAGCTGATATTCTAATCAAATGATTGATATAAAAGAACGGTTGGACGAACAAGTGGAATAAATATGATACTTAACATAATTAAAACATGTTTTTTTATTAATCTAACGCCCATGTGCAATCAAAACAGAAAGTAGTACAAATTAACAAATGTATAAAAAGCAAAGGTGATAAATCTATGTATTAAATTATGTCAGATTTAATAAATTTTTACCGTTAATTATTATTGACGGTTCAAAGTCAGATAATGATTGTATAGTGGCTGCTTCTAAACCATTTCTAGTATTGTATGTTTTATGACAGTATTGGAAATGTCCTTATTCAAAGAGTGCCCTGTATATGTTTTTTGTTTATTTTCGGCAGGTCTCTTAAGATGGTCTTTGGAATTGAAATCGGTAATATAAGAGCGCCATTACATTTAATGCTGTAGGTAACTGTAATAAAAATTAAAAAAAAAATTATTTAATAGTGGTACAAAAAAATTATAAAAAATTAAAAATTAATTTTTATTTTACCCTAATTTTTGGCCCTAGTAATTAAATGTTAAGAAATAAAACTGTAATACAAAAATTAGAAAATCTTTTTCATCAGGAGTTCAAATGGAAAACCTCCGTCTCCCAATAGATCAAAGTCAAAGTCAAAATTGCTTTATTGTTGAAGAATAATTACATTCTTATAAACAAAGCTGTAAAATAGGTATCTAACAAAAAAACAAAGTTTAAAATTCATAAAAGTTATAAAAAAAATAATTTAAAATGAAAGGTCAAATAGAGTCAAAAAAAAAACGTTGAAAATATAAAAACAACAAAAAAGCAATATACAGAACATTAAATAAGAAATGATAAAAAGAAAATAGGCAGAAAATAGACACAAAGTTAGAAACTAATATTAGATATTGATCACAGAAGTATTCATCCAATTTGTAGTAAGCCTTTTCAAGTAATAGTTTTTTAACTTTTTTTAAAAACATTTTTAAAGAATCCACCTTTCTTATACCAATTGGCAGGTGGTTGAACATTTTTTTCCCTGTATACACAATAGAGTTATATACCAAAGTGGAAGAGGGTATATGCAAGGGAAGATAAAGAGTTCGTCGAGTACTGCTGTGGGTAATAATATTACTTACAAAAGACACATATATCTTAGGGCTCTATTCTGTAGAACAAAAACTCTTGTGAATAACTCTGAAGAACCTGTTCCCAAAAGCATATAGCATATGAGATGAGACTCTATCAACGAAAAGTATACACTCCTTGCAATCGATACATCTAAATTGTATGTAACAGTTCTTACTGCAAAACATCCAGAGGAAAGCTTATTGCACAATGTATTATCATATACCTCGAATTTTAATTTATGGTCAATAAATAAACCTAAGAATTTATTTTCTGGTTTTTTACAAATTTGTTGTTGTCCAACTGAAATTATATCTACCCATATCACCACTGAATGAAACAATATTTGTTTTTCATATATTAAGGGATACATAATTTGAATTACACCATTCTTTAATCTTAATAATATCGTTGTTAATCAAATCATAACACTGCTTTAGTATCACTCTCCCAAAGTATCGTTGTATAATCTGCAAATATGGCGAAGAATTAATATTGATAATAATATCATTAATATAGATTAAAAATAAAACCGGTCCCAGAACGGATACTTGAGGAACCCCACAGTGGATAGTAGCAGGCGATGACATTTGCTTATTGAAAAAAACTCTTTGTACTCTGGCGCCAGGAGTAAATCCTGGTAAAATAGCGGATTAGAAACGTCATATGGGCACCTGTCAATAACTCATAATTAGATTTGTGAACTGTTATCGACGTCATATATGTGTATAACAGGATTATTATAAAAATACTTAGGAAAGATGAATTTAACATGAGAACATTTTCAAACAATGATTTTTAACTAGTAAACTAACTCAACTACAATGGTAAAATCGCCTATTTGCAGCTTTTGGGGATCAAGCCCCATCATTTAAATCAATTTATTGCTGGTATAAAAAATGATTTACTTAGACACAGTGAGGTCGAAAGTGACTCGAATCGGTTCTTATAAATAGTATAGCGGATTGTTTTTCGAGAACTTGGCGTGAGCTTAGGTGCGTCAAGCTGATGACCAATACCTGGAATTCAAGTATTTAAATGTTATGGGCATATTGTGCCCATTTTGTGCCAATTTGTGTTGTATGTTGTGAATTTTGTGCCCGTGTGGTTTTTGAGACATTTCGGAAGTTCCATATGGGTTACCAACTTGTCGCTGTGATCCATATATTGAAATTTGAAAATTTTCTTTTTCCAGTAAATTGTGCCCATTTTGTGCCAATTTGTGCCGTATGTTGTGAATTTTGTGCCCGTGTAGTTTTCGAAATAATTAGAGTTTTTACAGTGAGTCACCAACTTGACGCTTTGAAATTTGAAAATTTTCTTTTTCCACTATGGTCTATTTTTATGTATGAGAGAGTAATAAAACAGCATTTCTAATGCAAAACTTAGTACGGTCATTTTAAATATTTTTACGGAATAATCTAAATATTTCCTAAAATTGTCATAAATGTACCTGAGCTAATACAAGTTTTGGGTCTTTTATTGGTCTTTTATAACCATAAGCTGTACAGAACAATAGAAAAAGGTTTGGACAGGCCAAAAGCCCTGTGTATTAAAGATAACATAGCCGTATCTTAAGATTATTTTCAATAAGTACCTATTTGCCAATTTTGTTTTATTTTAATTCCAAGAATTTCTTACAGTAATCGAATTATAAGTAGATAAATCCCTTACCAACAAATTTCACCGAAAATGCGATTGTAGGTTTTCCATTTAGTAAGGAGGTCCAGTTGTATATTCTTGACAGCTTACTAAATGTCGTTTAGTTGCAACATGCAAGGTGCAGTGTGCAGTCTATTGTGAATTCTAGTGTGATCATGGAAAATTTGGAAGTACCGCGTAAACGACAAAAAATCGGTCCTTTAACAGTTAATGAAAAAACATTAATATTTAATTGTTTTAAATCATTTACAGACAAACATTTATGTAAAAGTGTTGATGACACAGTGGAATTAGTTAGTTGTACGCTTGGTGTTGGGAAATCTACGATTTACAGAGTTGTTAAAGAAGAGAAATGTGGCGAGTTTCAAACAGCACGTAAAGCTCCTGGAAAACCAAAATTTCAAATAGAAAATCATTTGAAAGAAAGACTTCGAAGAAAAGTGCATGCGTTCTTCTTTAGAAAAGAATTTCCGACAGTAGACAAAGTTCTTGCCACGGTTCGAGATGATAAGGATTACCCTGAAATGAGTCGAAGCACACTACGGAAACTTTTAAAAGAAATAGGTTTTCTATGGAAAAAGCATTCCAGAAAGTCTATTTTAATAGAAAGAAGCGATATTGTAGTATGGAGAAGAAATTACCTAAGGACTATAAAAGAAATGAGAAACCAAAGAAGAAATATATTTTATTTAGATGAAACATGGATCAACGAGGGACATACACCAAATAAATTTTGGCAAGATGAAACTGTTACAAGTCGAAGACAGGCTTTTTTAAATAATTTATCTACTGGTTTAAATCCACCATCAGGAAAGGGGCGCAAACGGTTTTGTTAAAGGTGATTTATTGACTTTTGAATCTACTCGTACCGGTGACTACCATGAGGACATGAATGCTGATGTCTTTAAAGAGTGGTTCGAACAAATGATAGATCTTCTTCCTCAGAACTGTATAATAGTAATGGATAATGCAAGTTATCACTCGAGACTTACAGAAAAAATGCCCACAACCAAGTGGTTAAAAAAAGATTTACAGAATTGGCTAAATTCAAAGAATATTAAGTTCCATCCCGGTTCTGTGAGAAGAGAACTGTATCATTTGTGTTCCCTTTATAAAGAGAAATTAAAAAAATATGAAATTGATGAAATTGCAAAAAATCGTGGGATGACGGTGGTTAGATCACCACCATATCATTGCGAAGTAAACCCGATTAAACTGATATGGGCACAGATAAAGGAAGAAGTTTCAAGAAAAAATAATTCTTTTAAAATGAGTGATGTTAAACAGTTGTTTTTGGAGGCTGTAAATAATGTGAAGCCTGAAAACTGGGAAAAGGCAGTAAATCATACGATTAAAGAAGAAGAGAAAATGTGGAAGTTGGACAATATTACTGATGAAATGATCGAGCCACTCATTGTAAATATTGGTTGCGACAGTTCATCTTCTGATTTCGATTCTGATTTGGATTTGTAGGTAAAAAGTAGTTTTTATATTAAAATTATTATTTATGAACGTAACGTTGTTTAAAAGTCAAAGTTAAAACCCTTATACCTACATAACCCGTTTGACACAATGTTCTTAACATACCTTGTGGAAAAATAAAATATTTTAGAAAAAATTGCACTTTTTTACCTTCAGCTGCTTAGAAGTTATAAGCAGGTTAATTAGGTGAAAATATAAGTGTACACCCGATATATTTATTATATTTATACAAAGGTTATTTCATACGAAAATACTCGAGGTATAACTTCACAAAATATGGATTACGAACGCTTTATTATTTTAATACTCTCTCATACATAAAAATAGACTATAGATTGTGCTGAATTTGTGCTGTATGTAATGAATTTTGTGCCTGTTCAGTTTTCGAGATATTTCGAGTTTTTCGGATGCTTAGTGTGGTGTTTGTTGTAAGTTCTTTTCCAACAGTAGACCTAAAAGTAAGTAAAAATCCAAATTCTGAGTAAGATAAAAAACAGATGTCGATATTGTCAGGTCCCTTGTTCTGTGCATAAAAAACGGACAGAACGTTTACACAACTTTAACGAAATATCTCAAAAACCATACGGACACAAAATTCACAATATACGACACAAATTGGCACTAAATGGGCACAATTTAGTGGAAAAAGAAAATTTCCAAATTTCAATATATGGGTCACAGCGTCAAGTTGGTGACCCATATGGAACTTCCGAAATATCTCAAAAACCACACGGGCACAAAATTCACAACATACGGCACAAATTGGCACAAAATGGGCACAAAATTCCTATAACATTTAAATACTTAAATTCCAGGTATGAGTCACCAGCCTGATGCGCCTCGTGAGCTTGGATTTCGCACCTTCCAATTTTTTCATTTTTGACACCCGAAATTTAAACCTAGCGATATAGTACACCTTGTTTCTTTATTGCTTATACTTTCCCTCAATTGTGCTAACGTTCCAGAACGTCGAACAAAGTCTAAAAAAAACATTGTTTTCAGTTTCCGCAAAAGCCACACAATGCCTGCCGCACGCTAGCGAAATAGAAGTCTCGACGGGGCCATTCTTCGGAGGAAGAATCGCCGTGGAAGCTGCTGATGGTGAGCGATGTGCCATTGATGGAGAACCCGACAGTCCCAGAGACATTTATACATTGCGAATAAATCATACGGAATGCGGTAGTCAAGTAAACGATACGACGGTCGCCACCTTTGTTCTCGTACAGGAAAATTTACCGATTTTGACGCACAGCACAAGAAGGTAATTAAAAAAATAAATATTTATGATATGTGTAAAAATAGTGCATATTTGAGGTTCGAGTTAAGTATTATATGAGTGCCTTGTATGGATTTTTCATTCGAATGTCAGATAAGATCTTTTTTTTAAGAACGTTTAAATCTTAAAAAGAATGCTAATACTTCATAAAAAATGTATATTTTCGTAGTACATAGTACTGGTGGTCAACACAATTAGCATTCATAGCAATACATAACTTTTCCCTTTTCCCTTGAACTTTTTTGTTTGCACATTCTATCATATTTTCGCTAATTCAGAATATATTGCAATAAAAAATAATCACCTGGTATATTAAAAAAGGTAACCAGGGAAAGGAAAAAAAAGAGTGAGGGGAGTGACTGAAAGAAAAATAAATGTAAAAAGGTTTTTCTTTGGGAGATTTGAAAATTTTAGAAAAAAAAATATAATTTCCACCAGGAGCTGCGCCCCACGTTGGGCGCCATTTGAAACGAAATGTCAAAATTTATAAATTTATAAAATTTCAGATGATAACACAAAAAAAATAAAATTAAACGTTGCCGAAAATTGCAAAACTAATTATTAACAAAACAACAAAAATACTCTAACACTAAACACTGAAATTTTTGAAATACCTTTGACCTGTATTATAGGTCCTTCTAACACCATCTCCTCAAAAATTAAATTAGTCTTCTCCATTAAACGTCCTCGTTCAAAACTCGTACATTGACAAAACTCTTCTGTAGTTACAAACTTCCATATACCATATAACTTAATATTAACCTAAGTAATTTTTCTATTACAACTTTCTGCAACTCCTGGTGGATTTATATTTTCGTTTTTTTTTTAATATTTCTCAAATTTTCCAAAAAAAAGACCTTTGACATTCTTTTTCTTTCAGTAACTAATCTCCCCTTCATTTTTTTCGTTCCCTGGTTACCTTTTTTAATATACCAGGGGATTATTTTTCATTGCAATATACATTGTTACCCCTTCTTAAGGTACTTTTAGACGATCAGATCAATTCTCCGTTCAGTCTCAGTTTCAGTCGAACTGTCAGATATTTGTATGCATAAATACGAAAAACTGTAAGGAAAACTGTATACATCTACCTATCTAAAACCAATTCTTATAGACCTAAAAAAGTATGTAAAATGGAATTCGATCACTAAATTGAAGACCTTGAAACTGACCCCTACGCGCTATTTAATTGTGTATCGGACTGTACTGTCTTGAGCTTATAGACGCATTCCGCCAGATCGGGCAATTTGCGAGGAAATTATGTTTTTTTATAAAAATTCCTAAATGCACATTTTTAAAGATTAAGACCTGAAATTTGACAGACATATTGATTATAGAGTTCTTGAGGGCTAATAGTATTGATTTTGAAAAATACCATTTTATAGAGATTTTTATTATTGTATCTTGGTATCCAAAAAAGATTCACCTTTCCGGATACTCAAAGCACTAGAATAATACGTATACATAATTGTATCCAAATTTGAACTCTTAATTTAACGTAGTTTAAAAGATACGAGTCTGCGAAAATTACGGATGGGTTTATAATCCTCTCAACGGTCATTCAGACGGTCAATATATTACTTCATATCTGATTTCTGTCAATATATTGAAATAAATTTGATTTTATTGAAGCTCCTTCAATAACTTGCCGAATTGTAGCGCTGTCAGTAGTAAATCGTGGAACTTTTCTCAAAACTAACCTTTAAAACTAAAACCTTCTGAAGTACTTTGCTACTGATTTTTTGTTTTAAATTTATTTGAGGTTTTGAAGTTGGTACTTTTTTTAACGTTCGCTTATTGTACGATGCTGCATTTGGTTCATTTCATTATTGATAAAAGGTTCTTCAAATTACTGTAAAGCGTTTGGTTTGTTATGCACCAGAGTTTTGTTTTGGAATCTTTGTATAATATTTAGGGATGGAGGTTTTGCACACCCCCATAATTGCTGCATCATCGACAAACGAAGCTATTGTATTTTTATGTATGAGAGAGTAATAAAACAGCATTTCTAATGCAAAACTTAGTACGATCATTTTAAATATTTTTACGGAATAATCTAAATATTTCCTAAAATTGTCATAAATGTATCTGAGCTAATACAAGTTTTGGGTCTTTTATTGGTCTTTTATAACCATAAGCTGTACAGAACAATAGAAAAAGGTTTGGACAGGCCAAAAGCCCTGTGTATTAAAGATAACATAGCCGTATCTTAAGATTATTTTCAATAAGTACCTATTTGCCAATAATCGGATTATAAGTAGATAAATCCCTTACCAACAAATTTCACCGAAAATGCGATTGTAGGTTTTCCATTTAGTAAGGAGGTCCAGTTGTGTATTCTTGACAGCTTACTAAATGTCGTTTAGTTGCAACATGCAAGGTGCAGTGTGCAGTCTATTGTGAATTCTAGTGTGATCATGGAAAATTTGGAAGTACCGCGTAAACGACAAAAAATCGGTTCTCTGACAGTTAATGAAAAAACATTAATATTTAATTGTTTTAAATCATTTACAGACAAACATTTATGTAAAAGTGTTGATGACACAGTGAAATTAGTTGGTGTTGGGAAATCTACGATTTACAGAGTTGTTAAAGAAGAGAAATGTGGCGAGTTTCAAACAGCACGTAAAGCTCCTGGAAAACCAAAATTTCAAATAGAAAATCATTTGAAAGAAAGACTTCGAAGAAAAGTTCTTCTTTAGAAAAGAATTTCCGACAGTAGACAAAGTTCTTGCCACGGTTCGAGATGATAAGGATTACCCTAAAATGAGTCGAAGCACACTATGGAAACTTTTAAAAGAAATAGGTTTTCTATGGAAAAAGCATTCCAGAAAGTCTATTTTAATAGAAAGAAGCGATATTGTAGTATGGAGAAGAAATTACCTAAGGACTATAAAAGAAATGAGAAACCAAAGAAGAAATATATTTTATTTAGATGAAACATGGATCAACGAGGGACATACACCAAATAAATTTTGGCAAGATGAAACTGTTACAAGTCGAAGACAGGCTTTTTTAAATAATTTATCTACTGGTTTAAATCCACCATCAGGAAAGGGGCGCAGACTGATAATAGTACACATCGGTAGTTCAAACGGTTTTGTTAAAGGTGGTTTATTGACTTTTGAATCTACTCGTACCGGTGACTACCATGAGGACATGAATGCTGATGTCTTTAAAGAGTGGTTCGAACAAATGATAGATCTTCTTCCTCAGAACTGTATAATAGTAATGGATAATGCAAGTTATCACTCGAGACTTACAGAAAAAATGCCCACAACCAAGTGGTTAAAAAAAGATTTACAGAATTGGCTAAATTCAAAGAATATTAAGTTCCATCCCGGTTCTGTGAGAAGAGAACTGTATCATTTGTGTTCCCTTCATAAGGAGAAATTAAAAAAATATGAAATTGATGAAATTGCAAAAAATCGTGGGATGACGGTGGTTAGATCACCACCATATCATTGCGAAGTAAACCCGATTGAACTGATATGGGCACAGATAAAGGGAGAAGTTTCAAGAAAAAATAATTCTTTTAAAATGAGTGATGTTAAACAGTTGTTTTTGGAGGCTGTAAATAATGTGAATCCTGAAAACTGGGAAAAGGCAGTAAATCATACGATTAAAGAAGAAGAGAAAATGTGGAAGTTGGACAATATTACTGATGAAATGATCGAGCCACTCATTGTAAATATTGGTTGCGACAGTTCATCTTCTGATTTCGATTCTGATTTGGATTTGTAGGTAAGAAGTAGTTTTTATATTAAAATTATTATTTATGAACGTAACGTTGTTTAAAAGTCAAAGTTTAAACCCTTATACCTACATAACCCGTTTGACACAATGTTCTTAACATACCTTGTGGAAAAATAAAATATTTTAGAAAAAATTGCACTTTTACTAAGTTGATTAGCCTAATAACGAAAAGCAGCGGTCCAAGAACACTACCCCGGTGTACACCAGAACTGATGGAGTAAAAGCTAGATTGCTGAACATTAAATTTTACGGAAAAGTGCCTATCTGACGAGTAAAATTTGATAAGAAGATAATAGTTGCTGAATAAGATATTTTTAACTTCAATTAGCAATCCTCTGTGCTAAACTTTATCAAACGCTTGGGAGATGCCAAGAAATACGGAATTGCAGAACTTCTTATCTTCGAGGCTTCTTGAAATTTCGTTGACTAGGTAATAAACTTAGCGCATCCTAAAGCATTATTTTTTTTTTAGATTTTACAGCTTATTTCATGACTAATTTCTCTTTTTATAATGAACAAAACCCAGAAGTAAATAAATAAAATCCGTAAATATAAACAACTTGTTTTCACTGTAAAAAAACTGAAAATTTAAATATTCCGGTTGGAATCAAGCGTCATTTATAAAATTCTGACCGAACCTGTTAACTGTTTTTATTGTGCATAGAATTTATTGTGAAATTTGCCTTTCTGTCGCATGCCAAATAAATAATTAATTTTGTCTTTTTATTATGCGCAACAGCGAATCGTTACATATGCAAATACGGTATTTTCACAGACAGGAAATACCTTTTCATTAGCTCATTCTTATTGTCCGGTTTGATGTGGTCAAACAACGTCGCATTGTGTTTTGTTTTGCATTAAAAATAAAACAAGTATTTATACCTATCAAGAAAATATCTTTTTTCAAATGTAAAATGAGTTTTGTTTTTGCATTGGTAATAGACTTGTGATTGGCAGAATATTTTTCAGTCAAACATAATACTCTAAGTAAGTCTATTTAGGTGGTTTACATTATCTGAATTGTTCAAAATGGTCATAAGAGAATTGAATCAATGGTTGAAAACATCTCCAATCCATACAGAAAAAGACTGGCACACAAAAGGGTTAAAAGCCAAACAAATATATTAAGACCAGGACTGACCACAGATGTTCTGTGATCAACACCAATATGGCTGGCAAGTCCCAGCAGTCGCGTACGATTAACACAGGGAAAATAGGGAAAACTTGTTTTTTTATTATATGTGGATGGCGATGAGCGTTGTTTTAAATTGATAGTTCCAGTTGTATTAAAATATTGTTAATTTTTTAAGTTAGTAACAAAAGCAAATTACTTAATAATGGGGTAGATAATATCTTGTAAGGTTTTTTCTTGCCACAAAGAAAATTATGCCTTGTAACAGAGAATGCTCGGGCGCCAGATTGATTAATGTGGTTTACTCCACAACCCTTAGAAACGGCGTCTTAGGGGCACAGGTAGCTTCAGATGGAGATACGGAATCTCCAGGAGTCTTGTTGATTTCAGACCAGTTGATTAGTAAGTACCGGTGACGGTCTTTGATCGTTGTTATCACAAAAGAATATTTTATTATATATTTTTTAAAGCTCTGAAAAGACGTAAGGTCTGTGATTATAAACCAGAAAATAACGTTGACACATATATTGCTTACGAAAACTAATATCTACAGATTCAAAATATAATATTTCAAAGCCCAACCCTCAAAACCCTGAACCAATAAAAAAAGTTACGTTCGATTCGGACTTTACTAGCGGATTTTAACTAATAAACGGAATGACTCAATCAGACTATGTTAAACTTATCAAAAATCTATTTCAGACGGAATCTAAAATAAATAATTTAATCTCTAATCACGATTCGATAATTACTGACAAAATGCGAAAATGTAATTCAAAGAAAACTCTAAAATTTGGATGTATTTCGGTATTTAAAATGAAAGTAATTTACCGCGTGTGAAGTAAACGGTTCTTTCGGCTTCAAATTGACATCGCACACTTGTCCAGAATAACTCCGTGGGCGAGCATTAAGCTTTTAACTGACTTTACCGACATGTAAGTTATATGAGGGTGGTCTTTGTGGTCCACAATAGTTCTACAATGTGTTTGTGAATGATTGTGTGTCTGTGTGAGTGATTGTGTATCTGTGTGAGTGATTGTGTCTGTGTGTGACAGTGTGATAAAGGAAGAGGGACCCTCACACACACGTACATATATGTATTGATAACGCCGGAGCATGGCTAGTTTGAACAACTGAACTGATTCAAACCACCCACACAAGTCAAATAGGCTTGTCGTCGGTTTGTTCTGTCACACCATTTTTTTGGCATGATGTCATGCCATTTCAAACCAAACTGACCATGTAAGACCCCAAAACATGCATTAGTATTATATGCAAAAATTGCTGCTACTGAGCTAGAGTTTAGAGAACACAAGGGCAATGAGGAAGCAGCTCAAATATACAAGCGACAACGAACACTAACGTCTATGTCCGATCCCTTTTTCGGGTGCCCCCAGTATTGCCAAATGCCAATATAATATATTTACTTGAAATATTACTTTGTACATCATTTTTTTGAGCTAAGCTGACCTAACTGCCCTTATCTTACGTGACCTCATCCTGTAAATTATTGATCTGTTACATTTTATTAATGTTGGATAACATGTTTTGTGCATTAGGTTATGCGATACGTTTGACAACAGCGTGGGCACTTCGAAAAACGGTTGGGAAGTAGACTATGCTCCTTCTTCGTGATATGTGAGGAGAAATTATAATGCTCTCTCAACTTTTAACAAGCTTTCTTTTATGCTCTCGCTAAACCTTAATACCACAATTATTTTTTGTCCGAATTTGTATAAGAGCCGATGAGAAAGAAACTTTGAGCGTATAGTTCCGATCAAATCTAATATCGTGTTAGCACAGGTAGTGTGCCATGAGTTTCGACAATTATCCCTTGTTGGAGTATTTTACCTACATAAATATTCCATTGGTATTTTAACTATTTATCCACAATCTACACAACTGGTTATTTACCACCGTTAATTTTTCAAATTGTTATACCAATCACAATGGCTCTACAAAGCTTGTCATAGTACCAGGCAAGAAGATTAGAAATAAACCGCAACAAAAAATATTTACGACAGACGGGCGCAACGTCTAGTCATAACAAAAACCATAAAGACAGAGCTCCGTCATATTTAATACCCTTTTTAGGACCGGACTGGCGACTTTTATTTCTGAGATACACATGCACACATTAACCCGTTCATTACGCCAAATGTATGGGGATATAAATTAAAGGGAGATGTATTTATTAAAATGAACATCACCTTGCTTCTTTATAATATTTAATTAGAACATGTATTCTTTTGGTTATATTTTGTTATTTTATTAACAACATAACTTAATTTGTCTGTAAATTATGGTCAATCCTGACTATTCCACGCCTCTTTGCAATACTTCGTACTGAACTTCATTATAAGAACAAAATATTTCTTTGGTATAGGCCGAAATCTACAAGAGTAAAAAGGAAAGCAATAATAATATAAGGTGATATAACCGAGAGAGACGCAATGCTGTACTCCCCTCTGTTAGCCTCACTATTGAAGTCACTTCAACTTCGCATGTCCGATCCCTTTTTCGAGTGCAGACGGTGTTGCCAAATGCCAATACAATTAATTTACTTGAAATATTAGTTTGAGCTAAGCTGACCTAACGTACCCATATCTTACCTGACCGCACCCTGTAAATTATTGATCTGTTACATTTTATTAATTTTTGATAACATGTTTCGTGCATTAGGTTATGCGATAAGTTTGGCAACAGCGTGGGCCCTCGAAGAACTGTTGGGAATTAGACTATTCTCCTTCTTCGTGATATGTAAAGAGAAATTATAATGCTCTCTCAACTTTTAACAAGCTTTCCTTTATGCTCTCGGTAAACCGTATTTCCACAAATATTTTTTGTCCGAATCTGTGTAACCAAGAAACTGGCGGCATCTATTACCAAAAGGTGAAATGTGTTTCGAACTAGACAGTTGGCATTAAAGATATACATTGAAATTATACTTTATATACGGAGTTACAAGTAGCCTCGTTATGAATAGCCAAAAAAAATTTAGGACAAAGAATTAGATGAATTACTCGAGGGAGATCAGAATCAATCGCAAAAGGAGCTTACATAGTCATGAATTGAAACAGAGAGACTCGAAAGTAGTGGCGTCTGTGAGTTGGAAGGACATGGACCAAAATGTACTCGGATCGAAAGTACCTCCCCCCCCCCCGTTTTCTGAACACGATGCCGGTATCAGAACTTCTATTTTCGACTGCTGAACCCCCTAAAACGGCCAAAAACTACCCCCTAAGGGGGTTAAACGGGCAGCGCATCATTTTCCTGTAAAAAAAAACGTCTTTCCCCCCGTTTTCGAGGCTGCCGAGCACGGTGGCGGTGTTAAAGATTACTTCCGAACCTCTCCAACCCCTCCACCGGCCAAAATTCACCTCCGCCAAAGGTGTTTTTTTTTTCATTCTTTTTAACAGCGACAAAACGCCGGTGCCCCCATTTTCGAGGAGACTGAACACGATGGCGGTATCAGAATTTCCCTTTTTCGCCAGCCGAACCCCTTAAAACGGCCAAAAACTACCCTATAATGGTGTTAAACGGGCAGGACATCATTCCCTTTAAAATAACCTCTTTCCCCCCGTTTTAGAGGATGCTGAGCACAGTAGTGGTGTTGAAGATTACTTTCGACTCTCACCTACCCCTCCACAGCTCAAAACTCACCCCCGAAACACGGGGGAAAAGACATTTTTTTTACAGGAAAATGATGCGCTGCCCGTTTAACCCCTTTAAGGGGTAGTTTTTTACCGTTTTAGGGGGATCAGTAGTTGAAAATAGAAATTCTGATACCACCATCGTGTTCAGCATCCTCGAAAACGGGGGAGGGGAGGTACTCTCGATCCGGGTAAATTTTGGTCCATTTTTCATAGTTTTTTCCGACTCACAGACGCCACTAAAGGCGATTTTTCACTTCACTTCATTACTGATTGTTCCGAAGGATACAGCAGTTATTAAATTACGTATACCTTTTATTCAATACAAGGAAGTATTAAAATAGGAACACATAAATTTGAGAAGTGGAAAAGTTTTTAAATATCTGGGAATCACGATAGATCGAACGGGAAACAGAAAACTTGAAATAGCAGAAAAAATTGTCACTTCAAATAAAGCCCTCCATGCAAACAAAAAATTTATAAAAAGCAAATTACTTACGAAGAAAACCAAAAGATCTACAACACAATAATTAAACCATATTACTATGCGCGGCAGAAACTGTGAGTATGACAAAGAAAGAGGAAGACGATCTGAGAAACAGGGAAAGAAAAAGTATGCGAGCAATAGTAGGACCAATTAAAATCACAGAAGATGAGTATATAATTAGAACACATGAAGAAAGTAAACAAGAAATAAGGGAAGACATGGTAACAACAATAAAGCAATTCAGAGTTAGATGGTTAGTGCACGGGTGGAGAGCAGGAAATGGAGCATTGGCTCATTTAATGCTACAATGGGACTTCTTTAGTCGATTGGAATCCAATTTATGCATCTTCCGAAGTTTATTCCAGGTTTTCTCTTGACCTGTTCTGTAATGACCAGGACGATATTCCTGAATATTATCCAGAAATACCCTTCTGTAATTGTTTTGGCAAAATCGTTTTTCGTGGGAGTTTTAACATCCGGTGTCCATTCTACTTAAATGATGTTCTTCATTATATCATTAAGTATCAACATATTCACAGACATAATCTGGCAGTGCTTTTATATTAGCTGTTATTTAGTCTTTACCAGGTGCTTTTCCTTATTGCTTTTTTGATTTCTTTCATGACTATTTCCTTTATTTCTATAATTCCTAATTCAGGTTCCAGTTATGTCATGAATAGACTAACTGCGGTAATATTAAGTTTCTGCTTGTTTAAATAATGCCCTCAGACGAAGCCAATTCGGCCCTGGAGTCTTGAATACCTATAATAACCAATTTTGTGGTTTTTGCAAATAGCAATTACGCTATTAATTTTAAAAATGAAACATGATTGGCTCTCTTTCAAAGACTCATTTTGTTAATTTTTGATGTGCATAAAATTATTGCCTACAGCAAACAGCAATTGAATCATTTTTAAAGTGTTTTTTCAAGGCTAAAATCGTAAAATACAAAGGGAGAAAAAACTATAACTGCTTTGAAAGTGGAACTAATATACATAATATTTACATAAAGAAAATGCTTATCTTAAATTTCACTTAATTGAACGGTAACCAAGTAAATATATTAATATGTAAAATATAAAGGCGTCCCAAGTTTCCAATAAAATTGAAAATACGATTAATTTCATTATTTAACATCCCTCAAACTACCCACTATTTTTAGATCTTGAGTTAGACTTTTAGACACTCTATTTAAATGTTCCTGTGAAACACTTTCTATTTGAACATTCAAGATATTTGAGACGACCTCGAATAGTTATTATCATGGTAAGGATTTACATATTATTAGGTACTTTCCAAATAGTGCATTCTGTGAATCGGACGAACATACAAATAATTTTTGCGGCTCCCAAAGTACGTCTTTTAGAGTTGACCCCACCCCTCAATTGGTCAAAAACCACCCCAAAAGGGGAATTTCGCTTCTTCCACCGGCACAACTAATGTAACCCCCCGTTTTCGAAGATTTTGAACACGACGACGGTGGTTACAATTCTTTTAGAGTCGACTGCACCCCTCAAACGGCTAAAAACCACCCTCGTAAATTTGTATTTCGCAATCTGTCGTTTTTGAGGGTACCGAACGCTATGGTGATGTTGGATCTTCTCCCCGAGTCGACTTCAACCCCCAAATGGCCACATAATTTAGGCATTTGGAGAACCTTCCTCCTTTTCTTCTTCTACTTTTATCTGGTTAAGGTTCATGAGCGGGTTACGGAATCTCTGCGATCCCTATTATAAAGCAGTTCTCTCTGCCATAAAAACATTTTTCTTACCTCAATTTCTTTACTTCCTGAATTTTTTTTTGCTTAATTTTAACGTCTCTTTTCTGCAACCAGGGTTTAATTGGACGGGACCTACAGCTTATCGTGGGCTCCGAACCACGGTCCTCAATAACCTTAAACCCAGGACTATCCCTTTGTCATGCAGATGATCTACCGACTAACAAGTGTGTAATTGTGCCACCAACCCCTATCAGTTCCAGGAGATATCCGATCTCATCCGGCCTGGTTACCGGCTTGAATGAAACTGCGCATGACACAAATAGTTTCGCAGTATTCGAACCTACGACCCGAACAGTGACCAAGTATAAAGGCCGATGCCCTAACCAACTAGGCCTCTGTGTCCGGTTTACTTCCTGAATTATCTCCATTATTTCCTTCACTTTCCAACTCTTCTCTCTTTGTTGTGTAATCACTACAAGCACCATTCAATTTTTAATAGCCCACTTTTACCCCATCATACCTACTGAAGTTTTGGCATGAAATTTTAGAATAATTGAGACAGAATTATTATAAAACACCAATTACTAAAAAATGGTAGGACCATAACTGCCAAAACATTGTTTACGCATAAATTATTGTATGAATGTTAAAATTTAAGTAAACTAATTGTTCGAAATCGAACATTTAATCTACGCCCATGGCAATAAAAGGAAATAAAAATAATATTTAAATAAAATAAAAATAACCAAAAGCACGCTTTTGTGTCTACCTGGTAACAAAATCAACAAGCATCCAGAGTTTAGCATAGCAACAGATCAGAGGGCGCCAAAGAACCGTTATAACTCGTGTCGTGAAAACAAGGCCACCGCGCAGGTACGAATCAACGCGTAAACAAGTCACCGACAATCAAGGATATCGAATTACACAGCGAAGCCGCTCTTTGACGGTACGCGCTTTTTAAATATACCGCGCCCCGAACGACGCGACGACGGTCGCCTGGCCGAGGTAAAAAACTCACATCTATGGGACCGCGAATAGGGCCCCGTCATTGGCCAAAAGATTGGGGGACTTGTCCAACGGCTTGCATTTCGAATAGATCGTAAATATAAAATCAGTAGAACTTCTCTCTCCGCGTGAAAAGGTCGTTAGCGATGGACCGTTCACGCGTAATTAAATCAGTAGAAACTTTTCACTCCGAGTAAACAGGTCGATAGACGTTCACTCGCAATTTAAATCATAATCTTACAAAAACTTGCATGATACCAAAATGCCAATGTTAAAAGTGTTATCAAAAAGTTATTGTTAATACAAAAATACCAATTAACCAGTGTATACTTTCATTATAAATCTTCGTACATTCTACAAATAACTAACAACCCTCAAAAATACAGTCCACATCTTCACTGCCAGCTTAAGCTACAATAAGCTGGAACAGACTCATATATAGGGTGCAGTCTAAAAAGTTTGGGTCTCCAAATAATTGATGACAATTGGATCCGCCCAAAAAACTAATATAGTTTTTTTGCCAATTATTATTTCTTTAATTTAATTTCTTGGAGGTTAAGTATTGTCGTTTTTATGTTATTACTTCTTTAAAAATGTAAATTTGGATTCCCAAACGTTAAATTTCGTTCAAATTTAACCGCTAATATTTAATTGCAGATTCTTGGTTCTTTGTTCGTACCAACCAGAAACCTTGACGGTACGTGCTGGCATCAACCTGCCAAACGGTGCCAATGCACATCTTCATCAAGGAGGCCGTGGTCAAGCGCATATCGAAGCCCCGTACGATGAAGTCGACAACACTTTAGGAAGACGATCGAGGACCGGTCGTGTCATGCAAAAACCAGAAGCGTTAGGTAAGATGTGAATTAAATAATCATTATCGAGTGAATTGAGCTTTTTCCAACTCATTTGTAATAAGTCAGTAAATGTTTTTTATACAAATCACTTTACTTTACAGTTTATATTTTTATAAAAAAATAATTGGAAAATAAACACAATTCAATCTAGTGGTATAAAGTATTTACGATTCAAGATATTTGGGACAACCTCGAACAGTTCTTAAAATGATTGCTAAAGATTTGCACGAACCACAGGGTTGTACTAATAAAATTTTGCGCTTTTATTTACCCCTAATATACATATAAGATAAGATTTAAATTACACAGTATATAAAATAAACAATACAATAAACAGGTTGTTAAAATTATTCTACTCTACAACTATTTAGCAGGTAAATATATTATTAAAATAGGAATTAAAAAAAAATTACATACAACACAATAAAACACTAAAGTTATTACATATTAAAAAATATAATACAATACAAAAAAAACTATTACCATTGGACAATTTTATCTGATACTCATAAATTCTATGATCTTTATTTTAAAGATATTGTGAATTTTTTACATCCATGGGTAAATTGTTCAAGTCTGCGAAAACTTTAAAAAACAATGAATTCATTGTACTTTCATAGCAAGTTCGCGAAATATATATTATGTATGTTATTAATATTTCTTGTGTTGTGTGAATGAACATATTTGCTGAGAATAATATATTGATGCAAATATTCCGGAGCCATCTGATTTAAAATTTTATAAACCAAAATTATGGAAAAATAAAATAACCTATCGTTTATCGTATACTGAAAACCATTTCAGAGAACATAACATTCCTTATAGGAATATAACGATTGGTTCTTAGGATTATTCTTTCTACGGTTTTGAGTTTTTAAAGTATGTTCAGCTTATTGAGTTTTAGTAAATATAAAATTGATGCACAATAATTAAAGTGAGGTTGAATAATCATATTATAAATAGTGATTCTTGTATTAACTGATAAATTTTGAGATATTCTACTAAAAAAATAAAGTTTTTTTTATTTTTTTTGGAAATATAATCAAAGTGGCCTTCAAAGGTCAAGAAATTATCTAAGTAAAATCCCAAGTACTTCACTGATGTTACAATTTCTATTCTTTCACTGTTAATAGATAAATGTATATTATTTGTATTCAATGAATTATATTTGTATTTAGTGAATATAACATAATCGGAGATATAAACATAGATATTTTAAGTGAAAATGATTACTGTCAGGAATACCTGAACATTCTACAATGGAACAATTATATTTCAATGATAAATAAAGCAACGCGTATACAGGGTATGAGCAAAACATGCCTGGATCACATTTTTGTCAAAACAAAAGAAAGGTATGAGAATTTCCGTCCTTTCGTTTTTGAGAGTAAAATTATGGATCACTTTTCTACGATATATGAATTTGAACAAAAAATAAATGAAGAAATGATTAATGACAAAATTTATAAAACATCTATAGATTATAATGGAATGAAAAAAATGCAGAGGAAAAAAACAAAGAGGAATCCTTGGATTACAGACGGTTTGGTATCTTCAACAAATACAAAGAATAAAATGTACAAAAAAGTACATAAAAACCCGAACAATCAGGCACTACAAAATGAATTTAAAATTTATCGAAATAAATTGAACGAATTGATTAGGACTGCTAAACATGAATATTACAAAGGTGAGGTAGAAAAAAATGGAAATTGTCCAAAAAACATGTGGCGGTGTTTGAAAAATATTGAAAATGCTAAATACGAAGTTGGAATAAAAGAAATAAAAATTGGGGATAATATAATACAAAACAAAAAACAAATGGCTGATAACTTCTGTTGAGGGTTCTGGAATAAACCCTATGTTGTGCCAGTTTCCCAGGACGGCCAACAATGTGTTACCGCCTTTTTAAACCGCATCGGTGTATTCGTAAAATGGACTGTATTTTTTAGATTGAAGATATGTGTACTGTAGTAGGTTTGTCTTCTCAACTTCATCCAACAAAAACAATGAACACTTTTATTTAACCATTTATTAAACTTGTTAAATAAATAAATGAATAAAACAACAACGTAACAAAGATTACATTAAACTAGTAATCATGAACAAAGTATTATAATTAATTAAAAGAAATGATCACATCATTCAGAAAATATTATTTTTGCGTGTGTTCTGCGTGAGTGATGATTAGACACTGTTTTTGCTGTACTACGAAGCACTGAGTTTAGATTTGAATATAAAATGAACAATAAAGTGGACCGCCTGATACGCAGCTAAGTACCACTATGTAAAACGAAATATTTTTACGTTGAGCTGGTGTCAACGGAGGGTCTAACCTGGTTCGCAGTTAAAGGCGCACTGTTTTAATTCTCGAACCTCAGTCGCTTCAAAATCTTCCCTTCCGGATTGCGCAACACCTTCTCGAAAGATTCTTTAGCGTGAGCCGCGTAAACAAGCATGTAAAATTTTTTCTATTGTCTAGACGAGACGGTTAGATTTACGACGTGATATTTATTGTGAAATAGAGTAAAAAATTATCTTTGACGATACCGCTTCCTGGTTTGAACGCCGTTCGCAAATATATTTTGGTGCGGCGTTGCCGGTTGAACGAATATGAGTTTACATGTTTAATTATCTGAAAATTAAACAACTTCAATGAATTCTTCACAAATATCGGCTCTAATCTGGCAAAGGAAATAAAAGTTAAGAAAAAATTTCCTAGTAAAAGAAACATTAATTCAATATATATGTGTCCAGCAGATGAGCCTGAAATTAGGAAATTGATAAAAGAATTGAAACCGAATAAAGCTCCCGGATTGGACAATATCTGAGCGAATACATTGAAGGAATGTGTTGAATATATTGTAAAGCCGCTGATTTATTTAATAAATAAGTCTTTAGAAACTGGTATATTCCCAGAATCGCTCAAAATTGCAATCATTAAACCACTTCACAAATCTGGGGATAAGCGTGAAGTTTCAAACTATAGGCCCATATCGCTTCTCTCGAATATATCAAAAATCTTTGAGAAAATCATAAAGTCCAGAATAACAGGTTTCATAAAAAAATATAACTTTGTTTCAGAGAAGCAATATGGGTTCATGGATGGCAGATCAACTCAAGATGCTATAGCTGAGTTAACTCGGAAAATATATAACGCCTTGGATGCGAAAAAACCTGCTATATGTCTTTTTGTTGATCTGGCCAAAGCGTTTGATACGGTCAGCCATCAAAACCTGCTAGAAACCCTCGAAAACGTTGGATTCCGGGGAAATTCATATCAATTAATGAGAAGTTATTTGAGCGATCGAAAACAATGCGTCACTATAGGAAATGAAGTAAGCAGCACTAGAGTAGTCAGCTATGGAGTTTCACAGGGAACAGTACTTGGTCCTATCCTGTTCATTCTCTACGTAAATTAACTGTTCGACTTACTGGTCCCTGCTGAAATAACAAGCCTTGCCGACGATACAGTCTTTTTTTCGAAGACAACAATTGGATGGACCTGAAGCAAAAGGTAGTCAATTCATTTCCTTTAATCGTAGAATACTTCAATAGTAAATTACTTACAATCAACTGAAAAAAACTGTCTATCTTCCATTCACTAGTTATGAACCTAATCTTCCAATATATCGTGAAATTGATATACCCATAAATGGTAATACAATACAAATATCATCTTCTAAAACTGTAAAATACTTGGGTATTACGCTGGACAGTAACCTCAAATGGAATGCGCATATGAAGAACCTGACAAAAAAAAGCAGATACTTAGTATATAAGTTTAAATTTCTGAAAAATATCCTTGGCCTCAAACACCTGAAAATAATTTATCATGCCCTGGTTCAAACACACTTGTCTTATGGTATAATCGCTTGGGGAGGAGTCACCAATAATCACCTTAAGAATTTAGAAACAGTACAGAAATGGATAATAAAAATCATGTTAAACAAACCTTATACCTACCCAAGCAATGATCTGTATATAGAGGCAGAAATAATGGACATTCGACAACTCTTCGCCTTAACGCTACTTCTGCACCATCGAAAGAATATAACACAAGCTAAAAGTGTTAATCATAAATATAACACGAGGTCTAGGTTAAATTCCATTGACATTCCAAGAATGTTGAAGACTATTGGACAACGAAGCTTTTCATATCTGGCTCCCAAATTATATAGTGTTATTCCTTTCCATTTCAAGCAAATGAACTCTTTATCGCTTTTCAAATCCAAAATAAAAATATGGATATTAAATACACCGAGAACAAAAATACATCAGCTAATTGATATGAAGAATTACTGACCAAATAATTATAAAGGTATCAGAAAATGTTTCGTCTTTGTTTCTTCGAAAGTCAAGAAATACACCAACAGTATATTTGTTTTTATCCAAATTACCTTTAAGAAAACATTACGTATGCTGTAATGCCGACTCACAAGAAAACCAGATTGGTTATTAATCAAAATAGAATTCTTTAGTTCAAATTTGGGGCTTTCTACGTTCGTATGTGAATATTTAGGTTTTTTTACATTCACACTTTTAGGACTGAAAAAAAAATTAATTTGTACGTCAATTTGTATGGTACAACCCTGATGTGCTTGTTTACTATTACAACTATTGAAGTTTGGGCATGCGTACTAGCTGATCTGTTGGCGGGGGACCCACTGGAGTGTCAGTAACCACCAAACCGTCGAGGTGAGCATGTAGCTAATGATCTTTCCTGGAAATTACCAAACCTGGGACATGCCCCAAGATGAGATGACAAAGAAGTTTAGCCTTGTGAAAGAATTCAACACAAAGCTAAGTAACAAAAGCGAATAGAACAAAGACACCATCCCAAAACCTAAAAGAAGTGCTATTAAATGGTACACAGATGGTTCTAGAACAACAGAAGAAACAGGAATAGGAGTATATGGGCCTGGAACCAAATATTCCGAAAGTCTAGGCAAATCTCCGAGGATTTTCCAAATGTTTCCAGTTCAACATAGAAAGCAATTTTGGTAGATATCATCATCATGTCGGACAGCTAAGCAGCCATTAATGCATTGAACTCCCACTGTGAAACTATAACCAGAAGAGATCGGACGACTGCATCAGCAAAAGTAAAAACAAGCTCAGATCACTAACGGGTGGATACTGCCGGTTGAGAGGGCACCTAAAGAAACTCGGATTAGTAGAGGAAGAATAATGCAGATTTTGCGAGGAAGAGGAAGAAACCTCTATCCACATTCTCTAAGAATGCATAACCCTGCAAAATCCAAGGATACGAAACCTCGGAGAATATCAAATTGAGGAGAGAAGGAGATCTACCTAACCTGAAGCCTACCGACATCCTGAACTTTTTGAAAACAATAGGACCGGAGGAACTGCTCTAATCGTTGAGACATCCTTAACAAATGGACAGCAGAAGCGGTCACAATGGATCTTATAGGTCGCAGTGTATCGACACCCCCATCAACAGATAGCTAGAGAGCTAGAGGCGGGATTTTTTTTGTGGCACCGTTTTTTTGCTCTTGTCAATGATGGAGATTAATTAACAGATGAAACAAAGACTCAACATCAAATTTTTGGTGAAACTTGGGAAAAACTCTAAAGATATTCATGAAATGTTGAGTGCTGTTTATGAAGAAAACAGCTCTTATTAAGTGGATCAAGCGCTTCAGTGAGCCGACCAAAAACAAAGTTATTCTGCTCAGTTTTTTTGACATTCATGATGTTGTCCACCATGAATTTCTTCCTAAAGGACAAACAGTAAATGCTGCCTTCTACATGGAGGTTATCAAACGCTTGCATGATCGTGTGAGGCTAGTGCGATCAAATGTGTGTGGTTGTGATAGATTGCTACTGAAAAGCCTGACTTCTGAAGATTTTCAGGAATATTTTCAACAATGGCAACGGAGGTGGGACAAGTGTATTGCTACAAATGGGGATACGATTGATGTACTCTAAATTTTGTAAAATAAAGTTTTTATAGGATCAGTTCGAGTAATTATTGGTCACTCTGCCTCTTGCTGGTCTAGCTGTCAGTGTAGCTTCGCCCATAAATGATATTATTACTCTTTAGACTTGCTTTATCTACACAAAACCAATATTCTTTCAGTGCTGTAGCATTAATCATAGATTTAGTAGAGGCATTGTTATATCGTCTAATCGCCAGTTGAGTTCTGTTGAATTTCCTGGTAGATGCTTAGTAACGATCACTAAGGGGATTCTCTTCTATTATATATCTAACAGTTTTTCAAGTGTTTTTGGAAGAACTGATGATTGGCTGATTAGCCAATACGACTTTGGTGTCATGTACTATCTATTGTATTATATAGAAGGGGTCGAATGGCAGCAAGAGGCTTCTTGAACCGCGCCCTTGGAGATCTATTGTTCAAACCCTGCAATTAGTAGTTACTCAAGAACTCCAATTCTTTGGTGTCAAGTTGAGCTATCCTTTTGCATGATAAGGCAACGCAATTGCATATTAAGTGTTCGGTTGTTTCATCTCTCGCTTCACATTAGCTGCACCTCTCGTCTTGAGTTTTGCCCATTTCCTTGACCTGATATTGCAGTGACCTCTTAAGAGACCTGTGATGGTCCTTAGCTCGTCCCTGTTTAGCTTAATAAAAACTTTAGCTCTCGGAGACGAGTGTTTTATGAAGATCTGTGGGCTTTGGTTACTCCCCAGGTTGGTTCTGGACCCAAAAAAACGATTTTTGAGCCTGGATTTTTGAGCCTGGATTTGCTAGTTCGTCCCCATCTTCGTTTCAGCCAACCCCTGATGCACTGGTTCCCACAAGAGGGTGAGTTAGCTGCCTCTTTATTCTTGCCAGTTGCTTTAGGGATTGACGGCATTCCCACGTGGAGATGTCCTACCTATAATGGGCAGGTATATGACTTTTACCTTTTGCAGCGCCCTGGGTATGTGTCGTTTTTAAAACAGGAAAAAGTGCAAACAATATTTTTTAGTTAGTAAGCCTACTTTTAACATCGTCTACAAAAACAAGTCTTCGTAAACTGTTAACCATATTTTTTTATTTAACATGTAAATATAACCAGAAAAAGCGTAAGGATTATATAATTATAATAATTACTAGATATTCAGACAAACTCCATTGTATTTATGATATGCATCAAATTTGTAACGAGGTACAAGTACATATATCAGCATCATTAAACTAGGTCCCTCAGAGGAACAAAAACGAATAAACTAGGTTTAACGGTTCAAAGCTTTGGTATTGTTCGTGCAACTATAAATCTACTTTTAAATTTTTAAACAATTTCACTGTTTTGTCGAACATCTAGTTTCGCAGATGCTACTGTTATGCGGGGGAGATCGGGACAAATAAGTAAAAGGTCTCAAACAACACTTATTTTTCTGCAAAAAAAGTCGAGTGGTTATTAGCGATAACGTTATTTTAACAATATATTGTGGTAAAAGAAATGGATTTTCACTTTTTTTAAGAACTCTTTTAAAAATTCCTTACGAAGTTTTACATGACATTTATGGGAAATACTGCCCGTAAGTAAATGTTGACAAGTCATATATCTGACTTCATTTCTCAGAGCCGGACTGAGGGTGTGGCGAAGGAGGCATTTTCCACGGCCGCAAACGGCCTGGAGGCGCAAAATGTGAAATTTTCCATTTAAAATAAAGACTTTCTTGACTACAATGGCTATATTTCAGAGTGGCGTATGTACCATTTGTACAACGTAGGGTGACATGTAGTTAACGCTACCAAAGGTTACGGAACAAAATACCAGAAAATGATACGTGACGTGAAACGCGACTGGCAGCTTTCATACTTGGCAGCACGGTAACGACACGACATGGAGTAGGGATGAATTTACATTGAAATCTACGAAGCCACTACATCGCTTTCAATGTAAATTCATCCCTACTCCATGTCGTGTCGTTACCGTGCTGCCTAGTGTGAAAGCTGTCACTCGGTGCACGTATGAACATAAACTCTTCTTCTACTTCTGCGATAATTCCATCCTAATCGGTTGCTACTCCGAAAGAAATTGAAAGTAAGTAGTTATCAAGAGATCTAGTGGTCCACCAAATATAATTAATTCTGTTCATACTTTACTAACGCATCTGAAAATTGTGATAGATATTCTTGAAGAAATTTCCAATGGCAGCAATGGGAATAGGAATAGGAATAGGAAGGTGCTAAACTTTTGCTGAAACCCATGAAGCAATTTACTTTTATTGTTTTTCTGTTGTTTTAGAATGGAGCTATTCTAAAGATTAACAAATATAATCTGGCACTACAGAACGAAAGATTAGAAAGATGTTGGGGATGGTGCAAGAATAAAATTCATAATTTCTTCGACTCTCTATTAAAGTCTTCAAAATCATTCGCTGAAACGATTAATATTGAACTGAATTTTGGAGAGGAGAGGAAACGTAAGATTAAAAAAATGTCAGGAGAAGAAGCTAATAATAAGTCGTTCATTATGGATCAGAAAAGTCTATTGAAAAAGGAACCTCCTTCAAGTATTGGACTCTATATCAATGCAACTTGGAAAAAGATTTAATGCGCTGTGAGAAATTTCTGAATATTTCAATTTTTTAAAAGGAATATCTATGAAAGAGTCTTCTCTTGATAAATTGAAGAAGAAAGCCGCGAATTTGGCATTAAATTATAGTTCCGATTTGGATCCGTATGAATTTATCAACGAATTAGAATGCTTCAAATTTGAAGCATGCGCAATTTTTACTGACTTGGACAAAATGAATGCTCTTGATATTCTTAGGAAAATACGTGAATCTTCGAAAAATGTGTGAATTGTCGCTTCAAACAACATATCTAGCTCTCAGGATATTCTTAATATTGTCAGTAACCACAGCAATATATGAACGTTCTTTCAGTAAATTAAAATTAGTGGAAACTTACTTAAGAGAGGCTAACCAACTTGGGAATAATATCAATAGAGAGATTTTGCAAGCGGTTTAGAATTTTATGGTGATAGCATTGATGTTTTCGCAGAAACCAAAATAAGAAGAGTTATGTTTTAGCTTAATGATTTCACGGTATATATTATTTTAAGAATAAATAACTGTTTTGTTTTTCATCGTTTTCCAATCATTTTGTTGATTGGGTTTAGAAGAAATATGGGAGATGGTTGCAAATAAAAAAGTTCTTCGAAATATAATCAGTAAATGTCAATTATGAAAAACATATATTTATTGAAAAGTTTCTTAAAGGGGGCATTTTGAAAATTCGCCAGTTTCTTAGTATCTCAGTTCTGGCTCTGTCATTTCTCAAGCATTGGTAATAACTTCCTGTTTAGTAGGATTTCTGTAGAAATAGTTGGACAATTTACGAGCTAAATGGTCTGCAGTTTCGTTGGCTCGGATCTCGTGAAATGGCGTTTAGTGGAAAAGGAATTCCAGAACTCAACCGTGTAGGATTAGACTTGATAGTCTAGCTTATGTTATTTAATCAACTAAAGGCAGATTCCAGTAGCAAAAATAATATAAAGCAAACAGGTTATCCATATCTCAAATGTGGCCAAAGTGTAAAAGTAAAACTTCAAAATCAATGTCGGTACCACATATAATCAGGTTAAAAAGGAAAATTGTTGTTTATAATTTCCCCTTTTTAACCTGATTATATGTGGTACCGACATTGATTTTGAAGTTTTACTTTTAAAAATAATATAATTGTAGAATATGGGTCAGGTCAGGAACTGCATGTCTGTGAGGTATAGAAAGCAGCATTTTGGAGAGACGTTGGTGTAGCATCTCACCTCACCTGTGAGCAGTACTTCAAAGTAGGTCTTATTTGAGCTACGGCAGAGTTAAGAGTTGTTGTAAAATATTTTTTTCAATAAGAAATACCAACTTTTCCCAATACTACAATTTTGAAAACCAAAATGTTAATATATAAAATATAAAACATGCAAAAACTGCCCAGATAGTAGATTGTCGTATGGGTCGTATTACTATTTCCGTCTGTCACTGTATCGACCTAAAAAGATAGGAAGTTTCCTGATCATTTTCCCATATAAAGACCTCCCTTATGAAAGAAAGTAATCGATAAAGAGTTTTGTGACTAGTTTTATCTCTAACTTAATGAGTTGAAGTTGAGACCTGGTTCTGTGAATGGTTCGTTGGCTTTCTCTCAAGCACGATTGTCGAAGCATTGTTAACGATCTTATGTTCTTGCTTTATACCGCTTATCTATAAGCATACATTATATGGTGGCCTGCGTTAAATGCAATAACGTTAAAAGCCGATCTTTACAACAGGAGCTATGCGCCTTACTCCTAAAGCGGCCTTAGATGTGACAGTTATGCTTTCTCCTTTACATATTGAGGTTATAATTATTTTGCATAGGATCAAATTGAGTACATCTAAGAGATAGAAATATCTGTATTAAAGCAGAAATATTTTCCATCTATTCTGGGTACAGAAAAATAGTAATACAAGATATTCCAACTAGTAAATATATATTTTCACTGACAACCAGGCAGCTTTGAATGCATTAGCATCATTCAGAATCATCTCGTAAGGGGTCCTTAACTGCATCCTGAAGTTAAGCCTGTCTGAAAACCCGGACAAAGCAACATTGAAGGAAATAAGTAGGCACTGGTTCCAACGAAAATTTCGCAAGGCCTGAAGCAATTCTCGGTCTCTCTCGATATTACATAACCTTCTCTCTTAATTAAAGCAATCACTAATGCAAAGCTCCTCACAAAGGATTTAGCGAGAATACAGTCACTATTAGGGCTAAGTAAAAATATTATCAGGTTTCTTATAGGACTAATTATCGATCACGGATATGTAAATAAGCACCTGAATGATATTGGTCTAATTTCACATCCTTTGTTACTGTCCATGCCACATAGATACTTGCATGTCGCATTTTTGATACCGATTAGAGAATCTTCAGTTAAATCAGTACTGACAGCACCTATCACTGTTTATTAATCAGTGTCATTTACAATGGGTCTAAAATACCTGCATGCTATGGAACCACGACTTCTTTTAACATACACACGTACAAATTCCTTCTTGCCCTGGTACCCCTATCAATAGTAGCTCTGTTGCTAGCAGACAGTTTATGGAATTGAGTTCACGATAGATTTATACACATATTTAAAGCTTTCATCTACCTGAAGATAGTGTATATTTTATATAACTTTTCCTGAAATTTCAGTGTGTTTTACGGCTTTTAGTTCAACTTGAGAAATTGTGATTATTTCCAGCACCTGTCGAGTCTTTTTTCATTTTTCATCATCCCTCTTACTACACTTCTTTATCTAAAGTTGGTTCCTTCGCTTTTTCATATGTGATAGTGACCATCGAATCACTTCTTAGATACCACCGAAATTCTGCCTTAAAGCGAGACGAATTGGGCTTTACTAATAATTCTGGTTTAGCCAACAACTTCCGCTGATTTTTAAAGTTGTCTGCTGTGGTTTTTGGGGCATAACGGGCCACATCTATGCAGGGATTATTTATTAAACATTGCACTTATGCAGAGCGCCTTTGCTTCAATCTTCCCTAACAACGTTGTAATATCGAGATAATTGTGCTTTCATACGAAATAGGTTTAGACGATTAGTTAATGATAGTTGGAAGTAGTAAAAGAAATGATTAACGATTCTGTGATTTTATTGTATCTTAAGTGCTCTGTCTAAAGGTATGTTATTTACTGAACGTAACTGAGCGTCGCTTCCTAATTGTAAATTAGACATGAAATGATAAATGATTGAAATAATTGGTCGCTAATGAGTGTTATTCTCTTATGATTTAGATGGAATTATTGGTCATGTTGCAAAAAGGACTGTTATGATTTATATTCTCCAAAATTTCATTTAGATTACCAATTTTATAATTAAATCGCCTCATTTTATATTTAAGCCGATGTACATTACAACGACCGTACATCAGAATAGAATATAAAAACTACGCGACGGTGCTACATCTATAATAATAAAAAAATAAAATCGTCTCCTTGGCAGAATAGAACTCTACGATTTATTCGAACTTCAATGTACGAGGGATGAACTAAATAACTCGCCGAACTCACACATTTGGACAGACAAAAATCCTCATGCTATTCGCGAATCTCGTTCGCAGTATAGATTTTCAGTTTGGATAAAATGTGGGGCCCTCGTGCATGGCCAACTAGATCCCCTGACTTTAACCCTGTCCACTATTCTATATGGGGTCGATTGAAAGAAATGGTTTATCCAGAAAATATAAATCTACGACAAGAACTAATTGACAAAATTATTTATTCTTGTAACATTATTAGAAATGATCCTTATACACTCAGTAAGTCAATTAGAGATTTGATATTCCGACAAAGAAGTTGCTATAAATGCCAACAATTTTCCATTTGGTTTTCGTTATGTCGTTTTAATTTTTTTGTGCCTTAAGTTCTTTTATGCGTATTCTTAAATTTTCTTAGAAATATGTTCTATTTCAAAATACAGTATGGTAGTCTAACGTCAGACTGCATCCTGAACGTTAGTGTAAATATCGATTTCGATTTTTAAACGTTGATTGTTGCACATTTTACAATTTTACACATTTTACATTTTAAAATTTTCATCTTTCCTTTAATACGTTTTTTTTTGTTTCAGTTAAAGAAGAAGCAGCGGAATTTAAGGAGCCGAGATCCTACAAAAACAACTTCGTCCCGATTTTCGTAATAACCATGCTGGTCATCGCCGGTGTAATAGGAATAGTAGCACTAGCACTGAAAATAGCCGGAAAAAGACTGTCAGAAGAATTCGATAACGTATCTATTGCTTCAGAGCTTTCAACAAGCAGCTGCAGCACAGTTTCGGACGTTGAAACGGGATGCGATAATAAAAAACAGTTAGAGATGTCGAATAACTTTAAATAGAATATATTTTTCGTTTGGTATACAATCCAAGTGATATATCTATAATGTGTTTGCCTTGTCCGACGAGTAAGTAAAGTCTTAGGAACTTTTCAGTTTGGTTAGATGCACTAAATTGCCTGAGTGATATTGGTCGGTAGTAGTTAGTCTGAAAACACCTAGGGGAGACTGTTGACAAAATTAAAATGGATGTGTTACGGGATTTGTTTATTAAATCTACTAATTAAAAGACATGGTATATAACCACCTACCAAAGAAGTGCATGTATCAAAAGAAAAAACAAACCATGGCCATTTTTAATGTAGCGATGATTTTCAGTCTGGCTTAGAAGACAACCTTGGCATTTTATCTTTCGTTGTGTGAAAAGTGTGCATCGCTTGCACTGCTTTCAGAAGACTCTTCATTCTCAGTAATGGGTCTTCGAATTTGTTCTGTCCACGACCTCTTCTACTCTTTAGATTTCTTCAATTATTCTTCCAATTGAAGGTTGTGATGATGCGATTACCAATAACTTCTTGATTTTCTTCAAGGATTAGAAGCGTTTGCTTAGGGCTTGGAAATTGATGAAAATAAACATTGATTTTGCACCTGCTGATGTCCTAGAGTGAACAAAGTTTAAATTAAAATTAAATCATCGACGTCTTCTATTTGAAGTTAATGAAAAAAAAACCGAGAAAAGCTCAACTTGAAGGTCTTGTTCTCAGTGGTTGTTATTGGTTTCTGTGTTCGAAAATTGCTTTGATGAAAATACTTCCTTCTAATATCTTTATCGTGTCAGATATAGTTCAATTTACGATCAGCAAATACTTCTTTACCATTAGTCTCGATGAAACAAAGTCCAAATAACCCTTGTCAAGTAATTGCTTCGCATTAACATTTTTCCCCATTAAAAGCTGATGCTTTAGCCACACCCGAGATTCAGATTTTTCCACTGCTTGAAAATTACAAAAGTAGCATAACTAAAACCCCTATAACTTGTAGGCTTAACGCCAGATTGTCATTTGAAGGTTAGTACCTCCTAAAAATGTTATGGAGTTGTCAATAATTCTACCATCTATTATGTCATTCTACGAATGACCAGGTATATCGTCTCCAATACTAGAAAATCTCCCTTTATAGGAACACCTTGTATCTTATCTAGCTATCTATATGTCATCCTACAAACTTATTGAGTAATCATGTATGTGGCGATAAGTCAATTGATCCATTGACGATAGCCACAGGCCGACATAACTATATGTGGTCGAATAACTTTTTATTTTTCCATTTTTCTTTCGTAATTTATTACACGGCATCATCTTTTTCTGCAATTCTTCCACAGATATAAATATTTTCCTGCATATTTTAACTTCACTTAATTAGTTACTGGGGATACATGAAGAATGAATAATTTCTATACAGGGTGTTTCATAGTTAATGAATTTTAATTGTAGTTCTTACACTATAGGATTGGGCTATTAATACACTATACCTGTACCAAGTATGAGAGGAATCTACAGGGTGGTTCTAAATTTACGGCTTATCAAAATATTGGCCGAAATGGATGAATCACCCCTTATCTCGGTTATTAAAGGCGTTAGACCCAGTAACCAAGGTTATTTGGAATCACCTAAGTACCCTCTATTTACAGTTAACGTATGTCGGTTTATCTATGAAACGCCCTGTATAACGAACACCTTGGTTAATTTTTTAAAATATTAAAAATTTTACTAATGTCATGTCATCAGTCTCTCCTTGAGCTAGAGAGATTTAGTGGCGTTGTTATTTTTTTATATATTGTGTTATTTCAACAAATAAAATCCTAAGAATTTTTTAAAAATCTTGATTTACTCGTAATATTTAATTTAAAAATACACTGCATTTTTAAACCATATGTATGCTCTCATACGAGTTTAATTTATTTACATTTATATTATTAACAAAGTTTTATTTGTGAAGAAACATATTTATATTGTTATTGCAATACTCTTTATATAAATTTAAATAATAAAAACGAAAAATAACTATTTTAAAAAAGTGGGTAATAGTATTTTTTAACTTTATATCTTTCTATTTGTTCATTTAATTTTCCGTCGTTCTAAATATTCTGTTGACAACCAGAATTAGTGTTAAATATGCAAATCAATAATTATATTAAGTTTTTCAAATAAAAATTAACGGATTTTAGATAAATGGCAAACTCTGTTCCTAATTATCAAATAACTGTGGTATTCTAACGGCCGTTTTTTCATAAGACTTATTCAATCAATTAAACATTTCGAGATGGATTAGTAAACGATTTGAAAGAGCTGATTAAAATTTAACAGATCGTTTATAATGTTGAGCAGAAATTCATCGAATTCCAAGAGTTATTAGAAATGCTTTATTTAAAATGTTAGCAAATCGGGAAGCTTAAAATGAGGTTTCATTTTAATAAATAATCTATAATCGAACTTCTACAAACTATTTGCCCTCAAATAGAATCACGAATCACAAGAAATATGGCATACAACTTTCAAAAACTGATTGCCTTGAGATTATCCTTTTGAACTAAATGAACCCGTAAATTTAACAATTAACTAGAATAATATAAACTTAAACAAACACAAAATGTCTTTTCCATGCGTGAATAGTCTGGTGAATAAATGTCACCAACAGTATAACTATATCATCATATGTTACCAACTTAGCTCCTTAATTCATAAGGAAATCAGTGTTGCCAGATTAGAATCGTTGATCGATTATTTCAACACGACATCTGGAGGCTAGTGTCGACAACAATTGCCAATCAGATTTAATACGATCGCGCTGTTACGCATAAGTTTTATTGCAAAATACGTTTATTTATTGTTATTAACTTTCCACTATATCGGTTATGCTGAGACGTGGGTTCAAGCCGGTCAATTTGACAATTTTTCGACAGAAAAGCCTCACTAAAAGCAAAAAAACTAAATAGAATTTAAAGTATTATCAAAAAATATTTTTTATAAAATCGACTAGCTACTTATTTTGATAAAACCCTTAATGCGGCCCTGTGTACCAGTCACTTTGATCTTAGACTATCCGTCAATTTTCATGTCGTATACGAACGGAAACATGATGGCTTTCGACGAATTTTTTTGCCTTTAGTGAGGCTTTTCTGTCGGAAAATCGTTAGATTGACCGGCTTGAACCCACATCTCTGCATAACCGACTTTGTGGACAGTTAATAACAATAAATAAACGTGTTTTGCAATCAAACTTATGCGTATCATTTTAAATCTGACTGGCAATTGTTGTTGCGCGCGGCCGCTAGAGCGGCGCTCGCGTAGCTATAATATCATGTTACGTTTTCCTTTTATCTATTTCTCTGAATTATTGAAAAATCGGACCAAAGTTTGTTTTTGCTCGATATTTTGACATATTTTTTTTATCAAGACTAATTGCATCGAATCATTTTTGATAATCGGGCTTTGCAAGGTGGTAAATATATTCAGAAAGATTCAATAAATTCTTTTTGAGTACTTTCATAAACAACATGTTTTTTAGGGCGTTTTTTTATTTCCAGAGTTTTCGAAAATGCTCGGGTCTATCGGGAATTAATAGATATAAGGACCATATCGGTTTCCAACGCTCATCTTTAGAAAGCTTAGCTTGTCCCCTTGTCGATGGCATTTTTTTTTTTTTCTTATTTTTTGGTTTTCCGGAAAATTGAGAAAATTCTCACGCCTATGAAAAATCGACATTTTTTTTGAGGATTATTTTCTTTTCGTGCTAAAATTTTTTGGGGTTAGGAATTGTACTAAATAAAAGATCACATTCTGATCTTTTCATCAATATATACAGGGTGTCCCAAGATTTTTTTTACAGGCTATAACGCTATACAGTAATTTCATCTGAGTTATACAGAGTATCTGTGACGTCATCACAGAAGCAGGGACGTCATCGCAATGAAAAAAATTAAATGGAAAGGAGGAATCAAACTTAGCTCAGATGAAAGGGTTTTTTATTTCAAATTTAACAGTGTATCACAATGAGGGTACCAAAGTAATAATTTTACCAAATTTTCAATTTTTTTTCAATTTTTCAACTGTTTTCTTCAGCTGACAAAAAACTAGTTGAAAGTAAAAATAGGCCAATCAGAAGTAAATTTGGACATGAGAATTGCGGCATTTTAAATATCACTGGGTATTGGTGCAAATAAACATTAAATTGAAAATTTGGTAAAATTATTACTTTGGTACCCTCATTGTGATACACCGTTGAATTTGAAATAAAAAACCCTTTCATTTGAGCTAAGTTTGATTCCCCCTTTCCATTTAATTTTTTTCATTGAGATGCCGTCCCTGCTTCTGTGATGACGTCACAGATACTCTGTATACCCAGTGGCGGCGATTGGACATTAGAAGAAGGGGGGCGAAAACTTTGTACAAATAATTTTTACACAACTCCTAGCCTGAAATGTTTGTGAAACGGAATAAACTTTACATTTATTTATCTATACATCCTTCTAAAAGTGGGGGGCGACTGCCCCCTTATGCCCCCTCCTAATCGCCGCCACTGTGTATACCTCAGATGAAATTACTGTAGGTCCCAAAAAGATAACCCAATTTTCAAAAAAATCTATTCGTAAGTTCCTGAGTTATAGCCTGTAAAAAAAATCTTGGGACACCCTGTATATCAAGCATTTTATTAAGTGCACGAGAAACAACTCTGCCTTCAAACTTTCTCAAATTGGATTTTTTTACAATAAATTTATTAATCAAGTGCAAAAAGTGAAAAAAAGTTGGTTATTATTGCCTTATCTTTTGTCTTTAGAAAAAAACGGGAGGATATTCAAGTTTTGTGAGGATATTCAAATTTTTCGTTTTCAACACAATGATTTTGCGAATTATTAAAAAGAATTTTTGAAACGCCGTTTTTCCAAAAAATATTAGTGTAGCGAAAAAAAAATCATAGGGATAACTTTTGTAGGTAATAAACTGCTCTTCATTTTTTGTCTAAACAAAAATGCTCTAAGGGTCATATTTCAGCAGATATCGTCGAAAAACGGATTTTCGGGAACTCTAGAGCCATTTTCCCACCCTTCCACAAATTCCACGTAGCTGAGATTTTCGGAGGTAAATGTACCTATGCAGGCCTGACGAGAGGGGGGGTAACGGGGGGATTCCCCCGGGCCCGCAGTTCTCGATGGGGCCCGGGCCCGTACGAAAAATCCATGTTCGCACTACGCTTCACTTTTGCCGAAAAAACTATTAGGTAGTAAAACCAGTAGTGATGTAATAGTGCTCAGAAGTGCGACTTAATGTGACTTAATTTTATATGTACGTCATACTTTGTGTCAATAAAGAGATTATACAAAATGAGAAGTCGTTAATAATATCAAATATTTTTTTATGAAATGCAGATGTAATATGATGGGCTACTAATTTTAAAAATTCTATAGGGGTCCGTAATTTTTACCCCCGGGTCCGATTTTTCTCTCTACGGGCCTGTATCTATGAATACCTGCAAATTAAAAAAAAATTTGACGGACATACTTGATGCCCAGGTTTGAAGTTTTTGTGGCGTTAATTTACTGGACTACATATAATAGTGAGTTTTTCTCTATTCGATTTAATAACACCTCTCGTTTAATAAATGCACCATTGCTTTTAGCTAAAGAAACAGAAGTTTATTTTTAACAATTCTCTAGACTGACTAAAGAAGTTGATAGGCGGAAACAGCTGTTGCTTCTATTTTATTTGACTTTTATTTTTTATAATCCAGATTGTTGATATGTACGTAGATCTACATTTTGCATTTTTAACAGTATACATCATAACTACCGTTAATAGTACAAGATATAACTTATCCTGGTTGTCAAATATGTCAAAGCGGATCTTAAAAATTGGACGCAGTGGGTTGGTTATAATCGTTTAATATTTTCTACAAAAAGGGTATAAAACAAGAAATAGATTATGATTTAAATTGTAAGAGGAAATAGATTACTTTGTATGATTTAAATTATATTTTACTATTATAATTTTTGTGATAGAAATGAATAGGTTATGTAAAAATTTAATGTTTGACAAATAAAGTAAAAAATGTGTACTGTTCTCTGATATTACTAGGAACATAAATATATGAAAAATAAATGGAAGAATTACTTTTGACTGGTTGAGGTTTTAGAATACGTCATTTTATATCCTTGCTGGAATATTTGGTAAGATATCTCATAAACAATCTGAAATCTTATTTTTTTATTTATAGCATTTATATTTAAAAAAAATGTTAATCAAATTCTAAACAAGTGTAAGTATAGATCAACTAAAAGATAAACTTCACAACGATTATGGAGTTTGCCGGCTTCGACTTACGTCTCATATGGCAAACCATAAGGCTCGATGCAGACGGGCGAGTATATTCGCGACGAGTACGCAGCGTTCTCGCCGCGAGCTCGTCGTCCCACTATGCACACGGGCGAAGCTTTTCTCGAAGATCGCAACTATGAATCATCAGTACGTTGTCGACTTCAAACATGGATGCATCAAGACGTGTTGCAGTGGCGTACTTTACTTACCATAACTTGTACTATAACTATTAGAAAGAATTTAGGCTAAAAAAACGTTAAATAAAACTTGCAACAAGTAACTTCAACGCAAGTGAAAGTGACCCTTATTCTTGGAAGTACAAAAAATTAAATGTGGAAAAAAAAAATTTATATCGTGAGTTATCAGTTTTGTATCCAATTATACAAGACGATCCATTATACAAATAGGATACATAAGATTACCAAATTATACACGTTTTGTATCCAATTATACGATCTGGCAGCCCTGAGTACGAACCACCACTGATTAATTTCTAGATGCGAGCACAAGCGGCCGGCGAGACGTGTGAACTCCCCAATGTCTCTACAGGTACTGCTTAACCGCCGGCGAGGAATTCTCGCCGCGAGATCGCGGCGAAGTAGCAGTCCCTGGCGAGCGTCGGCGGCTAGTAGCGTGCACACGGCGAGTTCGCTGCGAGCTCTCCTACATGTGAATCGCACCATTTGTTTCTTTGGTCCGCTACCCCGCGCGAGAAAAGTTCGCGGCAAGCTCGCAGCGAACTTCGCGATAGAACTCGCCCGTCTGCATCGAGCCTAAGAGTCCGAAGAAGAAACACTTCTCGTTCGCATTATCATAGAATATTTTGTACCATAAACTACTAGTAAGTTTGTTGTCAAAACTCTCTTCTGTCCAAAACAAAACGACAGTTTTGTCATATATTCGGCCATCTCGGCGACGGTGGCTCAGTTGGCAAAGGCGGTTACATTACAATATGTACCATTAATAGGTCTGTTCGTGCTCTGGTTCGTGCCCCGGTCTAGACAATGAAATTTTTAAATAAAAATTTTCATTGCCTACTTCTGGGCATGATTTGTAGCGTATTTAACATTAATTACTTTGATGTTAGTTTACGCTGCAAAGATTTAAAATCCTGAGGGAGTCCATCGTTGTCGATGATGGTGTTGTGTGGTTTTTCTGGGTTTTCCCACAATCATCAGTAAGTCGCCCCAGAACGCCACGGCAAATAATAATAATAGCCGTCCCTTCCCCGCACAAGCTGCACAGCTTCTGGGGTTCACTCGTAAGGGAGTGAATTGCAGGGCGTATATTATTATTATTATTATTATTATTATTATTATTATCTTGAATTTTTATAAATATTATTTTCCTCCAAAATAAAAATCCACACTATTGTTTAGTTTTTTTAAATGTAACCAGTCAAGAATCTTTCTTCATTACCCAGTGAGAAAAAATCATTTCTTTAAAAAAAAAAACCTTGTAATACGAAAGAGGAGTTGTCGGATGAGGACAAAAATACAAGTCTAATTTTCAGCCAACGTTTCGTTTATTATGATAAACTTCCTCAGGGCCCCTACAACAGTGATACAAACAGAATAATTTTTAACATTTGTTTTGTCCAGAACATTATTCTGTTTGTATCACTATTGTAGGTCCCGACAACTCCTCCTTCGTACAAATATTAAAGGACGCAATTTCCACTTGAATAAACCTTGTAATGTTAATTTTTTCTTACTATTTTTTGAAGTACTATATAGATAATTTAAGACTATTGCATATTAGTACTGTGATATACTAGGTGTTGGGCTGCTACAGCACAATTATTTTCATATAGATAAGTGCTACATTGTATAGCTAAAACACCGGGTATAGTATGCAATTGATAATAAATAAAAAGTATGTATTTATTTTGTATATTTTAGTGATGTTTTATTGTACGAGATGATCTTTTTTCCAGATCTAAAGACTTGAATAAATATTTTTATACAAATAAATTTTTGGTGCTCATTTCTCTCTATTTGAATAGATTTAAACGGATTAGGCTTCTATTTCACCAGTAAAATGTGATAAAAAGCTTAAACTTAATTATAGAGTAGGGGAGACCGGTGCAAAAAAGTATCATTTCACCTTGCAAATATTGAACGTTATATTAAATATATTCAATCATAATAAACTTACCCCAGCCGGTCGGCAAATCTCATCTTCTACCTACATTTCTTCTACTACATTTTTTCATCGGCACCCCCGTGTAATTAAAAATTGGGTTGGGACATGATGTTGAAACTTGACTTTTTTTATTTTCATCGTGATTATTAAGCTAAAATATTAGCATACCACTTGAAAAAAGTGAAGTTAAAGAATTTGTTTATAACAAAAAGAGGTCTCAATGTTGCGGCGTACAGAATGCGGTACCTTTTATATGTGACGTCACTATTACCTACACTCAAATGTTGCATAAAACAAGAATTTACGTTAATTTTTAATCACTTTGTATGTTTTTATATTTTGACGTTGATGTAATTGAGAAATAAATAATTTGACTTACTGTCAGTTGATTCTAAAAAAGTAAAAAAATTGTTCTGGCTCTGACATTTTCAAACACAAACTCGGAAAACGAGTTGAAACGTGATGATGCGTAACCAAAAGCCTACTATCAGCCAGCATACCAGGCCCACTGCCGATGCCGGCCGGATGAGCAATAGTGACGTCATCAAGGTCACCAATACGCTTTTTAAACCGCTGTATCTTAAATACTATTTCTCAAATAACCGTAAGAAAAAAATTTGGTACATAAAGTCGTATCTGTAGAATCCAATAAAAAAATTAAAAAAATGCATGTCTGAACCGAATTAAAAATCGCCAACAATTTATTTCTCGGTTAAAAACAATTAACAACACTTGATTGACGATTGAAGCTGAGGGGGTGTATATGTGATCCAAAGACTTCTTCAGGTGGAGGCTTGCCTACGTCGGATGTTACAGTTTTCGTTGCATTTTCTTGCGGACAGGTGGTGCTAATATGCATATTTAAATATAGCAAATGTATTTTCCGTGAAGATATCGAGTCATTATCCTCTACCGCTGTTAGCACATTTATAAGTTCAATAAGATCGGGAAAAAATTAAAATAATGAATTTTTGATGCGCTTATAATAGTTATTTATGCACCTAGTGCGTTATGTAGATCCTAACGCCCGGACGGAAACATTCAGCCAGGGGGCCTCTGGCCCGCGGGATGAATGTTGCCCGATGAGTGTATTTATAGCAATCGTATCCAAGGTAAAATAAACAAATAATATACAAGTGAAAAATAAAATATTAAACGTTGTGCTCGTTTGCGGTGTTGTTTTTGGGATTTAGATCTTGGATTCAATAAAACAATATTTCTTGAAAGCCAACGTTTCGTCAATTTATTTTAACATCTTCAGGGCTTCCGGGCACTCTAAGATGAAAGGGGTGTTACAATTTATAAATAAAAAGAAGGAAAAATACATACAGTGTGTCCCAAAATGTTTTATACAAACGGAGAAAAAGTTTATCTTACATTTCATAAAAAAATATTCTTGATAAAAAGCTCTGCATTGACTTGTTGATCCATAATCAGGTACAACATTTTTAGATCAACAAGCTTTTTATCAAGAACAATTTTTTTTGTGAAATGTAAGATAAACTTTTTGGGGCACACTGTATATAAAACAATTAATAATAAGATCCAAACAAAGAAATTGTTTTATACAGGGTGTTTCATTGGGAGAGGGCAATATTTTATCAGTGGACAGGAGTCACAGGTGATTTCAAATAATCCATATTTTATGGGTCTACAGTCCCTTACAGCTGAGATACAGAGTGTTTTGTACATTTTGGTCATTTCTTCATTGCCTCCTGTGCTTTTAACCACTCTGTATAATTTTGTAATATTTGCTACACATACTCTCTATATCTTAACAAATTAATTGATATATTACTAATATTGAAAATACAGGCCCGGCTTCACTAAAAGTTGACAAATTCGTTCCGCTTATAAACAACACCCTATATGATAAATTTTCAAAAATATTTTACTATATCTAAAAAGAGGACAAAATATTGAATTTAACGATATACTTTTTATTTTTGCACATATGATTTTACTACTCATAATTAGTTTTCTCACATTTTTGGGGCACCAACGTGCTTGATTAATCCTGTTAAGTTGTAATCAATATTATTTAGCCTAATTAAATGTATGGTTTAAAAGTATGTTATACCAAAATTTTTTATAGTCAGCTAGGTCTATGAAAACAGATTTACAGGACCGTTACTGGGAACTAAATGTCTCAATAGATTTACCTACACAACACCCATTTTCATTTTTTTAACCATCCTTATGAAAAATTGTGTAGTTTTGAGCAGAAGAGTAAAAAACAAATATCAAATTTTTGTAAATGATAAAAGTACCTAAAAAGTATTGTAAACGTGACGCGTTATTTATTTAAAGTTTGAAATACGCTATACTATTTGTTAAATTAAATAGATACAACACATGAGTCAAATAAATGAAAATCATTTTTAGCTAAATAATATCTAATTAAATTACAAACAAAATTCAAAAATTACACAACACTTAAAAGACTAGAAAAAAACAGATAATCCATTTGCTACTAGGGAAGCTCATTCGCAATATAAATTTTCGGTAAATCTGTGAAGTAGTGTTTTTAACAATAAGTTAGTTGGAACCCATTAGGCCAGTAGAGATAGACATGATTTTTACAAAATTTAACAATAATTACAAAAGTTTTAAAACTTCAGTTGACTGAAGAGTAAGTTCAAATGATATTGTGTCTGATTTTGCAACCTTTTTTCTGAACGGAAGATATTGAAAATCACGATTTAATGCATTTTCGCATTAATAGCGCGAAAAAAATTCCAAAAGTTCTGCAAACTTTCGAAGTTTTGTAAAATAGCATTTTACATCCTCTGTTAAATTTGCAACATTCAAAGAATACGGAAAGATTTCTTTTATCGAAATTAAATTGTTTTTTATCCCAATTTTTCGAAAAAAAATCCAAAAGTTCTGCAAATTTGAAAAAATAACTAAAATAATGTTATTGAGAAGTGCTGTAATTTGCAACCTCTTGCGACAAACGGAAAACATATTTTTTCATGAAATTGTTTTTTTCTATTAAAATAAACATCGAAGTTTTTACAAACGTTTTGATTAATGGTTGCAAATGAAGATGTCCTAACGTACAATGTTTTCATTAATTTGCAACCTCGCCCGTAATACGGAACTGGAGGTAAAACTAAAAAAAAACATATTTTCGTATTTGTACTCTACTAAAAAAGCAACTTGGCAACATGGTAGAAACTAAGCAGGCGTGTGTGAAAATACAATCAACCAGTACAGCGTATAAGAAATGTACTCTATGGATAATCAAGTATTTAACTGGACCACTGTCGCCCTTTTTTGTGTTGCTCTAATTTATTCAGCTATATTCCCAAATCAATGAGTCATCTTAAAACTATTTGCAAATAGTTTCCAATTTATGGTCATACGGCGAACAAAAAACAAAACAATTGAATAAAAAAATGTTCCGTTGAAAAAAGACGGTTTCAAATCTCTCTCAAAATATTAGTTGTTGTTATAATAGTCCAGTCAATGAACGATTAAAGGATGGGTGTAGAGTACGTGAGCGAACGTTAAGAAACTGACTTGAGGGATGTATTTGGAGTAGTTAGGAAATAAATATACTAAAGGTCACGGAGCGTAGGAGGTGCGAGGGCTGCAGAGGGGCACGGAGAAGGTCACTTTTTTCGGCTTTTCGCTTATATCTCGAAAAATATGCACCACAGCAAAAAAGTCACCAATATCATAAAATTTACTACAAGATTGTTTAAATTCATTTTTCCTATCTCTTTTGGTTCCAAAGATATTTGCTAGCAAAAAATGCAAAGTTTTGAAACATTAATTTCTTAAGTAATATTTTTTTTAGGTATAGCTCTTAAATAAATAACAAAAATTAGAATGTAGTTTTTTTTGCGAATGTAGAAATTTGCTGTAGTTTTTGATTAGTTGAGGTTAAAATAATAAATAAATATATCAATTAAAAGATCGTTAAATCCTCTACAACTTCTTTTAGAAAAAGTTTGCTGTAAAACTAAAAGTTTAGCCGCTAAATAATTAAAAAAAAAACATAAGTTAAAAATTTTTTTATCAAAAATATGCATTTTTTTCTAGCAAATATCTCTAGAAGAGATAGGAAAAAATGAATATAAAACAATCTTGTAGTAAATTGTATGATATTGATCGTTTTAACTTACTGGCGTATTAATTGAAAAAGAAAGTGTTTTTATAAGTCGTTATCTTATCTGTAGAAAAGTAATGTATAAAAAATGAATGAACAGCATTTCTTTAGAAATAAAAATTATGAGTTAAAACGATCAAAACAATTTGTTCAACTTATTTTGAAGGCAACTATACTTCCTAACTACTCCAAATACAGCCCTGAAGTCCGTTTTTGCATGTTAGCTCACGCACTCTACAACCCATTCATTGACTGGACTATAACTGCAATTGGCAGAACTAATATTAGTAAAAAAATTAAGGTTCCGTTTTTCGTATGGGGTTGCAAAGTTATATATCCACCGAGACCGATATTCTCTTTATTTGAAACCATGATAAAAAAACTTTTGTAATTAGTTCGAGGCTTGTGTGTATTGAAAATGGCCGCGCCGAGAAAAAAGGTTTGATAAATAAATGATCCGTTTTTCAGAAATGGTTGCAAATGTTTACTTACCCAATTTGCATAACTTTTGTAATTTTTTTAAACAAATTACAATAAAAAACTTATACAAATGAGAAAAAAACAAGGTTCCGTAGCTGTTGAAAGGTTGCAAACTTAATGCATGTTGTAAAACATTATTACTAGCGATATTCCTAGTTTGCAGAACTTTTGCAATTTTCGGTGTAAAAATAAAAAAATAAAGCGTTTTTTGTAATTTAAACAATGTTCCGTTCATCGCAGACTTCTGCAAAATTTTATAGTTTGTTTTCATTAATGCACTAATATACCATAGAAGTTTCAAAACTTTTAGAATTAATGTTAGTTGATTGTCTATATCTACTGACCTACATATCCTCCCTCAAAGATTAACTGGATGGGTTTACTTAGATCTTCTTCAAAATTGCCAATTTTGTTAGTGTAGAGTGTAGACAGATGGAATTTATTTCCAACAGGACGGCGCTTCTCCTCATTTTAGGCATTGTAGGGGATTTTTCAAATGAAAATTTTCCTAATAGGTGGATAGATAGAGGGGGTCTTATACATTGGCCTTCAAGATTACCAGACTTTAATTCCGTCGATTACCATTATTGGGGACATATAAAGTCCAAAGTTTATCCAGCTCAAATAAATACCAGGGAAGAACTAATTGAAATAATAGTAAACGCCTGCCAAGAGGATAAAAATAACGAAAACTCATTCGAAAATCTGTAAACCAAATTATTAAGCGAGCAACAACATGCATTCAACAGAAAGGGGGTCATTTCGAACAAATATTATAAATTTTTTTAACTGCAGTGTTGTTTTCTAATCTTTTAGGTATAGTGTAATTTTTTAATTTTGTTGATAATTTAATTAGATATTATTTAACTAAAAATGTGATTTTATGTACTTTTATCCTTTACAAAAATTTGATTTTTGTTTTTTTTTACTGTTCTACTCCAAACTACACAATTTTTCATAAGGAAGGTTAAAAAAAATAAATAAAATGGGTTTTGTATACGTAAATCTAATATGAGATTTAGTTCCTAGTACGTTCCTATAAATCTGTTTTCATAGGCCTAGAAGACTATAAATTTTTTGGAATAACATACTTTTACACCAAATAGTTAATTAGGCCAAATAATATTGATTACAACTTAATAGCATTAATGTAGCGGAGATTGGCAGAGCTACACCTAGAAACTAACCATCTACAACAAAGAACTAAGAAAAGCAAAACGAAATAATTTCAGAAAATTTTGTGAGGATGTTGACTCCACACCTGCTGCCGCTAGACTATATAGAGTCATGGCAAAAGGTAGAGTCGATAACGCAATGGCTATAAAGAAGCCAGAAGAAGCTACACCGAAAGTGAAAATGAAAGAGCCCAGCTCTTACTGGACACTCACTTCCCTGGGAATGAACCTATCTCTATAGGGCACACTCCAGAACGGTATCGTAGATCTACCAGAGAAGATACGGCAATGGAAGACATATCTGCAGCAATAGATGCATAAGATGGGCCTTGAACACCTTCCAACCGTTTAAATCAGCAGGAGCTGATGGAATATTCCCCGCCTTACTCCAGCGCGGACAAGAAGAAATTCTACCACACCTAGTGAGTATGTGTCGTAGCAGTCTATAACTGGGATATATACCGGAAGTATAGAGAAGGGCCAGAGTCACCTTCATTCCTAAAACAGAGAAAAGGGATACAACCAATCCTAAATCCCTTCGACCAATTAGTCTCACATCGTTCGTTCTGAAAACGGTGGAGAAAGCAACTGATACCTATATCAGAACAGATATCCTGGAACGGATGCCTCTGCACCCCCATCAGCATGCGTACCAAACGGGCAAATCCACGGAGACCGCATTGGTGCAATTGACAGATGAAATCCAGGATGCACTATAGAACAAAGAATCTGTAGTATGTGCATTTCTAGATATAGAAGGGGCTTTTGACAACACACCACACGAAGCCGTCAAAAGAGCACTAGAAGAAAGAGGGTAGACAACACGACAACCAGATGGATGTCGCGACTATTGTCTACCAGAATAGCAGAGACTAAAATGGGACAAGACACTGTTTCCATATGCACAACCAGAGGATGTCAACAAGGAGGAGTTGCTTCCCCTCTTATGTGGAGCCTAACAGTGGATCGACTCCTCTGCGATTTGACCGAGATTGGTATATCGTGTCAAGGCTATGTAGATGACATAGTCATAATCGCAAGAGGAAAATTCGAGAATACCCTCTGCGATATAGTTCAAAGAGGGCTGGACTATACCAAAGAATGGTGTCAATCGATGGGAACCCCACCAAGACTACCTTAGTTGCCTTTACACGGAAAAGATACATTAACCTCAAAACCATCGAATTGGACGGGAAAATTATTGAATGGAAGCCAGATGTCAAATATTTGGGACTAATACAAGATAATAAACTCATCTGGAATAAGCACGAAAAAGAAGTAACCAACAAAGCCACGAAAGCTTTAATGGTGTGCAGAAATTTTGCGGGAAAAAACTGGGGATGTAACCCAAAGATCCTGCAGTGGATGTACACGTCAATAGTGAGACCGGCCATCACTTATGGAGCAGTGGTCTGGGGCAGCAGAACTAAGCTGGCCAGTAAAGAGGCAAATCTAGCGAAAATCCAAAGACTAGCCTGCGTATTAACAGGTGCAATGAGAACGTGCCCAACGGCCGTCATGGAGGTAATCCTAAGCCTTACACCCCTCCATATAGTAGTGGAGAGTATAGCGATAAGGACAACCTACAGAATGACCAGAGAAGGATCAACTAAACGTAAGTATCGACTCCTTCCTGGAAACCACCAAACTTGTCATGTCCCAAGATGAGATGACAAAGAAGTTTAGCTTTGTGAAAGAATTCAACACAAAGCTAAGTAACAAAAGCGAATGGGACAAAGGTACCATCCCAAAACTCAATAGAAGTGCCATTAAATGGTACACAGATGGTTCTAGAACAACAGAAGGAACAGGAATAGGATTATATGGACCTGGAACTAAATATTCTGAAAGTTTAGGCAAATCTCCGAGCATTTTCCAAGCTGAAATATACGCCATCGGAAAATGTGTCCAGTTCAACATAGAAAGCAATTTTCGCAGACAAGAGATCATCATCATGTCAGACAGCCAAGCAGCCATTAATGCCTTGAACTCCCAGATGGTATGGGAGTGCCTAGAGAATCTAAACGAACTAGGCAAGAATAACACTGTTACCCTCCTATGGGTTCCGGGACACACTGGAGTGGACGGTAATGAAAGAGCAGACGTACTCGCAAAAAAAGGGGCTGAAACACCATTTCTGGAACCTGAACCCTTCTGCGCAATAAGCACCAGTACAATACTTGATGAACTTGGAAAAGAAGTAAATAACAAAAGATCCCAATACTGGATAGGGCTAAAAGGAATGAGGCAGGCCAAGACACTACTGGGAAACTATATATAAAGAAGAGATCTGACGTCAGTAAAAGTAAAAATAAGCTAAGAATACTAACGGGTGTCCTAACAGGGCACTGCCGGCTGAGAGTCCACCTAAAGAAACTCGGATTAGTAGACAAAGAAGAATGCAGATTCTGCGAGGAAGAGGAGGAAACCTCTATCCACATTCTCTCAGATTGCATTACCCTGCAAAATCCAAGAGTACGATACCTCGGAGAATATCAAATAGAAGAGGAAGATCTACCTAACCTGAAGCCTACCGACATCCTGAACTTTTCGAAAGCAATAGGACTGGAGGAACTGCTCTAATCGTTGAGACATTCTCAACGATTGGGCAGCAGTAGGGGGCACAATAGATCTAATAGGTCGCAGTATATCGACACCCCCATCACAGATAGATAGATAATAGCATTAACTAAGCACGTTGCACAGTGGGGCCGAATCCAAAATTTCTGACAAGCAGTGAAGAATATAACGAATTGACTTTAAAATCTTAAGTCGGGGGTGCAAATTGTTCTAAATTCCGTATAATAGGGTTTTCTAGGTCGCTGATTATAAATCTGATGTCAGAATTTCAAAATTCAAAATGGCGGCTTCAATATGGCGGGACGAAGATTCTAAAAAAGGTGCAAATTGTTCTAAATTCCGTATACCGGGGTTTTCTAGATCGCTGATTATTAATCTCAAAATTCAAAATGGCAGCTTCAATAAGGCGGACGAAGAGTCGACAAAAGGTGCAAATTGTTCTAAATTCCGTATACCGGGTTTTTCTAGGTCGCTGATTACTAGGTAATCTGATGTCAGAATTTCAAAATTGAAAGTGGCGACTTCAATATGGCAATATATCATGTTCATTGCATGCTACAACCGGAAATCTTTTTTTAACGTAAGCCAGTCTTCATATTTTTTAAAAAAATTTCTCTGGACTCTCTGCTCCTCCAGTTCCTCTTCATTTTTGTACAAAAAATCTTAAACTGTTGATTTATCATTTCTTTCTTGCATACATTTTCCACTTTTTTCTGCAATAGCTTCCCGCATGATATTCAGGATATTTTCTTGTGTATCATGCAGTTTACCTTTTACATTCATATAATAACTTTAATTTATTCATTTCACAATCAAAAACCATTAATTGATACTAATTAATTTAAAATAAATACACAAAATTGCAAGTAACCTTTGCTTGAAATGTCTGCCTAATTTGTACACAAGCGCGCGACTAAACTAAAATTCATATTACAATTAAAGTTGCAGCAAGTTGCAGCTGGTATTGAAATTCGTTGGAAAGAAAGATATTATGAATAGAAAGTTTCAAAGCGGAAGCTCGTGGACTTTTTTTAAAACACTTTTTCAATAGCCAGTTCGAGAAAAAAAAATCAAAAATTTTCTTCTTTCATCGATCACATTTTTCAATTGTATGAACGTAAAATTAATCATATGTTTATATATAAACACAAAATACATACTTCCAGGAAGATTTTCCATCTTTCAGAATTGAAATTTGACAAAGACTAGCTTCTTTGTGACACTTTCTCTCTTCGTTCTCGTTGGTTACCTCGCAACACGTATTCAGAACTCCGGATGAAGCTCGACTTCGGAGTGAGCCGACCAGTCGAAGCAGGTGGAGACCCGATTTTTATGGAATAGCATCACAAGACTATCCCCAAACACAATAAAACCATAATTGGTAAAAAATTCGAAACATTATTTTTGACTGTTTGCCAGGAATTTGCGATTTGGCCCCACTGTGCGTTGGTGCCCCAAAAATGTAAGAAAACTTAACTATTTATGTGCAAAAATAAAAAGTATATCGTTAAATTCAATTTTTTGTCTTCTTTTTAAATAGTTATGGTAAAATATTTTTGAAAATTTAACATACGGGGTGTTGTTTACGAGTGGAACGAATTTGTCAACTTTTAGTGAAGCGGTGCCTGGATTTTCAATATTAGTAATATATCAATTACACAAATGAAAAGAAAAATAGTCTAATCTCCCAGGAATTGGACATTGAATGTCAACGTTGCCACAACGTCTGGACTTCAAACAACTACTCCTTGGGCTATATGCCCCAACAGGTATTGAATTATAGAAGTCCCGACGTTGGTTGGAACCTGAGATATCAGGACATTAAACCAACAACTTTGATTTTGTTATTAAAGGAGCCCGTCAACCATAGACTAGTTTCGGCATTATTGTGCCTCTTCAGTATGGCGTAGAGAAGCTCGACTTTCAGTCTCTAATGAAAGTCTGACAGTGGATCCGACTAGCCCAGTTCCTATAGAATACAGTTGCGTTAGCAAATGTATAAAGAACTGAGAAAGCACAGCGCCATCTATCACAATAATAACAAACTCAAAGTTAGCAAGAAGTAGCGACCTGTGAATGTTTTAAATGCTGATATATATTTCTACCGAAATATATTTTATGGGAGTAAACAAATTGCACAAATGAAAAGAAAAATAATCTAATCTCCCAGGAATTGGTCATTGAATGTCAACGTTGCCACAACGTCTGGACTTCAAACAACTACTCCTTGGGCTATATGCCCCAACAGGTATTGAATTATAGAAGTCCCGACGTTGGTTGGAACCTGAGATATCAGGACATTAAACCAACAACTTTGATTTTGTTATTAAAGGAGCCCGTCAACCATAGACTAGTTTCGGCATTATTGTGCCTCTTCAGTATGGCGTAGACAAGCTCGACTTTCAATCTCTAATGAAAGTCTGACAGTGGATCCGACTAGCCCAGTTCCTATAGAATACAGTTGCGTTAGCAAATGTATAAAGAACTGAGAAAACACAGCGCCATCTATCACAATAATAACAAACTCAAAGTTAGCAAGAAGCAGCGACCTGTGAATGTTTTAAATGCTGATATATATTTCTACCGAAATATATTTTATGGGAGTAAACAAATTGCACAAATGAAAAGAAAAATAGTCTAATCTCCCAGGAATTGGACATTGAATGTCAACGTTGCCACAACGTCTGGACTTCAAACAACCACTCCTTGGGCTATATGCCCCAACAGGTATTGAATTATAGAAGTACCGACGTTGGTTGGAACCTGAGATATCAGGACATTAAACCAACAACTTTGATTTTGTTATTAAAGGAGCCCGTCAACCATAGACTAGTTTCGGCATTATTGTGCCTCTTCAGTATGGCGTAGACAAGCTCGACTTTCAATCTCTAATGAAAGTCTGACAGTGGATCCGACTAGCCCAGTTCCTATAGAATACAGTTGCGTTAGCAAATCTATAAAGAACTGAGAAAACACAGCTATCACAATAATAACAAACTCAAAGTTAGCAAGAAGCAGCGACCTGTGAATGTTTTAAATGCTGATATATATTTCTACCGAATTCAATACCTGTTGGGGCATATAGCCCAAGGAGTAGTTGTTTGAAGTCTAGACGTTTTGGCAACGTTGACATTCAATGTCCAATTCCTGGGAGATTAGACTATTTTTAATATAAAATATAGTTCGGTAGAAATATATATCAGCATTTAAACCATTCACAGGTCGCTGCTTCTTGCTAACCTTGAGTTTGTTATTATTGTGATAGATGGCGCTGTGCTTACTCAGTTCTTTATACATTTGCTAACGCAAATGTATTCTATAGGAACTGGGCTAGTCGGATCCACTGTCAAAATTTCATTAGAGATTGAAAGTCGAGCTTGTCTACGCCATACTGAAGAGGCATAATAATGCCGAAACTAGTCTATGGTTGACGGGCTCCTTTAATAACAAAATCAAAGTTGTTGGTTTAATGTCCTGATATCTCAGGTTCCAACCAACGTCGGGACTTCTATAATTCAATACCTGTTGGGGCATATAGCCCAAGGAGTAGTTGTTTGAAGTCCAGACGTTGTGACAACGTTTACATTCAATGTCCAATTCCTGGGAGATTAGACTATTTTTCCTTCATTTGTGCAATTTGTTTACTCCCATAAAATATATTTCGGTAGAAATGTATATCAGGGCCCCGATGTTTGAAATATGTGAGTACAACTCGTCTGCGAGAATGTACCACGTGACCATCTCGAAATCGGTCAACGTTGCCAAATTTAAATTTAGACAGTTCAACAAAAAGTAGAGCAAAACATATATTTTAGTTCACTTGAAACCTTCGTACAAGAAGAAATAGAAGAAGTGATTAAGACAGACAGCCAAATTATTGGATTCAGACCAATTATAAGCTCTTTAGATCCGTTATGGAAATATTAATTCTTTTATTAAAAATAAAAAACATTTTTTAGAAAAATTATCAAAAATTAAAATGACAATTTTTCAAAGCAAAATATCTATTTTTCAGTTATACGAAGAAAAAGCCTAATTTTCAATCGAAAAAAAAGTTAGTTTATAATAATTAATAATTTAATTAAATAATAATTAACAATATATATTGTTTAAAAAAAGTATAATAATTATACTTTTTTTAATATAAAATCGAAAATTCACTGTTTTGTCTTGGCAAAATTACAGGTTATTTAAAACACAAAAAAGAAATTTCCAAATGTTGCTGTCTCTTAATCTTATGAGAAAAAAGTAGACAAGTTATAACATTAAAATTATAATTGAAATTGAAAATATAAAAAAATTACCGTTTCTTGATGTACTAATAAACATCAATAACAATTTGTTTTAAAACATCAGCCTTTAGAAAAGAAAATACAAATACGATAAAACCATGTTTTTCGTTTTTAATTTTTATCTCTTGCAAAAATAATTTTTTTATGAAACCTCTGGTGAAAACGTTCTTTTTTGTGTATTAAAGTAGTAATTTTTTCAAAGCAAAATATTTAATTTTCAAATTTATACGAATTTAAATTAAGAACAAGCCTAATTTTCAATCGAAAAAGTTAGTTTATAAATTTTCAATTCGTGTGCGAGAATGTACCACGTGATCACTCCTCACTCTCTCAGCGTCACAAAATCGGTATGTTTGAAACCAAGAGAAATCATCTACAAGTTCGCTTAGAAGTGCTCTACAGCGCAATAGTGCCGTGAAGGCGTTAAGTGCAGTGTTGCCGATGCCATTTTATCATATTCCCCAATATCCCAAGTCAAATTCCCAAAATTTGGGGACAAAAATCTGCTGATTCCCCAAAAATTCCCCTCAATAGGTTAAGTACCTTACCTTAGGATTATCTTCTTTGTTTTGACCTTTTATTAACCATTTATCCATATTTGCACAAAATCGTATCGTTATTTCGCGACAGAATACAAAATCAACTTATCTAACGCAAAGCTAGCAAATTAGAAGCGTCTAAAACTAAGGGAATCACAGAAAGGTTTTCTCTATGTGTTCGCGTTCGCACCGCGCGGAGATAAACGAACTTACCCGATTATAATATGATTTATTATAACAAAAGTAGGTACAATGGACAAATGATTTGCTGCTGTGCAAATGGTCTTGAGTTCTATGCCCAATCTGAACTGTTATTTTATTTTAATTTTAATTTTAATTCCTGCATGATTATTTATTATATTGTTTACCCATGAGATTTCAAAATCCCCGCATTTTCCCCGCATAATGCCAATCCCCAATAAATCCCCAATCATCTTGAGATTCCCCGCAGTTTGGCAACGCTGGTTAAGTGTCGAGACTATCAAGTCAAATTTATATTAATTATAACCTATATCTTTGATATTAATAGTTTGGTATGTGATTTGTAGTTTTTATTTTATTATATATATCATAAAAAGAATAATTATATAATATTTAAAATTAATAAAATCTATAAAATGAAAAAGTTCTATTTGAAAAACAAACATCAAATAAAAAATATATTAAAATATTTTAACTTACCAGACTGAATCTACAAAACTGGAAAAATATTGGTAAACACAAAAAAATATATTTTTATTGGCTGCGAACTTCACTAAACACTATTTGTTTTAGGAATAAATAAAATATTTATTGGAAAAGAGAATTTACAGATTTCTTTCCCTTAAAGAAGGGGAAACCAGGACTATTTTTATTATACTAATTTCCGTGTATACAGATAAGCCATATTAAGCCATCACTGTTGTAGACTAACGCCGATTTACCCTAAAATAAATTTCAAAAGGTCCTATTTATTATAATCCTAAACAGATTTGAATGTACTTTATTGCCAACATATTCAAAGATTTCCTGTAATATACTTTTATGATCAATTCTGATGAAATTTCAGATATCAAATCCGGTAACCAGAAAGTTCATACAAAAAAGTACTCTTATATTATTATTATTATATTAAAAAAACTTTTATAACTAACAGTTTTTTATTTAAAAACCTAAAATGCAAATATCTCATCAAATTTTTTCAGTCGTATACGAGATTTGCCAAAAAATATGAAATTTACTCAGGAATAAAGTACCTTTATTTTTGAAATACCGGCTGTCCCAGAAGTTTCTGACCCATTTTAACTACAAATATCTCGGAACTCAGAAATGATAGGAAGGTGCGGTTTTCACTGAACAGTTTCTTTTTATATAAAGTTTTTTTCAGTATAAATGTTTATTTAGTAAAATCTTATATAGGGTGTTTTAAAAAAGCGGTCTTTTTAAAATGCAAATAACGTCGATTTTTTTAACGACACACCCTTTATATTTTTATTCTATCTGAAAGGTGAACTCTTTCCCTTTCCGAAAATGTATATGTTGAAGTTTAGATGAAAAATAAGTGAGTTATTTGATTTTTAAGGATAGGCAGTTATGTAGACATACCATTAGATAATTAACAAATGAGCTCTGGATAAAATTATAAATTGAAAATATATAAACTAATTTTTTCGATTGAAAAGTAAGCTTTTTCTTATTTTAAATGCGTATAACTGTGAAAAATAAATATTTTTCTGAAAAATGTTTTATATTTTGAATTAATATTTCCATAACGGATCTAAAGAGCTTATAATTGGTCTGAATCCAATAATTTGGCTGCCTGTCTTAATCACTTCTTCTATTTCTTCTTGTACGAAGGTTTCAAGTGAACTAAAATATATGTTTTGTTCTACTTTTTGTTGAACTGTCTAAATTTAAATTTGGCAACGTTGACACGATTTCGAGATGGTCACGTGGTACATTCTCGCAGACGAGTTGTACTCACACATTTCAAACATCGGGGCCCTGCATTTAAAATATATCAATTAATATGTTAAGATGTAGAGAGTATGTGTACCAAATATTATAAAATTATACAGAGTGGTTAAAAGCACAGGAGGCAATGAAGAAATGACCAAATTATACAAAACACTCTGTATCTCAGCTGTAAGGGACTGTAGACCCATAAAATATGGATTATTTGGAATCACCCCAGTAACTTCTATCCTCTGTTAAAATCTTGCCCTCTCTCAATGAAACAGATCTAGATATGTATTTTCCTTCTTTTTATTTAGAAATTGTAACACCCCTTCATCTTTCAGTGCCCTGAAGATGTCAAAATAAATTGACGAAACGTTGGCTTTCAAGAAATATTGTTTTCTTTAACCCAAGACCTGAATCCTAAAAACAACACCGCAGTCATCATTCAAAAGGTCGTAAAAAACGATTCGGAAAAGGCCCAGCGTCCGTTGCCCTCTCGTGGAAGCACTCACTAAATTTGGTTACAGTAGGGGATTTTGTACTTAATCCTTTAAAAACTACTAGTCAGTGTACGTTGAATTTACTGTAAAACGTCCTGTATATGAAACAATAAAACAATTTTTTTAAACATAATTTTTATTGACGCTAACTTAACATCACAATTTTTTTCTCAAAATTCAACTCCTCTTTAGGGAACACGAAATTCTTCATGCTTTCGTTCAGCTCCTCCAAAGCCAATTGAGCTTGTAGCCTCATAACGTCATCGATATCATTATTGTAAATGCGTTTAAGCGTTCGATACACCGGCAAAATATCGTCCTTGAAAAACGCAATGATTTCTTGATCTAGGCCGATGAATAGTTGCCTGATAACCGAGAGCGCAGCACGACGAGCTTGTGGTGATTTGTCCGTGGCGATTATGGAATGGACGCATACCAAAACCTATCAATTGAAATTAAAACGTTTAAAATAAGATACGTCATCGTCATTTGATACGAGCATTATATAACGTAGCTTCTGGATGTTACAGAAAAAACTTCATGGTTAATTGAAGATAGTACAGAAAAAAAAATGTTACTTTGATTAAATTAGGTCAACATGCTAGTGGCGTCGATCTGGTTTTGGAAACGAAATCACTCTTTACGAATTTTTTTTTTGTGATTTCAAAGATTCGCGGTTCTTCTTTCATGTGATCACTATATGAAGGCTAAGGGAAGTGGTGGAGGGGGGGGGGGGCTAATTAACATATAAAGATATGGGAAATCGGTCTTACGTACATAACTCGCAGAGTTTTATTTGGATCTAAACGGTTTAAATTTTGACCCGTCGCACAGTGGGCTGGATGCAAAAAAAAACGGCAAAAACAAAAAAATTAACACACTCGACTTTTATAAATTGTATTGCATACAATAGATGTCCCTACACCCCATGCCATACTAAAACCGTTTCGTAGCCTTCAGGTATTCAGCTGACCACAGACTGAACCTAACCTTTCTTGAGGGAGGTTCGAAGTGATTTCGCACTCCAAAATATTCGTCTCGCGACAAGTGATAAATTGTCAGTTACACGCTGCCGATTTCAAAACGGTTTAAGGGCGCGGTCTTGTACGTCAAAAGTCAGCGAAATTATGTCAAATAAGGTGCTGTCCGGGAGGTGCTGGTATCTCGTGATAAATGCTTAAATTAAACAAAGTAGTTACAGAAACCTTCCTTTGAAATTTTCTCATTACAGAAACCATTCGAGAAATTCATTGTCTGCTATATTTAATACAAGGGGAGAACAATATTTAGTATTACCAAAATGTATAATCTTAACTTTTTATTATTCATTTATGGGCAGAAGGACCTCGGTCTATAGCTCTTTGTAAGTGGTTAGCTAACAATAAAGAACATAATGATAAATAATTATTCATTTATTTTCTTTGTAGGTATATATTATTTATACAGAGCCTTTCAATGAAAACTATTCATCCATAAAATCTTTCTTTTAATTCTTAAAATTAAAATAATTTGTTACTGGGGCATTGATAATATCAAAATAACATTTTCTTTTCAGTTATTTATATAAATTGATTTTGTTCCTCGTTATGAAGTATATGAAAAACGAAAGAAAAATTTACCACGCAAACGATTTATTTATTTATTTATTACGATGAATTACGATTTAGGTAAACATGTCAAAGATATTTACAAGTAGGAAACATTTTTTTACTATTATTAAATTATTATTAGTATTAAATTTTCGAAATAAAATGCCCCTTTCAAATGTATACAGAGTGATGTTATTGCTCATTTCAAAGTTAGTATATAGCTATGACAACTATTCCAGAATCGACACGTGTCAAGTTGCGTCGGCGCTTCTTTGTAGATCAAAGAATTGCTTTTTTAAGTCAAGGCGGGCAGGCAACGTTTGAACTTTGGTTCAGCTCACGGTGGCCCTAGACTCCTAGACAATTGCATCAAAGGAATAAGCCGCTTTAGCAATTTTTTTTCACCGAACTTTTCTTGAAGACTATTTAAACCCGAGATCCTTGATTTTATATAATAAAAAGTGCGTTTATGATCTACTTATATTTTTGTGTTTTGAAGAAATATTAATTTTAAAATTATAGCAATTCTATTTGTATGTTTAGTTTTATCAAAATGCTTAACTATAAAAACCAAGAATGAAAGTACAAACTGTAAAAAATTAAAAAATGCCAAATCTCCAATTAAATCACGGTAATAGGTTATGTCGAAAGAGATTTCGCGAACAATCGGACGGCGCCGGCGTTATTTAACTCGGGTCGCTAAGGCAAATGCAATACGCGTATAGTTCGTGTAATATATAAAGTTGCCCCAATTTAACAGTTTTAAAGCGGCGCCTTTGTTGCTACCAAAAAAACTTCTAACGTACCGGCATATCGCGATTATAGTTTAAGTAATCGCTATAATCCAGCGATCGGATAATAAAAAATAAATAGTGAAAGGGCCTACAATGATCACAAAAAGCATTGTACTAAAAACACAGAAGAAAACAAAAATTATATGTTTTATCAATGAATTTGTTTATTAATAAATTCTTAAACAGATAAATGAATAATTTTAAAATAAATTTACAAATATATACTTTATAATATTTTTTCTTGATTTTTCAATAAGGTTGGGATCCAGAAATTAGGAGAATAAGAAATAGTTGATGATTTTATGGATTAAAGCTAGAAAAGTACCATTTGGGGAAGAATTTTTTTTTTATTTTTGTGCCACCTCATTATCGAAACATCTAGATTTAAGTCAAGTTAATAAGTAAAAAAGTTGTAAGCGGAAGCACCAAATATATTTAGTCTTACTTATTTTTTTCTGCTCTTTCCAAATAAAATTTTAAAATATTAATATACTGGGTATTGTTTCGATTCGAAACCTACTCATTAACTTTTTAAGGCCGGACTTGGAATATGTTAATCGACACCACTGTAGACAAAGAACATACGAACCAAATATTACAAAAACGTATAGGTTATAAAGAACTATAGTCCCATAGGTTATTTAGAAGCACCTCGGTGTTCTCCATCTACCCTTTCTGTATGCGCATTTCTCAATGAATTACCCCGTATAAAGTGATTTTGTTCTTCGTTATGAAGTGTGAGAAACGAAAGAAAAATTAACCGCGCGAACGATGAATTACGATTTAGGTGAACATTTCAAAGATATTTAGAAGTCCCAAACAATTTGAAAATAAATATATCTCTATAATTTTCAGATTAATGAATTTGAATATAAAATATGAAAGATTACATATTGATCGACATCTACCAAAATCAGAACTTTTTTTTAACCAATTTGACAACAGGAAAACAAAACAGAAGTGAAAATTTACATTTCTATGCCTATGCACAAAATTATTACATTTTTTTTAATTTGATAAATTAGAGTTCCATGGAAAGTAATAATTTGACACATTGACAATTTAATAGTTATTATAACTGATTAAAAAAGAAAAATCATGATTCCGACACATACTAACTATTAAAAAGTAAAAATTAATTTATTATGAAAGTCATACAACATATCAGTTATTTTGAATATATTCTTATCTTCTACTTTATAATATTCCCTAATTCTTTTCTAAAATACTTTCTATATTTTTATTCTAATGCATAACATATCTACACAAATAATTTTGAATTCTTTTTAAAAATTCCCGCGTTATGACAGTTAAACGACATGCGCAAAAAGCATCTCGTCCTCGAGTAATAAAAAATATATCTATAAATACTCTAAAATCTCGTCAACTTTGAGACAAAACGTTGCCTAACCACTGATTCGACGTTGCCAAATGAACTTATCAACAACAGCTGTGAGTTCCTGCGAAAATTTAAATTCATGATATATTATTATATTCGGCGTACTTAGAATGTTCCTTTCTGATTAAAGTTTTTTTAAATGTTTGGAGAGCAAAAACTTTACTTTACTTTATTTACAAAGACAATAAATACAATTGCAGCGTTCTTTTTGTGTTTTGAGTGCATGTTTCTTTTATTATGTGCCAACATTGCTATATTCTAAACCATAACAGATAGGAATACGATGAAATGGGAAAAAAATTGAATTTTTGGAAAAAATTAGAGATAAAAAAAAATCTACAGAGTTTATTGATTTTCTTGAGTTGTACAGTAAAACCAAAAATGGCATTTTTATAGTTTGAGATAAAATTTGCTATAAGTGACGTTTATAGTTTACAAAATATCAATAATTTATTGTAGAATAATAAAAACAATTCAATGAATAAAATGAAACAGTTAACAAACAAAATATAAAATTAGCAATATAATTTGAAAAGAAACATTTAAGTATATTACATTAAAATAAAATTTAAAGTAAACAAATGTTATCTGAAATATAAATAATAGTAAAATTTTTTGCTGTTTCACGTGGTTGTGCTATTAGTTTTTCGAATTTAGCATACACTTTAGAGCCGCAAAGATTTTTTTATCGTTTTCTACACCTTTTAAAGCGATATCACATTTTATGAGAGGTCAAAGTCTCTCACAACTGGGCTAATTATGGTATCACCCCGCTAAATATCTCAGCTGATGGGTTGGCATCCATTGCAAATTTGATTTGCTTCGGGCACCATCTTTCTTACAGTGTTAAAACCTATATGATCTATATATATATATATACTGAATACCTATGGGTAAAGAATTTTTAGACGCCATTGTTTGACCAAACTTTCAAATTAATTTGAAATTACTTCAAAATTTCAAATCGACTGATTTCATAAATTAAAGTATTTTGATGTATTCTGATTAAACCACATTGTAGATAAAGGTCTAACTTAGGTCAAGTTAATGTTTATTTTTCTTATTTTTTCAGAATCGAGGATATATAGATTGTTAAATGCCACTTTTAAGGTTAAAAAAATTGGATGATTTTAAAGCTGTCGTTTTCATAGAAAATAATAAATTTATCGATTTAAAATAGTAAGACTACCTAAGTTAGAACTTTATCTTTAATTTGTCTGAAAATTATATTTTAAATCCCATTACATTCGGAAATCAGTCGATTTAACTTTTGGTCTGCAGCATAGGATTTTATACACAGGAAGACCGCGCCCTTAATGAATGATAATGTTGAAGGTATCTAGATCACTTCCATATAAAGAAATTATTCGAAATGTTCTATATTGTGTGTGTACATTCCAAAGACGCTTAAGAATCTCAGAATTTTGTACAGTGTAGAGTGTTACAAATGTTATTAAGATTCAAAGTCAATAAAAACTTCCTGCGAAAAGCTGCGAACCTGGTTTTGGGAACTAAAAGTTGCATGTCCAGTCACACCCAGAACATTTTTTCCTGCGCATATTCCCGAGCAGGTGTTACACTAGCCCTTCTACGGGGAGTACGAAAGAATTTTGTACCAGGTGTTCTTTTTGTAATGACTTTTATGGTGATGTAAAGAATGTTGAGGAGTGCAATAATTGCGACCATGCGACCATGCAAGACATTTTCAATTGACTCCTTTCAACTTTAGATCCATACATATCGAGTATGGGCAGGAAGTATCCGAAAAAAGGAAAATATTTGTCACCAGAAGCCTTGCAACTGTTGCTTTCTTCTGATAATTCTCACGATAAGTATGATTTAAATGAATCGATGGGAAGCTCTGCTGACGAAACAGATTTCACAACTTCTGAAGATGATGACCACGATGAGATTTACTTTGAAAAATATTGTACATACATTGTTTGTATTTCCATTTTATACAGTAATTAAATTCGTATTTAATGCATTATGTGTATTTTTTTCTAGGGTTATCACCAATTTTCCCTTCAGTTTAAATCAACCATTTTTGTTTTTCTAGATTCTTATTCAAAATTTGAATTTAAAATTTTTGCAGCATACAAATATCAAATTTTGATGATAGAAGTTGCTTTTGAGTAGGGTAAAGGAATACTTCCGGTCCGCTCTTTTGTTTTTTCGCAAATTAAATTCAAAATTTGAAATCAGCGAGTTCAAAAACATAAATTATCCGAATCCCACCAAAATCGTATGTATTTTACTAAAACAACTAGTCACTTCCGGTCTGCCATTTTGTTTATTAGAAAATTAAATTCCAAATTTGAAATCAGCGAGTTCAAAAACATAAATTAACCGAATCCCACCAAAGTCGTATGTATTTTGCTGAAACAACTAGTCACTTCCGGTCCGCCATTTTGTTTTTTCGAAAATTAAATTTCAAATTTGAGATCAGCGAGTTCAAAAACATAAGAAATGCCCTAATTTTTGCGTGCGCGCACTGGCTTAATTTTGCCGTTTTTTGTCAGCATCCAGCCAACTGTGCGTCGAAATCGGCTTAGCGGTTCTCAAGCCACAACGAGAACGCACCGAAAGCCATGTTCGCGTTTTTCGCAGGGAAGAAAGTGACTTAGAGACCCGATAGAGACCCAAGTATTCTGTCTTAATTTCAAGTCGCTATGTCAATTAGGGGAGGCTATCCTCGCTCATGAGTCTGATGCCTAATCGGATGGCCAAGTAGCCTAAAAAGACAACTGCTCTACGGGGTGGAATAATCAGAGCTCCTTTATGGGGCCCCTATTTGAGCAATAGTTCTAAATATTAAGAGGCACAGAGGAAAAATGGAAAGCGTGCAGAAAAGAGCGCTGGCGCGAGTCATTAGCGCATACCGAACTATATCTACTTACAGCTGTCACGCAGACGATAGCCGGAGTTCGGCCTATTCTCTTCTTGGTGGGGAAGAGGGTACAACTGCACGAGCAGGAGGCGGATGAAGCTGCCAAGAGGGCGGAAAGGATAAGAATACTAGAAATATGGCAGGGAGAGTGGATCAACGGAGCTGTGACAGCTGAGTGGGCCAAGCTCAATGTACTGAGCAGAAGTAAGCTGAGAGTGATAACAGGGATCATGACTGGTCATACACCAGAAAAAGAGTTCTTAAACAAAATTGGACTGTACAATTTTGACCTTAGGTGCAGGCTATGCAATAAGGAACTACAGGCAGTGAAATATGTACTATGCGATTGCGAGGTATTGGATCGCAAGAGACAAACACTTTTTGGGCAACCAACATTTGCCCCAAAAAGTTTTAACAAACACCCAGTAAAAAAACTGTACAAACTAGTACAAGGTACAAAAATACTGGACTGGATGGAGTAATAGATGGGCCATAAACGCAATAAGCTAATAGGCTTCAGCGATATCGGAGATCTTGAATCAGACGGGCCCAGACGGAAAAAAAGCTCAATTTAAACATCCTGGAGCCGACTATTTTCTTACACAGTTCCTGTCGGGGCACTGATGTTTCGCCACATATACAAAAAGGATAGGGAAAACAGAAACCGATGAATGCTTCTACTGTGGACAAACTGATACACGTGAACACACTGTATTCCACTGCGATAGATGGGAAGCAAGAAGAGTCAGTGCCAAGGTGGGAATTGTAGAAACCCTACAAATGGAAAATGTGATTGAACTGATGATTAATGACAGGTCGCAGTAGACCACAATTTACGAGTTCATAAAAGGGATTATGGCAGAAAAAGAAACGTTGGAAAGATCTGGACAACAGGCTGTAAATTGAACCCCCAGACCTCAACACTGACGCAGGCCAAAGTAGGCAATTCCAGTGTTGAGTGTTAGTGGAAGAAGAGGGGTTTTAGTGGGTATTAGAAGTCTAGAGTCGTAGGGCGAAGGTTGGACGCATAACTGATGAGCAACAAAAAGTAAAAAGGTTAATTTATACAAAATTTCTTCTGCGTTTGTGTTATATACGTCTTATAAAAGTAATGGAAATAAATATCGATTTTGCAAAAAATATCAAAGAAAATATGCACCCAAAGCAACCAAAAATTTATTGCCGGAGTAATCCAGACCCTCCTCATAGAATTAGCGCCATAAAGCCCGCTCAATATGCCCTAGAGTGTATTTATAGCAACCGTATCCAAGGTAAAATAAGCAAATGAAAAATAAAACAATTTGGGAACTCCAAAATGTATTTCTTTGAACCGGCGAAGGTCAAGTTCGAAAATTTGAGACACTCTGTATTAAGACGAACATATTTTGGTAATAGCATTTGTTTTTTTTTTTAATTTAAGGCTAAATAACCCGTCAGGTAACCGTAACTGCCGCGTGACGGCCTCAGGGCGATTCGTTAGCGATTATTATGACTTGGACACACATCAAAAATCAAACAATAAAAAATAATTGGAAACGATGTTTGATTTCATAATTTGTTGATATTACGTGATTTGTGGTCACCCGCAGAAAATTGTTTTATATTATATAGAATTGTTTGTATTGAAACCAATTGTTTTTTTTTATATAAACTTTTGAATTGAAGAAATGCTATTTTCGGCCCAAGAGGCGAAAGTATAGCAACTTAATTTTTATGTTTTTATCTTTTCTGCAGTTTCTTTTAGTTCTGGTGGAGTGCAAGAGTTAAGAAGGCGGAATTTCTAATAATCCAACGTTTGTGAGAATATTAAGAAGTAAAAGAATGTTAATTTATTCTATGTTACAGTCGATCATCATTTAATTACTTTTTGTAAACTAATTCAAAAATACAAAATTAACAATAACGTGTGTAAAAAAACCTCAAACTGCCTGTGATCTACTTTAAAACTTAAGAGATCTCTTACCTCTGTAAACATAGTGCCAAGTTTATATCCCAAAACTCTACAAATTTCGCCCAAATTTGATAAGCTGGAAGCTCTGATTAGATCGTCATCGTCCTTTGTTCCTATTAAGAATGTATTGAGAAGTAATGGCTTATGTTTTGGTGCCATCTCACCTGAAAATAAGTAATTTCATATATAAAAAATATCTGGACATACAAAATTTTTTGATTGTACCATGCATTTTGTATAACGATAAGAAACATTTACATTTTTCATTTAAAAAAAAAGTCACGATGTTCTTCGCCAAAACGATACCTATTTGCCCGATAATTTATTAAATTTAACAAACCGAGTTTCAATATTTAAGTGTAGCTTAGAAATACGAATATTTAACTCGGAAAAAGATTATTAAAACCAAAACTATTACACATATTTTTAGCAAATTTTGACAAGTGTCCATTTTAACAGTGTTACTCAACGTTCCATTAAATATTTACCTAAATCCATGATTTCTGAAATTGAATAGGCACGAATGTATTTTCAACTTTGAATTTATGAGATGGCTGTCATTCGACAAGCAAATTATTTATGTCCGTCAAATGAACATTTTTTTCCTTTTTTAATACTTTTCAGGCTTATTCTGGTTATAAATTGCTACTTGGGCACTTATAGACAAGTTATGTACCTATGCGTTTGTATTGGAAAAATATGTTAAATAATCGTTTCAACGCACTGAATTTGTTTGTCTTGCGAGTGAGTATCCCAATATATTATAATGGTATGTGATTTTTCCTTTTATTTATTATTAATTTTTTTTTAATTTACCTTCTTTCGTAAATTTAGACAGAATGTGTTTTATAAATATTGTTGTAGTAGTTGGGCGCCATCTGTCTTATTACATAGGAAAGTATAGCCAATATCTATCTCAGGTTCTAGGGTTCTCTAAGAGGTTAGATTTTTATAAAAATCAATGACAACGAACGCAGTGAAAAATTATAAACATTTATTAAAGAAAAAAAAATTAACGATAAACTTTATCTGTACGGAACAATTGTTTGGTGGAATACGGTAAGTGTAGTTTTTATTAAAATAATATTTGCAAGTGTGATACGAAATTTTCTTAAACTTCTTACCTTATTCACTTTCTAACCTAACATAATTAAACTTTTATAAGGTTAGATTGTTTTCATTATTATGGCCTTTTATAGTTTAAACTTTTTAAATATCGATATTTAGTAATTAAAATGGTACCTTTTATTCAATTTAAGCTTTTCGTTCTCATTTTAGTTTTTGAAAATAAATGGGATTCTATAAAATCGTTTTTCCATATAATACCAAATTAAGGAAACAGGATGGATATTTTTATGCCGAATATAGATGGATCTGGATATTTTTATACAGGAATACAGCTGGGACTGGAGACACAGTATAGGATGGATAATTTTGGATAAAGCCACCTTTTAAGATTCTTCTTCTTGAATTAATTTTATCTTTTCATTAACCTCACTTTTTCTGACAGGTAACAATTTTTTTCTTTTAAATCGCGTTGCTTTGAGTTTCTCTTTTGTTTTTATGTAACGGAGCGACGTGAACTCTTCAAAAGATTTTGTTAAAAAGCCATGCTTTGACACTCGAAATGGTTTTTATAAAGTACAATGTCACAGCTTCCTAGTTGAAAATTTTACATTTTTTAACCTAAATTTTTACAAAATTAAAAAAATTATTGATTTTATTGCAAATTTTGACTAATAACATCTTATTCTAGAGATTAAAAGAAAACTTTTGATATACTTTTTATATAATTTCGAATTATATTAACTTTGTACAAAGACACTTTTTGCTCGTCATCATTGATTTTCTAAATATCATTAAACTTTATTATTATTGTACTTTTTTACTATATTTCTTTAATTTTAGAAATACTAAACTCTTTTTCATTTAATTTACCATCGTTTCGTTTAACATAAAATAATTATGTTGAATTATTATTAGATTGAATTTTAAGGTTAACTTTTGATTTTCTTTCTCTGCTAGGATTTGATATAATAACGTTCTTAGTGTTATTATATCAGCAGATTTATCTGTGATCATTCTATTATGGATTTTTCTATTCAGTTCTACGTTAAAATGCCAGTAACTACTTTAAATCTGTTAATCTAAATTTCTTATGTGATTACAATATTAACTTTTATAAGTAATATTTTCTTCCTGTCTAATTTATTGGTTATACGTTTAAAAAAAGGCTTTATACTCAATACCATTACAATATATATATTTTTAAAAATGTGAAAAATATTTTTCCGCGCAAACATTTCTATTGCTATATTGATTTTATCATATTTTATAGCATCTGTGAAAATTTCATGAAAATCCCAGCCGGCCCCATATTCTTAACGTTTACCTAGAGATGTGCGTGTGAGTAGTTGTCAAAATTTGTAGGTTATTATGGCGAAATTAAATAAAGCCAAACTTGATGTTGATATTTACAAAAAAAGGTTATTTTCTTATGACGATTTCCATCATCATTCCACTAACGTTTTCGCCGGCCACTGTTAGGTTAGACCAACATTATGTATCGCGACTACGTTACTGAACATTGCTTTGAAACACCCCTCGCACAAAAATATGATGTGATTTCCATCGATTATCGATGATTGACAATTAACTACATCTGACAATGCCAAAAACTGACAAATTAAACTAATATTTATCAGTTTCTCTTCTAATGGAAATAAAACCACTTATTTTAAAGAAAAATGGGGCTTTGATTGACGTTTTGTCTTTCTTGAATGAAAGTCGTTTTCAAAATGACATAACAAAATATATAATAAAAATTTTACTATATAAACAGGTTATATTATCTCTGTGTTGTCTGCCGTTGCTAGGAAATAAACTAAAAGATTAACTTTTCTTGTAAATATTTCGGAAGATCGAATTTTCACAGACATGAGACCTGTGTTTTTTGCCGATTTAGATAGGAATTAGTCTACCCTGAAAGTTTGATTGAATTCTGACGAGTGGATTTTGAGATCTTCCGGACACACATACATACATACATATACATACAAATAAATGATAAAAAAACAAATGGACCAGAGTGTTAAACATCGTAACCAGATTTCTCATAACAGACCTGTTTTATTGGCGTTTGTTAGAGAAAACATGAATTATAGATTATTTAACATTAATATTTTATAAACAATCACCGAAAAATTTGCTTATTTACAGGGTGGTTGGAAAATAAGTAATACAAATTTTTTGAAGAAATCATTTTTTTTTAACTGCTTTAAAAATATGGGCAAATGCCATTGCATTATGAATATATAGTTTAAGAAATTACTTCTTGGTGATGAATCATATTTTATGCAAGGTGACTCAGAACATGTGGTTACAGAGGGCATATAGTGTTTTTAGCTTTAACCAGTCACTCCGTATAAACGATATGTTATAAAATTTTTGTATTATATTAAACAAATGTACGATCTGCCACTCTATGTCATACAGGGTGTTAAATTGATTGCAAAAACTTTAAAAATTAGAAAAGCTGTGTTTTGTGCACTACCCTGTATTTTAAAAGTTTTTCCGCCAACTTTAAAAATTAATACATTCTCACATTAACAAAAGTTTAGTATTTAACTTAGCAAAATATTGTTGTAATCCTATGACCAGTTTTCCTAAAATGTGTACCCATAGTTTTAAAACCATCTTTCAACTATGTCGTTTAGTTGCAACATGCAAGGTGCAGTGTGCAGTCTATTGTGAATTCTAGTGTGATCATGGAAAATTTGGAAGTACCGCGTAAACGACAAAAAATCGGTCCTTTAACAGTTAATCAAAAAACATGAATATTTAATTGTTTTAAATCATTTACAGACAAACATTTATGTAAAAGTGTTGATGTCACAGTGGAATTAGTTAGTAGTACGCTTGGTGTTGGGAAATCTACGATTTACAGAGTTGTTAAAGAAGAGAAATGTGGCGAGTTTCAAACAGCACGTAAAGCTCCAGGAAAACCAAAATTTCAAATAGAAAATCATTTGAAAGAAAGACTTCGAAGGAAAGTGCATGCGTTCTTCTTTAGAAAAGAATTTCCGACAGTAGACAAAGTTCTTGCCACGGTTCGAGATGATAAGGATTACCCTGAAATGAGTCGAAGCACACTATGGAAACTTTTAAAAGAAATAGGTTTTCTATGGAAAAAGCATTCCAGAAAGTCTATTTTAATAGAAAGAAGCGATAATGTAGTATGGAGAAGAAATTACCTAAGGACTATAAAAGAAATGAGAAACCAAAGAAGAAATATATTTTATTTAGATGAAACATGGATCAACGAGGGATATACACCAAATAAATTTTGGCAAGATGAAACTGTTACAAGTCGAAGACAGGCTTTTTTAAATAATTTATCTACTGGTTTAAATCCACCATCAGGAAAGGGGCGCAGACTGATAATAGTACACATCGGTAGTTCAAACGGTTTTGTTAAAGGTGGTTTATTGACTTTTGAATCTACTCGTACCGGTGACTACCATGAGGACATGAATGTTGATGTCTTTAAAGAGTGGTTCGAACAAATGATAGATCTTCTTCCTCAGAACTGTATAATAGTAATGGATAATGCAAGTTATCACTCGAGACTTACAGAAAAAATGCCCACAACCAAGTGGTTAAAAAAAGATTTACAGAATTGGCTAAATTCAAAGAATATTAAGTTCCATCCCGGTTCTGTGAGAAGAGAACTGTATCATTTGTGTTCCCTTCATAAGGAGAAATTAAAAAAATATGAAATTGATGAAATTGCAAAAAATCGTGGGATGACGGTGGTTAGATCACCACCATATCATTGCGAAGTATTCCCGATTGAACTGATATGGGCACAGATAAAGGGAGAAGTTTCAAGAAAAAATAATTCTTTTAAAATGAGTGATGTTAAACAGTTGTTTTTGGAGGCTGTAAATAATGTGAAGCCTGAAAACTGTGAAAAGGCAGTAAATCATACGATTAAAGAAGAAGAGAAAATGTGGAAGTTGGACAATATTACTGATGAAATGATCGAGCCACTCATTGTAAATATTGGTTGCGACAGTTCATCTTCTGATTTCGATTCTGATTTGCATTTGTAGGTAAGAAGTAGTTTTTATATTAAAATTATTATTTATGAACGTAACGTTGTTTAAAAGTCAAAGTTTAAACCCTTATACCTACATAACCCGTTTGACACAATGTTCTTAACATACCTTGTGGAAAAATAAAATATTTTAGAAAAAATTGCACTTTTTTACCTTCAGCTGCTTAGAAGTTATAAGCAGGTAAATTAGGTGAAAATATAAGTGTACACCCGATATATTTATTATATTTATACAAAGGTTGTTTCATACGAAAATACTCGAGGTATAACTTCACAAAATATTTTAACTGTCTACTAAAAGAAGTGGTACGCCTATGGATTACAAACGCTTTATTATTTTAATACTCTCTCATACATAAAAATAGACTATAGTAAATATCTGTCGTATTTCTATTATTTTCTTATTGTATAAAACTTACAGATTTATTTGAAAGATATTTATTAATGATGGTTAAAAGCTTAGATCATATATGCTTCGCTAGATACGGCATCCTATAGTGTTTGTTTGGCTCTAGAGGAGTAAAGACGAGAGGGGGTGAAGGGGCAATAGCGTACCATGATACAGTGGCGTACCATTCGGAATATTTTGGTACAGTGTAATATATTGTCATATTTATACAACACATATTTCATTTTCTAAGGATTGAGTGACTGTAGGTTACAGTAAAATGGGAATTAATGTGAATCGAAAATAAATAAAATAGCATGCATACGAAAATTGTTTGGAATGGGAATAATCTGAGAGGTTGAATACCATCATCTTGCGCTTCTGTAAATATTTTTTTATAGCAAATTAAAAATCCCATTGATTATAAACTCGTTAATATAGAAAAAACAAAATGAAAAGTTGGTAGGTATATTAATACAAAAGATACCTACGTCAAAAATGAACCTTCATATAAATTAGGTTGAGTAATAAATGAAAAATTTACTGATGAACATGGTTTATTTTAATAAAACATAAATTGACATACAATAGATAGATATTTAAACAATTCATTTACAATTCAAATAAAGTATACATAATTTATGTTTAGATCTTATTTTCACTTCCTGTCCTATCCAACAACACGCCTATGGAATAGATACCAATGACAGCACCTTTCTCAAATTTGATGTTGTACACTTAACAAGGCTTTGGCATTTTGTTGAGAAATGCGACAACTGTTCTCTAAACTAATTGTACCTAGCAAAAACTTTCAAAAAAACTATAAAAATACACAAGATTGGCACAATAATTCCCAAAAAACAGAATATCTGACATCTGTCAAAATTTACGATATGAGCGGGTATCGTCGAAATTTGAAATCGACCAATCAGTGGGATGGTACTCTAACTCCCTCCTGTACACCACAACAAATAACCTGAATACCGTATCTAGCGTAGCATATATATGATCTAAGGTTAAAAGCAAACTTTTTAAAATTATTTTAAAGTATACAGGGTGGTCCATTAGTAAACTAGGCAAATTATTTAATTTTTTTCAAATGGAATGCAATACTTCGTTTTTAGAATCGACATAGTACTATACTTTTCTTAGTAAGCTTGCTTACCTGCACAGCATAATGTGCTGGTAAAGGTAAATAAAAAGCAAGCTTACTAAGAAAAGTATAGTACTAACTATAGGATCGCATATCAAAGTTTCAGAAAATTTGACCGGGACGTTTTTTACATTTAAATGGTGCGGGGTCCTTTTACGATTTATATAGTCTTAGTTATATCTAAACACGCTGTAATATTATGCACGTTACTGCATGTCCAATGTAAAACACTGTACTCTTTATGAATTTAAAAATATACCACACGAGTAAGCCATGCGAGAATATACCTTTGTTCCTATTATTTTCAGCTTGATTTTTAAGTGAAACAACCATTATAATAACCGAGCATTCTCTAATCTTCAAAACGCGTGTAATCTACTGTGTGAATTGCATAATTTTTTAAATTAAATTCATTCAATCTTCCTGAGAACGAGTTACGTAAAAGCGGATTGACACGAGAAAAAATATAAAAATAGGGATTATTTCTATTGTTGTTAATTAATTTGTCATTTGAATTCATTGTTTCTATTCGCTAGTCTTGAGAAACGGATGTACTCTAGAATAGGATCAAAGAGATATTCATTCCGGTTGAATTAGTGGCGATTTAAGGTTTATTATACGAGGTAGAATTAAAATACGTGTAAAACTTTAAACTGATATGTCTTTGTAATTTCCTAAAATTGGAAAAATACCATTAATTAACGGTAATATCAGATTTTGAGAATTGCTTCTAGATTAACGTGTTTTAGTGGGTCAAAAAATTTCATTTTTCACTTTTTAGGTATTGTTTTAGTAAATGTATATAAAATTCCTTTTTTAAGTACAAATCTACAGAATAAAATACAACTAAAGGGTATCCTGTAATAAAATTGGGGAAATACCCACATCCTTCGATTTTGGAATTTATCTGATAAATGAGTAAGTTGGGGCGTAAAACTAATATCTACATGGTTCGTTTGCCCAGAGCAGCGATTTCCTGCTCCTAAAAATCACTGACCAACCCATGCCCCCCCGAAACTTCTATAAGTTTATAAGAAAATTTTTTCCTCACTTTAAAATATTACGATTTGGACCAACTTGTTCTAATAAAATGTTGCTAATAAAGAATATACAGAGTGTTAAAGGTTAAATTTTAAGATTTATTTTTTGCAATAACTTTAGTGTTCTTGTAATGTATACATAAAAACTTGGAACTGGGAGGTTTTTGGGAACGAGAAATTGCGATAATCTTTTTTGCTCTTTAAGTTAGCTCTATTTTTGTTAAAGAATATTAAAGCCACGTTTCTTTAGTAGAAAAAAGTATACTTGTTATTAACCTTAAAAATTAACGGTTTACGAGATAATCGCATTTTAGGAATCAGCTTAATGATTACACTGGCCTGCAAAAAAAAAATTCTGGCCCCGACACCATTCTTGCCGATTCTTATATATCCGAATATGACCTCAATTTTTATTTTTTATTTTTATCACTTTTCCATAATTTGGAGGAATAAAAAAAACTGTGGGTGATGGGGAAAAACTGAGGTCATATTCGGTTTCAGGAGATCATTTTACATAAAAATCACCAAGAATGGTGTCAGGGCCAGAAATTTTTTTTTGCCGACCAGTGTAATCAACCAGCTGATTCCTAAAATGCGATTATCTCGTAAACTGTTAAGTTTTGAAGTTAATAACAAGTATACTTTTTCTCTACTAAAATAACGTGTATTTAATATTCTTTTACAAAAATACCGCTAACTTAAAGAGACCAAACTTTTATCGCACATTTATGCCACAAATGTGGCCTAACTACAAATTATATCGAAGTAGGTACCAGATTCTGATTTCTCGTGCCCAAAAACCCCGTTCCAAATTTTTATGTATATATATCCAAAAACGCTAAAGTTATTGCAAAAAATAAATCTTAAATTTTAACATTTAACACCCTGTATATTACTTATTAGCAATATTTTATTAGAGAAAGTTTGTTCAAATCGTAATATTTTAAAGTGAGGAATCTACCATACTTCTATGTACAATTACTTAAGGACCACCCTGTATATCTACGAGAAATGATGGGCCCCCTCCGAAAAAAATTCCTGGCTACGCCACTATGTCCAACTCATGCTCCACCGAATAACAGGTAGAATACCAACTGACCACTGACCAACTCATGCCCAAGGTTTTTAATTCTTAATAATTAAAATATTTCAAAAAATATTGGAAAAGTTCACTATTATCTTCATCCAAAAAAGTTATTACGTAGACATACTCAAGGTATATTCAGTAGTAATACCCCTAGGGCCTTGATAATACCGAGATAATTTTGTCATAGAGAATGCTGAAAGCGTGTTGCTTGATAATGGCCCGAGGCCGAAGGCCGAGGGCTATTATCCTTAAGCAACACGCTTGAAGGATTCTCTATGACAAAATTTTGAGGATTTATCAAGGCCCGAGGGGTATTCGATAAGATAATTTTTTACTTTGTAGATTTAAACATTTTTAAACTAGTTGTCAGTTTGACGTTTAATTAATTTTTAATCAAAAACTTGACTTGCTGAAAACACCAAACTGAAAACACCACATGTAGGGTGTTATCGCTGTAATCCATAGCTGATTGGATGAAATTTGACACATGACTCTAAATTAAGTAATTTGATTGGTTACAATAGTTAGTAAAAAATTATCAGTAGTAAGATCACAAGAGCTTCGAAAATAATCGATTATACTTCCGAATCACGAGACTTATTTCGCGAAACACCACGAGAGCGTAGTGGTTACATATCAATAATTTTCTGGAACTTTTCCTCATCTTTCTACTAGTGTAAACTATTCAATTGTGAAACTAGCGGAAATACAGTTTTAGTAGAGTTACGATGACGTTTATTTGAATATGTTCCCATGAAAATCATTGTAACTAGACATACAATGTTATTTACATAATTGTTTGTACAAGTACATGGGTATCGATGAATGGTAAGTGATACGAAATGAAGCAAATACAATTGTTATTTGTCTATTATTTAATGAAAATAAATGAAATTTATATTTGTGCAATTTTACAAACTACATAGACATTTCAATCAAACATTGCACTCTTGGGAGGGACAGGCATCAACTCAGCACTTTATTACCCTCAGGTAAACTATTGAACCCCTCGTAGATATATCAATTCAGCACTTAATGACTTAATACTTATCCCTTTAATTCTGGTTAATTTGAATTTATAAGTAATGTTTGTAAAAGGGTTTGATGATATAAATGGACCTAGAATCTACACAAAAAAAATAAAATTTGGTTTACGCAGAATGAATTTTGTATAAGAAACGATTGGCAATATCAAAATTACCGAAAAACATGTTTGGGCCATTTTTGAGGTAAAAAGTGAGTTTTTTAGGATATAAGTGGACCTAGAATCTACAAAAAAAAATAAAAAATTAAAATTTGGTTTACGCAGAATGAATTTTGTAAAAGAAACGATTGACAATGTCAAAATTACCGCAAAAAAAATGTTTGGGCAATTTTTGAGGAAAAAAGTGAGTTTTTTAGGATATAAATGGACCTAGAATCTACAAAAAAAATCAAAAAAATTAAGATTTGATTTACGGAGATATGAGAAATATCCTCTGTCATGATAATAACAAAAAAGTTAGAGAGGCATTAAAATTCACAAATAAAAAAATATTAGAATTAAATAATGGGGAAATTACAAAATTTGAAACTAAAATCGATATATTTTAAATTTATATTTTTATATTGATATTTCTTTTGTATTTACTTTATGTTTCAAAATATTTATAAAAAAACATTAGTTGCCAATGCACTCTTACAAATAAAATCAATTTTAACTAACGTATCGTACTTTTCTTATTAGGATTAAAGGATTAAAAATTTATTAAGCCAGGTAAAAGTGCTCAGTTGATGTATCTACTTTTATTGCCTTCAAGGGACGGTGCTCAGTTGAAGTCTACCCCTTGGGAGTTCTCAAGAGAATTGAAAAAACAAAGCATATTCGCACAAAAGAATAATGAACCAGTGGGTGAAATACTAATCTTCATCAACTTACAATGTTATTTTTCCAAACTAATGAAAAATTATATATTTGTATCACAAATTTCAATAAACTCATTTTGACTCAAACAATAAATTTTTCGAGAAAAACATAGTATATTACTTTACAATGTTTCAATGAATAGAAATCAATTAATGATAAGAATTTGCGATATCGTAACTTATGCAAGGGCGGATTTAGCTTTTTTTTATGGGAGGGGTAAAACTTACCAAGTAGTCCAAGAAAGCTAGTAAATTTTTTTTGTAATATCGAACAGAAACTAGTGACTGATCAGATCGACTTAAATTTTTTTGCAAATTGCTAGGAAAGGTGTCCAGAAGTAGAAAACTTTCGTTAGTTTCGTTTTGAGTGGGGGCAGGGGGGGGGGTGAAAAAAAGAAAAAAAAATTCGCAATTGATAAATTACCTTATTTAATGAATTAATGTTCCCTCCCGAGTTATAGTGCGCAGAAAATTACGATTTTCACCACAATAACCGTACATTTCAAAAAAAAAAAGTGTTTTTTGTCCGTAACTTTTTTTTGGCTGATAATATTAAATGTACAATAATCCATTTTAAAGCTTAGGATATCGCCGAAATATCATGTTATGACAACTTTTTCATTGGAATGACCGTTTTTTCAATATTTGACCCGAAAATGTGACATTGACGGTTATAAATGCAAAGATAAAAAAAAATGGTAATTATTCGGAAGAACATTTGCTCAGTCATGTCTCTTTAATTTTTTTTCAAAAATCAATACTTTTCACGGTATTGACCAAAAATTGAATAAAAAACAAAAATTTAGCTCAACTGTAACAGACCAAAACTTAAAAAAGAATTATCCATAGGACTAAAAATTACTAAACAATTGTAAAAAAATATGTTACGACTTTACGACTTTCTGCAAAAGGATTTTTTTGTCAAATACCACAGTCTAGATGGCGCTAAGAAAATAGCAAAAAAAAAATTGAAAAAAATTTATTTTGTCCATAACTTTTTTCTGTTTATGTTAAACGGTTCTGGATGGTCAGGAAAAACTCGGTTTGACAACGCAATTTTCTGAGCCAAGTCAAATCAAAGGGAAAAAAATGGAAATTATTCGGAAGAACATTTGCTCAAAGTCTTGTCTGTTTAAATTTTTTTCAAAAAACAATACTTTTCACGCTAGTGACCAAAAATTGAAAATGTCTTATAAAAAACAAAAATTTTGCTCAACTTTAACAGACCAAAACTTAAAAAATAATTTTCCCACATGACTAAAAATTACTGGACAATTTTAGAAACATATGTTACGTTTTTCTGCAAAAGGATTTTTTTTTCTGTGGTCTCTTTTTGAAAAAACGCCACTATCGAAAGTTTTCTACTTCTGAACTAAACACCTTTCCTAACAATTTGCAAAAAATTTCAAGTCGATCTCTTTCTGCTCAATGATTTTACTTCATTTCTTGGACTAAAGACAACAAGTTTAAAAACAAACTTTATTAATACTAAATTATTATCACAAAAATACTAGAAAAGTACTTAGAAATGGTTAAAACAAAATAAAGCACTTTTAGACTGCTACTATTAAAAGTCTAGTAAAATAAGGAAGCGGCATACATTTTGTTTTATCGCGTTATAAGAAGCACCACTTTATTATGTAAAACAGTTTTGTGTGTATTTTTTTTTATAAATTATAATCATGGGGGGAGTGATTACCCCCCCCCCCCCTAAATCAGCCCTTGAACTTATGTTACCATGTTTAAACAACAAACTGAAGTAGAATTTGCAGTTACGATGATATTATTTTGTCTAATAATAATAGATGCAATTGAGATATAGGGAAAATTCTTGGACTCAAATAAAGATCGCTCTTTAGTGAAGCTCTTTGAGTTATAGAAGAAAAAAATGGAAACTTGAATTACAATGTTATTCATATCAGGTGTCGCTGTATCCCACAAAAAAGTCTAAAATTAAAAATCGCTTTTTTCCTATTTTTTGGAGTGGTCGCCAAAAAAATTTTTAACCATATTTTAGGGTGTACCGAAACCTAAATAAATGAATTTTTAAACATTTTTCGTTTGTCTTAAAAATTCGATTTTCTGTATTTTTCAGCTCTTTTGACCAACTTTGACCTCTTGATTCTATGCAACTCTCTGTAAACTGTAGATTCTGGATATTTTTACAAAAAATAAATTTTTGCTTACAGATTTAACAAGGTCCGATCAAAAACATATTTTAAAAAATACTAAAATTATTCACCCCTTAAAACGAGCTTTTTAGTGTATTTGTTTAAATATTCTTTTGACTAGAAATTGTCAAATCTGTAAATATCAATTTTCTGTAAAAATACCCAAAATATGCATTTGTATAGAGTTAAGACTTCAAAGATGGTAAAATAGCTAAAAAATACAGAAAACCGAATTTTTACAACAGAGGTACCAAACAAAAAAATCTGCAAAAATTCATGGGGATACACCCGAAAAAATGTTTAAAACAAAGTTTTGCCAACCCCAAAAAAGATTAAAAAAATTGACTTTTAACTTTTAGAATTTTTGGGAAGTTTATGGGGTTAAAAAAACTGGCTTCAAAGATGTCCTCAATCAATATATTCGTGAATTTTTTCAGAATTTTTTATGAACTTGTTCGTAAAAAATTTGTAAAATCCCATTTTCTGCCCCCAGAGAAGGGTGGAGGGGTCTCTGCGCAAACGTACCATGGGATCTTATTTTTACGCCCCAAGATACTCTTTTATCAGGTAAATTGTAAAATAGAACGATGGGGTATTTTATCCCAGGATATCCCTTAACCCTTTGAAGTCGGAGTTACTAGGGATAGTATTGGTGAAAAAACCAAAAAACCGCCACTTTGAATGGGACATACATGTTCCAGTCAGTACAAAATGGGTTTAATTTGAACCAGCAGCAGTTTAGTTTGTTTGGGACATATACAGGGTGAGCCAATTATTTCCACTCGATCTCTAGCACCGAAACTAAAAGAGATATCAACAAGATTTTTTGTAGGGGTAGACAGTGTCACTCGGACTACAATTTTAAAATATTTTGATGTATACAGGGTGGCTAATTTTTGTGGAATGAAAATTAATTTGGTTTTTTTAAATTGAACACCCTGTATACGATTATGTCTTCTGATTCTACTTAATATTAGATTTACGGTAGTTTTTGGTATTTGTAAATCCGACGCGGCGTTGACAAGTTATTCGTATTTTAAGCAGATTTAATGAAAAAACAGCACTTCAGAAATATTAGCACAAAAACAACATTTTTTAAAAAATTCCTCAAAACAGCTACTATGATGTAAATGAAACATGCACCTATCACAATAGTCTAGTTTTCAAATGGCAATAACTTAATTTTTTCAAATGGGACACCCTGTATATTTTTCTTCAGTTAGAAGCTCTCCCTAATACGCATTAAAAAAATATAGGGTTTTGCACATCTAACTTTACTATTTACTTTAATAATTGACGTTAAGTGACAAACAACATATTTTACACAATTTTTAATAAGAAATCAAGTTACCTATGAAAATGACAGTAGGTATATTTTGTTATGGCATTAATTGTCAACATAAAATTTTGTATTGTATCACGTCTACTATATTTAATCGGTATTGTGTATAAAAAATGGATTTTAATAAGAATTATAGTGTTCAAGAAAATATTGATATTATATGGATAATGGGTGAATGTCAAAAAAATGCGTTTCTTGCTAGTAGGGTTTATCGTCAAAGGTACCCAGAAAGACGTCATCCACAAAAGGATACTTTTGAGAATTTAAAGAATAGATTTGATAGAACAGGAACCGTCAAGTATGAAAAACATTCACGTTCACGTTCACATTCAGCTGTTACTATTGACAACGAATATAAGGTAATGATCAGTATAGTTGAAGATCCCAATATAAGCACAAGGCAATTAAGCAATCAGTTAGATATTTCCAATACCACAATTAGACGCATAATAAAAAAGAATAAATATCACCCCTATCATATCCAGCTTCACCAAGAATTGTTACCACGTGATTTCGTGCGTAGAGTGGAATACTGTAGATGGTTAATAAACAAGATAAATACAGAGCGTAACTTTTTAAACAAAGTTTTATTCTCCGACGAAGCCACGTTTCATAAGAACGGTTGTGTAAATAGACACAACTTCCATTATTATTCGGACCACAATGAACATTTATTTAGAACCACATCACAGAATCGATGGTCTTTGAATGTGTGTGCGTAAATCAATGAAAAAAAGGGCAAGAAAATGTATAAATGAAAATGGAAGACATTTTGAACAACTACTATAAATTTTAACTTTCACTATTGTAGTTTTCTTACGATTAAACTCTGTAAAATTTTGTACTTATTAAAAATTGTGTAAAATATGTTGTTTGTCACTTAACGTCAATTATTAAAGTAAATAGTAAAGTTAGATGTGCAAAACTCTATATTTTTTTAATGCGTATTAGGGAGAGCTTCTAACTCAAGAAAAATATACAGGGTGTCCCATTTGAAAAAATTAAGTTATTGCCATTTGAAAACTAGACTATTGGCACGCCATCGGCAAACACCCTGTGCAACAGGTGAAGATGTTGTGTGATTATTGTGATAGGTACATGTTTCATTTACATCATAGTAGCTTTTTTGAGGAATTTTTAAAAAAATGTGGTTTTTGTGCTAATATTTCTGAAGTGCTGTTTTTTCATTAAATCTGCTTAAAATAGGAATAACTTGTCAACGCCGCGTCGGATTTACAAATACAAAAAACTACCGTAAATCTAATATTAAGTACAATCAGAAGACATAATCGTATACAGAGTGTTTAATTTAAAAAAACCAAATTAATTTTCATTCCACAAAAATTAGCCGCCCTGTATACATCAAAATATTTTAAAATTGTAGTCTGAGTGACACTGTCTACCCCTACAAAAATCTTGTTGATATCTCTTTTAATTTCGGTGCTAGAGATCGAGTGGAAATAATTGGCGCACCCTGTATGTCCCGATAGACTTCAAAGGGTTAAGCCAAATATACAAAATAGTTTTAAGTTAATAGACAAAAAAAATTCTCCCCTGCATCTATTTACCAAATATTTATAATTTTAGAATCCCCTTAACGCCATAACTTTATCAAAATCAATATAGATTATACCCTATAACACTTTTTGTGTATAATCATTAGAAGTTAGCGGGATATTAATTATATTACAGAAAATAAATAATGAAACAATTAACTTGCAAAGGAAGATAAATTACTTAGGTGATCTAATTGACCGTAAATGTTCTTTCAAAGATAATGTTGATCTAATTGTAAAAAGGAACATGCTTTAGATTAGTCTTATCTACCTATCATTAACATATGTAAGTGGGCAAATACTATGTCATCCTAAATTAATTTTCCGCACTATGGAACTACCGTTTTGTATATTTTAAATTAAAAGAAGTGAATTAAAATAACAAATTAAATTGTACAAGCACAACTTTCACTGTTATGCTACAATTAATCCGTTAATCCATACCATATAATTAGCCATAGCCGAACAAGATTATTATTATTGACTATGTCGTATGACCTTTTTTTACTGAAGACCATATAAATGGTGGTATTGTAGCCTATTTTATTTGTTTAAAATTATAATTTTATTAATTATAAATTAACAAAAAAATCCACTATAAGTACCTACAAAAAATCGACTTCTACGGAGAATGTAAGGGACAAAATAACTTTTTTCAAGCGTATCAAAATATGATTATTATACAGAGGGGTGCAAATTTAATTGAACACGATTGGGATTTCGGATACGAAGTTGACAAAACTGTTAAATCTCTTCAATATTATTTCATATAAACTAGAAAAAACATTCACTTGATCTCAACTTTGTTCTTTAATCTACTACTTACCTAACTGTAGTAAAACAAGATAAATAACTAATTAAAAATCAGTGTAGACTCTGGAAATTACATCCAAAATAAAGTAGTACAAATAACTTTTTTCAAGCGTATCAAAATATGATTATTATACAGAGTGGTGCAAATTTAATTGAACACGATTGGGATTTCGGATACAAAGTTGATTAAACGGGGAAAAAGATGTGTATTTTCAAGGCGAATTTATTGGTTATTAAAATATCAGGTCCGGTTACTGAGATATTTGGGAAAAACCGAAATTGATGATTTTCGTTTTATTTAATCAACACCCTATTTTTTTAAGATAGAATAAAGGTTTATAAAGCTTTTTTATTGAAAGCCAAATATCGCTAAACATAGCGTATCCAATTTTTTAAAACAACGTTTCGTCTTTGAAGGGCTACCCTCAACTATTTTTTTTAAATACGGACCTGTACTTTTTATTTCATTTTTGAAATCCTCGTTTTTATTTCTATCCAACCATGTAGAATACTTAATTTTTTAATTAGGTTCTTACAATGAACTGCAGTTTAGGAATTTTTCTAAGTACAGTTTTATCCTGAATGTTTTTTAAACAACTTAGCATATTTTGGATGTAAATTAAAATAATTCACAATGACTGTTTAATACATTCTAATTTCTAATTATCTGTTATAATTCAATAGTCGAAGTTTAAATAAATTTTATTTATTTTCTGATTGTAGTTATTTAAGAAAATTGAATTCAGATTTAATAGAAATAGCAATAAGCTCAAAGTATACACAATTTTTAATTAATTTTATTTAAAAAGATTTATAAATATTTTCAATGAAAATGGAACAGGACCGTACTTAGCAAAATTCCTAAAGTACGGTTCATTGTCAAAACCCTTAGATTAAAGAGACCAGAGATGTAACATCCAGGCTTGTTCTAGCTGCGCGAATGTTGCCTGTTTTTTAAACTGGGTGAATTGAACGCGGGAACCGAGGCGATACGAGCGCTGAGGATACGAGAACTTGGTCCGAGAAGGACTCGGGTTAATTTTAGTTCGTTTGAAATTGTTCGAATCACAATTATCCACTAACTGAAACAAATGAAAATTGGAAAAAAATATTTTTTCCATTTACATTAAAAAATGAATACATTTTTCAACTATTAGGACCTATCATTATCTTTAAATATAAAAGAACAGTTTTAAGGATCAACGCCATCATGTTCATCATCCTCGAAAACGGGGGTGGGATATATTTATTCGGTAGAAGACGCGGAATCAGCGATTCCACCATTTTGGGGGTGGTTTTTGGTCGTTTGAGGGGTTGGGTCATGTTAAAAATAATTTTATAAAATGCCATCGTATTGAGCATCTTCGAAAACGGGGGGTATGGAATATTTTACAGAATGCACTAGAAGACGATCCTGGAAATGAAAATGGTTCGTGGCTTGGTGCTGTTCGGGTCTAGTCGGACAAACTTTGATTCTCTATTGGTGGGTGAACTCATGCCGAAACAGACAACATGCGCAAAGGACAATATTTCATCTCTGGTCTCTTTAATCTAAGTCAAAACCTAATAAAAATATTCTACATGGTTGGATAGAGAAAAAAATAAAATAGTTGAGGGTAGCCTTAATAAATAAGGGGTTTCTTCAACTGGGGAAGGAACTATTAGTTCGGAAAACTATTTAGCTGGTATCTTCTTGTTCAGCTCAGGGAAATCATGTTTTGGTAATTCACATTGGCTAGGACATCAGCCACGTAAAAACGGAACTAGAGATGGGCGAAAAATAACGGTATCATAGATATACGTTACAATTTCGTGCGCGTCATAACCACTTTGACGGCGCTGCCAGATGTAATTGATATAGTAGTAATTCTAAAACCGAGAGTACTGCCTTAAGTGTCCGTCTAAAAAGAGGTCCTGGTTGCCCATTTATAAGCACTACTTTGTTTTTTCCTATCCTGACGCACTAACTAAAGATAGGTAATTAAATATCAAAGTATTTCAGTAGAATTTATATAAAATACCGTAAACACTTCAAGTGCTCGTTTGTCAAGAAACTGAAGCCAATTCAAACAATTTAATTTCTTATGCAATATGGTCGTCGTACATGCAGGAATTTCCGGAAGCTGTTTAAATAATATTATATGCCATATTTATGTAGCAGATAAAATTTTAGTATTTCCATTACACGGAACATAAAATAGAAAAACGCAAGATGTGTAGAACAGTTATGATTTCTATGCAGATTATCATAACTTTTAGACTTATACATGTTATTGAGGCCACTAAGGCGTAGAAAGGTCATTTTAGTTTTTATCTTGAATTTGTACTAACCATTTTAGATTTGAAAAACAGTTATAAATTATCTATAAGAGACTATTTCATCCCAACATAATTAATAAGGTCATTTAAAAACGTCTTGAGTGACAGTTGAATTGCAAAATAAATAAAAATCGCGGGAGGCTCCTTGTGGAACATGCTCCAATGAAGATATATACAGGGTGGCGCAAATTTAATTAAACATTATTGGGATTTCGTAAACCGTTATAGATACAAAATTGATTAAATGGGGAAAAAGATATGTATTTTCAAAACGAATTTATTGGTTTTTTCAAAGTTAAAATATCCATCTAGAATACTTAAGACAGAAAAATAGATTTAAAAGGTAGCGTATCCAATTTTTTAAAACAACGTTTCGTTTGTGAAGGGCTCTACCTCTACCTTCAACATTTTTTTTTAATACGGACCTGTACGTTTGATTTCATTTTTGAAATCCCCATTTTTTCTCTATGTCACCATGTAGAACACTTACTATTTTTATTAGGTTTTTACAGTGAACCGTACTTTAGGACTTTTAAAAATAGTACTAGAATCAATCATAAAATTTTAGTTGTACCATATTTCAAGGTCACATGGCCCGGTGACCGGACTATATGTTAATTTTGAACAACCAATCAATTTGTCTTGAAAATATGCATCTTTTTTCCCATTTAACCTACTTTGTATCTATATCGGTTTCCGAAATACCAATAGTAATTTATTAAAGTTGCGCCACCCTCTATACAGTATACAGGGTGACCAAGGGGTGTGCAAACTCCATAACTTTTTTCTACCCAAGCTATCGAATGGATGTTTTTTTTAAACGAGAGGACCGACAATGAGGCACATTCTAAAATATTTCTATTTATATACAGGATGTCCCAAATAAGATACACAACTAAGTTCTGTTTTCTTAAATGGCAACCCCCCATTTTTGTTACATATTTAAATTCGCCATTAAATTGTCGATATAACGCACCCAGGTTTCTTCGACTTATATGCAATAGTTTTTGACTTATGTCAATTTATGTGTCAAAATAGCGTTGTGCAGAGATCCACAAAAAAATTCAGAACTTCAGAACTGTTCAAGATAACTTAATCAACTTTTTTCCGGTGGATTCCTTAAACTTTAGCGCATCTTTCAAGATGTAGACGAACTCGGAATCGATGTTCTACCGCCTACTACGATTTTTTGAAAATGACAAATAGCAAAAACTCGACTTTTTCAAATGCATCACCCTATATTTTATTAACTCATTGCATGGAATTTTTTAAGAACTTTTTGCTGATATACGGTTTGTGGGGTTTATTTTGTAAAACTTGCAAGATTTATGCAAAATAAAAAATGTTTGACGGTTTATTCGAGAAAAAAAAAGAATCGAGTAGACCGCTGTAGTAAAATTTGTCAGACTCATACAATTTTGAAAAGAAAATGTATCAACAAAATGAAATTGTAATAGAAACAGAAATACATTATAAAGTAAATAGTTTTAGTAATACTATTTGCAAGAACATGAAAGAATGATTAATAGGAAACAAACATTTTTGATTTATAACAAATGCTCGTAGGTCACCGATAACATCATGTTCCACACAAAAATCATTACTTCATCTTCTTGTAAATAGTATTACTAAAATTGTTTAGCACAAATGAAATGAAAAATAGTCAAATCTCCCAGGAATTAGACATTGAAATGTCAACGTTGCCACTACGTCTGGACTTCAAACAACTACTCCTTGGACTATATGCCCCAACAGGTATTGAATTATAGAAGTCCCGACGTTGGTTGGAACCTGAAAAACAGGACATAAAACCAACAACTTTGATTTTGTTATTAAAGGAGCCCGTCATCCTTAGACCGGTTTCGGCATTATTGTGCCTCGTCAGTAAGAAGCAGACAAGCTCGACTTTCCATCTCTAAGGAAAGTCTGACAGTGGAGTCGACTAGCGCAGTTCCTATAAGATACAGTTGCGTTAGCAAGTGTATAAAGAACTGATAAAGCCCAACGCCATCTATCACAATAATAACAAACTCAAAGTTAGCAAAAAGAAGCGACGTGTAAATGTATTATTAGAGATGGAAAGTCGAGCTTTTCTGCTCCTTACTGACGAGGCACAATAATTCCGAAACCGATCTAAGGATGACGGGCTCCTTTAATAACAAAATCAAAGTTGTTGGTTTTATGTCCTGTTTTTCAGGTTCCAACCAACGTCGGGAATATAATTCAATACCTGTTGGGGCATATAGTCCAAGGAGTAGTTGTGGCAACGTTGACATTTCAACGTTGACATTTCAATGTCTAATTCCTGGGAGATTTGACTATTTTTCATTTCATTTGTGCAATTTGTTTACTCCCATAAATATTTCGGTAGACGAAATATATCAGTACTAGTAATAAAATTGTTTACTTATAAAATGAAATTGCAATATAAACAGAAATACATAACAAAGTAAACAATTTTAGTAATACTATTTACAAGAACATGAAATAATGATTTTTGTGTGGAACATGATGGTGACGGTGACCTAAGTACGAGCATAAATCAAAAATGTTTACATTTTTTCCTATTATTCATTCTTTCATGTTCTTGCAAATTGTATTACTAAAACCATTTACGTTGTAATGTATTTCTGTTTCTATTACAATTTCATTTTGTTGAAACATTTTCTTTTCAAAATTGTATGAATCTGTCAAATTTTACGACAGCGGCCTACTCGATTCCTTTTTTTCTCGAATAAACCGTCAAACATTTCTTATTTTGCATAAATATCGTAAGTTTTACAAAATAAACCCCACAAACCCTATATCAGCAAAAATCTCTTAAAGAATGCCATGCAACGATTTAATAAAATATAGGGTGATGCATTTGAAAAACTCGAGTTATTGCTATTTGTAATTTGTCATTTACAAAAAATCGTAGTAGGCGATAGAACATCGACTTCGAGTTCGTCTACAACTCGAAAGATGCGCTAAAGTTTAAGGAATCGACTGGAAAAAAGTTGATTAAGTTATCTTGAACAGTTCTGAAACTATTGCAAATAAGTCGAAGAAACCTGGGTGCGTTATATCGACAATTTAATGGCGAATCTAAATATGTAACAAAAATGGGGGGTTGTCATTTAAAAAAACAGAACTTAGTTGTGTATCTTATTTGGGACATCCTCTATATAAATAGAAATATTTTTAGAAAAAACATCAAATCGATAGCTTGGGTAGACAAAAAGTTATGGAGCATGCAAATTAAAAATAAAGACCTACTGATTACATCTGTTTTGCAAGAATTATCAATAATAAATACCTAAGTAGAATCATTTATTTTCAAAATGAAAATCACAAATAAATAAATAAATCACACATTACATACCTGACATAGATTAACTTTCTCCTCGCGGTACATGTGCCTCAGCAAATCCTTTCTAAATAATTGTTCATTGAAAACATTCTTTTATTACATTTCAGTGAGGAAAAAATTAATCCGTGTTTTTTTTTCTCATGCATGTAATATGTTATTTTCATTTTGAAAATAAAAGATTCTAATTAGGTATTTATTATTGATAATTCTTGCAAAACAGTAAATTTGCCATCAGAAGATGAGTGATCAGTAATCAATAAGTGTATTTATTTTTAATTTATCTTATGCAATAAATAGTTTAGCAAATGCTAAATTATTTAGTAAATTTTGTTTTACTTTATTAATTTATTTTTAGAAGGCCACGAATATAAATTTGGACATCATTTTTAACATTTTGAAATGACATTTTATTCTTTATTTAAATTTAAATCCACTTTACTCTTCAGCATAAATCAATATTTTTGATTTATCCTATATACCATTTTATATTTTACGAATTTTATTCTTGATTATCGATTTATATGTGAAGGAGAACTTTTTATGAATATTTTTTTGTAAAAAAATACTGGATATTAAATTATAGTTTTTGAAAATGTATTTAGTTTGTATTTACTCTATATTACTATTATTTTTTAGCTCTATGGCTGAGTTCCTGGGGAAATTAAAATTTTTATTTATAATGAAAACTTGTTGTTTTATCTCTAACTTGTTTTCGTTTTTTTTACTTGTTTCCTTTTTCTCTCCATCTTTTTCATATTGATGATTAATTTTCCTATTTCTTATTGTGTATTTTTTTGTTATCCATACAGAGAATAAATTATGTATATCACATACTGAATAATATTTTAAATTTTTTAAATGAGATATTTCAACTTACCCAAAACTTTCGAAACTTTTACCAAAACTTCACCAAGTTTCATCCTTTCCTCTGCACTATTTTCTGTGTCTTTTCTATTACAGTCAGAATATTCTTCGCACAAAATTTTTAATACTGTATCGGGAAAAAGGTCTGCCATTGCAGCAAGTCCATTTATAGCACTCAAGTAAATGAATGAATCTTTGTTTGTTAAATTTTGCTAAAATTATAACAAAAATATATAAGCGAAAAATATACTACAAGGGGTGAAAGCAATTCTTTAAACATCTATTGAATGAAGGTAATAAAAAGCATAAAATCAAGATAGAATATACAGGAGATGTAGATGAAGAAGAAGGTAAATACATCAGTACGAGAAGAAGTATAAATATTAGAGAAACACATGAAGGTATAAAAATAATATTGTTAAATAGAGCCAATTAAGTACATGGGAGAATCATGAAATTTTAGTAAACTAAAACGAGAAAAAGAAAAGGATTTGAAAATCAAGGGGCTGCTGTCAACACTGCTCAAAACGTATGAAAGAATACTGGAAAATAAATTAGGAAATGGATTCTGGCTAACGCACAGTATACAATAACAGTGCAGTAAGTAGTAGTGAAAAACTGACAAAAAAAACGTTGATTAAAGTATAAAGTGTACAGAAAAAATTTTAAAAATGTGGTTACTATATATATATTATCAAGATATATCTATATCTATATCTATATCTTGATACATGTACCACTGACTCGAAGAAAAATTGGAAAAAAAAAACATATTTCAAATGTAGAGCATAATATAGAAAATATAGGTAAAGAAATAAACAAAATACCGGGTTGGATAACTAAATAATTATAGAAAATAACAAAACAAACTTGAAAAATGTGTACCAAATTTTACTAAAAATTAACATATTTAATGCATAACCGCCTATCCTTAAAAATCAAATAACTCACTTATTTTTCATCTAAACTTCAACATATTATACATTTTCGGAAAGGGAAAGAGTTCACCTTTCAGATAGAATAAAAATATACAGGGGGTCTCGTTAAAGAAATCGACGTTATTTGCATTTGAAAAAGACCCTTTTTTTAAAACACCCTATATAAGATTTTACTAAATAAACATTTATACTGAAAAAAACTTTATATAAAAAGAAGCTGTTCAGTGAAAACCGCACTTCCCTATCGTTTCTGAGTTCCGAGATATTTGCAGTTAAAATGGGTGAGAAACTTCAAAATTAAGATATAAACTATCCTTAAAAATAAAATAACTCAGTTACTTTTCATCTAAACTTCAACATATTATACATTTTCTGAAAGGGAAAGAGTTCACCTTTCAGATAGAATAGACATATATATGGTGTGTCGTTAAAAAAATCGACGTTATTTGCATTTGAAAAAGACCGTTTTTTTAAATCACCCTATATAAGATTTTACTAAATAAACATTTATACTGAAAAAAACTTTATATAAAAATAAACTGTTCAGTGAAAACCGCACCTCCCTATCGTTTCTGAGTTCCGAGATATTTGCAGTTAAAATGGGTCAGAAACTTCTGGGACACCCGATATTACAGCAAATGGAACATACTGTGCCTTCAGCGGCGGCGCCACGGGGGGCAAAGGGGGGCAGTATGCCCCCCCGCCCTTTACAAAATGTCGTTTTTGGCGCCCCTTCGATTTTATAACTAGTGATGTAATTGCTGAATACCAGTCTTTTAGTTTATTATTTAGAGAACTTAAAGATAATGAAATTAGTGTAACAACTGAAGAAATATTACCATATATCATTTCAAATGATCTTGAAAATGCATTTCCGAATCTAGTCAAATTGTACCGAATATTTATCACCATAGAGTTGCGTGAAATTAGACGAAAATATTCTGAAAATGGATGTAACAGCTAAGTCAAATTCGCGCACATTTTTTTTACTGAATTGGCAATAAATAACCAAAGAATCCTTGAGTTTTCTTAAAAATTGGAGAAAATATGTATTTGTATGTCGGGAAGACATGGTAAAAATTTTTAAAAAAATTTATTTGTCCAGCCAAAATCGCCATTTTTCGAAAAAAAATTGAATTGGCCGCCATTTTTGGAAAAACAATAGTAGAGAAAAGAATTTTATCTTAAAAAGAAGGATTTTGTGTGTACTTTTGTCTAAGAAAATCCAACATTTTATTTATTTATTTAAAGTGGCCAATTTATGGAATAATAAAAAAATTAAAATTCGATTTTCATTTTTTTCCAATTTTTTATCACTATATTTATGCTTGATTCTCTTAGAAAAACTGTATTTCGGCCCAAAAAATGTTTAAAAAAATAAAACAAATATTTCAGGTTCTAAAGTAAGATTTTTGTGAGGGAACGAATCAATATAAATCAATATAAAAAAATGAAAATCGAATTTTTTTGTATTATTCCCTGAGTTGTGCACTTTAAATAAAGAAATAAAATGTTTGATTTTCTTAGACAAAAGTACACTCAGAATCCTTCTTTTTAAGATAAAAATTTTTTCTCTACTATTGTTTTTTCAAAAATTGCGATCAATTCAATTTTTTTCGAAAAATGTCGATTTTGGCTGGACAAATACATTTTTTTTTTAATTTTTACCATGTCTTCCCGACATAAAAATACATATTTTTTCCAATTTTTAAGAAAATTCGAGGATTCTTTGGTTATTTATTGCCAATTCAGTAAAAAAATAACGTCCGCGAATTCGTTTTTTGAGGTTTGACCCTTAGAGCCGGAGATATTTAAAAAATAGTGAAGCTATCCACTCGAAAAATACCAAAAATGCCGTTTTTGGCACATATCTCGCGAAGCTTCAGCCCAAATTTATTAAAAAAAATTTTACAAGCTTCTCTTTATGTATAAAATCGAAAAAATTAAAAAAAAATTGACTTAGCTCTTACATCCATATAAAATTCTAATTTCACTTCACTAATAGGCACTAATAGTGCAACTGCTGAACGCACTTTTAGTAGATTAAAATATATAAAAGCCTAGAAAACGAGTATTAATCTCTGAAAGGGATACGAAAGAAGAGAGTGACATTTTGACTAGAATCAGTCAAATAAAAGCTTTGCAACACACAATGCAAATTGTGTATGCAACCCCATTACACCGGGAATTTTTTGCTTTTAATAATTGTCAATACTCTCTTCTAATCATAGATGGCAGCACATCTAAAAATATAAAAGTCTATCTTAGATCCACAATAGGTGAACAAATGTTGAACGACTTGGCAATATTAAGCATAGAATCAGATCATTAAAAAAACTTGTATGTGCACCCCCCCCCCCCCGCCCTTAATTTCTAGAACCGCCACTGTGTGCCTTATAAATAATCTGTAGATATAAAAATAACAAAGAATGGAAAAAAGGATACAAGCAGCCAAAATGAAATACGATACAAAAGTGTCATAAAAAAAAACAAGAAAAGAAACGCGGACATTCGGAAAGAATTAACAGTAAACTAAGCAAAATTTTAAAAGAATTAAAGTTGAAGACAAAATGTGAGATATAATTCGTAGACCATAAAGAAACAACAAAGAAGACAAAGATTTAGATCTATTATTACATAGTGTTAAGTACTGACAACATCAAGAAAAAAGGATAGAAGAAGTAGAAATGAAATACCATACAACAAATTAATAGTACACTCAGCAAGTCATAATTGGGGCTAACAGACAAGTGAAGAGTCTGGAAAACCAATCCAATCGGAAAGAACAAGATAGGAAGACCACGAAGAACCTGGATCAACGACATTTTAGAAAAAACAAGAAAACTAAAAATCAGCCAAGACAGGAGTGAGGAAAATGTATATAAAAGGAAACTACAAAAGAAGCAACAGAAGAAACCACGACATTTTAAAGATATAATATAATTAGATTTCGTATTTACCTGTAATATATTTAAAACAAATTGCTTTCTCTCCATGGTGTCCTTATCTTTCTTCTCTATTAATTTAGTAAGTGTTAATAATCCATGACCTCTGGTGGGAAGCAAAGCATCACAAATATCATCAATGGCCTTATCTACTTCAGTTTTGGAATCCTCAACTACTAATTTAGTATCGTCTAATTCGATCCCAAGTAATATATCTAAAATAGCTTTGGCGATATCTTTCATTTCTTTATTTTTAGTGCCTAACTGGATATTCTTTAACGGGTCTAGTAATATTTCAAAATTTTTGTTATTACTTTTTGATGAATTCGTTAATAGGTTTTGTAGAATAATAAGTATGGTGAACACCGATTGAAATCTTTCACTATCGCTATCTTCCAATAAGTGTGTACCTAACTCTAGAGTTTTAAGTAAGACTGAGTTAATATATTGAACAATATCGATAGGATCTTCATTTAACTGCTTTTGTACACACTTTTCTTCTGCAATTTCAGATAATAATTTATATACCACTATTTTTCTTTCAAAATATTCAGTTGTTACATCATCTTCTATTTCTAACAGAACTTCATTATCTTTTTGAAAATATTTATTTTCATTTGTGATACAATTCAAAAGATAACCAAATAATTTTATTAACAATTTTGGTTTGGGTTTTATTAATTTAAACAAACATTCGCAATTTTCTGCCGAAGAATATCTGACCGAATGTTGTTCCAAACGTTTCAATTTAATGTTTCCTGTATCAACTTCTATAACAATATCATTTCTAAAGGGAAGTATTTTTATAAAATCTATGTCAAATAAAAGTCTGTCGAAAATATTTATGTAAATCTTTTGTTGATCTAAATATAAAATTAAAATATCCTTCAAATCGTTGTTTAAAGCTTTAAATGAAGATTCTGAAGTTAAGATGTAAAATCTAAATATCACATTAATTACAGGCTGAATAATATCTATCGGTACTATATTTTCCTCTGTAATATTCTCGATAAAAACAGCGTGTAACATTCTAGAGGTTCGTTTTATTGTAGCAGTAACGTTATCATCGGTAAATTTATGTGTTTTGTACGTAAAATGAAGGAACGGACTAATTATTTCTCTCAAGAAAATCGATTTGAATATTTCTTCATCTTCTGTATAAAAAGTTTTTGTGCAATGAGTAAAAATATTTTCTGCAAAAGATTTTTCATTTTGTTTGTTTAAAATCGTAATTAACTGTTTGCAGATATTATCTTTAAAATCAGGAAAATTTTTACAGCTTAAAATAAGCTTTGAAAATACTTCTAATATTTTCCATTGATGCGTAGTATCATTATCGTGATCGTTAAAAAGCGCTAGAGCTACAAGTTCTACACCATTTTTTGATCGGAGAATATTAGTTAAAGTTTGTGATACTTGTTTTTTAAACCAAAGTGGAGAGTTTTTATGCAAAATAGCCATGGTGTATTTAACAAATATGTTTGGATGAACCGTTTCTTTCAAGTGGTCTAAAGTTTTTTTGAACAGCTGCTGTTCTTGAAGTAATTTTTCGTAAATTTCTTTAGACATTATATTCTCAACTGGTTTCTTTAAGAGACAGTAGGAAATTTGATACAAAGCGACCAAAATTTCTTTAAAACATTCGGGAAAAATGGTAAATCTTAATAATGGTATTCTTAAAAATTCTGTTAAGCCAAATGTTGTACATTTCAATACGTTGTAATTCCAAAAAATATCTTTGCCATCTGGAAATCTTGACTTTAAATAGAATGGTAAATTTGGTTGTAGTTTCGTACATATGCCAATATTTACAATGATTTTTAAGAATTTTCTAAAGTCTTTTGATTCTTGAACGCTTAAAAAAATCTCGTCTGATTTTTCACTTTCTTCGGACAGTTTTTTAATTATATATAACCCTAAGCATATATATTTCCATTCTAGTGTTATATCTTGTGAAAAATTAAGAGATGTTATATTCGATAAATTAATAACAGTTTTTTCATAGTTGGTTTGTAGTTTATCGTTAACTTCTTCTAGTTTTAGTTCAAGAAAGTCTTTCCACTCTATCCCTGAAATTACAAAATTGTTTCAATATTAAAAATTACAATTTAAAAATTTTAAAGACGGAGTATCGAAGGATCCAAAATTGAAAAAAAATTTCAGGCGACGAATTTCAATGTTATTTATATTTTTGTTGGTATAATAAATAATTATTAGCAGTATCATTCATTAAGAATAGATAATGCGTAATTAGAAAATATGTTTATTATGTATACTTTGAAACAATTTGAGTTGTACCTTGTATCTACGAGATAAAACTATTAGGTACGATTGAACAATTGAATTTGAAGCTTTAAAGCATCTTATACCGTGTATGTGTGGGAGGGGCTTCAGAATTATTGGCCTCAGTTTTTTCAATATGTATTAATAGTTATGTATGCACCAAGTGCGTTATATAGATCCTAACGCCCGTCGGGTAACAGTCAGCCAGAGGGACTACAAGATTTTATTTTTCAGTGTTTCATTATATTTATATACGTCTTATAAAAGTAATAGAAATAAATATCGATTTTCCAAAACATATCAAAGAAAATATGCACCCAATGCAACCAAAAATTTATTGCCGTATAATTAGCGGGCGATATGGCCATAATGCCCGCTCATTATGCACTAGGGCATTATGAGTGTATTTATAGCAACCGTACCCAAGGTAAAATAAATAAATAATATACAAGTGAAAAATAATAGTTTTATACACCAAGTGCGTTATATAGATCCTAACGCCCGGAGGGTAACGTATACAGCCAGAGGGCCTCTGGCTCGAGGGATGAATGTTACCCGATAGGCGTTAGGACCCAGTAACGCTCGCGGTGCATCATACAAGATTTTATTTTTCACGAAAAATTTATTTTATTTTAATGAAAAAACGATTTTTGATATTTTGACGTTTGCTGTCAGTGTTTTATTATATTTATATACGTCTTATCAAAGTAATGGAAATAATTATTAATTCTCCAAAGCATATCAAAGAAAATATTCACCCAAAGCAACCAAAAATTTATTGCTGGATTAATCCAGACCCTCCTCGTAGAATTAGCGGGCGTTAGGGTCATAACGTCGGCTCTCATTATGCCCTAGGGCATTATGAGTGTTTTTATAGCAACCGTATCCAAGGTAAAATAAACAAATAATATACAAGTGAAAAATAACCAGTTGAGAATGCTCTTTGTAGTAGGGGAGGCCGAGATGCTAAATTTGCAGTTACTAAAGCGTCATGGGGACCTATTGGATTGTGAAGATTAATAATAATAATAATAATAATAATCTTTATTGATCCCTTGCGACATGTACAAACAACGTATGGGACAGGTTCTAAAACGAAAAAAATGTATGTTTTCCATTTAAGTGGGGCGAAGAGCGTGTAAAAATTTTCAAAAATGAAAAAAAAAACAGTAATATGGTCCATTGTGGCTAAACGGTTAATATTTTGAAAATTTTATTTTTTCATGGATATGTGGGTTGATAAAGGCTACATGTTAATTATTTTGAAATATACAAGTTGTCCCAAATCTATTAATTTTGGAGTTATTTTTATTTTTGGAGTTATTTTAATTTTTGTTATATTTTACATTATTTTTCTACCGTAACGCCTAAATATAACATCCCGTATTTGATCAGCTTGGACTATGATCCGAAAAAATTATCTTTGAAACTATGTGTTTGGTTTTAACATTATTAAAAATGTTTCGAGATGCATCAAAATGTGTATGGAAAAGACAAATAGATTTTTGTTTATGGGCATTGGAGAAGGTTAGTGAAGATGATTTTTTTTATAATATGCTGTTTACAGATGAATCCACTTTTCATAATAATGGATTCATCTGACGGTTAATCATACAGATTTTGATGCATCTCGAAATATTTTTAATAATGTCAAAACCAAACACATAGTTTCAAAGATAATTTTTTACTAACTATTGTAACCAATCAAATTACTTAATTTAGAGTCATGTGTCAAATTTCATCCAATCAGCTTTGGTGTTTTCAGCAAGTCAAGTTTTTGATTAAAAATTAATCAAATGTCAAACTGACAACTAGTTTAAAAATGTTTAAATCTACAAAGTAAAAAATTATCTTATCGAATACCCCTCGGGCCTTGATAAATCCTCAAAATTTTGTCATAGAGAATCCTTCAAGCGTGTTGCTTAAGGATAATAGCCCTCGGCCTTCGGCCTCGGGCCATTATCAAGCAACACGCTTTCAGCATTCTCTATGACAAAATTATCTCGGTATTATCAAGGCCCTAGGGGTATTACTACTGATAATTTTTTCGGATCATAGTCTAAGTTGATCAAATACAGGGTGTTATATTTAGGCATTACGGTGGAAAAATAACGTAAAATTTAACAAAAATAAAACTCCAAAATTAATAGATTTAGGCATAGTAGACCTTTATAATTTTTAAAAGGCAATGGAATTTGCTACATAATAGGATTATAAAATACAGGGTGTTCTATTTAAAATAAGAACGATATTGTCGTTTGAATATGTCATTAGAGAATTTCCCCGTTTTGGACACACTGTATAATTTTAAACAATTCTAAATAAATTATTGCTTTCAATTGTTAGTCTAATTTTTTTCAGTTAAAATAGAATTTGGCTGATTCCATAGGTTTCCAAGTTAATGGTTTTCTTGTAAGTGCTTCCATTTTTAGAAATATCAAAATATCTCGAAAACTAAAAAGCTTAGGTATAATACTTAAGAAAGTTTATCTTATTTTTAACGTATAATCTATACATGCCATAAAATATAGGGTATTCCATAAGAAATAATATAACTTTGATACGCCACACTTGTACTTAGCTTACCTTTTCTTAATCTGTCGCGCTCGAGTTTTTCTAAGGATCGATTTTTTTTACTAATCTGACGGGCTGCCCTCAATGCACCACCAAGGGTTCATATATGGTAGGGGTACATTACAGGGTGCAAGGTTTCTCCCCATATGTATTTCTGACGCGCTCGAGTATCGCGGAAAATCCCCGCTTGGCCTCCCCTACTATTGTAATGACATTAGTAATAAAATTTTAGATTGACAGTTCTCAGTTCTCATCCTAATCAACACAGCCAACAGCCACAGTCTAGGTACTCACTTTTACCAAAATAGTCATTCACTATGAGTACTTTAAATTCAATGTCATTTTAAACTTCAAAATTTTCATATTTTGGACCCCATTTTAAAGGAGTTCCCAAAGTAGTACGGAGGGGCACAAACCCTAAAGCTTACTTTTTGATGCTCTATGAAAATCTGAAGTCAGAATTTTAAAATTCAAAAAGACAAAGAATCAACACACATACATAGAGCGAATTCAGATACCGAACAATTTGTTCGGTGAAAATTATTATATCAGCTAGAATTTTACGTTCCGAAAGGTTGATTTGCCTATTGTTCTAATGCTGTTTTTGTAGTGTCACCATGCTGTCATCAGTTATACGACGGCAACGCTCAGAGCGACATCAAGCGGCGCAGCCCGTAAGTAATTAGTGTTGTGTTAAGACAGATGACACATAATACATACAAAAAATATATTTGTTTACAATAAATTTTACCGGTATTTTGACAAAAATGAACAATTAGTTTTCAATTTATAAATCATTCTTAGGTATATGTAAAAACATATCTAAATAACTAGTGCTTTTAATTTTGGATAACCACGAAAATCAGTTGAATTTGCTTGTGAAGTTGATAATATTATTTTCTACAACCCATATCGCATAATTTACAACCACTTACCTAATACTGTGGTGTAAGATGCTTTAAAGCTTCAAATTCAATTGTTCAATCGTACCTAATATATCTTATTTATTTTAGCGAGGCAGTGACGTAATTTCTAGTTATTTCTGTTGTCAACGGAATAAACACGAAAACACTAAGAGCAAACAATTTAAACTTAACGTGCAGGGAAAATAACTGTTAAAGGTTGGCAACACTTCGCGACGTTGCCGCTGTGAATAGCGAAAATTCTTGATTTATTTGGAGTAATTACAAATTGACCACCAAAGTGTCAATGTACTGTAACATAGTGGCATATTACAATAAAAATTCCAAAACTACATAACTATTAATTTTTATTTGAATCTTAAAACACTTTTCTTACTATTGAAATCGCTTTATAGTCAAGATTTTATTGTTCTATAGACTAGCAGTTCTTTTTTACATCCTTTACAATCTTCAATCATTAGGTGCACTTAGATTCAAGCAATTTTATCTTTAAGTGAACGAAAAAGAATTCTACCTGGCAAGGCCGCAGATTTTTGACGTGTAACGTCACTGCCTCGCTAAAATAAATAAGGTTTATCTACCACTATAAAACTTAAAAGTGGTAAATAGTCAGGAAATGAAAGTATAATTTTTAACAGATCAACCCATGATATACAGAACAGTTTGTAGGAAAACAGGAAAACTTATCTACTTCAAAGCCAATTTTATATTTGCCTAACGTGTCAAAGTACAATTATTCTATACACTACTTTTTATTAACATATTCTAAATCCAAGGCGAATTTCTTAAATTCCAAAGAAAAATACCACAAAACACTGAACTGATACAAAACAAGTTTTGTGCAAGAATCAATTTACTGGATTAAGTAACCCGACTGAATATGCAACCATGCATGTCATCTACTAGTGGAATATGGAACAAGATATGAGTTTCCGTTTCAGCTAGATGGCGCATAGTAAAAAACCAATATCAGCATACCACAATTAGTTATTTAATTTCTATCACTGATTTCTATATAATATAATATAAGTTGCAAAATCATTTTTAAAATCCGATTCTGATTTTACATCATCTTCCAATTTTTTTTCCGATGGTGCTACCATCTGACAGAACCACGTACAACAAAACATGGTTATAGCTAAATGTCCAATATGCGGTTTATTATTAACATTTTATAAATTGTATTAATTATACATTATAGTATTTTTGATTGAGTTATTACGAACGAAAATATAATTGATCTTCATAGTAACTACATATTTACCTAACTTAATCGTTTCTATATTATATACAATACATTAACTCAACGGTTCCGTATCTGTAACGCTAAATATATATTTTAATAAGTAATTCAGTCACTTTTTAAAAATAATAATTGAGTACTTCAATTTGTATTCTTTATTATTTAAAAACAAATAATTTAAATGTATGTACTTAAATAAAATATTTAAAAAGTTTTTGAGGTTAGATTAGAAATTTTGCTTATGAGTAAAAATGTAAAAGATTTATAAAACTCTTTAACTTACCTTTAATGTCCTCAAACGTTAACAGTCTAAAACACTCGACTAAATTATTCTTTTCCATATTCTTTTTAGAAATCGCTATAAAAACACAGCACAATACTAGAATAGGTGCTCCTTGTGCTACAGTATAATGAAGACTAATGATTATGTAAAAATATCAAGCTAACTTTGAGTAACGTATTTAAGGGCAATTGGTGTAAAAATTATGGTATCTAGGTATTTAATGTCTACAAAACTAAGGTAATACCAGAAATAATCAACAGTATAAAAATAAAAAATTCTTTATTCATCAGATTGTAATATTTTATTCCTTAATTAGTACATATTAAAGTATAATTTAAAATATATCCTAGGCAAACTTGTATATACCTATTATACAGGTTTACCACCACGAAGTGCCAAAACTAAATGCAGTACAGAACCACCTTGGACCTTATAATCTTGAGCCGTTTTTTCATCATTCCTAAAACCAAATATTTATGAAAAATAGTTTAAGATTAGGTATAAACCAATTTATATCTGTTATTTCAGCTTTTTAAGAATCTTATTTCAAAATCAATTAAGAATTCGCAGACTATTTCGATACCAGTAATATTTTTACATGGTATGAATGAGTATTGATAACTAACAATTTAACATTTCAGTTTAGATATCCACAAATTGTAATTTTGAAATTGGAAATATCGAAAAATAAGCATTTCTATAATTAAATGGCTTTTTACCATTCTCAGTAGACTGCTATTTAACAGAACTTGACAGTTATTAATGTGGTTCTTTCTTAAATTTATGTAAAATCCTTGATTTGGAAAAACAAAAATTACACCTCTATTTGCAACAGTAAGAATTTTTTGTATTATATTGTAAATTATTCAATAATGGAGTGAAGCCAAAATGAAGCATAGACAAACTGTAAAAGATTGCTTACATTTGTTTTCCAGAAAAGATTAATCGCTGTTGCTGGGGAGGTATGCCTTCTTTCTCTTCAACTCGTTCCTTTATTCTTTCAACTTTATCTGTGGGTTCTATATCTATTTCAATTTCTTTTCCAGTAAGTGTCTAAAAACGGTTTTTAGTAAATCAGCAATTCAGCAAATTAATATAATAACTTACCTTCACTTTTATTAGCATTTTGAAGAATTATATATTTGTCTAAGGAAATTTTAAATTTGTTATTTTGTACTTAGAATTCAGACGATTTTATTTTCCAAAATCTAAAAATTCTTAAAGTACCCACTCGGCCGGTAATTTGACATTGACATGTTTGACATATGGCATTGTTTTAAGTGACAGCTAACATTTTTTCATAGTGGTTAATTTGCCATAATCGTATTTCTTAGGGCCAACGGTGCAAGTGGCACTTAGGGAATTAATGTACTTAAAAAGACTTTTTTTATTGACCGAATTCTACAATTGACAACGAATATTGACACAATAGCTTACATTGTTGGGAATAAGATCTGTGTCTGTGTCTGTATAGGTACCTTAATACAGACAACGCTTAAGAGTAAATTAATTATGTGATCAAATAGTAACAGGCCCCTTTAATAGATAAATGGAATGGAAAAGAAGAAGAATATTGTATAAGATTGTAAATTGTAATTTGCACAAGTAAATTGTTTGGGATATTTTAAAATACTGTTTCCAATATTTAATAAATTAAAATGGCTGCATCGACAGTCGTTATGGAAGAAAAAAAGGAAGATGCCATTGATAGACAAAAGGTAATTGTACGGAAAATCTAATTTTAATGAAAGTCTAATAATTTTTTTGTCTTGTTCGATTTTTAAAGGGACCTGAATGATCTTTATATAGAAAATAAAATTTTTAGGTTTGTCCATTTTTATTAAGAGTATTTGTCTCTTCAAACGGATCTCATCATAAACCTTCAGATTATATAAAAGGCAACACCCCTCAAAATGAACTTCAAATATACACCTGGAAAGATGCCACCTTACATGAACTTACCCAGCTAGTCAAAGAGGTAAACCCAGAGGCGAGAAGAAAGGGTATGTATTTAATTTATATATCTTCTTGGTTTTGCAAAGTGCAAACGTTTCTTACAAGGAGTCAAAACAAACATGTTTACATAACTCCCATATTCATGATATTTTGAAACTTAAAATGTTTTTTACATAAACTAGATATAGCAAGAAAAGTGCAAATTTGTTTTGGGCAATGCAAATATAAATAACTTCACCATGAACAAAGGTCACAAATTCTTACTATGACTTCTTTTTGTTTCCAATATGAAAATGTATATGACACTAAAAGGGTTATTACAGACAGCTCCAAATAAAGTCATTGACAATTTAATGAGCAGATAATGTTTTTATAAAAATTCAAATTGAATTATCAAAAAAAAAAATAGAAAAAGGTAGATGAAACATCTTAAATAACTCATATATTGATAGATGTAAACCCTACCGCAAAAAAACAGAAAATTGAAAAAAACGAAATTGAATTATTTAATACACAATTGAAAATTGTCAGAAGAAAATAAATTTAAATTATTCCTCTTGGTTTTTTAAATTTATAAAATCTCTAATTACATCTTTTATTTCCTTATTTTTCGTAATATTTTTCAACTGTTTAAAAGCGTAAATAATTTTTTATTATCTTAAGTTTTGAAAGTTACATAAGAATATAATCACAGATTTTGAATCATATTTAACCATTAATACCTTTAACATTTTCGTTTCTGAGCACTGCCATTATTATTATCACTTGAAGTACTTCTGCAGATTTTAAAATTTCTGGTTCTTCTATTTCTGCTAGTTTTAAAGCTACCAAAAATCTTGTCTAATTGATTTATACGTCTAAAACTAATAAATACTTTAACAGAAAAGTAATACTGATTACAATAATGGTAATCATTCGATAATTCATCAAATTTTCCAAAAAAAAAAAAATTGGGTTAATTTCCCATTTGGCTATAATTTAAATTGCTTTTAGGTACAAAATTCAGTTTTGCATCAGTTTATCCAGATTTCCGACAACCTATTTACCGAGTCAGAGAAATCGGTACCACAATGACAGGAGTTAAAGGGCCAGAAGACTTAAAAACTCTGGGAGTGCTGAGGCTAAACATTGGAGACTACCTTGATATAGCCATCACTCCTCCTGATTCTTGGAATTCTGTAAGGAAGGGAGGATACGCAAATAATTATAATAATAGATCTAGACCTTATTAATGATTAAGATTTTTAGTTGTTTCTTATGATTTTTAAGATTAGTTTTATAATTTAAATATTTTGATACCTTAATTCAATTAAACCGTAAAGGATATTGATGATAAGCAAATGTGTTTTTTTACCTGCATCAACAAGTATCTAGAATTTCAGGATACATGTCATATTTGCAGACAATTAACATAAAATTGGATCCTACAGCACAATTCAATAATTAAAATGTAAGTAACATAATTAATTGTAGCCCAACCTAATTTAGGAGTGCAGTGGACTGTATTTAAATCTAACATCAAAATAAGCCAGTTTTTGAGAATATTTTCAAGTGCCAATTGGAATGTCAAAGAATCTAGAACACCTGGTATAAACTTGCCGCGAAAAATACAAACACGACACGATCGTGGACCAATAAGCGAGATTCGCGCTAATATATTTTTGGGGAAGAGATTTATTAAACGCAGTAAAATTTAATGCTTACAGAGTCACTATAAAACTATCCAAACCAAAATGCAATTTTTTCGAAAAGGGCGGGTTTCTTTTCGCCAGATCGACTCCACTATTGTTGTATTTTTTTACTTACACGTGCTTTCTGGGCTAACAAAACTTATTTAAATACAAAAAATAATAATAGTGTATTTTTTTAATAAAAACATTTATTTCTTAACATTGATGACATTGATTTTATGTAACAAATTCCCATAATTGGAAAATACTAGCACAACTAATATAATTTGTACAAAATATATATGTCGGAAGACAAAATTTATATAAGGAAAGTTAAAACAACAAAATGTTTTATTAAATTACTAATAAAAATAATACTGTAAATAGACAGTAAGTTCCTGAATGTAGGAATTTCTCCATTTTTTTAAATTTAGAGTAAATAAAAATATCTAGCCCGAATATCTATAAAATGTAAAGCATAGTAAATATTTTAAATGTTCTTCTTTTTGGATATTAAAAAATGGTTTTAATATCCAAAAGAAGAACATTTAAAATAACAAACCACTATAAACCACAGAAATGAATTATAAATATTTTAAGTTTTATATTAGACAGGTTATTTAAAAATATTTTATGATTAGAAATTTTACAAAGACTAGAATTAAGACACAAGCAATAATTTTTAAAGATACCAATAATAAAAATAAATAACAGATTTATAGATCCTATAGTATAACAAAATCAGTTAGACTGCATTCGAATATAATATAAAAGCTGAAAAGCTAAATAACAATCTAAACATTTATATATAAAATATATACTGAGCATTTTTTAAAAATTGAACCTTACATATATATTTATATGGATATAGAGTATAACCGGAAATACACAGTATTGAAGTATTTAAAACAAGTTTGTATTATAAAAGGAATTTTGTAGCAAATACCAACATTCGACAATACTACCCAGTAGTAATATAACACATTATTTTTCTACAATTTTTTTGATAAATATCAAAATATCAAAAATTATTTAAAATCCTAAATCTGACATGCTTGTGACTAGAAACTTTTATCACCATTTCTACAGTATAGCCCAGTGGTCAGAGACTGGTCTCTCACAAAATGTGATATCGATGAAACTTGGCACTTAGGTACTTGAAAGGGTGTAGAAAACGATAAAAAAATATTTGCTTTCACAATTTCGAAAACAAAATCGAAAATTTGGATTTTTATTATATCTCGAAAAAAAATATAAAAATTTCTAAAAACTAATAACACCACAAAATAAGAATTCGAAAATGCGCCCCGAGCCGTTGAATACAAAATAAATATTCAAGCGAGGCTTCGCGAAAAAGCTAAAGTATCTTTGCCTAAAATGTATGCAAAGAAAAAAAGAAAGCATTTTAAAGAGGAGACTAAGTTTTCTCATATAAAGTTTGCCCGGAAGTTGTAATTTCTAAAATTTTTATAAAACAAGATATATATTAATAGAAGCATAACAAAAAAATCCTTGTACATTTATCATCACTATACTTTTACTTTTGATGTAAAAAATAATTAAATAAAGTTAAAAATACACTTTATAATGTGTAAGAATTCAGAAATTGATTAATAAAATTGTCCGCTCTTTCACGTGGTGCTATTAGTTTTTTGAATTTTTTTTTTTTCGAGATATAATGGCAAAAACAAATTTTCGAAATTGTGAACTTAGCATACAACATTAGAGCAGCAAAGATTTTTTTATCGTTTTTACACACTTTAAAGTACCTAAGAGCCTAGTTTCATCGATATTACATTTTGTGCAAGCTTTTGGTCACTATCTGGCTCTGGCTACAGGGCTACTATTTAAATATTTGTAAGTTTATCTAAATTAATGAGTTAATGTAATTGTAAGGGGAAAATGATTATGATTCCATATTTTTATATAATAAATTAAAGATGATTTCACTTAAACATTTTTTTGGCAAGAACTTCGCAATGGTTGTTTACATAAAAGTCCGGAAAGCGAATGAAAGGTTTTTCCACGAGCTGAATATTTAAGTAATATTAAGCCATTTTTTTTAAATGGATGTAATGCCCCACTAGGGGAAAACCCGAAATAAATTTCCAAAATTAAGGGAAAAATGATTGTTATCTTTCAGTTTTTTACTGCTTTATTTGGTGCAGCAATATGTGGAAGAAATACCTACTTCTCATTCTGGATTACCGCTTACCTAAAACGAGTATTTTAGGACCAACACGTTCGCCTGACCTGATAGCATTTGATTTTATATTTTAGGTATTTGTTTAAAACGTGATATCTTTGTTCACAACTACATAAGGCTTTTGTTGATCAATTTACTGGTCACAAATAATAATTTCACTTAAACAGATGCAACTAATGATTATGACTTTAACAGGTTAAATAACAAATCATCTATTAATAGATGATTTCAAAAAATAACCTTGCACGTTAACCCCTACACCTGACACGCAAATAGTAATTGATTAGTCAGTTATTGTGTGTTGGTATTTGCTATATTTCTAAATGTGGTTAAATCAGTACATTATCTACCATTATTGAACAGCCTTTTATGGAAAAATCTTCCGCATTCGCAGTGACAATGGTTTAAGAAAAGTAAAAGTGAAAAAAATTCCTTATATATGATGTCGAGGATGTTTTCTTCTGGCAATGTCACTTTGACCATTAAAAAAGTTTATTTTAAACTTTTTTTTTTAAACAAAAACTATTTCAAACGATACTTAAATTATGCAACAACAAAAATTAGTGATAAATCTAATAATAAATAAGATGAAACACTATCGTCGACCACTCAACCAAAACACAATTTTAACACACTCTACTCGCGTTTCGCCAACTATGTTGGCATCATCATGTTGATGATGATGATGATGCCAACATAGTTGGCGAAACGCGCGTAGAGTGTGTGAAAATTATGTTTTGGTTGAGTGTTCGACGATAGTGTTTCAACTTAGTTGATAAACCAAAGGTTCCAATTTCTCAATTTAACTAATAATAAGTAATTTCGATATCTTAATAATATACTTTATGAAAATAGCAAATATAATGTCGTTAGCAGGGGAACGACCAGGATGACGATAAAAGAAAATTTTTAATTTTTTTAATTAATCTTCACTCTTGTAAGGCCCATCGAAAATTCACTACTTCTTTTCATCATCATCAAGAAATTAAGTTAATTAATTCCAAGTATGGTCGAATTAAAAAAACTAAAGTTTGTATAATTGATCATGATTACCGAAATCAATATATATTTTGAAGTTGGAGTGGCTTAAAACGACGATTATCAATTATTTTAACCTTTCTGAACTCTGTTAATCCTAAAATTCAGTTACCAATTAGGAGCAACACAATTATTAATTAGTTAGATGTCAAGGTTATAAGAAGTGACGATTGCTTAAAAGTATGTGTATACCGATACAGATACAGGGACAAAAACTCAAAATATATAAAATTGATTTAAATATTAATAATTTTGGGTGCTTATAAAACGCATTCATATCATCATTTTCACGCTTTAGGATTCACACTGCTGCCGAACCTAATATGAGTTTTTTTCAGCGGTTTTTCTCATAGCAATAGGCAAATGCTGGGTCATTAACACCATTCCTTGCACTTCTATTCCCTCAAACCTAATGCCTAGAACCTTCCAGAGTAGCTCCTCGCGGATATACTCATACTCATTTAATGTGTGGATTAGCTGATGGTAATCCTTTGCAGGCCATTTAATTTAAAATTTATATATATACATCTTCACAAAAACGTTGAATCCAGTCATAATAATAATATCACAATCTGGTATAGTTCCGGTAAACGCTTTAGTGCAACCATCTCTCAAGTCTCTGTCGATTGTTCTACTTTAAAATATAGCTTGAGAGCTAGATTAAATTGGGAAATTGGAACCTTTGGTTTATCAACTAAGTTGAAAACTATCGTCGACCACTCAACCAAAACACAATTTTCACACACTCTACGCGCGTTTCGCCAACTATGTTGGCATCATCAGGAGTTGATGATAGACTGATCAACTCCTGATGATGCCAACATAGTTGGCGAAACGCGCGTAGAGTGTGTGAAAATTGTGTTTTGGTTGAGTGGTCGACGATAGTTTTCAACTTGGGAGCTAGAGAGTGGAAAGGTATAAATTAAAAAAATAAAAACATGTACAGTCGCTAACCATTTATACACTAAGGAAGAACTAATAGAGAAAATAATTGTTCATCTGGAAAAATCCAGGAATGGTTGTTCCACATAGATAAAAACCATTTACTTATAGATAAAGTGATGTATAAATTGACCAAAATCTCATAAACCGCCAAATTTATCGAACTCAAACAGAATTATTTTTTAGCAAAGCCATTATGGAATGAAATAAAAATTTGGCAGGTATGGTCCATCCCTAATTTTCTAAGGTTAATTTAGTCCCTTTTATAGCGTAAGCAAAAGTCTGTGTGCGTTTTATACGCTTGTAATTTTTTGAGATCATTTGAAGGTCAAATTGAGGAAAACTTCTAGAAAAATCTGAAAAAATTCATACAAAGGTTTTCAGGGTCTCTGAATCCGAATCCGAGGTCTGCTTGACCTCATCAGGTCAGGGTAAAGGTCATTTGAAGGTCAAATTGTGGAAACCTTCTGGGAAAAATCGGAAAAAATTCATACAAGGTTTTCAGGGTCTCCGAATTCGAGGTCCGCTTGACCTCATCAGGTCAGGGTCAAGGTCATTTAAGGGTCAAATTGAGGAAACCTTCTGTGAAATATCGGAAAAAATTCATACAACGGTAATTAAATTAAAAAATCTTGAATTGAACAGTACATTCGTTAAAATTAAATTGTTTTTTAGAACTACTATTGTTTTGTTTCACAATAATCTAAGCATTATTCTCAAAAAAGAGTCATTCAAAATAAAAAAAGAATGGGGTTGCATTAAATAATGAAAGCAGCTTCAAAATGATGTGTCACTTAACACCACTTGTCATTTAAGATTTTTCAAGTGGTGGTTCTGGGACCCAGAGGGATGAAAAAAGAAGTTTGAAACTACGATAAAAATTGAGCCCCCTCTAGGTTAAAATTGACCTGTTTCGGCATTTTTTCAAAATTTGAACAGAACTCCAAATATTTGGGTGCAAATTTTAGTTGGGACACCTTGTATAGCCAGGACCGACGGTTTATACGTACTCTCCGAGGCACGGTTGGTTGCCGATATTATGAACCACTTTATACGGATACCCTAACGCAGAGCCCACTATTGAATTCAATTTTTGGTGTTACATAATTTCCAGTAATTATTTTTTGAACAAATTTCCTTTCTTGCAATTATACTAACCCACTTTTTTAGTTAGTAACACTTCGATTTACAATTGATTTTGGAAATTTAGAAAAATTACATGTTTACTTCAATTTGTACCTGTATTTTTTCAAGAAAATGAAATAATTTCTTGCGGATTGACGACATTTCAAAAACTTACATTACGTAAAATCCTACGAGCTCTTTTTTGAATAAAAAGCGTTAAATTTGAAGTAATTTTTGATGTTGCTGTAAATGTATGTCTCGTTTAAATTTTAAGCAACAATTTTTATCTCTACGTAAGAGAACAAAATTGGTTATTAATTTTGTTTTAAATCTATAATTTGTTTGATTAATAATTAGTCTTCCAAAGTGACAAATACCCTAAAAAAAGAAAGACATCAATAGGAGATTTATTTTGTAGTTAAAAAATAATAATTATTTTTACCTATTTTGGTCAATAATATCTCCAATTTAATACAGAGCTTTACTATAATTTCCAGTTTTGATACAAGCTCTTGCAGACATTTTTTCTTTAATAAACATTTAATTTTAGATTTGATTTTAATTTTGCATTACATTCTTAAGCCTTGTTCAGACGATCAACACGTGGCCACATCACACCAATCCACGATAGGTCCATTGTTTGCAATAGGAGAGTTCAGACTTGTATCTCCTCTTGCCCCACTCTCCACTCTGAATTCTCCTATTACAAACAATGGACCTTCATGGAGTGGTGTGCCGTGGCCACGTGTTGATCGTCTGAACAAGGCCTTAGACCAGGGCCAATCATTTTTGAAATAAAAAAAAATCTTAGCAGTAGGGTATATTTACCAACCCGCACCCCACTTGCGGAACTTTTACTCATTCGTCTTGATTTTTCTTAATTTACTTATGGACTGACCAGAAATTAGTAAGGTTATAAACCTTGAGTTATCAGCAGAGACGTATATACTCTAGCCATTAAGTAATGTTCTATATGATCATAAGATAATCTTTTAAAAGACACAATTTTATTGCTTATCTACATCTCGAACAATAGGTGACTTACTATATTTCTGGTTATACTATACCCTAAATTTTCCGAATACCCACATACTGCTAAGAATTTTCCAGGACTTCAGATATTTAAAATCTGTTTGGCCCTGGTCTGTCTGTAATTATTAATAAATTAAATTATTTAACCTAGTGTGAATAAACATAAATAATATAAATAATAACTATTAAAATAGTCCGAGTTTCTGATTTTATAGAATCACTAGGAAATATAAATATCGAATTTAAATAAAATGCAAAATATTATACTTAGCAAAACCGTAGAACGACATATATACAATTTATTAAACAAAACCCGCATTCACTGCGATCATTGAAAATTTACACTTACATTTCTACCCTACTCATACCTACATCTACTTTTGACACATATACGGAACGGATTTGTTATTGAGATCAATAAGTCTTAGAACTGGAACAAACTCCATCCTAAATATCCATCATTAAAACCTCGTAAGTTAAAATTAAAGACTAAAATCGCCGCTACTAAGTATAGTTTAATTATTTTCAATTGCAGAACAAATTTTATCCCGCTTTATACAAGGATCATTTAAAAAATTATGAATATGTATAAATAAAGTACACAGGTAATGTGAAATTATGGGACAAAATATAATGATCTCGACCTGTATAAATTTAATCTTTGCCACACACTCATTCAGTCGACGCGGACTTGATTGGAGTGTGTCAATTAGAACAAAGCTCGTCGCTTGGAGAGGCATTCGACTAGCTAAGAAATTTCGACTCATAAATCATTTTATTATATCTGCGGTTAAGCGATTGCTTCGGTACAATACATTGTCGGGTATGAATTCGATAATAAAGACTTACAAATACAAACTCAACAAGTCATTTGGAATATGTTCGATTGTCTTTGAAAAGAAAATATCCAGCAATCTAATAACGCAATCATAATGATGGCTGAATCTAAATAAATTTTCGATCTATGATCACAAAAGGAGTTGCTTTGGATCATTCACAAAATCGAAAAAGATTGATAAAGCTACGGAAGATTACGTATTTTCAAAATAGTGTTTATAAAAATCGGAAATTATTTTTTTTCAAAAATTGATTTATATAAATAAATAAAAATTGCCTCCAATGAATGATGTAAAAAAATGATAATTTTAAAACACAAGTTTTCTTAAACAGAGACAATGTTCATCATTTTAATTATTTTTACATCAAAAGTAAAATTATGTCGATGATAAATGTACAAGGATTTTTTTTGTTATGGCTCTACTAATATTATCTTCAGTTTTATAAAAATCAGTGAGAATTTTAGAAATTAAAAATTAAAAACTAATAGCTTTCTGAAAAAGCTTAGAGTCTCCTCTTTAAAATGCTTTCTTTTTTTCTTTGCGTATATTTTAGGCAAAAATACTATAGTTTTTTTCCGAATGCCTCGCTTTGAATATTTGTATTCAACGGCTCGGCTCGCGTAGAATTTTCGAATTCGCTTTCTTTTTTTTTAAATAACTTAATATAATTTTTAGTAAAATTTTCCGCTCTTTCACGTGGTGCTATTAAGTTTTTCGAAATTTTTATATTTTTTTTTTTCGAGGTATAATGAAAAAACCAAATTTTCGATTTTGTTTTCGAAATAGTGAACTTAGCATACACCCTTTCAAGTACTTAAGTCATCGATATCACATTTTGTGCGAGCTTTTGGTCAATATCCTTCTCTGGCAACTGGGCTGATCGCTTTTTTAACGAAAATTGCACTTGGTCTATTAATGCATAACTCCATCCAATCTATGATAACTCGATTGTCTAGATTATAATTTTTATCTTATTTAAAAATATAATATATCACGCCAATGTGCCGATAAAAGCAACTTGTCAGCACATCTGGGAATTTTGTTTTTATATGCCTGCAATTGAAAATGAACAAACGATATGTCGCTAGATTAAATTTATACAGGGTGATTCATTCGGAAATGCGCATAGGGTAAGGGTAGGTGGAGGACACCGAGGTGCTTCTAAATAACCTATATTTTATGGGTCTATCGTTCTTTATAACCAAGATACAGGGTGATTTATTAATTTTTCCCCAACTTATGAACCTCCCTATACATTTCTATATTTGGTTCGTATGTTCTTTGTCCACAGTGGCGTCGATTAACATAATAAAAAAAGTCTTATTCCAGGTCCGGCCTTAAAAAAAATAATAAGTAGGTTTCGAGTCAAAACAACACCCTGTATATCAATGTTTTAAAATTTTATTTATAAATTTAGAAAGAGCAGAAAAAAATAAGTAAGACTAAATGCATTTGGTGTTTCCCCATACAATTTTTTTACTTATTAACTTGAGTCATATCTAGATGTTTCGATAATGAGGTGGCACAAAATTTAAAAAAAATAAATTTTCTGCCCCAAATGGTACTTTTCCAGCTTTAATCCATAAAATCATTAACTATTTATTATTCTCCTAATTTTTGGATCCCTACCTTATTGAAAAACGAGAGGTCAGGTCCGTATTTGGGACAAATTATTATTATCAATGACTAACTTTCAAATACCCTGTATGCGTAAAAAATATCAATAAATTATAAAAATAAGGAAAAATGCCCATTCCGAAAAAAGCATAATTTTATTTTAAACAAAAATAATGTTGCAACAAAATGTATTAAGTTAAACGAATTAGACACAAAAAAATGTAAACAACGTAACTTATAACAGTTGTTCAAAGTGGCCTCCATTTTGCTCAATACATTTCCGTGCTCTTGAAGTAATATTTGTAATTTACTTTCTAATCATAGCAATTCTCCGTAGGTCCTCTTTAGTGTTTACTTTAGTTGAGTAAACTTTTGATTTTAAATAACCCCAAACATGGTAATCGATTGGATTAAAATCGGGCCTCCTTGCAGGTCAGTTGTCCTCTTTTTGGGAAGTTGTCATTTAAACAAAAATAACGTCGCACCAAATCTACATTTTAAAGCTTAAACTTAACAGAAAATCAAAAAACTAGAATTTTCTTTTCTGCGTCTAATTGTTTTTTTAGCTATAATAGCATGATCATTTCTCGACTCTTCTGATGCATTCTTGATAATAATAATAAAATAAAGCAGTCTGTACGTATTGTTTAATTTAGTAAATAATACACTTTAGGTTTGATATGTATTGAAATGTATTGAGCAAAATGGAGGCCACTTTGAACAACTGTTTTTTGTGTCTAATTCTTTTCGTTTAACTCTAATACAATTTGTTGCAACATTATTTTTGTTTAATCTAAAGTTAAGCTTTTTTCGTAATGGGCATTTTTCCTCGTTTTTATAATTTTTGGATATTTTTTTACGCATACAGAGTATTTGAAAGTTAGTCATTGATAATAATTTGTATGATAAAAATGAAATATTTTGGATACCAAAATATTTTACTGGGAGTAATCAAACTGCACAAATGATTTTAACTTATTTCACATCATTTGTGCAATAATAATTTGTCCCAAATACGGACCTGTCCTCTCGTTTTTCAATAAGGTTGGGATCCAGAAATTAGGAGAATGAGAAATAGTTGATGGATTAAAGCTGGAAAAGTACCATTTTGGGAAGAAAATTTATTTTTTTTTAAATTTTGTGCCACCTCATTATCGAAACATCTAGATTTGACTCAAGTTAATAAGTAAAAAAATTGTAGAGGGAAACACCAAATTCATTTAGTTTTACTTATTTTTTTCTGCTCTTTCCAAATTTGTAAATTAAATTTTAAAATATTGATATACAGGGTGTTGTTTTGACTCGAAACCTACTTATTAATTTTTTTAAGGCCAGACCTGGAATAAGACTTTTTTTATTATGTTAATCGACGCCACTGTGGACAAAGAAAATAAGAACTAAATATTATAAAAATATATAGGGTTGTTCATAAGTTATGATTAATTGAAAAAATGGGGAAAATTAATAAATCACCCTGTATCTTGGTTATAAAGAACGATAGACCCATAAAATATAGGTTATTTAGAAGCACCTCGGTGCTTCTAAATAATGAATGAATCACCCTGTACAATTACAAATGAACTTCCTCTAACAGAAGTTCGTTTGTCACGAACTGATATCACTACAAAAGAATTTCAGTTATGGTATGTTCGTTTCAATTCAAGATTAAAAAGAATTTTTCGACACCCATATAGGTGGAAGAGGTAAAGATTAAGTAGAATTTTAGATTTTTTTTTCAAATAAATAAATTAAATTACTAATATATCCAATAATTAAATATCAGTGACGAAATAATGATAATAATTTTGGTAATGCATATTTCGTGTAGTTGCGATAAAATTTCAAAATAAGTTCGTTTAGGCAATTAAAGGACTATGTTTTTCCTGTTCGTCAGATAATTTGTTTGCTGGGAAAACTTGTTACAACTAAATTTTTATACGATCAATATTTTTACGATAAGTTCAATTTCATTTAAATCTCCCTTTTAATGAGAGCGTTAATTCTAAATTGCAACATTAGTAGCGGCGCTTTAATCTTATTAAATATGCATAACATATACAACAATATAATGGAAAGTGGAAACAATTTTGGAAGATATTTCCCTTATTAAAAAAAATTGTTTTAGGATATTGTTGAATAGGCTTTGCAAATACTTAACCCAGAAAGCTTAATCGTTCCTTGCAAGTTTTGATAAAATAACCTTACAGTGTTGTGGTATTTTAAGGCAACGACAAAATTCTCAAAAAAATTTCATCTCTTGTACTAACCCAGAAAATACCAGCCCCTGAAATATCTTCTAATCATCCTAACCATCAGATAAGCTTGGAGTAACCCAACCATATTTATCATGCGTTTTAACCAAAGATCTGAAACTTTCCTCGGCGGTTCTTCTACTAAATACTTTTTGGCCTTTGTTTTTCCTTTGTATTCGTCCTTGGCCTTTCACGACACTCGCAGCGAACTGCATTATGACGGCTTCGACGGTGTAAGCGCTCGCCCATCCCCTTGGAGTCAGCAGCTCCATGCAAATAGCGCCACCTTCCATTACGAAACCCTTTTCTATCCTAGGAGAGATGACGCGCATGAAAGGAGGTGCAAATGGGAAATTTTCTGGGAATACTAAGTGGAGGAGGATATAACCAACACCGAGTTCTCTCATGTCGTTCCCTAAATCACTCTCACTATCAATTTTAAAAAGTTTTACGTGCCACTCGAATAGATTGTCTTCTACTATTTCTACCGTGAACACAGGATCTGGTTTGGAATTCTGCAGCCTCTGGAGGTCCCTTAATTCTTTCATCAGCCTTCGAGCTCGTACGGTTTTGGCGTGGTATTCGTCTTTTTTGGTTTTTGCGGAAAAAGCGGGACTGGCTTGGGAAGTGGCTGCGGGAGCTACGCTGTCTCTGCAACCACGAAGAAGACGTCTAGCCGGTGAACCTGTTCCGGAGGTGCTCGGTTTACTGGGACCTTCTCCTTCTTTTGAGCTGGATTTGAAGATTTTCCGGAATATGTTGGTGACTTTTTCTTTTGAGCGACTCATTTTGATGATTGGTTGGTTAGATTGGAGCAAAGTTTTTTAGATCTGGAAGGCGAAGATAAAATAAAGTGTAAGTAGAGCGCTATCACAGATATTTTTAACGATAAAATGGTATTAAGTTGAAAGATAGATACAGTTCAAAGTGGTTCAATTTACTCATGGACTCGCTACTTAAGAATACAAGGGAAAATATTGCAAATAAATACAAACATATTAAGAGCTATAAAGCTATGGAAAAATGAAACCAATGGATGAGCAAGTGATCTCTTAATTCGATGGGCGTAAGGATAACTATATAATCAAAGAAGAAGACACTACATTTACTTATTTGATCAAAAATTTTTGAGATCGCTGTTTGCATCAAGTTCGGTATATCCTTTATGGCAGAAGTTCTCAGTTATCAGTGAACAAAAAACTGCACATCTACATGTCTTAAAACCAGTTTGGAGTTATGGCCTACAGCCCTGGTCCTGAGGGAGAGAGACCTGAGTAGCAACGACTGACACAAAGAAGAATGGAATGTTTAAAATAAACTTTTAGGAACAAAATGAGAAATGAATAATTGCTAAGACGAAGAAGAGTGACAGATGTCACAAATTACTAGAATGAAAACGACGTACTGACAAGCGCAGAATTACATGCCAACATTGAGACCTATGTCCATATCAGTGGAAAAATGGAATTAGTTGATGATAATGATATTCGGAATGCAGGCTTATACAGAGTCCTCAAAATTCCGAAATTAGATATCATAACCACATCAACAAAGAGATGCTCCAGCTCCTTAGTCAATATGAGACAGAAAGAAGCCATAAAGAGGACAAAACTTTCAGATTTAGTCTGAGTGATAAGTTAAAATGTTTTAAAAAGAAAAACATAAAAGAGAAGAGAGAAAAAAAACAATTAGGACCTTAGCTACCACTTTCAGGCCTTTTAGGTTAAGGCGGTGGTTTGTTCGCCAACAGCCTTTTTTGAATACTCTACATACTGCACTTACTGAAAATTACTCGAAACAACCTGTCGTTCCTGTTGCAGCCTTATGACTGTCGCATGCGTAACGTCATACGCGTCTAACAAACCACGGCTTAAGGTAAATCTTGCAGTAGACCGATTTCAATTAGGTACGATATAATGATAATTTATAAATAAAAACTATACTAGAAAGATGAAACAATGTTTTAGTTAAAAAACATACTATGGTAAACTAACCCAATAAACTAATGACATATGCGTACTGTTGATGGGAAAATCAAATAAACCCACATTGCTGTATAAAAGTTCAACGTAATCTGGATAGATATAATTTCTTTATCAGAAATCTTAAACTCTTGTGTTGTTCAGTTTTCTAATTTTATTTAATATATTAATACTTACCATTTACTAGAATTCATGAGCTGTATTTGTGACATCTAGGATACGTGGCACATCCATGAAGCATGTCGTCTCTTTTTTGTTTACTTTTTTTCCCTGCGATAAAAAATAAGTTTATCGAATTGTTTTCTATACTTATTTTTAAAAACGTGAGAAAATACAAGGTAGTCTGAAGTACAATAAAAGAACCTCTGCAGATTACTACATTCCATTTCTAGAACAATGGTGTTAATATAACTTGATTTTTTTGGTGCATTTGCAGTACAGTTCTGGGAAAATCCAAAAATCATACAACGGATCCAAAATGCGAACCAAACAGGATGGACACTAGAAATGGTCCTTTAATCCTAAACGAAAGAGCACCAGACCCTTTTTACTCATTAGGAAAACCTCCAAGCCTATGAAGGTATAATACTACAAATCATTCAATGTTTGACAAATTAGTTATTGGTCAACTTTGTTTGTGTAAAGTGTACATGTACATTTGTAGTTAAAAGTAATCACGGGAATGACCAATCAGTCATCGAAAACTTTACTTTTTCTCGAAAAAAGATTTGAAAAGTGGTGAAATTTTTTGGACCTGTGCCAAAAAACCATGTAGATAGAAAGTTTTTACACTTGATAACAATAATATCAGTCGAAGTAACCTTGTGCACAACTACGAACCGGACGGGAATCGCCAGATTATATCCAACGCCTGCAAAAGGAAGGATCAAGATTGTATTTTTAAAAAACCCTCAAAAATCGTCAGAAACTAATTGAAAATAGAATTACCCACCATACATCAACACATTTATATATTCGTAAGTAATATCATAAGGGCATATATTTTTCCGAAAAAAATCGAAAAAATACGTAAGTAATATTTTAACAAGAGTGCTGGTGGCAACAAAAATCTGAGTTGAAGACGAGGATTTTTGCACCTGCACGAATGCATTTTGTTAAAAAAATATTACTTTGCATTGTTTTTTCGATTTTTTTCACAGGAAAAATTAGATGCCCGAATGGTATTTGACAAGACTATTTCATGAATAACAGATTATTCTGCCTACACATAGCGTACAAAACATACTACCTACTATATATGCATACATAATAAATAAGTAGATATTAATTTGAAAACTGAAAAACAGGTAATTTATTTAATCACTAAATACTACAAACTTAATTATTTATGGTACAATTAAAATATAAATTGCAATTTTGGTACACAGTAGGAGTATTGTTTGAAACCTTTGTTAACTTATTGGTAACGTTGGGTATAGGTAAATCATTAATGTTGTTGATGGGTCCAGCTGTAGAGTGAGAAGCTCGAAGAGTGGCTGCAGGATCTTCCGTTTTCTGTTTTTTAGCTGGAGGTTCTCAGGCATCACTTCTAAGGTTGTTTATGATTTTGGAATAATGCTCATTGTCCTTTTGCAGATAATGCTTAATCGAGTTGGCTGAACTGTGGCCAGTAATTTTAATTAATTGTTGTTCACCCACCCTCCTTTAGCCAGCTTACTGACTGCTGTCGACCGCATAAAGTGGTTTGTTATTTTTATTTCTTTTGTATTTAATTCTGCCTTCTCTGCTGCTTCTTTAGTCCATTTCGAAAGTTCGTTTTTTCCCACTGGAGTGTTTGTACCATCCACTTGATTGTTCTTTGTTCCATGATGGGTTTACTGTTAAGAATAATATATCAGTTGTTATTCTAGATGAACGTTTAACCATTAAAATTTTAAAAAGACGGAATGGGCAAAAGGTAGGGTTCTTCGTGTTGGGGACCAGCCATTTACTATCCACCCTGAGCTGTTTTATTGAAGAGAGGATTATATTCTACTCTTCCTATAAATATGTAACTATGTTATCTACCTATTTTAATCCCAGAAGTATCCACTTTCTCTTTAAAATAATGAACTCTACAATTGACTGCTTCTCCACCTCTCCAGGCAAGTCCTACTGAAGCGATATGGTAAAATTTTCGCTGGAGTGTCTTCGTCCCATAATAAAACCATTGCGTAGTATTCTTCCAATTTTAATGAAGCAGAGCTCGATTTCATTTTATTGGCGCACATCTGCAAATTCCTTCGTTTCGTAATTCCCTACTAGACTTAAAGATAATATCTGTTTTGGGAAGTTCCAAATAATGCCAAATTTGGAGACCCAAACTTATTAGGTATTATACACTGATTACTTGAATTTTATATATTAACGATAACTTCGTAAAAAACAAAACACTTTTCAACAAACATAGAATATAACAAAATTCAAAACTGTGTTTGCAATTGCTCAAAAAATAACTGAATGTGAATACGGGTATGTATGTAATATTATGCAATTTATATAAGTTAAAAATGGATGAATTTATTACGTATGAAACAGTCCAATTATGCGACCTGTTTCTACGGAGATAGAAGTTCTACTGGTTTAATTTTGATTTATTTGAGACGCTTGTCGACAGACGAGATCCTTCGGCGGCCAATCACGGGTATGTATTTTCGGCTTTATTGTTGCCTTTTTTTTATCTCTTTGGCAACTTGCAGTCTCGCCAATGTGTCGCGGTATATGTAAAGGCGGTTGCCGACAAGGGCGGCTTTTAGCATTGATGTTTATCTCGTCGGTGAGTTACTTCCGCGTTGATAATCTGCGCGATGACCTTGATTCACGACGCGTGTTCTGTTGCTATGCTGGGCACTTCGGTGTGCGGTTTGGTTATTTTTATTTTCTTTGTCGCCATGGGCGTAGGTAAAAATGTTCGATTTCGAACAATATCTTTAAATGGATGAAAAATTATTTTCCACTTCATAAAATACATTCCTTGCATTTTTTTGCAACGGTGTTCCACATTGTTTTCACAACTAGTTCTTTGTAATTTTCCCCGTTTTCTTTCTTCATATTCCATGCCCAATCTTTCAGGATTAGGTTTAGTTGCTCTAAACTTGTAGTTTCCAAAAGCTCGTATTTCTTTGCCTTGCAGAATTTTGTAAACTGTTTCCATATTAGCGTATTGGTTTTAACGGTATTGTACGGTACACTTTTCTCAATCACCAGATCAATATTAGTCATAGACTAACTTCCAAAGAGACTCATTTTCACTACATAAGCGGCTAGCACTGTTTATTATTATTACAAAATTTATTGACAATAAAATCAGAAAAATTGTTTAGCGTCGTTTACTGGTATCCTAGGAGACCATAATTACTTGTTATCAAAGGTATTGTAATTTTTGGTGACAACATCTGTCAAGATGTGCCGCGGGCAAACTACTGACGGGAGCTGTCACACAGTTTTTTCATCGAGAAACCATTTGTAATTCAAAATTGTGCGTTTGTGATTTGTGGAAATTAAGACGAGGGAAATAGTCATGGAAAAATCAAATAGTGTTCAACTCATAGGAAAAATTAATGATATGAAGACGAAAAGAAAACTCCAGACAATAACGAACGTATGCGAACAGCTAAACTCTGGTAAATCACAAATCAACATTTTACTTTACCATAGGTAAAGTATTGTAATCGTTACATGCCAAATACACTAGAAAAATTCATAAGTGGACAATGAAAAAATAATATATCAAAACAATAATTTTCAAACTTACAGATATAATTTCGCCAATATCCTAACAAAAGTAGTAGTAAAACGGGTTCTCCTTTAAGTACTAATTATTTATAATAAATAAAGACATTAAAAAAATGTAGTTAGGTATACGTTTTTGAAAAAAATTATATCCAATTAACTTCCATTAAATTTGTTTCGGATTCAATAATAAACGGTTGTTTAATGTTTAAAACGAGGCACGACACGTTTTGTGGCTGTGGGTACTTAAAATAGGACTATGTAGGTTAATTTCTTTTATATTGGAGTTTACTATTACCATAATATGATTTTATCTGCATCTCTATATACTGCATTAAACGAGAATGCAAAAAATTTATATTTTCAGTAGTAATATCACAAGAGCTTCGAAAATAATCGATTATACTTCCGAGTCACGAGACGTATTTTGCGAAACATCACGAGAGCGGAGCTCGAGTGGTGTTTTAAAATAAATACGTCGAGCGAGGAGGAAGTATAATCGATTATTTTCGTATACGATACGATTATATAACGAATTATATAATTATTTTTGTTGACGTTTGCTTATTATAAACGTCAAACGTATTGTTACTATGACAAACTTTTCAAGAAGGAAGGATGCGAAAATCAAAAACGGTTATACAACGTCGTCAAGGGTATATTCGCTTATCAATACATGGTAACTAAGTAAAAATTGCAACTGCTATTGGCTAAATTTATGATGAGTTGTATAATCACCCTAAATACATGATACATGATTTTTTATTATTTTTTAAGTTATATTTAAATTGTTTATTTATCTCTCCTATAGAGACATTCAGTATTATTCCAAACCATCAATTTAGCTTGTAACAAAAACTCTCCTGGATAGACTGAATCCGTAGAATATAAAACATAGAAAAAGCATCATAAGAAACACTAGGTTTTAATAAGTAGCCCAAACTTTTAATACGACAGATTAATTTACCAACCAAATAACACATACTCTCAAAACTTCATATTGAATTTATAATTCTAACAACGTATGTTTCAATTAAAATACTCCGAACTCAAAGCAAGTGTACCTCAAGGAGGCTTTCTCGGTCTTGATCTCAGCTTGCTTTAAATAAATGATTTTCCCACATAAAAATTTCAGTTCTGTCATGCGCAGCTGATAGATGATAAAGGAATAGAAAATTAAACAATATTATTTAAAATTCATGCATATTGATTTCACAAACACATTCCAATTCCAATTCAAAAAGAAAAGACTGTATAAGATATCTTCAGTATAAAATAAATTATAGACAAAACTATATTGAGCCGATCAAAAGCATGCTTCGTATTTATAAACCTTGTAAGAGCGTTTGATAAGGTACAAGTAGAAATCACATGGACTATTTTCCTCGTCTTAATTTCCACCAATCACAAACGCGCAGTTTTGAATTACAAATGGTTTCTAGATGAAAAAACTGTATGACAGCTCCTGTCAGTAGTTTTTTCGAGTTTACCCGCGGCAAAACTTGACAGCTGTTGTCACCAAAAATTACAATACCTTTGATAACAAGTAATTATGGTCTCCTGCGGACTCGTGATGTTTTTAAGCAATTCGGTTTCGTTATGAAATGAATCGACAGACTTATTGCGAAAATTCAATCACTATGCAATGCCCCTTCTAGTCATAACAGTCATACTCTGTATCTTGTGGGACCAAAATGGTGTTGTTTACTAAGAGCTGCCGAAACGTCGATTCCATTACGGGCGATCGGTATATCGGCATGGTGGGCTTGACCATGATTTAAATCCGAAGTTCTAGCACCACCGATTTTCTTTCGGCATTCGATTCCCGGCTGGAAAAAAAATTCCACCGTAAGCCTTAGAGCTTTTTTCAATGAATAATGCAAAGATAGAAAAATAGGCATTTTTGGACTTGGAACACGCTCAATTTGGTAAAAATGTAATATCCAAAAACTCCCCAATGGAAGATCAAAGACAGACAAACCTTTTCCTGGATCCACACCAAAAAAAACTCTGCACGCACCTTTTGACGGGAAAAGGAATGATGAAAAATTGAAATTTTGATCATTGAACTAATAATTTTAATGAAAACAATGTTTAAATAATGATTGTACAAGAATGAATAGTTCGATAATTGTGAATTAATGTCTGAAGTAAAGAACAGTAATACAGAAAACGAAATTCTTGGCTTTTTAAACAAATCAACTACTGAGTCACAAGTTATAAATGAACACTATTATATTCTCGGAGTGCGGTCAGTAATTTACTTCCATAATCTGGATGATATTTTTTTACTTTAAATTTGTCCCACGTTATCCCAAAGTCATGGTGGACAGATTCCATGGCCTGCTCGCTAAAAAACCCCAACCCTTGTTTTGTTTTATCGCAAAACTCTGGTACATGGAAAAACACAGCATTGACCTTTGGAGTAACACTGATCTGTAGATCTAGATAACTTCTTTTAAATCTGTCTATTGCTTCTCTGTAGTTATTGAGTTATTGAAAAACAAGATTCCATCACTGCTAGAAATTCTCGGAAACATTTAACATAATTCAGACAACAGGCCTGCATTTTTTGCACTTGTTGCTCCTCTTCTTTTTGTTCTTGTCATTTTTTTGGTGAAGTTATATGGACCTGGATCTCGTACCAATTCAAACAATGTGCCACTGCACAGTGTTTGAGTTATAGCCCGAGTATTCTTCTCCAAAATTTTGAACTTTGTATAGTCCGGCAGAGCTATTTTCTCGATAGTTTCACACTTCACTGACCGATATACGATAATTTTGCAAGCGCTACATAAAACATTGGGAAAACGTTCATCATGTTCAGCATAATTCACACATTTTTTTTAAATTCACATATAAAGCACTACTGATTTTGACCATTTGATTCTTCTTCTGCAGACAGAGAAAACATCTGCGCGCCCGATTTTCTTGATGGGTCCCTGCATGATCCTTTGATCTTCTGTTTATACTTTCACAAGAAAATGAAACTTCGAAGAGAACAATTACAACTTCACCTCGAAGGGTCGAAGACTATCTGAAGTTTTAACTAATTGCACAAATAACATTGATCATTCGATCTACAGTATAACAAAACGTAAACAAAGAATCGGAGGTGGGGGTTGGTGATAGTTCGATGACCCCGTAAATCAGAAGGATCGAAATAAAGGATATGATTCTCGCTTGTTGACATACTAGCGCAAAACTCATTCGAATCAAAAATCATTCCTTCAAATTTTTTCTATTTTAATCTGTTTCTGAGAATCTTCAAAGAGTATCTCCTGTCTTAGTAAAAGGAGCAATTTCAAAACTATAGTTTGTGAATGTTTGTGTGCTAGTGTAAAACTGATAGGAAAACATCATTTATGCCAAATTGGGGATGTTTGGCAACTAGAATTGAGCAAAAGGTACAAAAATCTCGATATCTCGAACACTGAATCTTTCCTCGTGAAAAAAGGACAAATTTTTTGTTTTTTAAAGTACCTACATAGAATTAGAATGAATAAGGTTAGGTTAAGAATTTATCGGATACACCCCCGTTAAAACGTTTAGAAGGGACTTCAGCGGTCGTATAATTAGGAATTCCAGGAATATTAATTATATACGAGGAATTTATACATACAGTAAATATGCTAATATTCAGGAGCTGGAAATATAGTAATATTCCAAGTATGGTTCATTTATATTTTGGAAAAGATATAATGTTACACTGTTAAAAAAATTCAAAAGCCTACTCTACTTGATATTTATAGAAACACATAAATCAGTGAGTATGAATGTGAAATATGAACTATATGTTTACATTCATAAATACTGATTATTTAAACCACTTAACGCATTTGTTCGACTATAATCTAATTTGTTTAAAAGTAAAAAACTTAAATACTTAATAATAATAATAATTTTTTGCTACTTGTTGGAAGTCGTTTCAAAATGTCCAAGATAAATATAGAAAAATGAATAAAAATTTATTCATCAAGGCAAATAATAATAATAAAAATAGTCGACCAAAAACATATTTTTAAATAAATTCTATAAAAATATTTTTCCTAACAAAAAATGCGACAGTAGGATTCAACTTATGTTAGAAAACGTTTTTTCTCAACACCCAAACATTCTATTTATATGATAAAGTGAATCTGCGAAAGCACGAATGATAATAATATAAATTAAAATAAATTGCTGCCTTTGCCCGCGCTGGTGTTGGTAGAAATGAATTGATGGGAATGGTCCCAAAACGAAAGTAACAAAGTAGATAAAAGATTCAAAATAAATGCCACAAGACCAGTTTTTAAAATGATTCCATAATAACAATAACGATAACGGGAACCAGTTTCGGTTTTGCAAGACCATCATCAGGCCTAGAATAGTGGATATTAAATCATATTTGGACGGAGCCATATACCTACACGTTTGATTTTGATAAAATACACTAGACAATTAAGAACATTTAAGAATCTACTTTTAGAAATTAAGACGGAAATTTAAATTCGGTAATCATCATTTCAAGTAAAACAATCTTAACCACACAGAAAGTTATTTTGGTCGAAGGTTTAAATTACTTGATAACTCAAATTAATTTATTTCCAAATGTCCCGTGGACAAAACTCTTAATCTATAATAATGATTTTTTATAAAAAAAATGGTTCCTTAACATTAATATTTAGTAACAAAAAAAATTGTTAATTAACAAGTGCGATTTTTGTTAATAAAAAAATTTTTTTAAGGAACGATTTTTTTTTAAATCATTATTTTCATCAAGGATGAAATTCCAAAGAAAAAGTTTTCAAAAATATTATAAACAATGCATTTGTTTATAACAATTATTTAAATAATGTTAGTTAAAAATAAAAAGAAATGATTGTTATATGGCTTTTATCAATAAAAAAACAAAATATTAACAATGATTGGAAAAAAAAATTTCCCAATGGCTTTATTTACATAAATAATTTTTTAATGCCTTTGATTTGTGATAAAAATTTTTTGTTGACGGATTATTGTTTATTGATATGTCTACTTAGTACCCAAATTTTTTTATTCATTAATATTAATATTTAATCAGTTAAAATAATTTTTTTAGTTCACGTGTCAGATTGGGGCGATGAACGCGGCAGCCGAACTACGCGTTTTTACCGTTATTTTCGCCGCTTAATTAAAATTATAAGGGTTGTTGGTACAGTTCCGGGAGGTAGGACTTTTTTTTTAGAAAATTTCCTGCTCTCAAATTTCGATTATCTCAAATAGTTTTTGAAATATTTCAAAAAAACCAAACCCTTATTTTTTATTTTACTTAATTGTTTATAACTTTTCAGCCCCTTTTGGAATTTTGATAGAACGTTCTAGATGCCATTCCGAATCGAATGAGCCCAAAATCATCATTTTCGGTGGTGGCGATCAGGTTTCGAGGGAAATGGCACTTGTAAACCAGACTAAAATAATCCATTTACAAATCATTCTCAGAAACGTCTCAAAAATATGTTTGCAACAGATTTTAACATCTTAAATTTAAAAAAATGTTCATCCTATTTTGTCGTATTTTGGGAAATTATCGGGTGATTTAGGGTGGATCTATGGTAATTTGTTACTTTTGTGTCATTGTCAAAAGCAAGTCAAAACATCAAATGAAAAAACATTTTTTTGGAATAAGAGGTTTTATTATCCAACAAGATGATGATAAACTAGCAATAAAAATATTAAAAACATATAGAAATAATGACGAATATATTCTGATTATCCAATGTATATTGTAATAATATTTCAATTATTATTACTTTAGATTTTTAACTTTTATTTAATTTATTATAAATTTTTTTGTAATTTTGACTTTGATTTGATTTAATCTTAAGTAAATGTTTTTGTTAATTTGTAGATTTAATTTGTTATATAATTTTTAAATATAATTTGTTACTATCGCCACGACTATGCTCAAATTGCTGTTATATATCCTTAAATCTTTTTTATCTCAGGGATTATTTAATTGTGAGTTCAAGGTCTTAGAGCTTCCTTTTAATCTATGCTACTGATAGTCCCTGTACTTTGCAAGAAAATAAAATGTTGGTTCAACAATTAAATGAGTTTATTTTAATAGAAAATATAGAAAAACATGAACAAAGATCAGACTAAATTTACTAATATAAGTTACTTGCACACACACATTCATTCAATGATACCTTATTTGTAATGATTTGAATTTTGGCGCAATAAATTTTTTTTAAAATTAAGGTTGGCACACCGATTTACTAAGACAGTGATTAATTTGTCTGCCTTAACCACAAGAGACACGTGTCCCACACTTTATTATTAGTATGAAGCACGTTGTAAGTGAAATGATGAGTTTATACCTTCAACTATTTGTGCTTGTTCTTCTTTTAACTCGTACAACCAGTGATATATTGTAACTAAACTTCTAGTGATGTGATATTTCCAATTTTGTTGATTCTTCTGGTGATATATGCTCGGTTGAGCAAATTGTTCAGACCACAATCCTCAGGATGCACACGAATAAGACCAATACCTTTCAGGCAAGTTTTTGTTTGAATATTATTTGATATTATCCACTTACTAATCATTAAACATAGTCGCAGTTATAATTAGACTTCCAGAATATAAATGCTTTTTATTTTATTAACTTCTTCTTGTAAAATTTCGATAAATAATTTCCCAAAATTTCTATACTAGACTCTCTCTACCATTTTTCAAAACTTACTTTCTTTTAAAACATTTTATAAACTAACTTAATTTTTGTAATTTTTAAATAAAAAAATATCTTCTTAAAAATTTTTAGACCAGTCTCTTTCTACCATTTTTCAACTTACTACCTTCTTTTTTTCTGTTGCTATGTTACCTTATAAGGTAAAACAAAAAACTCTCAAATTATTTCTGAATTCATTCTAATTATTTCAAATTTTTGATTCTATGATATTTTATTATCAATTTTATGTGTTTTGATTTTTATAATTTTAATTATAACAATTAACATGCTTTTCCTTTATATTCTGGTGTCTATTTTTATACATTTCATTAATTAATAATTTAGTAACCAATGTTGGTTACTCTGGATTTCATTTTAAACAGTTATCACAACTTTTTATTTCATTTTGTTATACTGATTGTCCCGAAATTAAATTGTTGGTAAAATTTTGAATTTTGAATATTATTTAATTTTGATTTTAATTTTTAGGTTAATATCAGAGCTCTTCAAAAGGATTTTCACTGTAATATTGATCTCACATTAAATCATTCCCTTCGGTAAGTTAACTTTTAACTTTTATCTTTATTAATAAAATAGAATTTTGTTTATTCTTTTAAATTTTATTTTAATAATACTATTTCTTTATTTTTAGGTGATGTTTCATTTAATAGTTAACCTGATAAGTACTTTTAAGAAGAAGACATATTGGATTGTGCATAGTCTGGGTATTTGGTTTCTTTAATTTTTAATTGAATTTTATCTAGATATTATTAACTTCACAATATATTATGAAATATTTCCACCAATTGTAAAGAAATTTATCCCAAAAATCAATTATTAACATCCACATAAAAAGAACGCACTTTATCAATCTCATCTACTTTATTTAATTTTCGCTATTTTTTAATACATATTCCAAAATAAATATGTCACATTGATAGCCTGTCATTTATAAGTTTGAGAAAAGTTAATTTTAATATATTGTTCTATTAAAATAATTATTTTTAACGACAAAAACATAACTCTTTGCTCTGTTAGTGTGTCCTTTTGATAATTTTAAAACTAAATGAATCCGATCTTAACTACACACTGACTCAATAGACTCGTTCCATCTAGACGCTAACAATTTTAACTACAAACTCGTATAAGTAAAAAATGAATTATAGCATGCCACTTTTATTAACACCTTTTTTGTAAGGGGCGTACCTTAACAAAAAATGTATAAAAAAAATATTTTCATTAAATTGAACCATAGAAAAATTAGTTTTCCTCAATGAAAAACATCATGCCCCAAATAAAAGTAAATGACATTCTACGACAACCACTTACATAACATTAAATAAGAATATTACCTTTATTTACTCCGCTTTCCATTGATAACATTCCTGTTGACAAGGATGAACTCCTGAGTTGATCTTCTGGTTCGAATCCAGACTGCCAATGCAAGGATACTAGAAACGGATCGATCCCTGACGCCTACACTAAATGCCGAATTGTCAGGACGACATCGTACACCTTCCACTAATTCCAACAGATGAAATTTGAATGGTTCAACGAAGAGAAAAAAAAACCAAAATCTACGACACGCAGCTGACTCAGATAAGTTTTTGTTTACAAATCGCAAACTGCACACAGTAAAAGTGTTATTGACTTGGTTGAACTTGATAAGTTAATATAAATAAGTGAATGAAAATGGGGATACGACCCAGCGCGCATGTGATGTGCTTTATAGTGCTGGGAATTTTATGAATAACTAATCAATCTTTTGTAAGAGATCAAACTTGAGATTAGAGATGGATTGTTTGATTTTAGAGTGCCGCAAAAATGGAAATCGTGTAGGAGAGTTCAAAGCCAATAAATACCACATTTTTACTATATAGGGTGTTAATGAATACGTGTTACAGATTTTTAGGGCATGTAGAATACGCAAAATAGAGTGAAAAGTTCCTATAAACATGTGGTTTTGAGCCTTGGTTTCCAAGCTAGAGCTCTTTGAAGATGGCGTCTTCAGGTCAATTTTTTTTAGTTAGTAAACTTACATGACGATTTTACTGATATTAATTAGATTTTGCTAACACGATCATAATCATCTCATGGAGGGAGGGGGGGGGGGATATTTCTACATTACTAGTAATAAATGGACAAATTGCCATTTTTTGACAAAATGATATTTATTGGACAAATGGCCATTTGTTTGAAAAATTGCGTTTATTGGATAAATTACCATTTTTTGGAAAAATTGCCGTTTTTTAAATAAATTGCCATTTTTTGGACAAATTGCATTTATTGGACAACTTGCCATTTTTTGGACAAATTGCCATTTCTTGGACAAATTGTCATTTTTTGGACAAATTGCCATTTTGTGGACAAATTGCGTTTATTGGAAAAATTGCCATTTTTGTGGACAAATTACCATTTTTTGGACATATTGCCATTTTATGGAAAAATTGCCATTTTTTGAAAAAATGCCATTTATTGGACAAATGGCCATTTTTTTGACAAATTGCGTGTATTGGATAAATTGCCATTTTTTGGAAAAATTGCCATTTATTGGACAAATTGCCAGTTTTTAAATAAATTGCCATTTTTTGGACAAATTGCCATTTCTTGGACAAATTGTCATTTTTTGGACAAATTGCCATTTTGTGGACAAATTGCGTTTATTGGAAAAATTGCCATTTTTGTGGACAAATTACCATTTTTTGGACATATTGCCATTTTATGGAAAAATTGCCATTTTTTGAAAAAATGCCATTTATTGGACAAATGGCCATTTTTTTGACAAATTGCGTGTATTGGATAAATTGCCATTTTTTGGAAAAATTGCCATTTATTGGACAAATTGCCAGTTTTTAAATAAATTGCCATTTTTTGGACAAATTGCGTTTATTGGACAAATTGCCATTTTTTGAAACAATTACCATTTTTTGGACCAATTGCCATTTTATGGAAAAATTGATATTTTTTGGAAAAATTGCCATTTTTTGGACAAATTGCGTTTATTGGACAAAAGGCAGCAAGAAAAATTAAAATCGATTTTTCTCTAAAACGCTGCATCTCGTTGCCTCTAAACAAAACTACCTTTTTTTAGCAAAAAAAAAGTTTTTTAATTCATTACCCAAATGTAAAAAAGTGACACAAAAAAATATGACTTAAATATCCGGCAACAAAATGACGTCATTGCCTTATTATAGTAAAAATACTACAGCTGACATTTGCGTTTTTGGACACTTTTACCGGCTTTCGCCGGTTGCTGTTCATTTAGCTGACTGCCTATTTGACTCTGGAGTATAGTGATGGATCCATGTTGCATCCAGGCCCATATTAAAAAAAATCGAAGGAACTCTAGTTTGTCCATCGCAAAGAAAAGTTTTTTCTAATATTTCAAGTAAAGATACAGACATTTTTCTCTTGAGGGGAGGTCTGCCGACCTAAGGAAGGGTTGAATAGAGGGAAAAAAACTGAATTGAAACAAGTTGTTGTTTTTATCCCGCCACCGATTCGAATTGGAAAATTTTGAAACTGAAAGTAAAATTTTCATTTAATTTAGAAAAAACATCATGAAACTTATTCTTTCTTTAACAATTTCAAAAATTCACTTCGCGTCATGTACCTATTTCTTGTTAATTCGGCTTAAAATAATTTTACACTGTACTAGTGTACCTGCTGGCCCGTACTTAGGGGAAACAATTCAATTAGGTATTCATTTTTTAAACGCCCAGTATAAAGTAAAGCGGGACAATAAACGCCCATAGTAACTATGTAACTAACAAACATTTATTAATAATTAACGAAATTGCTCAAAATGTCCACTATTTTGTTTTTTTTAAACTGAAAGTAAAATTTTAGAAAAAAAAAGAGAAATTATTTTTTTATCGTTTAATATTCAAAATGGATTTATTTTCGACATTTAGACAATCCTATATTATTCATATTTTTATTATTTGTCCGTTTTAACACGATTTTAAGTAATATTGCAGATCCGTACTTTAAATAAAATATTAAATTGATTACTTTTCAATTGCCTGGTATAATTTTATTTTAGCACAGTGGATTATGCTGTATAGGGATACCTGAAATCCAAGCTGTATTCTAAAGAAATAAACAATAGAGAAGAACTGCTTCAAAGAATTGAGGAAGCCTGCGAGGAACTGAGAAACAATCCATTTATTATAAAAAAATCAGTAAGGGACATCATTAAACGTGCAAGAAAGTGCATAAAACAAAATAGTGGACATTTTGAGCAATTTCGTTAATTATTGATAAATGTTTGTTAGTTGCTATAAGAGTTTATTGTCCCGCTTTACTTTATACTGGGTGTTTAAAAAATAAATACCTATTTGAATGTTTTCCCCTAAGTACGGGCCTGCAGATACAGCAGTACAGTGTAAAATTATTTTAAAATAAACAAGAAATAGGTAAAAGACGCGAATTGAATTTTTGAAATTGTTAAATAAAAAGTGAGTTTCATAATATGTTTTTTCTAAATTAAATGAAAATTTTACTTTCACTTTCAAAATTTTCCCATTCGATTCGGTGGCGGGATAACAATAACAACTTGTTTCAATTCAGTTTTTTCCCATCTATTCAAATCTAAAATGGAAATATTAAAATTGTGATATATTGGGTGTTGTTTTGATATTTTTAATATGTTTCAATTTTCCCTAAAGCCGAACCTGGATTTTCAATCTGTATGCCAAAAATGGAAAAGATATACTAAGTGATTCAAAAGTTCTGGTCAAATGAATAATTATGCATAATTGATAAAACACCCTGTAACTCGGTTATGGAAGCCAAGAGACATTATATATGGGTTATTTAAAATCGCCTTTGTGACCTCTACCTACCTTTAAAATATTTCCGTTTACCAACGGGACACCCTGTATACACAACATAAAAGTCTGTAAAAAGAATGTATTTTATCTGATAAATATAAGATTTACTACTTAAAACTTTTTTATTTCGTCCGTTAGGAAGTCATACCTACACATAATCTTTGCTGTATTTTGATTTTGAAGCACAACGGACTTTTACCTTTAGTAAAGTTACTTATTCAAAATAACTGATTTTACTGTCCGATATGCTTCAAAATCAAAATACAACAAAGATTAGAAATTTAGCACATGCCCAATAGTAGACACAGATATTATACAATTTGTCTCAAATTTCAACCGGATGTAGTAGAAACAGGCGACGGCGATAACAAATATATAAAAGTTCAAATAACTTAAAAGCAGTATTTTGCAGATAGAATGTTTTTCCTTGGGACGGCAGAGGTATTTAAGTATGTTTATTAAGTGTTAGCGTCACCAGAAGTCTAAAATTAATGGCTCCTGATTACTTATCAACTTTCGCATGGGTCTTATCAGTGTTTTGCTCATAGAGGTCGCCTTAACCATTTTTGGGCTCAAATTTGGCAAAAATACTGGTTATACTCTTGATAATTCGGTATTTTATATTTTACGCAGACTCACTTCAGATGTAATATGTTTGTTACATTTCCGCCAAATGTCCTTTTCTAACATTGAGATCTCCAGTGATTATCGCAGTGTCATTAATTTCGTTATACACCATTTGCAATTGTCGTACAGGGTGAGTCACGAGGAACTTTACATACTTCTATCATAAGCAGAGGCACCTTAGGGGATTACCAAATGACCATTAAAAAAAGTTTTCTGTGTTTCTTTAATAATGTACAGAGCGATTTATGGATTTGGACCAAAATAATGTTTGGTCATATCTTTTCAATGATTAAGTCGATTTGTCCCATTTTTTGGTAAAAGTGTGTATTGGTGTCTAGCAACTAACTGACATTCAGAACTAAAAATTTCCAGGGCCGGCTTCGCGAAAATTTGTTGAATTGTTATACTTGCAATAATTCACCCTGTACATGATTTCTCTAAAATGTGATATGATTTCTCCAGAGGACATAAATAGACAGTTAAACCTGGATATGTGAAATTTTTGTTACACTTGCCTTACATTTTTAATTAAAGATTCATTTTAAGTTTTAAGAAACACATTCGTTATTATCTAATTGTTCGGTCGATATTTCAAAAATTTGGATACCTATTTTACAAAAAGAGTTAATTGCAAAAAGGATACCCTCTATATCGGGATAGTATCATAAGTTTTTATCTGGTTTTTTCTTATGATAATATTAATAAGAAAACTTCATTTATGACGAAGTATAAATTCTCTTATAATATGCAAATGCGCTATCCTTTCAAAATTCGTTCCCAGAAACGTCACAAAAATATGATTGAAACAGATTTTGACATCTTCAATCTCAAAATCTATTCTAAGTGTACATGTTGATGTCGTATTTTTGCAAGATTATCAAGTGTTCTGTTTCTATAGTAAATTTATTTATTTTGTTATGTCATTTTGATAACGGCTTTCGATAGGAAAGCCGAAACGTCAATTAAAAACTTTTTTCAACAACTAAGTGGTTTTAATCCAGTGAAGAGAGAGAGAAATTAAAATACAAACCACTATGAGCTTCCGAAATGAAATTTTAAAAGATGTTCAAAATAAAATCCATTTGCCTCAATACACTTTTCTTGGCGAATGTTTAAATGTGTAGTGGACTTTCTTATTGTCAATGGGTTGTTTCTGATAATATTGCAACAGCGAATAATTCTATCAATGAGCTGTTGTTAAGAAAGTCCATTACACATGTAAACATTCGCCAAGAAAAGTGTATTGAGGCAAATGGATTTTATTTTGTACATCTTTTAAAATCGCAATGTTTATTATATTGTTTTTTACTTTGTTCCGCATTGTTAAAACTGTTTTGTTTTTGGTTATTGTTATTTTATTCCGATTAAAATAATTACACATGATTTTTGCTGAAACAAATGACAAAACTAGGTTAATCCAAACATTTTCAATCTAATTTCAGTCCATTGCGGGTGGAAAAAGTTACATACAGGGTGAATTTTTGATATGAACCAGGTATGCCAGATTTTTAAATCCGGCCCTGTAAATTGATTCAAAGTCTGGTATTAACTATACTGGAATACAGTGTGTGTCGTTATTGTTTATTTTAAAGATTTCTTTATAATTACTAAACATTATTATACAGTAAGATATTTCATTATCGCCAATTTTCAATTTGACTTTAAAATGAATCTTTAATTAAAAAAGTAAGGCAAGTGTAACAAAAATTTCACATATCCAGGTTAAACTATCTATTTATGTCCTCTGGAGAAATCATATCACATTTTAGAGAAATTATGTACAGGGTGAATTATTGCAAGTATAGCAATTCAACAAATTTTCGCGAAGCCGGCCCTGGAAATTTTTAGTTCTGAATATGTCAGTTAGTTGCTAGACATCAATACACACTTTTACCAAAAAATGGGACAAATCGACTTAATCATTGAAAAGATATGACCAAACATTACTTTGGTCCAAATCCATAAATCGCTCTGTACATTAGTAAAGAAAAACAAGACATTTTTTAATGGTCATTTGGTAGCCCCCTAAGGTGCCTCTGCTTATGGTAGAAGTATGTAAAGTTCCTCGTGACTCACCCTGTATAGTATATTTCATTAGGAGTCCAGAAAATAGGCTTTTCTGTGCGCGCGCGACGGGAAGTCGTGCAAGCACAGTATATTCTGTAACAAGGTTGGAATAAGAATTCGACATGAGTCGAGGATTCCGAACGCGAGCGAACGCGAGCGTGAGGAACGACGAGTGTCGGATTTTCATTCCAACAGAGTAACAGACTGTACTTTCTCCACGGACACAGAAAGTAGAAATTAAATATAGTAAAATGAAACCTCAATCTCTTAACATTGTGTAGGTAGTATTTTTATATTCAAGCTTGGATTTTTGCGGTAGCAAATTTTGAGTTATATTATCGGCAATTTTTTTATTTCTGGAGGAGTATTTTCAAATTCTACATCTGAATCGTTTGATTTTCTTCTCCTTTTTTAATAAATTAAAAGTTTTTACAAACCAATATTAAGACCACGTCAACTAATACTGACAGTTAATTTGATATTCATGGCAAACCTTATTTTTGTAAACAATCACGGAATACAGATTCTAGCTTTAGAGATAGAATGTAATACATATAAAATACATAAGAGGCAACAGTTTCAGAATTTTCTTTCAATCTCAAGAGCGAGAATGTTTCTTTTCTGTTATTATAAGTGGTTTCAGAATAACTACATTCAGTAGTGGCCGTGGAGAAAAAGCATTTTTGGACGTGTTATGAACGATATTTTTCATTATATCTATCTGAAAACCAGATTAAGAAACATTTATTTTTAACAATTTGCGATTTCTAGAGAACTGTCAATACCTTTATTTTTAACAATTTGCGATTTCTAGAGAACTGTCAATAATATATTATTTTATTTTGACATGTAAGTAGGCAGTAAGTTGGCTGTAGAATTTTCCGTGCGGTCGCACAGAAAAAGCCCATTTTCGGTGCGCTAAATAAGCAAGTAAATATAGTGTTTTCAGATAGGTATAATGAAAAAGACATTTTTCTACGATCGTGCAAAAAGTTATTACTTTTTGCACTCTCAACCGTGTTAAAAGTTCTACTTTCTTGCACTAGTGCTTTGGTACTCTGTAATTAGGAGTTTGATCTGAACAAAACATTTTTTCCATGTAATTTGAGTATACTTATAAACGTGGTAACTGTAGGTACTTAGTTACCATTAAATATTATTCCAAACATTATTGTTTGATATTAAAAAGAAAAATTTTTTACTGTAGTTTTGATTAATCCAAATCTTGTTACTAACGAAAGCATATTCATAGTTAGCTATGGATGGCGTCTGACAGTGGCAGTTTACGTAATTCATCTCAAGTTGTCAATTTAAAATTTTAATATTTTGTTAGCTATTAAAAATGTCTGATTCGAATAGTGAAGAAGAATATATTTGTACTCCTCCAGATTTAATTCAAACAGCAAATGAAGCCACAGCAGATTTATTACCCGAAAAATCCAAAAAAAATTATGAAATTTGTTATAAACGCTTTACAGGCTGGTGTTAAGAACAGTAGTGAGAACGTCCTCCTAGCGTATTTGAAAGAAAAATCGGAGATACTAAAGCCATCGACCTTATAGTCAGAATATTCAGTGGTGAAGGCTGAAATTAATTCGAAAAAAGTAAATAACTAGTTTAATAAAATTATCGTTAGTTTAAAGTTAAATTTTATTTTCGATCGTAGAAAAAATGTTGTGTGCAAAAAGCATATTTGTTGCACTCAGCATGATTGCAGCACTCGACTTCGTCTCGAGCTGCAAACTTCATGCATCGTGCAACAAATATACACTTTTTGCACTAGTTACACAAATAACTATTTATACCTTATCACATTAATCAGAAACAAAAGTAACCCTGTATATTTCCTGTTCGTTGTTTTCTTTTTCCGTGTCACAAACAAGAAATGGTCTTCTTTATTTCTATTTCTCCCCCTTAGGCTTGAATACAATCCGAGATATATTATGTCTGTTTACATTATTTTGATATGGGGTGAGTACAGAAAAGGGGTGCTGTACTTTCGGGGTTGATTCATACTGCGCCTGTGGGTGCAATGGTAATTAAAAGAGGGTTGCGTGTATGACAATTTATTTCGTTCTTTTTAAGGGGGCTTTCACTGCCTCATTATTTCTTTGGCTTTTGTTATAAAATTACAAAATGTAACAACAATTTTATGTGGAAGTAAGAAGAGAGTGACATCTTGACCAGAATCGGTCCAAAAACTTTGCCACCCCCAATGCAAGTTGGGAATTCGATGCTTTGTAAAGTTGTCAAAACTCTAATTTAACAGAGTAGGGTAAATTGTGTTTTTCCACTGAAAACTATAGGTACAGTTTTCTCTCAAAGTAATTATTTTATTAAACATAAAAAGAGGATTATTTTCATAGCTTTGTTTTACCATATAATTACCCTGATATTTTTCGCGACTGTGCCAAAAAATCGCTATTTTTTGTAGTACCTATTCCTTTACCATACGCATAATAATTAATATTTTCAAATAAGAAGCGATCAGACTGCGCAGTAGACATCAACAAACAAACTAACAATTTATGTAAAAGTCCGAAAACATTATTATACAGAAAAGCGTTCTAAAGAGACCATGGGGTGTAAACAAAGAAATAATTTAAGTGTAAATTAATACGTGAGTCAAAAGAAGAAAGAAAGCCATGATAAAATTAAAAGAAAAATTCGATGACGCGGACTGCTCTTACCATCCGGGCAGGTTTTGGATTATTTTAATTTTTTTTCAACTTTTTCTTTCCGAACAGAGACAAAGGCTGATTGAGAACTCAGACCCAACTAGTAATAATAATACGGTTTGTGGAGTAGGCAAATTGAGGCCACACATCCATATTATCAACTACTGCTCTTGATAATGGCTTCAAAATGGAAGCCGAAACGTCGAGAAAGTTCAAATTTCCAACGCGGTTCATAAAAAAAGCTTTGCAAAAACCTGCTATATTCTTTTATTAATTTCCTCGATGGCTTTATCGATGTCTGCTATTAGAGAATCGAACTATCGATTAACTTGTATCAAAAATAATCTGTAACATCTGATAGTTTCCTATTTATTTTCCGTTCCTGAAAATGATTTTTTCTATCAATATATGTGTGGAGACGACTCGACTGAGGCATAACATAAGATAAAATATTATCAACAAAAGTTGATACATTAAAAAATCACTCAAATCTTGCTTAAAGTTACGATCATTTCTCACTAAATTATATCTAAATATCTTTACTTGGCTCTGGATTAGTTGAGAGTAATAAATCAATATAACACCGTCATTATCCCAGCAAATCCAGATAGCACAAATACGTCTTATGGACGTTTTAAAAACGTCCCGCTTGGACATTCAGGACATTCTTAAAACGTCCATTTTACGGATATCTTATGAACGTCTTTGGGACTTCCATTGTTAATAATCAGGATGTCTTTAGGACGTCCATAATAGTACATTTCAGGCTTTCGAATGGACATTTACAGGATGTTTTAAGGACTTTAAGAGCCTCTAGGAAATTAGTGAAAATAATGAACATTTCAATAGTACATTGTTTAGTAGTAAAAGGGATACATTCCGGGACGACAATGCAAATTGTTGGCCAAGGCGTTAAGCCGAGGCCAACAAGCATTGAGAATCTGGGAATGTGCTTTTAGTACGAGGTACACATACTATTTTTTCTCAAATCGCAATAAATTAAGGAATTTTGATAAATTCACCGGCAACACTAAATATTAAAGCAACCTCTAAATAGTAAAAACTACATAAATATCTAGGTAATTTTAAAATTCTTACATTCTAAACGTACCTTATTCTTTTAGTATACATAATCTGGTTTCATTTGTACATCAGACAAAACTTTTGACTTCTTTGGTTTAAGTTGTCACTTTGACGTTTCAGGAAAGTACGTAGATTTTGACCAATGATGATAAACTAGAGAGGGATGGGCCACTTAACTCAATCTGTCAGACTTTAAATGACGTCATGAAATACTGTACATAATACAATTCCTGCCCTTATAAACAGAGTACTCTGCTTTACAGCCAGAGCATAACTAATAAGTATTTCGTGCTTCTTATGGAAGTGGCGCATCCTTCTCTCTAGTTTATCATCCTTGGATTTTGACAACCTTGGATTTTGACAGCAAAAATTTTGCCGGACGCCGATCCCGGAAAGTTCTTTATTTCTAAAATTCTAGAATAGCGTATTTTCGGGACTAAAATTGCTCCGAGAAAGTAGACATTCTTGAGCGATTTCAGAAAAATCTTTTATTTGCAAATAATCGATTAATACATTTTTTAAACTTTTTCGAGGAGTTCCCGGCTTTTCTCTCCTTTGCTTCTATACACCAGGCCTGAATTGATAGTTCAGTTTCCTCCCTCGGCTTAGCCATCTTTACAGCAGTGTGTGCTATATTATGTGTTGTACAGCCCATGTAGCCAACTTTGAACGAACACAACCTGTTTTCTATCAGGTGATTATTAGAATTACCTAGCAACATTGGGATCGACATTTGGGAATTCTATATTCGTTGGGTTTTCGCTTATCCAAGGAGGAAGGATATTTTGTTGGGGACAAGGAACACTCTCTGGTATATTTTCAAACTCTATCTATGAATCAGTGGAGGAAGAATCAGAGGTAAATATAGCGGCATTCTCCTCCACTTGTTTACATTTGTTTTAAATTTATAGTTCATAAAATTATTGTGAAATAGGGACAAACAACGTCGTAGTCAGATTTTGTAAAGGCCTTAAAAGAAGATGTAAATTTCCTCGACTCAACACGAAAAAATTGAATGCTTTGTCAAAAATCAGAGTGTAATGCCTGGTATTATTTGGACAAAGTAATTAAACCACAAAATTACCTGCAACTAGACATGCTCACCAACTTTCAAAAACTCGGTTGTATTATGAGTTCACAACCTCCACAGTCATTTAGATCGTTTCCCGGAATAATTAGTTTTGTCCTATTTTCTGGCATTAAAAATTGATAGTTAATTAAAATTTTCTCGGTAAAATCAATTGGGTTTTCAGGATTTGTCACCGTTGTCTCGCTTTCAAACGAAAACGGTGAGTCATAGAAGAAAAATTCAAAAACCAAATGGAAGCCGAGAAAATTTCAATTTTTGGAAAGTCGAACAAAAAAAATGGCAGCTACAACTTTTGTCTTGTAAAACTCTTCGTTATGTTTTTTTCGTGTTTTCACAAAAATGTAAATTTTAAAATTTTCATAAATCAGCCATTCTTTATCGTATAAAAGACAGCAAAAAACAGACTTTTTTCAAACGACGCATTGTTCTTAAGTAAATTGAGAAAAACGATTTTCCGAGGACCAAGGGAGTTTGGTTGACAAATGGAACCATTCGGCTTGATTTTGGTACCTAAACTTCCAATTTGTCCAATATAATCTATTTTTACTGGCATATATGTGAATAAGTAAATGAAACTGAAAGTCAGATGTCATAGTTTTTTTAATATCTTTAAACTTTCAAAATCTAGCTAGGTGCTGTTTTTTTAGATATAAGACAACTGCTTGAATATTTTAAATAATTTCATTTATTAAGTAATCAAAGAGTTAGGAATTTAATTTATTATTTATGTATTATAAACCAATTTAAGGCTGTGGTGTTTGAAGTTCCTTAGTTACAGAAAGCTGTTTTCAAACTCAAATCAAAATTTATTTATATTTCATAAATCGACCGCCACAACTCAGGTTTGTTATAATTTGCATCGTGGTTTTTTAGCATTTCAAACTTTTTATATTATAGTTTTTGGAAAAGCTACTTATTATTATCTGATTACGCACTTGATTCCTTACATTTTTGGTTCTTAATATCCTTGCATTTATCCCCATTGTAATCTGTAATAGGGTCAACGCTCCCTTTTTCGAAGTGCAAATCGACACACTTTGCTACGTCTGTGGTAAGTTCCAACCCTAATAGTAGAGTAGATATACAACAAAATTCTCAAAACCTTCTATGAAACGACATATGAGAAATATTGAAACGAAATGTCAAAATTTTTATAATTTTATTAAACAATTTCAGATTATAACAAAAATAAAATTGAACATTGCCGAAAATTGCAAATATAATTATTAACAGAACATTCACACTCACTCAATCTCTATAATATAATGTTGAACAATAAAAATAACAAAAATTGTCTAATACTAAACAGTGAAAGTTTCAAATACCTTTGACCTATATGTCAAGGTCCTTCTAATCCAAATCAAACTAGTCTTCTCTAAACGTCGTCGTTTAAAAAACTCGTACATTGACAGAACTCTTCATATACAACTTAATAATAACATACATACAACTTAATAATAACATCAGTTATTAATCAATTGCAACTTTCTGCAATTCCTGGTGGATTCATATTTTTCTTTTTAATATTTCTCAAAAAAAACCATTGACATTCCCTTTCTTTCAGTAACTAATCTCTCTCCTCTTTTTTTCGTTCCCTGATTACTCTTTTCAATATACCAGGTGATTATTTTTCATTGCAATATATCGGCCATAGAAATTCTATTTAAAACACAAGCGGTAAAATGGAAATAATTATTTTGATCCCACTTTCTACGCAGCAATAAATTGGTATCCAGACGGAAAAATCGTTAAATTTCTCTAAATTTTGGCAAAGATGCGACATTGCTCCAGGCCAAAATCTGCTACAATACATTACTGTGCGAATAATTGCCTGGGGAGTCAAAACTAGCCAGCGGACAGTCGTACGGAAATTGGATCAAATCCAAAGAATAGCATGCCTCAACATAACAGTGGGCATGAGAACCACACCAAATAGAGCAATAGAGGTGATTCTCGGTCTCACCATGACAAGGCTTCGCTCTTCTGGTATACAAGCTGACGTAGGATCCGGTAAATCGAGGTGTGACTTGTGGCACGGGGTCCTTGGGGAGGTCCCACTGCTACAAGCCAACATGGATTCGATTGCACTCAGGGTAATAATAAAAAACGTACAAGAGGCTACATTGGCAGCAGGTGCCTTGTGCATCCACACCGATGGGTCTAAAACAAATGAGGGATCAGGCTGTGGAATTTATTCCAGATCCCTCAAAAGAAACTACCAGAAGGAACATTACTGGTAATAATATTTACATCCTTACGGATAGCAGACAGGCACTACTAGCTCTGATCGAAGCTTGCTACAACAACGTGGTCACTGTAGCTTGGATCAAAGGCCATGGAAGATCAAAAGGCAACCGCATAGTTGACTCGTTAGCTAACAAAGCAGCCTCCCAAAAACTCCTGGGGCCTGGCACTTTCATGGGCTTATCGATATCAGCTGTGGAGGACCTACTAAATAAGCACTCCCTTGAAAAGTTTAAGGGTAGATGGGACGACGAAACAGGCTGCAAGCTAGCCAAAGAACTTCTACAGTATCCGAACAGCGAAACAGCCAAAAAATACATGACTATGAACAGACAGAACCTGCGCACAGCCACTGGTATCCTGACTGGCCACACTGTCATCTACGAAAACACCTCCACAGGATGGGGTTATCTGACAGAGGATGTGAACAGGAAGACGAGACATTTTCTTTTCGGCGAGCAGAGGTTAACACAAGCCAACATGAGTGAGCTACCTTCAGGCGACGTCATCACCTACTTTAAACAAGTAGGCTGGCTGACGAGCTAGAAGGAAGGCTGAACCTCAGAAGGATGCACAATGGGCCAAATGTGGCTTACGTGCTGTGGGGTGACCCACCCTTCTAGGTTTACAGATACAGATACTGTGCGAATAGGGCAAAAGTTAAAAGCCAGCCTTTTTAAGGAGGCTAATTCTAAACTTATATGGGACTGTGTAGAAGATACTACAGACCTGGATAGTCATAAATGACTGATCAAGGACACAGAGGACCGAGATCCCGAGAACTCTGAAAGGCTTTGAATAGTCCGAAACACTTTTATTGCATAAGAGAAAATCAGACCGAACATAGATAAATGAAAGCAAAATAAATCTCTGCATAGAGACAGGCTACTAAGTCACAAAAGGACACAGAAAGTACATGAATATCATGGAGTTGGCCAAAGAGTATCATCTTAGCAGATTCTGTCACGAGGAATAGGAAGTGTATGTATTACGAATTTATACCGAAATTAAGATTCCAAAGAAGAAGAAGCTGCAGTCAGTACAGTCTAATAGCAAAGATACAGTACTTAAAATAAGAGGATAATCAATAGATTTGCCAAAAAACGAAGTGGAAGAGGCTTTGAACTCACAGGACAATTCATCAGTAATAATAATAACTTTAAAACTGTTTTGGGGCATTTTTCGTATGAAACTTCTCCTTTTTAAATGGTGTTAGGATATAATTGAATAAATATTGCATTGTGGACCTAACCAATGTATTCCATGTATTTTAGACCATCTTTCATATAAAACTCTTATTTTATTTGATTTTAGGGGGAGTGGCACATCTGTTTTTGACATTTGAGTGAATATTGTTTGTTTGGGACCAAGAAATGTAATCCATCTATTATTGAAAACAAAAAGTTTATAGATCAATCCTGTAATAACCCACATAACGCATATTTTATTGGTAATTAGGAACATTGAATATTTGTTACGTAAATCCAGTTGCAATTAATTTCATTTATTTGTTAAACACTCTTTCTATCCCCTTATAAGTGACTCCAAATTTTTAGTGGGACATTTATATATCACTTCAAAAGCATGTAAAACATTCCGATAAAATTTTTTGTCTCGCTACCACTTACTTTTGCTACCGCCTCTACTAAACATCTCCAACCCTCTAGAATTGCGCATACATTTTCCTGCTACGACGTCGCGAGTCACTCACCCTCCATGCGCCGCGGCGCCTCCTCGAACTACGTCATCCGCCGACGATACTTCAACGAAATTCAATAAAAAAATATTTTTCCGTCTTATCATTACGACAACCCAGTGATAAACAACGTAAAATGACCAGTGTTCAACCTGCTAAAAGTGCTGAAAAAGAATTCATTATTCAGCGGTGAGTACTTAAAATAATTTGGACTTTTCAAAGTAGAATATATTGATTTTGCCAAGTGGTTTTTTAGTTGGATTCTTTTATCAGGCTAGGGAATCGATATAGCGGCCATATTATCACCTGCTGAATGATAAGAGCTGGTAGAATAGTATGGGGTACTTTCTTACGCGAGACAAAGCCTTATTGATGGTATTGATATGTGAATATGTTTGGAATTTTTATTTTAAAAACTTATCTACATAATTTTTTATTTGTTACTGTTACAAAATTGTTTCTGGAAAACAATGTTTGAATTATAGTTTGTAGTATTTGTATGATTTCGTTTAATACGAAAAATTTTAAATTGAAAAAAAAATCTTTGCAGTGTGTGATTTGTTTTGTTCTTTCCTAATTTAACAAAAAAATTGGATTATTCACATAATTTATTTCTATCTATTATTTCCCATTTATCTCATAATTAACTAATTATCCATTTTTTAAATCTCTTCAATGTTAAAATTGTTAGCGATAGATAAAACAGTAATTATTGAAATAAATATTTAGTAGTAAAAAGTTTAAGTATGCTGCTTTACGATTACAAGCGATCTGTTCCGTCTCACAATTTTTCAGTGCTCAACAAATTCCTAAAATGGTCCACTCATTTGGCAAAAAAATTATCCTCTGCTCTGCGCGTTTTGCCATTAAATCGGTTCCTAAAGAGATGACCCCTTATACAGCATTAATAACCTACTTTTCCTTATACGAATCTCACCTTCGCTGTGGTTTGCCGTTCTGGGGTTCTTGTTCTTGTACCACTTCGAATCTATTTGCTCTATTTATCTTGGAATCCGTTTGCTTAGTTCGAAAGCGCATTCAAAATTTATCGGAAAGACCAACTCGTAGATATCCTACAAGTAATTTAGATACCGATGTTTATTTAACAATACCCACCTCTGACCTAATAAAAAATTCCATTACCTACAATGCCAAAAAATTGTATAATAACCTTCCGATACAGTTAAAATCTTTAAATACATCTGATAAGTTCCTAAAATCGACTAGGGTTTTTCCTCTATACAGTAGCAGAATTCTATAACGTAAATTGTAAATTTTAATTTAAAATTTAAGTTATAATGAGTGATATTGCATATCCAATGAAATTGTTATTCCTATTGTGTTTGTGTTTTGTTTTGTTTAGTTATCACCGAACAAATTGTTCGTTATCTGAATATCAAAAAAAACATTTATTGGGATCTTACATGGGGGCGTGGCCTATCCAAGATGACGTCAATTAGGGTGAAGATTTAAATTTGACATAGGTGTTGCTCTCTTATTAAATATAAAAAATGGGTCTTACGATTGACCATAGACCCTAGAAAACTAAATTTCAAGCTGTACGCTGGACATTTGGTTAAATGAGGGAAAAAAATTAATGAAAGTGACAGTAGCTGTGTGGACTAGGTAGCTTTCTGTTTATCAACGTCGAATTTGCGAGGTAACCCCCATAAAATTAATGGGAAAAATTGCAGGAGATGGACAAGTGATGAGTGTTATTTGTTCCTGCAAGGCTGGTTCAGGGGAAAAATACAAGCACTGCATTGCTACATGCTATGTTGTTGCACTGTTGGTTATAGTGGCGTTTGTGAGTCGGAAGAACATGGACCAAAATTTACCCGGATCGAGAGTACCTCCTCCCCCCGTTTTTGAGGATGCTGAAGACGATGGCATTATCAGAATTTATCTTTTCGCCAGCCGCACCCCTAAAACGGCCAAAAACTACCCCCTAAAGTGGTTAAACGAGAAGCACATCATTTCTCAGTAAAAAAACGTCTTTTCCCCCGATTTCGAGGATGCTGAACACAATGGTGGTGTTTAATATCACTTCCGACCCCCACCAACCGTGACAGAGGTCAAAACCCGCCCCTGAAAGGGACACCCGTTTTGCGGCTGGTATAGAAAAATTCTTCCCTTTCGTTTATCCGGCTCCGGAAAATAGTGAAATACAACATCCAGACATTTATTAGAGTTATTAGTACACCCTGGTACTGCGCAGTACACGCTTTTTTAATACAATTTCGGTCATTATTTATCTCAAAAATGGATTTTCCTGTTTGATGTAATGTATTTCTTATGGAAACGTCACCCTACTTTGTGTTCGAAAACAAAGCACCACGTGGCGTATCGCTGGATGTCAGATCCCAATAGCAAGCTGCTTTAAAGTGTATGCTACGTTCACAATTTCGAAAACAAAATCGAAAATTTGGTTTTTGCGTTATATCTCGAAAAATAAAAAAAAAAATCTAAAAACTAATAGCACCACGTAAAAGAACGGAGAATTTTTCTAAAATTTATATAAAAAAAAAATGGTATTACTACATATACAAAATTATTAAAAATATTAAAGCGAATTCGAGACTACGCGCGTTAAGCCGCTGAATACAAATAATTAAAATGATGAACCTTGTCTCTCTTTAATAAAACTTTGGTTTAATATTTTAAAATAATAATTTTTTTCCGGTCAGATTTTCTATAAGAAAACAAAAAAATTAAAAATTAATGACTTCTTTATTTTATTTTCTTTGCGTACATTCACGGCTCGTCTGAACGCAGCTTAACCCAAAAGTGCTTGTACTTCTGTTTTTTCTATCGCATCATGCTCCCCAAGGTCTAAATAATAAGATAAAACTTTTTTTGAAATCATCCACCGACCAGTTTTCATTTTCGCGGGAAAATTCAAAAATTGAAAATTAAAAAAAATTATAACGATTTTTTGGTCGGAAAAAGTAAAATATCTCATGTTTTATGTCCTCTCGGAGGATTCCAGCATACACAAATCGAAAGAGAAGAGAATGCACAAAAGTACAAGTCAAGAAGTTGCTCCACGTTCGAGAAACTTGCAAAAACTGGTCAAACTAAAAAAAAAAATCGATTTTTCCGCAATTTTTCGCAATCACTCTGACATGCGTGAAATATCTTATTTTTAATGTCCTTCCGGAAGATTCCAGCATACAAAAATCGAAAGAGGAAAGTTTCAGGAAGATAATACAGAAAATTACAGGGCAAAATGTTGTTAATTTGCGAATTATTTTTCTAACCCCATACGTGGGGATATAATAAATTATTTCAAATAAATCAAAACTCATGAAAGTCGAGAAAAACAAAAACCTTTATTTCAGTAACATTAATTTTGACTCAATTGATTATACGTGGTAACTATTATATGTAATTTATCAATAGTAATACCACAAGTGATTGAATTTTCGCGATAAGTCATTTCATAACGAAACTGAGTTGCTTAAAAACACCACGAGTCCGCAGGACGAGTGGTGTTTTCTTCAAGCAACTCAGTTGAGTTATGAAATAAGAGACAGACTTATGAGATGAATTCAATCACGAGTGGAATTTTATTAGACTATTTCACAAACAAAGTAAAAGGTCTCATTTTGACGTCTGTAGCTGTAATTATTTTTTTCAAAATGTCAAATTTTGTTTTGCAATTCGTATCCATGGTTACGCCGTGAAAATACCACGCTGATAGACCAATCAGGATTGAAAGACAGCTGGTATTATCGCGATAATACCAACTGTCTTTGGTTTGTGATTGGTCAAATTTTGTGAAAATTCGAAGATGAGTGAAATAGTCATTATAATCTGGGTCGTTTTCAGAGACTTTATATTTGTTCCACATTGTCTTGAAATCAGAATGCACTGTCTCCATGGACTGTTCACTGTAAAACCCAAACCCTCTTCTATGCCCTTCACAAAAGTCTTCTATATGATAAAATACTGCATGTACTTTTGGTGTGACTGATAGTCCTAGGGTCAAATAGCTAGTCTTGAATTGAGCGATAGATTCTTTGTAACAATCATTTAATTCGATTCCAAAACAATTGTGAACTACACGATCAAAATCCTTCAGTGTTTCCACATATTTCAAACACCCAATGGAGCAAAACAATCGGAGACTATCCACTTACCTCACCAAGCATTAGATGTAGTTCTGGAGGTGGAATAATGTCAAGAATCTGTTTATCGTCATCAGCAGCGAAAACTGGAGGATTGATACAGCTTTTGAATTTTTTGGCATTTTTCATTATCGATCCGGAATTTCTCCAAGCTTCAAAATATGCGGTTGAGTTTCCCACAGTTCGCCGATGTTTCCACATTTTCCAAATTTGTGCTTTCACAAAGGCACCATGTGCAAGGGCACAATAGCAAGAATAAAGATTTTCTGCGCCTGAGTCAGCAAAAGTTTTAGCAAAAACGCCATCGCCATGCTTTTGACGTTTTTTCTCCTGTTGACAAATTTCAGTTGAATTATCTTGGACAGACAGACACACCTTCAAAAAACCACCGCCACCGTCAATTCCAAATTTTAAGTGCTGATTGTTGTTTCTCGATATGAGAAAGAAAATCTTCAAGATTGTGGCAGTAAGCGATGGGACATTGGATAGATGTGCTCATTCGAGCTTTGACGGTTACAAACTCTATAGTCTTAGCACAAAAGAACTGCGGTTCAATTAACGCCCCCTTTTTGGTAGCAACTCTCAAAGCAGTCGCTATCCTAAGAGTAGTCTTTGTATAGTAGAACCCACCGCTTTATGAGAAAGAAAAAACGCTATAAAAACAGCAAACGATACCGCCAATAGAAGAAATGCTAATTGATCTGGACATTTTTGAGTTCTTTAATGTCGAAAACGCCGTACACTGTCCATATACATAAAAATAAAATGATATTTTGGCTATTAGGACCACTGTGCAAAGATTCAATAACCAACTGTATATGTCCGGATAGACTTCAAAGAGTTAAAGGTAGCAGATCCTTGTTTGTTTCCGAACATTTTTACGAGATACGAATAAAATTGAAGAGGTAAAAAAATTGTGTTTTCAATTGTTTAATCCAGGAAAAGTAACGAACATACAAAAAACAGTGGCGTACAATGATTTGTCCTAATATCAATTAGATTACCCTGTAGGACGTCACTGGAATGAATAATTTAATTCTAATGATATTAAAAGAAGGCCCTTGGTACCGCAAATAAGCATGCCAAGTTTTATCAAAATTAGCCTACTTGTTTCTGAGCAATTCATAAAAAACTCTTTTGTTCTAAAACGAAGCAAGTTAGGAGGACACATGATTATGAGAATAAAAAATCTTATTTTTTTCCTGAAAAATTAATCCTGAACGTTTGACGGTTTAACCCCATCCCTGCTGAAAAGAATATTTTATAGTATGTATAGTAAGTAAGTATATATATCTACGAGAAATGGTGGGCCCCCTCCGAAAAAAAATCCTGGCTACGCCACTGATAATAAATAATAATTTTTTAAATAAATTCTAATATAAATCTGCTATTAGTTTTTCGAATTTTTTTTATTTTTCGAGAAACAATACAAAAATCAAATTTTTCGTTAACATACACTTTAGAGCAGCAAAGATATTTTTATCGTTTTCTACACCCTTTCAAGTACCTAAGTGCCGAAGTACCTAAGTTTCAGCGATATCACATTTTATGCGAAGTCAAAGTCACTGACAACTGGGCTAAGTAGGAATTTAAGTAAAGGTAGTTGTTTGCGGGAAAGATCAGGGGGTATACTTAATGAATTCAAGAAAAAAATGGAAGTGTAACAAAAGAACTACAACAGGATTTATATGTCGCAAATGGTGCATTATTTTTAGCATAATATTAAAAACCAATGAATATGCAATTCGCCTTATGATAAACCAATTAAGTACGCCTTTGTTTATAATAATTTTATTCCAATTTTTATTACTTCATTGTTCAATATTTTTTATTTATTTAAACCATCGTCATAATTGTGCCTGTGAGGTTCTTTAATCGTGTTGATTTTTTAAACCGTTTAGAAATTCATGACAACTCCTTTTAGTTTGTTGTTTGTCAAATAATCTGAAATGTCAATTATCGTTATTCAACAGAAAATTATTAAAGTCAATGGTTGTGAATGTGGATGTTATTTATTCTAACTTCGCTCGTACATTACGTGACAACTGTATCAATTTAAATCATTTGTGATATTTACAGTGCAATTTAAAAAACCCCCAACCTTTTCTACTGTGGGTACAAAAGTAATTTATTTTTCAAGCTGTTTTTGCTTGCCTTAGTTTTATGTCTCATAGCTCCCATTTTCCACAAACCAATTACTTCACGTTATAATTAAACTTTTTTTTATTAAAAATGTTCTGTCGTAGCGTGGAAGGTCTTCTTCAATCATGGAGTCCATCCGAATAACATACGGGCGAGGTGTCCACGGCATCAGGAGGCGAAGATCCCGACGAAATGAGCTCAGCGGACACCAACCCTCTTCGCAACGGTTGTGATGACATCTGGACTTGGGACAGAAGAGAAAAGAGTCCTGAAGTTAGACTGCATGGTCCTGGTTTGCGTATCGCACATTTTCACCCCAATTGGAGTAGCGGTACCGCTGGAGTAAGAGGCACTAGGGTACTTAATAATGGACGTTTCTTCTGGGAACTGCACTTGTCCAGGAGGATTTTCGGCACTAGTATGATGTTTGGAATTGGTAAGTTTTATGTTTTATAAAGTTAAAGTTATAGATAATGTTAGGCGTATTTAGCAGGGTAATTTTAGTATAGCTTTCTTCATAATTTCGTTTGTATTGCTGTTTCGCTGGTTTCCATTTTCTCTACGGTCTTAAGTATAATTTCCCCTTCAGAAGCATCTGCGTTAAAATGTCATATTATTGATCACCATCTGTAGCATTAAAGCTAACTCCAAGTTTGTCCACCACAGATATTTTTATGGTAAAGACTCGAGAGCTGCAATTGCTATGAAAACTCGCACTTTCTTTGCCGTAATAAGAGTGTGTATCCTTGCTCCAATTTTCGCAACCAACTCTTGTTTTCCTGACCTCTCCATTTACTTAAGATTTTATACATAACCTCGAAATCCTCGCCCCTTACGTCTTCGCTGAACCACACTCTAAATAAATTTTTGGCTGCATGAAATACATGTGTGTATTTGCGGTTCCACAGTTATCAATTCTCGGATAAGGACGACATCTAGACATAGCACTTTCAGTCGTGGATGAAAATGAGATTTCTATTGACATGAACATAACTTTTTGCGATCGAGCGGTATTAATTTGAACTGTCCGAAACGCGTAATGTTTGTTTATTTTGTATGTGTGTATTTTTCAAATGAGTGGGATGTAGGTGATTTTTTCCCTTTGTAAAGGCTGGTATATTTAAATTCGCACCTAATATTTGTAGAGAATCTTGAATTAAAAAACCTCTGTCGGCTAAAACAATATCACCTGGTAAAATTAAATTTAAAAAACCACAGTTTTCTATCAAAAATTTACACAAGTAATAATAAAAAAATACACATAAAAGATCGCCAAAAATACCTGTTATAAAATGCCTAGAACAAACACGTCTACTTAGCTTTCAGAAAATGTACCTCGTTTCAAAGCTTTAATCCAAGCATATCTTCATTCACTAGACAACGCATTTAAATGATCCCTCCGTTTGTCGAAACAGCATGAAACCGGAAAAATGATACATTATCTCTTTTAGAATGCATTGAGCATTAATAACACTACAAAAATGTGGCATTTTCTATTCATTTCTTCTGAATAAAGAACTTTAAAAACAATCTTTCTGGTGTTTACATATGAAACTAACGTTGTGTCATAAAGTTGTGTGCCTCCCAGCAAATATGGCCGACCTGTCACCTACGTCATATTCAAGTCAACACAACAATCCAATGTAAATAAATGCAATCAGAATAACTGTTGTCTTCAATTATTTGGGTTTCGCCATACAATGACCTTTTCTGATTGGACAGGATTCTGTAAAACTCCGACAGAGCACGAGCGCAATGCGAGAGGTCCCGGGAGCCACTACACACAAGACAAACCTTTCGAAATATAAATCTTCTGGTAAAATTTTAATTTTTAATTGCTTTAAAAGAGGACCGTCGGGGGGCAGCACCTCCCGGTACCCTCTGAGATTTTGAAGCAATGTTCAATTTTAGAAAAAACTACTTACTTTTTGCAAAAATGGTAAATACAAAAGTTGTTCAGTGGCAAATGAAGAACGGCGGATGATAACTTATATATGCTTTTTTAATAATATAAATATTTTTTTTTGTTGAGTATTAAGCCCGCAATATTAACATTAGCATTTCCAATATGGCGGAGGATATAGACGTATACGCCCATATAGAGGTAAATTTAAACTAGAATCTAACCATAGGATGAATGTTTTCAGGTACAAAAAAGGCTCGTCTCCACGCAGACTCATTCACGAACCTCTTAGGAAAAGACAACCAAGGTTGGGGCCTCTCCCACAAGGGCCTCCTTTGGCACAGCGGCAGATGGACACATTATACGAAACCGTTTCGAGAAAACGTTCCCACAAAAATCGGAATACTATTTGATGGAATAGCGGGTACAGTTACGTATTACAAAGATGAAAAATGTTTAGGTATAGCCTTTCGAGGACTTAACGAAATCAAAGAACCACTTTATCCAATCATATGTTCAACAGCTGCTAAGACTGAAATGCTTTTAGACTCCATGAAAAGAGATTTCGTCAATCTCCAAGATAGGTAAGTGCAATGAGCAAAGCAGGTAAATTAGTTTGATATAAAGAAAGAAACTCAATCAAAAGCTTTATTAGCCATTCTAGAATAAATGAGTGAATATTTCAGTGTTTATAGTGGTAATTCTCTAACGAATAAGTTAAATTTTAAAGGACGTTAAAAAAATAACATGTGGTAAAATATAAAAGTTATTCTGTACGTCTCGCGGTAAATATTTAACGGATGTTATTATCCAGTAGTTCAAATAACCCAATTCTACCCATTCTGTAACATTTTCAACGTCAAAAAATAACTAAAAGGTGTTAAAAATGTCCGTTAAATTCACAATTTTAACAGGTACCTCATTGGACACGTTTAAATTAAGCCAGTTTGTGTAGTGAACTGTAAGTTCTAGAAAACATGGCTAGATGGTCTAAAATACATTTTTTAATTGAAGATTTAAAGGACAATCGGCAAAAAATATAAATATGATATATAAAAAATGTTTTCTTTAATTAAGTTTAATTTTTTGTGCCATCAATAATTTGAGGTAAAGGAGACGTCAGCAATCAGTGGCGGATACATATGGGGGGCGCCCCCTCCCCCTTGGCGCATAGAATTCATCATTTAAGGAAGAGAACCACAATTCTAACTATTTTATATCATAAGATAAGATGGCATTGTCTTGTGAATGTGTATAATCACTTTAAATAAAACTTTCTTAAACTTTGCATGTGACTTGATTATTTTTATTACGATAAAAGTAAAGGTAGCTCAAGATATCTTTAGCGCCCCCTCCTTGAGTTTTTTCTGTATCCGCCACTGTCAGCAATCCGTTTGAATTTGAAATACCAGAAAAACTTTTTTAAAGTGTCAAATTGTTTAAGTTCGGTTACTAATTCTTGCCTAACTCCTTGGTTTTTGAAATTTCCCGAGTAGCCATTTTCGTCTTCAACGAAATTTTATGAGATTCTAAATAACTAATTAGAAACTCTCTTTGAATTCTGCTCATTCTGCATGAACAGCTTTTTACAGAATCCATTTTTTTCACTTGGTTTCTTGAATTTGTTTAGCGCATAACCTCATTTATTCTTCTTCTTTTGCACTATAAACAATAGTAGACCTACTTTTTAACGTATCGGGTTAAAATCATTCGAACTTACCGGACCCTTATTTACAAGATTTACGGAATGGCTATTTGGGTTAAAATGTCAAAAAGTAAAGGATGGATAAAATTTAACATATTCGTTAGAGAATTACCACTTATATATCAAAATTTTTCTTCGTTTCGTGTTGTGAACTCTGTGTATTTTCGGAATGTTACCAAACTCAACTTGACACTATCAGGAGGCAGCAAAAATGGACTATATTTCTTGTTTGTTGCTGGTTGTACGAAGAGTTAAAATAAAAAAAATCACCTTAACTTTAACTTTCTATTCAACAATAACGAAGGGTTAACATTTTAACAATGACTAACAAATTAGTCTTTATAATTTCGGTGCAAATACTCAGTGAAATTGTTTTATAAGTCCGAAATGACTTATTTTATTATTTTAAATTACTTGGCCATGTCAGCCGACAGTAAATTTACCACCCAGTGGAGTGAGAGCGATGATGCTAATGTTTAAAATTTGAATGGGCCGAAGTGCCCCGACATACTGCGAACAAACTAACCTGCTCGCTCGCAGGAGAGTATAATTACTACTGATTTGTTCTAGAATAAGTTCGGTAATATATCGGTCTTTTTCTAACATGTTGCTCTCTCTCTCTTTGTGCATTTAACTAGTATCCGCTTTTTCTGACCAATGAAAAATGTTTTGCGCAATAGCTTTCTGCGTTCGGGTTTGTGTGAAAGCGAAGATGATTTATAGCCCGCGGCGGGACACAAAGAATTACGCCTTTATTAAATATTTTATCACGTGATAGATTTGTTCGAGAACGAATTATTTGAAGCGGCGGAGTTATGTTGATTTCGCAACAGTCTGTAAATAATTGCTATTTCCTCAGTTATTTGAAGTTGTCCCATTGGTAGGCACTTTTAGATAACATTTTCTTCAGGTGGTATAAACATAGCAAGTTTTATTGACCCCTTTGCAATCATATTTTTGGTAGTACCATATAGTACCTACCACTGAATACTGTTTTACCTTTTAACCTATAATTTCTCGGCTCCTTATTAAAATCCACTAGTTTTAAAACTCAAAAATTTAAGGATTGTGTAATTTTCCTTTTTTCGACCATTATTCTACACCCAAATGAATAATTTTGTTAACCCCTGCAATGAAAGGCTGCACCAGTATACAACAAGCGTTGTTGCCGGAACTTTGCAGAAATGTGGTAAATTATATACTTTTTACACTAAACAAATTCTTAGTGAAAATTAATGTGTCTATTTCTAAACTAACAAAAAACTATTCGCATTTCAGCAACTGTTCAAAATGTCGTCCGTAATTGGCGGTGCCGACGTAGGAAAGAATTTTGAACGTTGTAAATTAGTCTAGGACTGTCTAATTTCCGCGGTTACTTTATTACTTTTTGCAGTTTAGTGAATGAAACAATTTTTGAAAAATCTGAACATCAGCTCATGTTTGAATTAGCCACGGGCAAATCACGATCATCATTTGTTCATCTATCGGGTATAAGTTCCGGACTTTTCTAGAATTATATGGATATAATCCTTGTTCTTTCAGAGTACGCCAAACAACAAAATGTACAATTTCAGGGGCAAGTCTTCTACAAGATAGTTGTATAGAAACATCCGGAAAAACAAACTTTGGCAATCTTACAAATTTCAACTCACTGGGTAGATGCTTAAAAAATGTAATCTATAAAATAGGTGTAGCAAGTTATAAAAGTATGGTGGCCCAATGACCCAGTAAAACTCCGAATAGTTCATTGAACTCAATTGCGCTATCTTTTTGACCTATATTTTTAAAATTTAATTTTAGGAATTTTGTCAAACCAACATTTTTTGAGTTATTGAAAATTGGTAGACTGTCTTTTTTATTATTGTTATTAAACGCCCATAAAGGCATTTAGTATATTACAATCTGGTCAACAGTGACCAATAACTTAATCTAATAGAGTTTGAAACGTAAAACTAAGGTATACTCATCAGCTGGATAGCCTCGACATTGACATGATTATGAAGTCTTTTTTCATGACTCTTGGCTAATTTCTTGATGGTCTGGTCAACAGTGTCCATTTCCAGATCCCTATGGAGGTCACTATTGCGAATGTACCAAGGGGCATCTACTATGTTCATCAGTGCTTTGTTTTGAAATCTTTGGATGATTGCTAAGGCTTTGGTGCATCCCCATAGTTGGATACCATAAATCCATACAGGCTTAAGTATCTGCTTATAAAGAATAAGCTTATTATGTAGAGACAGAGAGGAGTTGCTTCCAATTATCCAGTACATTTTTCTATATTTCTGTCCAAGTTCTTCTCTTTTCTTTTTAACATGCACTTTCCATCGAAGTTTGGCATCTAAGATAATACCTAAATATTTTGCTGTGGTTGAATATGGAATCAGGCTATTGTTTATTCTGACTGGAATATGATCTATCCTTTTGTTTGTTAAGTTAAGTTTAATTTTCCATCTCTTCGTCCAGTCATAGATACGGTGGACAGCATGGGCGCCGTTACTTAAGGGAAAGGGGGGGCGGGCGCCCCCCCCTAGATTTTAGATTTATTAGTCAAAACGCCGCGTGAGATGCGATAAACTTAAAGTACCCCGCAGTTTTTGATACGGAAATGGCTTTCGGTCGATTTCTCCCAAACTACGGAAATTTATTTGTCATCCCATCCCTATCAAAAGTGTCCACGGGCCCAAGTCAATCATATGTACAGATTTCGAGCTAGCGCGAGTTTAACCTGATTAGAGCGAACTCGATATATGCGCAATTATGGGGAAGTTAGGTGTTCGCCGCTTTACGTTTATGGTTTATATGATGAATATATGTCATACACACCCACATGCACATATACAGCGTCTTTTAGAAGATTTTATTTTGATTTCTAAACTTTTTTTTAAGAATTTATTTTTTATTTATATCATTTTTCAATCACTTTTTTGTTACTAGACTATGTCCGACAAAGGCGATTCATTAATAGTGTAATAACATAGCAGGCCACCTTGATATAAATACAAAACTAAACGTTCAATGGAAAAATACTTTTTGTAAGAGAGAACAATTATGTCTAACAAAAGCGTCACTCCTCTAAACCCTACTCTTTTATACTCCTACACGGGTTCTTCGACTCACATAGAGGAAAATGATGAAGTAACAGAATATGTTCAATGCAGAATCTTGAGATTTTTTTTTCAGATATGTATTACTTTTTGTAGTTTGGGAGGGGGCATAACGGGGTAATGGGTGTGGGGTATGATGGGGTATAGGGGCACTATAAAATGAGCTGAAAAATTTCAAAATGCCGATGAATGTATCCAATCCTCATGATCTACTCCTCAAAAAAACTGCTAAAAACAAACAAAAGACTAAACTTGCAGCCAAAACGCAAAAGCCAGCCTTTGTGGAAATTGGGGTAACAATGCTGGTGCCGTTGTGGATGATGAAGACGCCGAAGAAATGCACATTTGTTTGTTGTGAAAAAAATTAGCTTACCCATTTCCCATGGCACGGGTTAAGATAGTTTTTCGCATGTTTCTATTTAATAATTCATGTCAGAAACATCCGTCAACAAGATTATTAGATGTAATCATTGATTCTCAAGTTGGATCGCGAGTGATAGATGTCTAGATTCTAGAACATAGAGTTAAATACATGTTACTTTAATAGGGGCACTATAAAAATGAGCTGGAATAAGCATTGTTGTTATTTGGCTGATGGCAAGATGATTTTTCGCATGCTCCTTTTTAATCACTCATTTTAAACAAATATGATGAGTTGATCTCACAAAGACAATGATTATGCTGCATTTTTGTTACTTCAACATTTTCCCTTCCCTTGCTGGACATAACTCTTAAGCGTTCTCTTACAAAAAGTATTTTTCCGTTGGACATTTAGTTTTGTATTTATTTCAAGGTGGCCGGCTATGTTTAACCCTGTTAATGAAACGCCCATGTATTCACGGTAACAAAAAAGTGATTGAAAAATGATATAAAATAAAAAATGGAATGTCAATAAAAAATTAATTTTTAAAAAAAAGTTTAGAAATCAAAATAAAATCTTCTAAATAACGCTGTATGTGTGCGTATGTGTGTGTGTGTGTGTTTGTATGTGGGTGTGTATGACATATATCCATCATATAAACCATAAACGTAAAGCAGTGAACTTGCCCATAAATGCGCATATATCGAGTTCGCTCTAATCAGGTTAAACTCGCGCTAGCTCGAAATCTGTACATAGGATTGACTTGGGCCCGTGAACACTTTTGATCGGGATGGGATGACGAATACATTTCCGAAGTTTGGGAGAAATCGCCCGAAAGCCATTTCCTTATCAAAAACTGCGGGGTACTTTGCTGGAATATCAAATTTCCATTTCGCAATGTTTTTTAAACCACATTTGTAGTAAGTATTGTTCAAAAGGATAGTCACTTCAATTTAATGCAATACTTTGATTTGAAAAATGTGCCCCCCCCTGACATTTTTTGTAACGGCGCCCATGGTGGACAGCTGTTTTCAGCTTGTGGGTTGCTTCTTCATTGGTCTTTCCTACTGCTAGAATGGCAGTGTCGTTGGCGAAGGTGGCTATGGTATTGTTTTCTAACTCTGGAATATCACATGCGTACAGTAAGTATAGGACAGGTACTAGGACACTTCCTTGTGGTACTCCAGCCTTAATTTCTTTAAGATCGGAATAGGCTTCTTCTTGCCTAATTCTAAAGTATCTTTACGATATATATGAATGGAGGATATCTGTATATGTGTTTGGAAGGAAAAGCTTGAGCTTATGTATTAAGCATTTATGCCAAAACATATTAAACGCTTGTGCTACATCAAGAAAGATGATTTCTCTATAGTGTACTAGGAAACTTGGTCGATCGTCGAGTGCTTATTTCTAAATCCAAATTGGTGATTAGGGATAGACTGTCTACAAAATGTTTTTTTGCAGAGGTGAAGAAAACTCTTTATGAGGAGTTTATAAATGATTCTTAAACCTTAAGGTGTACTGTGAGAATCTCCTTTTCAGAGATACTCACTAAAAACTTATTATGTTAGTTCAAAGTTTATTTTTTCATGAAATCCGGATAAATATATATTTTTTAACCTTATCTATACAATTTTTTTTTATTTATTTTCAGAACATTTATTTTATTATTAATGTTTTTTACTATTTCATTTATTGAGAATGTTTGTTTTTTAAAGGCTCCTAAAATGTACATTTTTAAAAATGTTGGGGATGGTGAGAATACTGTACTTTATTTTTATTCTAAAAACTTAGTAACACTGCATCTTTAAAAGAGTAGTGGAAGTTTTAAAAATATGAGATTTTTTTTGGATTAGTATTCACTGGCAATATTCTGTACCTACACTGATAGTCCAGTAAATGAAGGACTGAAAAGATCGAAAGCTGGGAATAAGTCGGGCATGAGTTCCCACATAGCGCAATTTGTAGGTCATCGCAGGTGTTTTAACATGAGAAAATCCTTAACGCGTTGTGGTCAAGGGAAGGGGCTGAAAATGGGCCCCAAAACCTCGAAAATGGGTTTCCAGCTAATATCTGGCTAAATATGCCAATTAGAGAATTTTTTCAGACAAAAAATGGAGATCAGCTCATTCTCTACAAAAATGGCCCTTATCATTTTCTTCGAAAATTCAATAGTTTTCGAGATAATGGCACTCAAAAGTCCCCTCATTTTAGCTGCTGCTCTACCTTCAGGAATTCCGCTTTCTATGAATTAACGCGTAACCGGGCGGACGAATTGTTCAATATCTCGGGAAAAAATTAATATTTTTCGATGATTCAAAGTTCATCGGAATGGGAAAACCCGTAGCTACAATTCCATGTGACTTGAAGTCAGTTCGTATTTACCAAAAATATTTAAAAAAGCGGTCAAAGTTTTTTTCAACAATATTTAGAGGCTGCTTCATTAATTTATTCATATTTTCTTTAAAAATAGTCATTTATTCTAATTTTGCCTTGATAATGGAACCTTAGGGGGTCTTGAATGACCTCAGAAATTTACTTTCATCTAATTATTAATCCTCAAGAAATAAAGAGCGGCGAACAAGAAATGGATAAACAAAAAAAGGCCGGTTTTGACTCGTGTGACCAATTTTCCTCATTTCTCGAAAATTATTAGACTCTATTAAAAATAAAAAAATATATTCGAAAAGTAGACCATCTAAGCTTTGAAATGATGTGCATTGGAAATCAATATAACGGATCATAAGATTATAATTCGCGCTTGTTCCGAAGATTCTCTGGAACTCCGAAATCGTCTAAAATATGCAAATAAACAAATAAATTGTATATTAGAACGCCAGAAAAGTAATGCAATGCAATGAGGTCATTCAAGACCCCCTAAGGTCCCATTATCAAGGCAAAATTAGAATAAATGACTATTTTTAAAGAAAATATGAATAAATTAATGAAGCAGCCTCTAAATATTGTTGAAGAAAACTTTGACCGCTTTTTTAAATATTTTTGGTAAATACGAACTGACTTCAAGTCACATGGAATTGTAGCTACGGGTTTTCCCATTCCGATGAACTTTGAATCACCGAAAAATATTAATTTTTTCCCGAGGTATTGAACAATTCGTCCGCCCGGTTACGCGTTAATTCATAGAAAGCGGAATTCCTGAAGGTACAGGAGCAGCTGAAATGAGGGGACTTTTGAGTGCCATTATCTCGAAAACTATTGAATTTTCGAAGAAAATGATAAGGGCCATTTTTGTAGAGAATGAACTGGTCTCCATTTTTTGTCTGAACAAAAATTCTCTAATTGGCATATTTAGCCAGATATTAGCGGGAAACCCATTTTCCAGGTTTTAGGGCCCATTTTCAGCCCCTCCCCTTGACCACAACGCGTTAAGGATTTTCTCATGTTAAAACACCTGCGGTGACCTACAAAATGCGCTATGTGGGAACTCATGCCAGACTTATTCCCAGGTTTGACTCTTCAGTTACTGGACTATGATATGTTTGTTGTTTTAAAAATCTATTTATTTATTTGCAGATGTAGAGCTGTAATAGTGAAAAGGATAAAAAATAAGGAAGATTTGGAGAAGCTCTTTTTGCCACCAAAAATTAGGCAATACCTTAGCGAAGCTATACCCGACATAATGCAACCATTTAAAATTGTCAATCAGAATGTAGATAATAACGTCGGAACCGTTTGATTTTTTCCTTTAACTAAGATGTAAGAAATAATACCGTGAATTTTGTATCTTGTGCCATTTTCTAAAAAGAAATTTTGGACTATTTCAAGAAACTTGAATTTGTAAATATGAAAATTAAAATATAGTGGTTGTTCGAAAAAAAGGCTGCAAGTTGAGCTACCTCTTCTTTCTAGTTTTAACAGTTTTCTGGTAGATAATTTTCGGTTAAACTTTAAGAACTAGGATCTAAATTGTACTAGCCATATCTTTGTCATGAATATTTTATATTAGATAACTGCTATGAGAATGTTCTGCAAATCTAAAAATCATTTTGCACCCTTTCGGTAAATCTTTGTTAAATTAGCTAGGACTTTCTGGCTTACCAAACAATAATTAACTTTCAAGTTGCCACTTTATAAAAGTAACAATAAAATTAATTACTTCGGCGTGCACTCTAGAATGGTTCAGTTCACATTCATGTGTTACCTTTTTTTATTTATTTATTAAGTATACACTCTGTTTCTCCCGATATTAAATAATTTCTACTAAAATCTCTTTAAATCAAAGGAATTGTTTCGAGCAACTCAACTTGTTAAATTTCTGAAAATACCGTTTTTTTCAAACCTCTACTTGAAATACTTCAATCATCTAACCTTTGAGGATTAATAAAAATTATCATGCCAAATATTAAAGATTACGATCGAAAACACAGCTGTGGCTTAATTTAAACATCGATATATCTTAGAACGTTCAGTTTTAAAGAGTTATGTTCTTTAATTCTCCAGGTTTAGATGATTAAAGTATCATCTCGAAGCGGGTTGAGATGAAATGTATTTTCAGAAATTTAACAGACTGTAACTCTAGGCGATTTCCACGATTTAAAATTCTTTAAATAAATTTTAGAAAACAATAAAGGTAAAAAATAAACAATATAACAAGTCCATATAAAAATAAAAACAACTCTTCTTTGGTACAGAAAAAATTCGATCCATAATTTTTTTAGTTCAACAAAATGTAACCTATTTTATTTTCAGTTTTTTAAATTTTTTTATCGTGTAAAAGAAAGATGAAACTTGAAATATACCTAAGCATTAAAAAAATTTGAACATATGGTTGTGTAGGGAAAAAATTTTGAGTTTTACAGTAAATTTACTGAGAAAACTTTCATTTAGAAGCTTTTATGCAATATAACTTAAAATTTTAGTTTGTTAATTTACTTAGCTAACTTTTATGACGCTAGACCTAATATAATAAATACCTAGTAACAATTTTTGTTGTAATATTGCACACTAATATTTGAGTGGTACTTTTCTTGTAGGTTATAAGTATTTGTGATTTTTTTTAAAATAATTTTAAATTATAACGTGATTTTGGTCATTAAAAGGACCGCTGCGGTGAGATGTTACCATCATGTAAAATAAAATATTTATAGGTGTAAAGAAATATTTAAGAACCTATTTGTAAAAAGTACAGATTTTGCAAAATTTTGGAGTATTTTATTTTTAACGACAATACGAATTTAAAATAGTACCAGTTCAATTAAGAATACTGAATTAATGAAAATAAAATTCTTCAAAAAGAAGTGAAACTTGTATATTTAATATTTTTTTTATTATGTTTAGTAGTTTAGTACTGAGTGAAGTTAAAGCACCGAAATATGGGTTTTTTAAATTTTGTTCTGGTATCCTATCATTTTGAATGAAATTTTACAAATGTTAATAGTGCTTATTACAAATTCAAATCTAATATAAATATTGATACAAATAATGAGCTGCTACAAAAACTTTTTTTTTGTGTCAGTTTGAAGGTTATCAGAATTTACCAAAAAAATAATAAAGTATAAAAAATCCTTTGGATTTTAAATATATTTTTCTGTCCATCTTTTATCCATTCCAACTTGTTTATTTTTGTGATATAAAAATAGGAAAAACGAGTGTTAATTGTTAATCTAGTCCAATTTTTGTGATGTTTTTCGTTTCTATTATTTAAATACATACTTAGGATAATATAATCATAGTTTAGAAAATATTTATTTGCACAAAGTGTGTATGTTTTGGCCAATTTGTGCAATAGAAATTGTACATAAAAAATTTTCAATATCACGTGCATTCTCAGATAAAAATTTACTGGAAATCATTTAAGACTGTGTTCTTAGTGTATACCGTTTTAGGTACAAAGGACCTTATATTAGGCCTAAAAGAATCTGAATATTTGCTGAAACTGTAAAAAAAAGTTGCTGTTATTTAAATATTCCAAAATTTTTGAAAAATAGGAAAAAACTTATTTCTTATGAGACTGATATGGGGTTCTTTGTTTGGAATAATTCTAGTAAGGTAAATATTTGTGTTTAAAATTTAAATTATAATTGTATTATGATGCTCTGGATATATATTATCTTATGAAACCGTGGTGTTAGGAATATGAATAAAATTGATAATTTTCTATAGATTTTTCTTTCATCTCATCAATTCTTCCTTAAATATCTACAAATGCTACTTTAAAAAACATTTTAAAACAGAAAGTTGGGTTGTGTAAAAATTCATAGGAATAAGAGTTGGCCGAGTTTCCATCTATTAGTAAACTAATAAACAACTTTTATAAGACAGTTAAGAAGATGTTTTACCAACTGGTCCAAATTATCATGACATAGCTGACTGCATTTTATCAGTCAAAACGTCACTATTTCTCTTCTCTTTTGTGTCTGTCGGCGATTAGACGGGAATTGTGCTGTTCCAGGCCTAATAGCCTTAATAGTTGGCTAATAACAAGCCAAGACAAAAGTGGACTGTATAATTAGCTTACATGCATTTGCTGTTTCCTGTTCGTTCCCCTAGACTTTGAAGAGGTGGAATAAAACGCGACACTTAACAAAACTCCATAATAAAATATTACGTTATCTCTGAATAGATTAACAGCAATTTACAATATAAAAAAAGTTAGAAAGTTACAAATCTTGCGTAGTTATTAGCAAACAATTGCTCAGAAAACGAACTCTCTATGTAAAATTTGAGTATAACATGTAGTCTTAATGAAAGTGTAGGAACGACTGACTATAGCGTCAAAAGCCACATTTCATTTACGCCTCGCTCGCTTTTTAGACAGGGCGGAAATTGCAGTAGTGGAACTTTTTATTTGTTCCGACTTCGCGGTCTATTCAAATTATCGGTTTTTATTGGTTCAGACCTCGCACTCCGTTCAAATTACCGGAAACTCTTTGTGTTGAACAATTCCGAATAATACCGGTCCGGCCCGATCATTGATCTCACGGTCATGTGAATTGTTAACTTGCAAATGACATGAGCGCGCGAATTAAATTTTTTTTGAAAATTAAATTATTTTATTTTGTTCGATTTGGTTTTTACTTATCGTACAGGGTTGGCTTTTATTATTTAGATTACTTAAATAGGTGGGACGTTTACCAACACGTGTCTAAAAGGCAAGTAAACGGTGTTTGGAATTCAATTTATTTGATTCGCCACTCAAGATCGGTTCCTGTCTGTTGGCTTCTTCAGTCAGGCCTCCGAATCTAAAAATTAAATTCCAAACTCGCGTACATTCAATAGCAAGATCAAGTTTCATTCCTTCTAACGGTTATTGCTACTATTTGAGGCATGGGAGAATAAAAAGCATCCACAAATATGCAAAGTAGAATATTTTTCATACCACCTCGAAAAACTGCAAGTGTTAGTAAAAGAGAGGTTAAAAATAAGTCCAGCCAATTTAAACACGTTAGTAATTGAACAACCGATGTCACACTGGTATTTGTTTGAGTATTCAATTATAGTAAGCAAAACAAAACAAAACACGTCCCCCCGTAGATTCTATCGAAAGTGAGGACGGCCAGGATTTTAATAGCCAATGAATTTAATTCCAGGTTCTCAGAAACGGGAAGGAAACTATCCAGTAAGATAAATAAAGTTCCACACCGTTCCATTATACCTAATTCTCTCGTCCTGACCCCACTCGAGTCAACTGAGATACAAAACATAATTAGACAATAAAAAAATAAAAAAGCCGTAGGTGTTAATATCAAAGCCGAAACTATAAAGATCATTTCTAGCTATATCCAAGAACCATTAATCACATTTTCAGTCTTTGTGTAGAGGCAGGAAAGTACCCATCGGCATTTAAACACACAATGGTAGTTCCCCTCCATAAAAAAGGAAATACCCAGAAAGTAGGCAATTACCGACCAATATCTTTGATCACCCACCTCTCAAAAATATTCGAGAAAATTCTAAAAAACAGATTAGCTTCCTTTTTAAACAAATTTACCAAATCACAGAATCTCTGAATGTCAAAGCGTTTGACACCGTTTAGCCACCAACTCCTCTTACAGTCATTGGAAGGCATTAGAGTTAGAGGTATTTCTTTAGAACTCTTCAAGAGTTACATAAGAGAGAGAAACCAGACTGTGAGTGTTGATGGTGTGGTTAGCGGTATCGAAACAATTGACTGGCATACCACAAGGAACAGTTCTAGAACCAATTTTATTTAACGTTTATATTAATGGACTATTGTCACAGTGGAGAAATTATCGGCTTTGCCGATGATACAGCAATTTTTACAGGGTTGATAACTAAGAAAACCTAGAGCAAAAAGCAGAAACTGACTTCCAATGGTTTGAGTATAAATTGCTCACGATCAACAAAGAGAAAACAAACTATTTACTATTAACTACTATACAACGAATAATGAACAGTTCTTTATAGAACCTATGAAAGAAATCAAATAATTAGGTGTACTTAATCATTGATTCCCATTTAAAATGGGACCTTCATATACATATACTCAAGGACAATTTACCGTTTAGCCAAATGAAAACATTATACCACGCTCTAGTTGAAAGGCGTATACGCTATGGGGTGGGGCTTTGAAAACACACATGAACCCAGTGGAAGTAATATAGAGACGATTTTTTCAAAAAATTACAGATATCCGATTTACTGTATTATGAATCCAAAATCTTCGACATAAGACAATTATACTTCTTCCTATCACAGAACAAAGCATTACAATCAACTCCCACCCCACAGCTACAATACCCAGAAAAAAATCATTATGTGCCTGCCACCCTTGTATTGTAAATATCCTAATCTTTATATTTATTTGTATACTATTAACTGTCAAACTAATAAAAGTATGACATGTCATTTTCTCCAAATTTTTGTAATTTAAATCTATGTTGAGCAATACCAAAAGACTGGAACGAAAATTCAAGTAGGTGTATATGCGGGAACGACGCCTGAATGGATATTTTTGGAAAATCAAAGGTAAAGAAAAAACCTGCTTAATTAACACATGACCCTTTTGAGTCCTCGAAATTCTGAAGTAAATGTTCTGGAAAAAAGGGTATACTTAATTGGAAAGAAGATCGTTCAAGGTTCATACAGATGTCTGGTCTTTGGGTATAATTCTATTTATAATGTTGATGATGTTTTATGATGTCTTTCATGCGAAACAAGTGTAGTAGCACTTATCTCTTATCATTCATTGTATTTATTGAATAAATAAATAAAATAAAAAAAAGTTTGATAACTATATGAGTTTCCTATAATATAAAATGATATTTTGTCCTGTCTGTAGTATATTGTTTGAAATATTGTTAATTATGTATGTATGTGTATAAACTGTGTATGAACTTTTGATAACTATATGTAAATTGAAATATTTGTTAACTTATTATTTGTTAACTAAACTTAATTCTATTCTTCTCGAAAGTGTTCAGTCACTTATCGAATAGATTATTTATTTAATAATAATAATAATAATATTTATTGATCCAATCGACAAGAAATTGTATAGGACAAGTCAAAATATTGGTTATGACAAACATGAATAATATACATAGTTTCAGTTACAACATTAAAATGATAATAAGTATATACATTGTTTCGGCTACAAAAGCAGCAATTATTTACAAATTTGAATCATATAAATATTCATTAATGCTATAATAAGCTTTTGACAATAATAATTGTTTTACTGTCCGTTTAAACAAGTTTCCAGACATAGTTTTATATTTGTTTGGGAGGTGATTGAAAAGTTTTATTCCTATATATTTTGGTGATTTTTCAAATTTAGCCGAATTATGCTTTGGAATAGTTAGTAAATCAGCATTACGTGTTGGATAGTTATGATAAAAGGAATTCTGGTTAATCGCTGAAGCATTGCTTTTAATGTATAAAAGACAGTTAAGAATGAAAATACAGGGAAATGTTAACATTTGCTTCGAAATGAAAACCTGTTTACATGATTCTCTCCAGGGTATGTTATAAATTAATCTAATGATTTTCTTTTGCGATATAAATACTCTTTCTCTGTCAACAGAGTTGCCCCAGAGAACTACATTATAACACAAATGGCTGTGGGCTAGACAATAATAAACGTTTAATAATGCATTTAATGGCATACTGTTTTTTATACGTGATAATGCAAAATATGCTTGATTGAGTTTTTTACATACTACTGTGACAAGGTCTGACCAATTTAAACAGTTATCTAGATGTATTCCAAGAAATTTGATGTTAGTTTCCGTAATTAAATCGATATTATTGATCGTTAAGTTAATTGGGTGTCTGGGAATATTTTGAGAGGTGAAGTATATACTTTTGGTTTTATCAATGTTAGCTATTAAGTTGTTTGAGTTACACCAGTTTAAGAAATTTTGTATCAACTTTCCTGAATCACGTTTGAGTTCGTCCTGAGTATTTGCTGAGATAGCTATAGATGTGTCGTCGGCAAATAGGATTAATAAATTTTCCTCCACGTCCATGTATTTAGGCAGATCATTGATAAATAGTAGGAACAGTAAAGGTCCAAGGACGGACCCTTGGGGAACTACTGAATGTAGTTCGTGATGATCAGAATTTGATCTGTTAACTTTAACAAACATGTCACGATTAGTTAGGTAACTTATGAGCCATTTTGCGAATATGCCCCTAAGGTCCAAGTTGTATAATTTATTTTCTATAAACTTAAAATCCAAGCAGTCAAAGGCACGAGTTAAGTCAAAAAACACTCCCATGACATGCCTACCTATCCATGGCCTCATATATATATATATATATGTAACCCTACGTTCCGGCACCAAAAGCGACCTTATATAGACGTTGTGGCACCATATAAAACGTTTTAAGTCATTTTTGGTATCTTGAGCACCCCAGGATGCCCCACAGCAATTTTCAGGAAGGTGCCACTTGGACCATTTATATGTAAAAACCCGATTTTAGTTAATCCGTATACTCCCCAGGGGTCACCCCGACTCGTCTATAGCATACGCTACGTACAAGTACCAGGACGCGACCGAAGCGTTGTGGCACCATGAACGAAAGTACGTTCAAGCACCTTTTAGTCGTGTTTTGTGAATGCGATGTAAAAATAAACAAGATGATATTTGCGATGTAAGCTTAAGAGGTAAATCTTGCTTTTGGATTGCGATTCATGCTTTAACAGCTAGAATTATAATTTTTCATAAATTATTTTATTAAAAATAATATAAATAATAACATTTGGGAATTATCAAGAATCACTAAAAAATTTTCTCCACGGCCACTACTGAATGTAGTTATTCTGAAATCACTTATAATAACAGAAAAGAAACATTCTCGCTCTTGAGATTGAAAGAAAATTCTGAAACATTTGTCTCTTATGTATTTTATACGTACTTCATTCTATCCCTAGAGATACTCTTTATTCCATACTTGTTTAAAAAAATAAGGTTTGCCATGAATGTCGAATTAGTTGACGTGGTCTTAATATTGGTTTGTAAAAACTTTTAATTTATTAAAAAGGAGAAGAAAATCAAACGATTCAGATGTAAAATTTGCTACCGCAAAAATCCAAGCTTGAACATAAAAATACTACCGCCACAATGTTGAGAGATTGAGGTTTCATTTTAATATATTTAATTTCTACTTTCTGTGGTCGTGGGTAAAGTACAGTCTGTTACTCTGTTGGAATGAAGATCCGACACTCGTGGTTCCTCCACTTGTGTCGAATTCTCATTCCAACCTTGTTACAGAATATACTATTATTTATACTTTATGACATAAATAAAGTCAGTCTACAAAATATCGTGCTTCTAAAAAAAAATAAGATTTGCATATGAAAGTCTTAAATGTTTTTAAATTAGGAAAATGTATAAAAGAATTAAAAAGTTTATTTTTTTTTTACAAAAAAAGCTTTAATTTTTTTTTATTAACTTCCTAGAAATATACAATCTGTCTTTTACAAAACAATAAGTACTTAAGCTTTAAATAAATAAAATATCAATTGCTGAAGGACCTCGGTCGATGGCCATTTGACTTTGTCAATAAAGTACTACTATTATTATTAATTATAAAATATCTTTAAAAAATTTCTGAAAGTTTATAAAGAATTATGTATTTTAAGAGCAGAAAAATGTGTGGAGATGAGAGGTTACGTAAAATAAATCAAATAATGCAATTTTGTTTCACAAAGGCTCATTTTAAATTATAAACAATTATGCATTTTGTGTAAAATAATAAATAATGTTGATAATTTTAGTCATTTTCTTAGTTAATTAAGTGGTGTTTTTACAAAATTTCGATAGAACGCCAATTCATTTCTCAAGAGTAATTTTTACATTTACACTTACATTTTACACTTTACATTTTTACATTTACACTTAAATTTTACACTTCACATTTTTACATTTAAATAATTAAAATTAGATTTTAATTTTAAATTATAATAGCGGTATCCATAAATAATCAATTATTTTAATAACAACCAAACCGATTATTTTTTTTATATTTATTAAAAAATATAATATTTAAGACCTTTTGCCATTTTTAATATTTTCAAGGTAACCACTAAAACAAAATCTTAATTTTACGAGAAAGTTATTCGTTATAAAAAAATCATGTTTGTCAAAAAAATAAGATTCGTATATCACAATTTTAAGTTACATGTAGAAAATTAAGAAAATGTGTAAGAATATTAAAAAGTAACTAAGATTATTTAGTATTTTACTCAAAATGTTTATATAAGCAAGTTGTTGTCCAAACTAAAAATTTTTACATCAAAAACCCTCAAATGGAACCTTTACTTATATCAATATCTACGGAATCTCTAAAATTTTATTTTATTGCAAAGAAAGCAATAACAAAATTTAATAATGTAATTATTGTTCACTTATACTTAGAATATATTAAATAGTGCAATTTTGTTTAAACAATGTGGCTCATTTTAAAATATTAACAATTGTGCAATTTGTGTCAATTAAAAAATAATTTCGATAATTTTTCTCATTTAATTAATTTCTTAGTACATTTGTGTTTTTACAAATGAACTAAAATTTGGATTTGCCAATTTTATTTGTCCATAAGACTAATTTTTATGTTTTAAAAACTGAAATTTAATTTTTAATTTGAAAATTTATGTTTATATTTTATTTTAAATGATGCATACAATTTTTTCAATTCCTAAACATTTTGTGAATAATAATAAGTAATGTTAGTTTTCTATTGATACATTTTTACTTTTTAAGACACCGTACAGGTATTCTAAGATTTGGATATTCTGATCTTATTTTATGGACTTTAGTAAGATTTTTCTAAAGAATAAACTAAAATAATATTTTTTCCACTTTTCGTTTCCATTTGTGGATATACTGTATATTCTAACCTAGAGCATTTTTTAGAATACGCGATTTTGGCAAAAATTACAAGACTTCGAATTAAAATGACTTAATAGAAATTATTAATTAAAAAGACAGATTCAACAGTTTACGAACGTTTAATAGTATTTTTTATTAATTAAAAGTCTCATTATAAAATTGGAATAAATATTAAAATATGCATTGCCAGAGAAGGATATTGACCAACAGCTCGCACAAAATGTGATCTCGATTAAACTTGGCATTTAAGTACTTGAATGGGTGTAGAAACCGATAAAAAAATATTTGCTGCTCTAAAGTATATGCTAACTTCACAATTTCGAAAATAAAATCGAAAACTTGGTTTTTCTTATATCTGGAAAAAAAATAAAAATTTCGAAAAACTAATAGCACCAAAAGAGCGGAAAATTGTACTAAAAATTATATTTAAAGTTAAAAAGTTAAAGTTAGTTAAAAAAAATTGTATTACTGTAAAAAATTATTAAAAATAAGAAAGCAAATTCGAAAACTCGACGCGCGCCGAGCCGTTGAATTCAAATATTCAACTAAAGTATCTTTGTGTAAATTGTAAGCAACAAAACAAAAAAGGAAGCATTTTAAAGAGGAGACTCTAAGCTTTCTCAGGAATCCATTAATTTTTTAAATGCTGCTTTTTGTAAAAGTGAAGATATCTATTAATAGAGGCATAACAAAAAAAAAATCCTTGTAGATTTATCATTATTATTCTTTTACTTTTGATTTAAATATAATTAAAATGATTATCTGGGTTTAATTAAACTTATGTTTTAAAATTTTCATTTTTTTTACAATATTCATTCGACGCAATTTTTATTTTCAAAATAGTGTTTATATAAATCAGAAATTATTTTTTTTTAATAAAGTTAAAAATAATTTAGAAATTGATTTATATAAAATAAAATTTTTTATAGTAATACAAATTCTTTTTAAAAATAACTTATAATATAATTTTTAGTAAAATTTTCCGCTCTTTCACGTGGTGCTATTAGTAATTCGAATTTTTTTTTTTTCGAGATATAATGGAAAAACCAAATTTACGATTTTATTTTCAAAATTGTAAAGTTAGCATACACTTTTGAGCAGCAAAGATTTTTTTATCGTTTTCTGCACCGTTTCAAGTACTTAAATGCCAAGTTTCATCGACATCACATTTTGACGAGGTCAAACTCTCTGACAACTGGGCTATTGCTTATTTGCTCGAATAAAAATGTACTGTTTGTATGCTATATGTAGGATTAAAAGTTTTTTAACTTTTTGACTTTAGGTTTTTTTTATTGAAAATTTTGTCATACGCATTAATTTGTTAAAAAATATTTTTTCAGATTTTTCATTATACTTTTCTAACGCGCCAACCTCCTTAAGCGTTCGAGTCGAATATGTCTGTCCAAGATAAAATTGAAAAGTGTATTCTGAAATAATATATATGGTGCCAGACAGCATATACAGTTAAAACATATATACGGTGCCGGTAGAACCTCTTATCTCTCTACAATTCCGGGTTTGTATACGTCGATTTAGTTTTTGGTGCCAGTACGTAAGATTACCGGTATATATATATATCCTATTAGAACACATGCAGCTGTTTGGGTAGATTTATTTTTGCGAAAACCATGTTGGTTTATGGATAAAATATTAAATTTCGACAAAAAATCCGATGTTTTTTGGTGAACTACCTTTTCAAAAATTTTTGAGAAGATACTTAATAAGGCAATGGGGCGGTAATTAGTAATACTTTCAGGATCATTCTTTTTAAACAACGGTATTATTTTTGAAGTTTTTAATAAGAAAGGATAAATGCCACTGGTTATTGACATATTAAGCAAGGTTGCAAGAAGGTCCGATATTTGACTACTAATTGCTTTTATAATTTTCACTGATATATTATCAGCTCCTGAACTATTTGTATTTTTATGACGTCTTCAATATCATGTTTATTGACAGAAGTAAAGAAAAAGGTGTTGATTTCAATCCCAGCTACGGTGCAAACTTGGGATTTTATGCTGCCAAAATGGTTATCAAGGTTTTCCTGAACAACAGTAGAAAAAAATTTCCCAAAAGTATTTGCAACTAGTTTTGGGTCAGAGACCAAGTTTTCATTGATTTTCAATGCAATATTATTACAGGTTCTATTTCTGCCTATCTCTCTATTTACTAAATTCCAGATGGTTTTAGATCTGTTAGTTGAATTTACAATTAGATTTTCATGAAAGTTAAATTTGGTATCTTTAATTAAATGTTGATATTTAATTATCTTTAATTAAATGTTGATATTTACACCTTCGTTTCAGTTGAAACAATGTATGATTTTTTTTAAGTGTAAATAAATATTATTATTATAATATTGCCAGTACAGGTTCGACAGCCATTGGAAGTGTTAGTGTTCATTTTGCATTATTTGTTCTTGCAGAAAGAGAGGAATCACAAAGGTAAGTTTTTTATATCATGTTATTTCAGTATCGCCTATTGAAAAGTTTTGTAATAAAAATAAAGTCATTAATATTTCAATTCATTTATAAACGATGAAAGTATTTTAGTTTTTTTTTAATAACAAAAATCCTTTTTTTTTAATGTGTATTTTTATATTTCAGTTGAATACAAAAAGTTATTAACTTACAAATTAGTATTTGCTTCTTTAGCGTTCTGTAGAGCTTGTGTAATATAAAGTTTTGCCAGGGATTGTGAACAGAACTGAGAGATGGCTTGACTGTAAGTATTAACCTGTCCAGCGATAATCATAGGATTTAACCTTGGTGGAACGGGATGAGGTCTAAATAGCTTATTGATATCCTCTTCAGGTAATGGAGGTTCATCTTTAGCGGCTCTAGCAGTATTTTCCTGAGACCTCTTTTGTAAGTAACGATGCTTGTCTTGCTGTTGCCTACTTACAAGTTGCTGGTATCTACAAACAAGATGTTAATTAAAAAAATGAAAATGTACATAGATAGCTGAATTTAATTTATAAATATAATATAGAAAGTATTAATAAAAAGAATTTACAAAAAGGCGTTCAACATGGAAATATTTGATACCAATTTTTTAATGGAATGAATTTTTTTAACTGAAACACCTGAAGGCACTGTCAAGTCAGGAAGTGACGTCCAAACTGGCATTGAAGAACTGAAAGTCCTGGGGAACCCAGAACAGAGTTGAACTGGCCTGGGTGACTGGACATCAGGGTATCGATGGTAATGAGAAAGCTGGCTAACTTGCAAAAGGGGGATCAGGAGAAATACCCGGAACAGGACAGACCTCAGAGCACCGAAATGCGCGGTCCTAGGGGCCATAAAACCTGGATCAGGGAAAGACACTTGCAACACTGGCAAAATGTATCGGAAAATCTTACATAGGAAGACTGTGTTCCAAAAGAACAGCTGAACTGCTCTTATTGGATAAAAGTAATTTGAGATTGATAAAAAGACTCACGACTGGTCATACACCAGTAAAAGAGTTCCTATACAAAATGGGAGCGTACACTGGATAACTTACGTGCAACAAGGAACCAGAAACAGGCACTTATTGGGCAACTAACAGTAGACCCAGAAAGTTTTAACAAAGACCCAACAAAAGAGAACTGTACAAACTAGTACAAGGTACAAAAATACTGGACTGGGTAGGGTAACAAAATGGGCAGTAAACGTAATAAGCTAGTAAGCTTTAACAATACTGGAGATCTTAGATCAGCCAGTCCCAGAAAGAGAAAAAAGTGTAGTCTTTATTGTCATACACATAATGGAGTGTTTCTCTTAATAAAGTCGAGCAAACAAAAAGTTTTGCAAGTAATAGTGATAACAGCTCAGCCTCATAAACACTGAGTAGTCTTTAAGAATGTTTGATACCTATACATAAGTAAAATTACCCATATTTGCTCCAACTTGCATTTAATTTATGTAGTAGAATTTTGAATTAGTTTGTATAGTTTATTCATATTTTAATATTTACTTTAACAAATATATGTAAACTTACATTACAGTTACTTATACCAGTGTTTAATTGATAACTTAAGGTCAATATGAAGTGAGTAGTTTTGTAGACCAGTTTTTAATTAAAAAATCATGATAAAGTCTTGGTAAATAACAAGAATTTATATGCAAAACACTAAGTGCATATGGTTACTTAAATTATTAATTTAAACTGAAAATATAAGGTACCCAAAAAATTAAATGATGAAAACTTGTATTCTAAATGGAAAATTTTAAATAACAAAAATTTACCTGTTAAATTTGATAGCTTCTTGGTTCAATTCATCAACTCTGTCCATAAGACACCTCAGCTGCCCTTCAAGTACAGAGGCTGTTCCCAAGTCCAAGAATTTAGAACCTTCTTCCTCTGGAACTAGTTCTGCCAACTCTGACATCATTATGTTACACAAAGGCGAGTTTTTAATGAGGAATGGCACCTCTATAAAGAGATTCTCAAACCCAACCTTTAAAATACAAAACCATACATAAAATTTATTTCACCATTTATAATTTCAAAATTTGTTTTGTAGACATCATGTGGGCCAATAAATAAATAAATTAAATGAATGTCTTTTAGCAACTTTCTAAAGTTTAACAAGAGTGAATATGATAGGATGACTCAATTGTATGATGGGTGTGTTTAGTGAATTAGAAAATTATTTATAGCGTAATTAGGATTTTTCTTTACTAAGAAAGTGATCCAATTTCCTTGAATCTTTTTGCAAACATTAGATTAATTGTATATGAAGCATTATATGACTGCACTTAATGGTTTAGATAAATGTTTTTTTTGTACTTATATCTCTTAATTAGATTAAATGAAACCTTATTTATAAACATTTTATTCATGCAAGTAATAAACAAACCTTTAACTTCAAAAGAGCCTCTGGAGTAGATTCTCCTTCTTTGCACATATCAATGGCTTGTGGGGTCAAACGGTATGCTTTAAGAGTAAGAAAACCCCTAGAAGATTTTTGTGTATCATAAATAACTACCACAGACTCTTCAATGGATGTTTGATAATGGAATTGAGATTCCAACAATGGAAGACTTAGGAAGTTTCCTACATCCGCACTCTGATACCATCCTACATGGAAATGGTCTACATTAACTCTTCGAAGTCTTCGCATCATTGCCAACTGGTATTCATCTTCATCCATAGTTTCATCGGTTTGCTTAGGGAATGGAAAACAATTCGTTATTTCAAGACGGTTGTCTACTACCAAACCCAGTAAAGCCCCTTGGGCAATATCCATGTTTGTGGTGGATTCTTCATGGCAATGCTTAACGATTTTCATAACAGCCTGAAAGATTTGAGGTTAAAATTACTATTCTGTGAATTATACCATCAGGTAACAAGTTTATATTAAATACGACTATACTAACCAATCCATCTGCTTGGACGTAGGAAATTGTTGAATCATTTTCAGGCAAACGCCTAGATGCTGCAGCACGATTTGCCATTTTGGCACTAGTCATTAGTTTGTAGTTTGACAGAAGAGGTTAGAACAATCAAATATCTTCTTTTATTAGTTTATTCTTCTTTTTCTGTATTCAAGGTAAATATGTTCTGTTATTGGATATTTTGCTAAAAGGGTTATAAACAGGTCTTCAACGTATTTCACGATTTTTAGATCAGTTAAGACAATTATCATTTATACTTGTTGAAATTAGCTTATTTGAAAACTAAAATGACCAATGATCACTAAAAACAATACGATGAACATCGAATGCATGGGCTAGTGACTTCTAAGAATGAGGCGAGTCATATAGACGGGGCTACTGTCGCCGCACAGAAAAGGCAAATTATTCTCATTTGACATTCACATGATTGATGGATCTTAAAAAGTGACAAAATAATTGTGCATAAATTTAACAGGGTACAGTTTTAATTTATTTGGAGGTTAAAAAATTGTTTCCTTTATTGTTAAATAATTTTTCAAACGTACATTGTATTTTAGTTAGGTGATACATACTTTACTGTTATTTTGTTTTTGTTTCTCAAAATGTCAAGACTAGTCAATATAAAGTGTTCTTGGAGCCTAGTATTATTTTTAGGACTTCTTATAGTAAGCTTCAATGAAAGCTGTGCAACAGAGGACGTGCCATTAACAAAACTTAGTCAAAATGTTGGAACGCCAACATTAAAATTTGAATACTGGTAAGAATGTAACTAACTTATTTGTTGTCAGTTTTTTGACCTTAACTATTTTTAGTTATTCATGTGGATACAAAAAAATGTATGATCAGTACTCTACAATACTAAACCAAAAGTATCCTTATATCCTCGTTGACGGGGCCAATTATGATCCTCCTGGAATGAATATGTTCATTGCTAAAAGCATAGTAAGTTGACATTGTTATGTAGATAAGATTGTTAATTATTAAAAAAATCAATATTTACCGAAACCTTAGCTAAATAATTCATTTAAGTAGTCTATGATAGTAACAGCATAAAAATACTGTTTTCATATGGTTTCTGCACAAAGTATTTAAAGCTACATATATATAAATTTACCAATTGATTATCATTTGTGTAGTAATTAAAAACTTGCATAGCCTGTAAGCAATTAAGATTAGACTATGGCGTTTCTCAGAATAAACATTTGTTCTTTATTTACACTATATTGATAGAGATATTTGTCAGCCCAAGAGGTTAACCTACAAAAAATGGGTTTTTGATACTGTCAGAAAAAAATGCTCCATCATATAATAAACTCTTTTAAATTCAAATCAATAACATTTTAGTTAATACAGTTAAAGAAGAGAAAATGGACAGCAGTTTAACAATTTAATTGAATGTATTTTGCCATAAACAAAAATACAGAAATAAATTGCAACCCATATGAGAAATTTATTATTTATTAAATTTAATATTGGGAGTTTAGTATGTGTTACCATACAGGGTGTCTCATTTATCAAGGGATAACATTGCTATATCAGAAACGGTAAGAGATACAAAGATGATTAAATGGGAAAAAAGTTTCCTATTTTTGAGCCCATTAGAGTTCTACAAAAACATTCACTGTATCTCTTGCCGTTACCAAGTTATACAGGGTAAACCGAAAATGTCACTTTTCGTTTTGTGCGTCTACCAGGCTTATTTCAAAAAATATTAAAAAATGGAAAAGGAAAAATTTTTTTGATTACAATTTTTAAATAAAATGCCATTATCAAACCTTATCGGCGACGTTTCGTTTCTTTAGGGCTACCCTCTACTTCATTTTTTTCAATACGGACCTGTATTTTTTTATTAAAATTTCGATAAAGCATTAAAAGACCAATTCACTGATATATCATACAATATGATGTATACAACGTTTCGTGACAAAAATAATCATCAATTTTAAAAATTCTTCAATACGGTCCTGCTTCTATTTGGGGTTGTGCGTTACTTGTGTTGGGTTAAAGTCAGTTACAAATAAAGAGATCAAAAATAAAAAATAATAATCAACACTGTATTTTTACAAACCAACATGTGTTAAGTAGGAAAATCCTAATATTTTTAATTTTAGTGTTGGTTGTAAAAATACAGTGTTGATTATTATTTTTTATTTTTGATCTTTTTATTTGTAACTGACTTTAACCCAACACAAGTAACGCACAACCCCAAATAGAAGCAGGACCGTATTGAAGGATTTTTAAAATTGATGATTATTTTTGTCACGAAACGTTGTACACATCGTATTCTATGATATATCAGTGAATTGATCTTTTAATGCTTTATGCAAATTTTAATAAAAAATACAGGTCCGTATTTAAAAAAATGAAGTAGAGGGTAGCCCTAAAGAAACGAAACGTCGCCGATAAGGTTTGATAATGGCATTTTATTTAAAAATTGTAATCAAAAAAATTTTTCCTTTTCCATTTTTTAATATTTTTTGAAATAGGCCTGGTAGACGCACAAAACGAAAAGTGACATTTTCGGTTTACCCTGTATAACTTGGTAACGGCAAGAGATACAGTGAATGTTTTTGTAGAACTCTAATGGGCTCAAAAATAGGCAACTTTTTTCCCATTTAATCATCTTTGTATCTCTTACCGTTTCTGATATAGCAATGTTATCCCTTGATAAATGAGACACCCTGTATATCAGTAAACTGATAAATATAAATGAAGAGCTGAGAAAAGTACCCATGTTTCCCAAATTTATTATTTACATATCCTATTTTTCATTTTCTGCCATAACTGTTAGATTTCTTTTCCTATCATTTTGTTCTTTACTTCCAATCACCTTGAAGATCCAGCTAATTCTGTGAATTTAATTTAATACGCAAGTGATCAACTTTCACAATGAGTTTAAAATTTAGAAAAATATAACCAAATAGAGTCTTAAAAAGAATAAACAAGCTGATATTAAACTCTCATAGAATTCTCGGCCATTTTTTTAAATTAAAATTTAAATATACAGGGTGTTTCCTAGTTATACGATAAAAATTCAGGATCAAGTAGTTGGATTAAAATAACACTAGAAGTTGAAAATATAGATACAGGAAAACTGACTTAAATATGTAACTATTGAACGAAACAAAATTACATCACTTTATAAAGAATTACTAAAAATATGTATAACTTTCTTAAGAAAACCATGACTTTAAGTCCATACTTATTTATTTGTTCATGAAATTTTCTATTAAGTGAAGTACTGAAGTATCGATCTAAAAATATTTTTTATGAACTTTAGAATCTGTCAAAATTTAAATTTACTGTAATAGTGTATGAATGATTTACCAAAGAACACAATGGTAATTTTAATTTATTTTTAATTAACTAGCACCAGACCTATATAAGTAATTGCTAATTCAAAGAAAAATATATCCAAGATCACAATTGGGTAATGTTTAACGAAAATAATGTGTCGGACACACGTTTGGATTGTTGTAATTCAATGCCTGTGGGGGCATTAGCATTAGGAAAAATTGTTTTTTCTACAACTGCTACGAAAAGTAGCGAATTTGTCATAACTTACTTAATTTCAAAACCATGTATTGCTCATACTGTGTGGGAATATTTTTCCTCACGGCACTTTGCCCACACCACATATATTTATGTGGAGAATCAACAAAAATCGACAAAAACTTAGTAGGCTGCTTTGATAAAAATAGCAATTTCCATTAAATATTATTTTAATATATAATATATATAATAAATAATATGGGTACTGACAGTAGTGACGATTTTGATAATACTCCGCCAGAGATATTGAAAAGAGACGCAAAAGTAACGTTAGATTTGTTGCCGGTAAATTCAAGAAAAAAATTTGAATTAGCATACGAAAACTTTATGGAATGGAGAAGAAATACAAAAATAAAATTAAAAAAATTATTTAATTGTTAAGAGGTTTCATGTGCAGTTGTAGAAAAAGTATAGTGTGCAACACGTGGGGAAAGTACTTTTCTCACTCGTGTGTTTGGGGCACTCGCCCTTCAGACTCGTGCCACAAACTTTCACACTCGTGAAAAAAGTTGAACTTTCCCCACTTGTTGCACAATATACTATTATTAAATCTGTCATATTTGTCATTTACTGTGTATGCATTAGTTGTAGATCATTGTTTAGAGATGGATTTTTTAGGGATGGATCAAAATGGCCATTATCCTTTGCATTCTTGCCAACATAAATATATTTGAATATATCAATCAACCAAGACCATCTTGGTGGGTATGGTGTACCGAGAACAGATTGTATGCTTGTATGATGTTATTCTTCCTGTGTAATATTCTGGAGGGTCAACTAATCCAATCTGGAGCTTTTGAGATTTCACTAAACGATGTTCCTGTATGGTCAAAACTAGAAACAGGACGCATTCCACAACCTGCGGAACTATTTCAGATAATCGACAGTCACATGCAATTTGACACTAAAATAGAACTGAATAATTTTGCGAAATAATGTTAATTAAATATTTGTGTAAAAAGTTAGGGGAGATGGAAGAACTGTATATTGTAGATTATTTAATAAGACATTGTTTTCCTTGTTTTTGTATATTTCTGTTCAGAGTGATATATTTTTGAATGGATGAGATTTATGAAGATTACTTGTTTATTAAATGTACTCAATTTTAAACATAAAGATCATTTTTTTACCATTTATTTTATTAATACATAAATCCCAGACATTGAGACTCAGTTATACGATGTCAGTCTTCATTTAATATTAAACTATTAGTGAGCTAGGTTGTACAATTGAAGTGCAGTTTAACAAGGTTATAAATTTTCTGTGTAAAAACTAAGTCTGTAATAAATGTTATTTATTTATTTTTTAATGATTTGCTTATCAAAGTGAATTTAAAATAACTGAAGGTGAATTCAGCACCTAGTTTGGCGGGGATTAGACGGGAATTGTGCTGTTTCAGCACTAATCACCTTAATAGTTGGCTAAAGACAAAAGTGGGCTGTATAATTAGGTTACCTGCATTTGCTGCTTCCGGTTTGTTCTCGTATACTTTGAATAGGTGGAATAAAATCCAACTCATGTGGAACGAATTTATTATTCACTGATTGTCGAATGTATTTATGAAACGCTGTGTCTAGGTGCTCGCTAACGAGTACAAAATAAAAAAACTTAGGTACACGCTAAAACATCATCATTGTCCATGACGTAGTCTTTTAGAGTGCACCTTTAATTGCATACAAAATTAACATCGTGCACTGTAATTAAACAATAACTTTATTCTTATGAAATCCATAATAATAGGTAGACATATTAATAATGAGCCGACGAGATTATTTATTAGTGCGTTTCCATTGATGCCTATGACTTGTTCGGCACCTCTTGATCTAGCTTTTGTTTTAATTTTTTTATTGCATAATTTTCATTTTGTAATTAAAGAGACTCGTGTTGGAAAGGCTTGCTAAAGGACCCCCCCACCATTTAAATATAAAAAACGTGTCTGTCAAATGGCTGAAAATTTCGTGAAAAATTCTTCAAACCTTTCTGATTAAAGAATGTGAAGTCCGAATAAGATCCTATGACTCAATTTTTTATTATAAGCATTAGAAACCTTGCAAAAATGGATAAAAAACAAATTCGTAATTTTTAATTTTTCAACTTTAACACCTTTGGGCATCTAAAACTATGAAATTAGGGACTCTGAAGGCTATTCTGAAATCAAAATCCAGTTTTTGAAAATATCACAAAACAAGCATATCTGTCGTATATCTATTAACTCTTATTGTATAAAACTTATAGATTTATTTGTTTACTAATGGACTACTCTGTATACATGAAAATAATTTTAAAATGTTTGCTTTTAACCACCATTAATAAGAGTTAATAGAACTACGTCAAAGGTTTGCCGGACCCTGTATACTTGTTTTGTGATATTTTCAAAAACTGACCAGCTGTCGAATTTTGATTTCAGAATGAACTTCTGAGTCCCCAATTTCACAGTTTTAGATGCCCAAAGTTGTTAAAGTTAAAAAATTGAAAATTAAGAATTTGTGTCTTTTAACCTATTTTTCCAAGATTTGTTATGCTTATAACAAAAAAATAAGTCATATGATATTATTCGGACTTCCTATTCTTTAATCAAAAAGGTTTGAAGAATTGTTCACGAAATTTTCAGCCAATTTGACCGGGACGTTTTTTACATTTCAATGGTGCGGTGCCCTTTGCCAAGGAATTTGTCAGAAAAAGAGCTTTTTTCCTTTTTTGGCTTACAGATTTTACATTGCTGATTTCAGTATCTATTAGTGACACTGATTCTGGTGTTGTGTTGCAACTACCAGAAAACACTCGTTGATTTTCCAGGTACAATGCTTTTGTCCATCTTTTCTGGCACAAATTTTTGTCAAATAATGTTTTCTTTAACAAGTCACGAAGTGCAAAAATATGTTTACAAGGAAGTAACATTGACGTGAAAATCGAACTTTTGTTTGTTTTTCGTTTCATATTGCCTCAAATCATTTTGAAATACCTCAAAGGAACTAAACACCTGATTACAACGAATAATGTGAATGTATAATATTCACATAAGTAAAAGTCAGCACAAACGATTTAACATTTATACTGAATATAACCTCATTTAGTAAACCAACAACCAACAATTTTAATTTATTAGATTCGACATCCTAAGACCGGTTTCTGCCTTTCGGCTTCATCAGTTAGGCTTTTCGAATCCAATAAATAACATTCCAAGCTCGTACAAGTCAATAGCTATATCCGCTATAAGATAACATTTTTAGATGTGCTACCATCTATGGTTAGAAGAGAGTATTGACAATAAATTTTGACTGAATATAGTCAAGATGTCACTCTCTTCTTTTTTATCCCTTTAAGAGATTAGTATAAAGTTAGTGTTGAGGGTTCTGGAATAAACCCTATGTTGTGCCAGTTTCCCAGGACGACCAACAATGTGTTACCGCCTTTTTAAACTGCATCGTGGTATTCTAAGTGGACTGTATTTCTTTGTCTTCCCCACTCCATGGACAAAAACAACTAACACTTTTATTTAACGATTTATTTTAAGTTAAATAAATAACAACGTAACAAAGGATTACATTAACTGGTAATCAATGAACAAAGTATTATAAGTACCATATGTGCTTAACAAACACTAGCACATAGGTAAAAAAAACTAAAAAGACCGCATCAGTCAGAAAATATTTTTTGCGTGTGTTCTGGATGAGTGATGAATAGACACTGGAGGGTCCTAGCCTGATTCGCAGCTAGAGACACACTGAGTTTAAAATCGGCGAAGTTTATCGGTTTCAAATTTATCCCTTCCCGGATTGCGCAACACCTTCTCGAAAGATTCTTTAGCGTGAGCCGCGTAAACAAACATGTAAAATTTTTTCTATTGTCTAGACGAAACGGTTAGAATTGCGTCTTAGATTATGGCATGATATTTTATTGTGAAATAGAGTAAAAAAAAACTTATTTTTGACGATGCCGCTTCCTGGTTTGAACGCTGTTCGCAAATGTATTTTGGTGCGGCGTTGCCGGTTGAATGAGTTTATCTGTTTAATTGTCTGAAAATTAAACAGTTAGTAAACCAGCAAGGAATTTTAATTTATTAGATTCGACATCCTAAGACCGGTTTCTGCCTTTCAGTCAAAATTTGTTGTCAATACCCTCTTCTAACCATAGATGGTAGCACATCTAAAAATGTTATCTTATAGCGGATATAGCTATTGACTTGTACAAGCTTGGAATTTTATTTATTGGATTCGAAAAGCCTGATGAAATATGTTGGACGTTTTCCAATATAGTTCAAATCCAAATTTACTTAATATGCTTGTGTTCAAATTTGTATCGGACAGCCGAGGTATAAAAATCTGATAGGCATGTACTCATGACGTACATACATACATTGAGTTCACAAGAGGAAGAAAATCGTTATTTTTAGTTTTATCAAGAATTATCAAAGGTAATACCACGAATCCTCCAAATTTTATCGATTTAAATTTTTGGGTTTTCACGAAAATGGCTTTATTTGGTTTTGTCTGAAATAAAGGCGTTTGAGTGTGGAAACCTAGAATTTAATCTATAAAATTTTAGAGGACGAGTGATATTTGGAAAAAGATTATTTTGTATTAAAAACAGAGAATAGTCATTTACACAAAAGACACTTTACACACAAATGTTCAATATTTTCTTTATCAATGTCACATAAATCTATTCGCCTCCAATTTTTAAATTGAAAAGTCAAATATTGATCTGTTATATATTTAAATATAAATAAAGGCAAGCGCGATTGCGTTTGGCTTAATTCGTTTAGACTGACGTTTGTCAGTTTTAATGTAATTTGAAGTGTTTAGGACGTACCTATTCAAAAACTGACGTAGATTGTAAAAGTGGGTTATGTGTGTTAAAGCAATTTGAAATAAACGAATAAACAGGTTACAAATAAATTTTGAAATTTGGGTACATAGATTTGCAATACATTTTAGTATAATAATAATTGATAATACATTTCAAAAAAGGTAAACACAGTTTAATCAAAAAACAATTACGAAGAAGCGATTTTATCAAAGGTAATACCACGAGTCCTCCAAATTTTATCGATTAAATTTTTGGTTTTCACGAAAACGGCTTTATTTGGAAAAACCACGAAAACAAACTGATTGATAAAATCACGAGTCCGCAGGACGAGTGATTTTATCTTAAATCAGTTTGTTTGAGTGGTTTTGCCTAAAATAAAGGCGTTTGAGTATGAAGATCAAAAATTTAATCTATAAAATTTCAGAGGACGAGTCGTATTTGAAAGGATTATTTTTTGAATCATTTTGTATTAAAAACAGAGAACATAGTCATTTATGCAAAAGACACTTTACACGCCAATATTGAAAATTTTCTTTACCAATTTAAATTGAAACCTGAGCTGTTAGGCTGTTATAGTTTTACATACAGGGCCACCAAGGCGATTTTTTGACTGGCTACCCCGCGAAACGCCGTAAATAAAAGCGAAGAAGAAGAATGAAATGAAGTCTTTCTTAATTTAATTAATTTTAAGTTTAGTGTTGAAGTGAGGTATGTAAAAATGTTAAAGGCGTTTTGGCGTTAATAAAAACAGGTTAGTTTACAAATACATTTTGAAATTTGGTTATTAACATAGATTTGCAATACATTTTAGTATAATAAAAATTGTTAAATGTTTACATTTGACATTTCAAAAAGGTAAACACAGTTTAATCAAGAAACAAATACGAAGAAGCGGTTTTATCAGTATAAAACACAATGATTGGTTAGGATCCTGAGCTGTTATTGGCTGAAACCACAAAATCTGACTGTATTGACAGATGAAAAAAATAATCAGTATAAAACTCAATGATTGGTTAGGATTGTGAGCATAACATTTTCCACCAAGTGATCAGAAGAAACATTACTGACGTCCTTACACCCGTAGGTCTCACTACCTCTTCTTGATTTACTTTTGATGGTCATAGATTTACCACTTCTACTCCCTTCTGATACACTTGCAACTGCATTGTTGTTCTCTTCATTGACATAGATACAGACCGCTGCTGCATGCTTGCTTCCTCCTTTGCAAATGCATTTTGTATCCAAAACGTTTCTGTCAGGATCAACCTAAAATTAATCAACTATATGATTTTCTTTAAATGATACATTTATGGTCGGCAGATCTAGAAATGTTAATGTCTTAAGGCTCGTCCATACTTATCCGAATAAACGCAACTTTTCAAATCGGAATAAAACCGCTACATCCGTTATATGTTGCAGCTTATCCATAGAATACATTACACAACAGAAAAATGATTCTTTTCCTTGAACTTCATCTTATCAATGTTAACATGAATTTTTTTCAGTGTAACGATGTGGCGGTTTTTTTCCGATTTGAAAAATTGCGTTTATTCGGATGAGTATGGACGAGCCTTTGTTATTTTATCATGGGTTTACACGATGCAGAACTTTTTATAAAGAGTAACTTTTTTCTTAAAATTAATTTAAAAAAGTTTTCCATATGGTGTAAATGAAGTAAACACGCTGTACATATTACAAAGAAAATCAAAAATTATATTTTTTTATGAAATCGATTACATACTTATTTTTATAACACCCTTAATGCGACCCTGTGTACTTGCAAGATCAGTGACGTTTACGTTTCTTTAACTTGTCATTATCTGTTATTAGAACTTATACAATAATTATATACATAGCTCGATTGTCGGCTTGTAAAGGTTTGTTTTTGTTTTGGTGCTTAGTGCTTAGCGCAAAACAGTTCCTATAATCTCAGATGATCCAACAGTTTTTAACTCGTAGACGCCGGAAACACAATGACTTTCGACGAGTTTCTTTCCTTTAGTGAGGCCTTTATTTCGAAAAATTGTTAGATTTACCGGCTTGAACCCACATCTTAGCAAAACCGACATTGTGGACGGTTAGTAACAATAAATAAGTGAGTTTTTCAATTAAACTTAAGCGATCGATTTAAATCGACAATCAATTATTGTTTTTCCCGGCCAGTAGAGCGGCGCTCGCGTCGCGCCAGCCGATGCGGGGCTGGACTATTAGTTTATAAAGTGACATCCGAAATGTCAGTTAATTGTGCTTATAAAAAAGGTTTTGGATGTTAAAACAATAGTTTTTAACAATATTATCGAAAATCAAACGTGAATTAAAATAAAACTGCAACTATTCCACATAATCTCTACTTCAAAATATTTCTTTACCTTAATTTTTTTCTTAAAAGCATTAATATGTGCTCTGAGCTTTCCCGCAAACAAATACTTTTAAGACTCGTCCATACTCATCCGAATAAACGCAATTTTTCAAATCGGAATAAAACAGCCACATCGTTATTTGTTGCAGCTTATCCATAGAATAGATTACACAACAGAAATATGATTCTTTTCCTTGAACTTCATCTTTTCAATGTTAACATGCATTTTTTCAGTTGTAACGATGCAAGTGGGGTAATTACTTATAAAAGCTGGCCAAAAGTCGATTTATTCAAATCAACCCTAAAACTAAATCAATCTTTTTATGGCAAAGGCCAGTATATGTACCATGAAATGCTGCAATTAGGTGTGCATCTAAACTTTAGCCTCATGTTTTTCGTTTATTAACAGTTAGAATTAATCAAACCCAACCCATTGAGCTGAATTTTATACCGTGTTTGAGTTACATTTTTAAATATATTAATTTAAAAATTCGAATTTTTAACCATTTGAATAGTTCGCCATTGCGCTTGTGACGTCAGATACAGCATAAGAAGTTAGCTACAAGCCATTAACTTCGACGTATAAAGAAGAGACATAGGGATGAAAAACATTAATTTAACAGCTGTTAAATCTAACTCATACAGACGAAGATGGGAAATGTCACTATATGATTATTGGATAAAGATAAAAACTTGGACGTATATGCCATGTATCACTGCGAGTGACTGGGAATACAGAAGAGGCGACTTTTTTCTGCATGCATAAATTAGAAATATATACATACATATATCCCTACTCAGTATAAAAAAAAAATTATTTCTCTCAAAAAACGATTTTAAAGTCATTGAGTTTGAAATTCGCGCGGAAACGCATTTTGCTCGGTTTTCGAATTCGTGACGCCCTATTCCTCTGCCCCTTTAAATTTTAAATGTCACCTCCATCCGTGTTTATTTGTGTTTGTGTGTGGTTTGAGTTTTGTCGTTTCCTAATTGTTAATAGTGTTTATGATTGTTTAGTTAGTTGTGGCTTCTAAATAAAAATTGGGATAATTATCGTTAAAATGACCAGTGTTGTTAAAAAAGGACCATATAAATACTGTTTAGTTCCTCAGTGTAAATCAACAAGTTTTAGAACTCCGGAAAAATATTTGTTTCTTTACCAACAGTTACTAACAAATCAAAACAAAAGCGTAAACAATGACTGGATGCCATCGGAAGAAAAGAAGATGATTTAGCTGCAAGCATTATGGCTATGTCTGTGAAGATCATTTTATTGTAAGTTCATAATTATATCTTTTTACATGGTGTACTTTATATTACAACAATTTTTTTTTTTGTAGTTTGAAGAAGATATGGTGAATTTTATAAAATACCACTTAGGAGGAGGTAAATTATCACTTTGTGCTCGTACAAAAGCCATTGAGACAAATAATTACCGATGGCGGCGCCACAGTCGTCGATCAGCTGTTCACACGAAACGCGTAATTTTTGGTAAATAGTGCATTTAAGTTATACTGAGTGAATGGTTTATTTGTAATATTTTAAGACTTTTTGTGATTGTTTGAGGTTTTTGATTTGGAAATTACCATAATATACCTGTACATGTAAGTATTTAGACTCAATTGAACCTGTTTTTTGTGTCGTTATTCTAAAATTGAGGATATTTATTTAGCATATCTTACGTTTTTCAGAAATTTATTGTTTACTTCTGTTTCTGTGTGCTTTCTTTGTGTTCAGGATGAATATAGCCTAGAGGTATTATCATCTTCACCTCTACTAATATAGAATGATATTGGAAGGGAGCTAAATCATATGCCAAAGAAACATACAACAGTTTTCTGCTGATAAATTTTATTTCAATTTTTTCAGGATAATAATTGTAATTGTAAAAGTGATTTAAATAAAAAATGATTTCTAAGAACCTACTTTTGATTGATTTATGGTAACATATATCCTATTCGTTGTTCCAAAATTATTTTTTTAAATCAATATCAAATTAAAATATAAAAAATTAAGAAAATTTTTCTTGGCTTAAAACACTTCATAGGCCATCAAATGTATCTGTTGCAAAACTTTTTGTTTTGTTTATCTACTTTGTTTTTTTCAAAATAAACGCAAAATGTATATTTTTTAATCCTTTATTTTAACATAAGTTCAAAGCTAACTTTGAATTATTCAGTTTTAGTAGTATTTAACATTTTATTATAATAATTCATTACTAATTGTAACTGCATAATTATTGAAAACAGGTGTTGTACAAGAGGGGAACGTAATAATGGTATTTTTAAAATTATGATGTGACAAAGGTTTTATTTTACTGAATATTACCTTTAGAAAAATGATAAGTTGAAATATCAGCAATGATGTGCACACCTAATTAGATTTTAAGTTTACATAAAAGTACAACTGTACACAGTTTGTAAGGACAAGTTTACTTAGTTTATAGGCAACACTTTGCTGTCTTCTAACTAACCATCATTCCTTGCACATTTAATGGTTTTAACATCAAGTGGCTTACTGGGCAAATGATGTGATGGCACACACTTTTTGCACTACTTGGGTGCTATTTTGTTTGAAATAATTCCTAAAAATATTTCAGTAGTAATCAAGAAATAATCTCAGAAATGCTAATCTTTATTTTACCTGATTTTGTAATATAATCTTCAGATTTAAAATTGATTACACTTTTCCCGGAATTTACGACGATCAACTTCCTCGATGACACCTTTTTTGTTGCTTCCTGGGTGGGTCATAATGGAAGTGTCATTCCGGATTTTTAGATTTCCTAGAGGTATACCCATAAACGCAATAGTTTGTATTATTTTTATTGGACATTTTTAACGTTTAACTAACAAATAACAGCAAAATACACGAAGCACAAAATCAAAACACACGTTCGACTTGCAGGTAAACAAACAAAATTATGCTTTTCGTGAAGGTTCAAATTAATACCGGTGGTGTCGCTTCAAAGTTGTGCTCGTCTCAATAGTATTGAAGAAACAAAAAACACAAAATTATTGTATCTAGTCTTCTTGACAAACTCAAAACAACATAATAAATAAAAATATGCCGAAACTACTCGCCGCTTAATTTCAATTTGTTCAATAAAGCTGTACTGACTTTGAGAAGTTTTATTTCATAAAAGTAAGGTTAGCTTTTATAAAATGTCACTGTCACAACACAGTCAGAAGTAAACAAAAGTAAATGACAACAGGTTATTTATTTAGCGTATGGCACAAGACACATTAAATTTACATCTAAAGAGTTTATATATGCAATTGATCTGGACGTCGCCATCAGGAAATCCTCGGATGTCCCCTCGTAGGCTGTTCTAGGACATTTTTCTGTGATTGATTTTGTTTTCGTTTGTGTCTCTTCTGTGGTCAGGAGAACCTTCTTGGTTTGTCTGACCGCTAGTTCATTTAGCGTTACCCAGGGTGCACCTCGAGGAGGCGAACTAGCTTTACACAACAGACAACAGGTACTAGAACGTCACAGCCGATTCGGAAATATTCGGGTAGTGGTCGGATTATTCAAATTTAATTGATTTTTAATTCGAAAATTAAACGTAAATAGTGTTTTTTTAAACATTCCTGGTAAATTGTGGACCATCTATTAGCATAATTTATATTATAAGATGATTATTAGAAGATTATCTCACAGGCGCCTCTAGCGTATTCGTAGTCAAAATAGAGAGAGCAAAATATATATTAGGTTCTGCTGTTAGATAAAGATAACAGGAACAGGTAGCAATTTGCCGTATGGTACATAAGCGTTCTTGATGCAGTATCGGAATCGGAATATTTTGCTTGTATAAGTAATTTAATGGATATGCAATTTGATGCACAACACTATCCAAAATATAATTAACACAGGCAAAAGAAAGCACAATTAAAAACACATTTACCAAACCACAGACGAGCCGATACTGCACACTATTTTCCTTAAAGACTGTGACCAAACGACGTCTCCGAAGCAAACGACACAGTACTGAACGATCTTCGCTTTTATTTAGAAAATTGGTTAACGTTAACATGACTTTACAGCCAATGCTGTAAGTGACGTAGGCGCACTAAAGGTTGCATAGATGCAGTAATTTTTTAATATCAATTTTTTCCTATTATATTAAAGAAAAAAAAACAAAAAACCATTTTTTTCATAAAAATAAACCTATTTTTTATTCAAATATTGTCAAAAAAAGTAGGGTAAAATTTCAACTTTAACTTCTAATTCTTTTGTCTTTCGCGCTGACAGTGATGTAACAGTTCAGGCGGAATTAGATATTTCTTTGGGTGCACGAGATATTGTTTTCGGCATTATCACACAGAAACCATTTCAAAGTGTTTTTCCAGGATATTCTCAACAAATAGTTAAATATTGCATTATGAACCGTTTAATGGCAGGTACATACAATATATTGACTATTATTAAGTGACAATCTATTGAGTTTTTGATAAAAATATGCCCTTGAAAGTTATGGTTATTTTTCATATTGGTTGTTATAAAATATTTTGGACTCGAAGTGATTTAATATACTTCATGATTCATTTCCATAAAAGGTGATGTTTAAGGGATTTTCTAAATACCATAACAAAAATCAGGTCCGGACTGCCAAGTACCATTCCGAAGAAGAAGACAAACCCCTTCCTGAAAGAATCAATAGAAATGTTTCTTCCCGAAGAAATTAATATATCTCAAGAAGCTTCATATATCTCAAGAAGCTTCGTCTGATGAAGAAACTGCTGCTCTTCGTGTTGAAGATTCATCAGATGATGAAATATGGACTTCATCACCTGAATAATATTTTTCTGTAATAAATACGTATTCGTGGAAATAATTTCGTATTATTTTAAAGACGAAATTCCCGTTATTTTTGCCATTTAGATTGTTGGTGAACTGAATAAAAGAGTTTAAAGCAATTTCTATTAAAAAAATAATTTTGGCCAACTTTTTGGTGTGAATACCCCTATGTGCGATGTGGCGGTTTTTTCCGATTTGAAAAATTGCGTTTATTCGGATGAGTGTGGACGAACCTTTACTCAAATTAGTCCAGTAACTGAAGAGACAAAGCTGTAGATAAGTCTGTCCAGGTTTCCTTTATGGCTTAATTTCTAGGTCTTGACGGTTGCTTCCAAGGGCGAAAAATTTCACCACGATTCCGACTTGGGAGATGGCTGAAAATGGCCCCTAAAGTATGAAAAAATGGTTGATCTTATCACTATCTACAAAAATGGTCGTCCTTATCATTTCTTTCTATCATAGTTTTCGAGATAACCGGACCCAAAAGTCCCCTCATTTCAGCGGCTGCTGTACCTCTATAGGAATGATGCTGTCTATGCATCAACGTGTAAACGGGCGGACGAATTGTTTCAGAACTCGGGAAAAAATTGATATTTTTCGATGATTCAAAGTTCATTGCAATGGGAAAACCCATAGGTATCGATCCATGTGCCTTGAAGCCCGTTCTTTCCTGTCGAAAACATTGAAAGAAGTGGTCAAAGTTTATGTTTTTCCAATATTTTGAACCATTTTAGTAATTCATTCATATTTTTTTTTCTAATAGTTTTTTATCCCATTTTTTTTAAATGGGATCTTGAGATGTCTCGAATGATCTCATAATTTTTTTTTCAGTATCTTTCTGGTGTTTTAATAAAAAATTAATTTATTTATTTGCATTTTTCAGACGTTTTTGGAGTTCTAGAAATCTTCGAAACAAGCACGAATTAAAAACTCATATTCCATTATATTGTTATTCAATGCACACCATTTTAAAGCTTACAGTGTCTACTTTTCGAATGTATTTTTTTATTTCGAATAAATTTCCTCCATTTTCCAGAAATCGGGAAAATTGATCACACCGATGAAAACCGGACTTTTTCTTAAATACTTCTTGTTCCCCGCTGTTCATTTTTTGAGGATTAATACCCAGACCGAAGTGAAGCTTATATTCTGACCTTTCCGTTTATATCAATTGATCCCTATATTCGAGCGCGGTTATTAAATGTTCCTTAGAATTATGTCCCCCATTTTTACGCTGCTCTCCGCCTGAGATCCATGATATTCCAGATAACCTAACCACGTGTAACCAACGCGCCCACATTAGTCGTCTGTTTTTGTTGGTATACCATCTCTGTTGTTTTTGGAGTCGTTGGCTTGCCTGTATTATTGAAATATTGATAGTATTTTATCAAAGGTAATACCAGGAGTCCTCCAAATTTTATCGATTAAATTTTTGGTTTTCACGAAAACGGCTTTATTTGGAGAAACCACGAAAACAAACTAATTGATAAAATCACGAGCCCGCCGGACGAGTGATTTTATCTCAAATCAGTTTGTTTGAGTGGTTTTACCTGAAATAAAGGCGTTTGAGTATGGAGGCCAAAAATGTAATCTATAAAATTTGAGAGGACGTGTGGTGTTTGGAAGGTTATTTTTTTGAATATTAAAAAAAGAGAATATAGTAATTTACGCAAAAGACACTTTACACACAAATGTTCATTATTTTCTTTACGGTTTAACGTATGATAAATTATAAACATTGCTATTTTGTATTTTCAACATATTTTTCATAATAAAAGGAATTTTTCAAAAACTTTCTTATTTTTCTGAAATCCTGGACCTATATTGTTCCGATAGAAGTTGGCGAAAATTTTGCAAAAAACGCAGAAAATATAAAGGACCTTCTCGGGTGAATATTCATCACACTCTAAAACTAGTAACACACTATTAGGCAAAGCGCCGGGATTTGAGACTGCCACATGAAAAAATAAATTTTTGCAATTTTCTGATAAATTTGCAACTTAAATTACACAGAACATTCGCTAATACAATTGAGAGACCCCAAGCGCTACTTTACAGAAAAAAATCACCTGAAATCAGCCAATAATTGTCGAAAAATCGATTGGTTCCCAGATTTTCATTCATAGGCCCCATAATTTAGCGAGCAGAGGTATGCTGCTGGCGCCATCTACAATTGGTCTCCAAAGTCCATAAAATGAAAATCAATGTATTCCCAACTCCCTCGAGCGGAAATTCAGTGAGAAACTAACATATCTATTTAGTGCAAAAATTTGCGATTTTTCGAAGGCTGTTTTTGCAAAAAATATTCGTGATGCGAAAAAAATGGTAGAGACCATTTTTGTAGATAATGATACGATCTTCATTTTTTATCTAAACAAAAATTGTCTAATTTGTATATTTTGGCAGATATTAGCGGGAAACCATTTTTTCAGACTTTAGGGGCCATTTTCAGCCCTCTCCCAAGTCGGAATCGTGGTGAAATTTTTCGCCCTTGGAAGTAACCGCCAAGACCTAAGAATTAAGCCACAAAGGAAATCTGGACCGACTTATCTACAGCTTTGCATATTTTCAGGTCTTCAGTTACTGGACTAAATTCCCACTCCTAGGAGTTTAAATCACCGGGATTTCCTTGCGTGACTCAGCACGTTCTATTTTCGAAAATACCCTTCCCTTCGTTTCCTCCGAGAACCCTAGTCATCTAATCTTTGAGGATCAAAGCACATTGAACTCACTGTTTTTCAAAGGCTTTCTCAAGTTTAACCAATTACATGTATCTATAAAAAAATGCACCACTCTCTTAATAATTTTAAAATGTTACTTCAAAAACTTATACGTTTATGTTTTTGCCTAAATTTTAGAACTTTTTTGTTTAAAAATTCTTTTTGTTTTAATGCGTGTTAAAAGAATTTGTTCTTATATAATGTTTTACTAAATTTGATTAAGATTAGTTTGTTAAATTTTAATTAATTTCATATTGTGTGTACCTTTAATTATTTTTGTCCACGACTGTTTTAAAATGAACCCATTTTTTATTAGGTATCTCAAATATAATATTATGTATTATACACTAAAAGGACTATAGGCAGTGAATAATTATCATTCACTACTTTGTCACACTTCTGTCATATTTCCATTGGTAACATGCGATTTTTTATTATTTTAACAGTAGGCTAAGCGCTGTCACTTAAAAGTCAAATTATTTATTTAAAACGTCAAGTTTTAATTGATTGATTTAAAAAAATGGATTCAGAAAATGAAATGTTATTAACTCCGCCGGAGGTGAAAGAAGCTGCGGAAGTTGTATCGTTAAATTTATTGCCAGAAAAAATCAGAAAAGTTATATATAACTGCATATGAATCGTTTTTGTACTGGAGAAAAGAAAACATCAAGTTGTTCTTGGAATCAGTTTTCTTTTAGTTTACTCTACATTGTGGACCCATTATTCGATGCTAAGAAGTACAATTAAGAAACAGGAGTTTATATAGTAAAGGAGGTATTATTAATGCAAAAAGTGATTTGCTATTTTTAAACTTTTCAAACTACCAAAGACATTGCGACTTTCTTATACCAACATACAAAACGATCAGTCTACAAATCATCAAAATATAAAGTTAGATGTAAATTCCATACCAGCAATTAATTTAAGAATAGTATACTCTTCAACGAGTGTAGAATGATGGCTATTATTCACGCGGATGAAGTTTCCAAAACGAGCGAGCGCAGAGTGAGTTTTGGAATCATCTAAGTGAATAATAGCCATTCTACACAAGTAAAAGACTATACTTTCTCCACGACTATGTATAAAAAAAATCTTTCATTGCGAATCGAACCTCGATCGCCCGCGAAAGAGTCAAGTATCTCTACCAGCTTTCGACCACATTTATTTATGAAAATTTAAAGAACATAGATATAGGTAACTCAATTTTTAGTAGAAACCTTTACATTTTTAAATGAAATTATAACATTATTAGGAATAATAATAGAAATAACATAAATATAGGTACTTAATTTAGACTCATTCTTTTGCAAAATTTATGGTAAAGTTATTACAATTGCTTATATTTAACGTGATTGGTATTGAATTATGATTAAAACTAGCAATGCTAGTACTGCTAGTCTGTTCGCAGTGTTCATTTTATTTGTCATTGAATCATCCACGTAGCCCTCAGCTACGGATGTACTTTTCCAGCCACCGTGTCGTTTGAGAGCCGTAATATCTCATATAATATAATAATACAATATCTCTAATTTATAGTCTTGCTTTGATCTCTCCGGTAGCAAATTCATTGTGGATGATTGAGCAATTTGATTAATTTCGGGAGGCGTACATATTAACTCTTCACTATCGCTACTGTTGTCCATTTTGTTCTCTATATATACGTAAAATTATGATTATATGATTATTTTGACGTTTCAAACGACGCGCTGTCAGAAGCGATTTCCGTAGTTAGGTATTTGACGTTTTAAAAGAGACGATTTGATTTATTCATTTTAGCGTGATTTCTGATAATCATAGAATGTGATTGGTTAACGAGAGTGAATTCTTTTTCATTCTTCACTGGTGTGAAGAATTTATGTCATTATTCAGCTAAATATGTAAAAATAATTTGTGCATCATTATATAGTCGTGGAGAAACTGTTTTCTAATTGTTCTTAATATTTTCCTAAGCGATAATTCGCATATAATGGCTTTTATATGCTCATCGAATAATATACTATTTTATGTATATTATGGTTTCTATTTAAATAAAGATATATCCATCTAAGAATATGACTGCTAAATACAATTTTTAAATACTTAACGGTCATCTTCCATGAACTCTTCGAATTAAATTAAATTGGTAGTAGTTGAACTACTTACGTTTGGGATCGTTTTGAAAGAAACAATATGTAGAAATAGCATTTACTTTATTATCGAACTATTTTTGGCAGTGCTTAAGATCTATTATACACACATACACAAATGAATCACATTGAGTTATTGTAACAAGCTTAATACATTTAAAAAAAATATAATCTATGGCACCAAATTAAAACGTTGGTTACTTTTTTTTTAACAAGCTGTATTGCTTGGTCAATATAAAATCGAATGTTGAATATTTTTTTATTGTTCTCTCCTAAATTAGAAAACAAAATGTTCTATATAGGAAAATTGTTAAGATAAAATATCTATACTTTACTTACACAATAAAAATTTATACTGTACATTAATTACATTAATTTATGGCACATTAGAAGTTTAATAAGTTCTATTTTGTGGTCTTCTTCTTCTTCCACCTGCACGCGTTCTTTGTCTGTTTGTAGGATTAAGCTGTCTGTAATTAGGACTCGCTGGCCTGTAATTTCTAGGCTGGCTTGTAGGATTGTATCCTGCAGGCCTGTAATTTGGATAAGAAGGTTGATATGAGGGGCGGTATCCTGTAGGCCTGTAAGGTTGTGGCTGTGGCTGAGGCTGTGGTTGTGGTGGTCGTTGTGGTCTGTTAATCTCACTAGGAACTTCTCCAGGCAATCTGACAGGTTGGTAAAGTTGTATCCGTCTTCTTATACATACGGAACATCTGCTTATCTTCTGGGTAAAACCTGATTTTAAAGTTTCAGGTCTAGGTTTACGGAACATGGCGTAGTCTTCGATTGTTGCTAGCCAATATGAGATTGCCGTTGTGTAGTAATTGCATCTTCCATGACCGTGACATTCAATGAATGGCTTTGGTCTGAATTCTTCGAGACATGAACCAGGTGAAACTAGAGATTGGCCAGAACCATCCGCTCCAGCGTCGGTGTGCTAAAATAACAGAAATATAAATTTCTAATATCATATTTTCAATGTAAGGCTATTAACATTGATACAACATTAATTGTGTTTGTACATGTGTCTTCAGGAACGTGAATCATTTGGAGTGTTGCAATGGTCATCAAGAGAGTCTTTAATAGTTTTTTAAGGTATGCCTTCCTGTAAAAATGCAAGGAATGGGAAAACGCCATTGTAGATAAAAGAAAGCTGAGTGTCCCTGAGATAGAGGAGTACAAGAAGAGGTTAGATATCTTTATGGTTCTGAAATTACTACCATGTATTATTATTAGAAATTATACATGGTTTTTAAGTGGTGGAGGAGTTCTGTAACCGCAGTGACTGCGAACCTTTAACATAGGCATTGCAGTAATATAAAATCAATGTTTGAGACTTCATTCCAACAGCGTGTGTGTACTCTCGATAATAGTGAGATGGAGAAGAGTTAGGGACAGAGTTTCCTTGAAACGACCCTCTTAAGAGGAATAATGTCTTCTTCCGGCAGTACCAGTTACCCTTTTTATCCTTTCCCAGAAGCTTTACTGCTACAGAGGAAATTGGGATTCGAACATAGCCCGATCTTCGCAGGTAGGATGTATAATATGGAAGATTTTGAAAAGTAAGTGAGCTACTTTCTGGATGCATTTCACACCACCTCTCATAAATGCGAGACATCCGCCTCGGACTGCTGCTTTCGTATAAAGCTGCAGGAGATCATTCCTCAGATCACTCGTTCACTCATCATTGACCGTCCGTTTAGTGAATCTCCACCTTGCCCTTAACCCATTTCCTAATGGGGTCGGATGTGGAGGCAACGCTCTTGTGGTCTGTGGCCTGTCGAAATTGGTTAACCACTTCACACCTCGATCGACTTTGAAGGAGGAAAAGTATATGTTTGCTTATATGTACGGCTTTCCGAAGTGTGCCATAATGATAATATGAGCAATAAACTTACCCTCGGGATGACTTGTATAGTATTAAATATGTTTATTTATTGGACTTACCATCAAAAAACTATACCCAACCCAAATTTCTTCCCATCCTGTGGGACATTGAGGAATTTCTACGGTTTGACTGTGAACAGCTATAACTCTAGTTGGAGCTTCACATACAGAACATCTAAAATTAAATTTAAATTTTTTACAAACTTATAGTTTTTTAAGTCAAACAATGAAAAGAAAACCTATGCACGTTTGTAGTAGTTTGGTTATTTTTCTAACATTACCAAAGGTGGTAAAAAGTCCTAAAGTGACTAAATGTTTAATTTTATTTCAAAAATAATTTTTTAAACTGTTTACCTAGAAATGTATCGTTGAACGTTTTGAGCATCAATAGGGGTCATGGTCATAGGCACAGCTTCAGTTGTAGATAACCAATAACTGTACTCGTTACTCTGAGCGTAGTCACATACATCGTTGATGTTACAGAATAAGAAGGGCATTGTGTTGAATTTCCTTAAACAGCTTCCAGGGGCACCTGCAAGGATTATTCAAATTTATGTGTCGTAGAGAGTCAATGTTTTAAAATTAGAGTATTTTAGGAAGATAAAATAGACACGAAGAAATGAAACATTTTGAAACCAAAATATTTTAAATTGGGAGTAATAAAACTGTAAAAATGAAAGTAATTTCATAAACTGACAGGTAAAATTTTACGGATATAAAGTATGCCTAAAAAAATTCAGCCAGGACTCACACTTTTTTTCATATGTTATTACTTGGTAATTTTCAGGACAATATTAGATTTTTTGTACAAATGATGTGAAATAAAATCACAAGCTCTCAAGAAATACGACATTAGAAAATGTCACACACTGCACCAACATCTGGACTTCAAACAACTACTCCTTGGGCTATATGCCCTACCAGGTATTGAATTACAGAAGTCCAGACGCGGGTGGAACCCGAATCCTCTCGGGACTTAAACCCAACAACTTTGTTGTTTGAAGGCCAGAGGTTGGTGCAGTGTGTGACATTTTTTAATGTTGTATTTGTTGGGAGTTTGTGATTTGATTTCACATCATTTGTACGATAAAATAGACAGTTTACAATATTTCCAGTACAGCAAGAGGCTAAACTTTATTCCGTCAGTTATTATTATGCTGAGGTTATTATCATTAAACTTAATTTTAATCAAACAAAACAAGCTGGTAAAAATTTCTATAAAGAAACCCGTAAAAAGCGTAAGCCTTTTAGATAATATACTATTGTGATGTGACATTTGGCATATACACAAATTGAGAAAGGAGATTTTCTTCTCGCGGCTGAAATATAGAACGATGCCGATGATATTGCAAATAATACCCTCATTTGTATAAAAGACAACATAAAGCAGCATTTTATCTCAGATCAATCCTCTACTTTCAATCAGTACTAAAAGGTGGTTCTATATCATTACTGTCACTTGTACCGACTGTCAAAACTGTTCCAAAATCAACTCATAAAAGAGTAGATTTGAAAACGAATGAAGAAAATAAATAATTGAAATATTTTATTCTAACGAAACAAACAGTCATTAATGAAGATAAAATTTTTGATTTTTGGTGGTATTTTTGAAACATGGTATATTTTCAATTATGTACAACTTACCTAAATCTTGTCCAAGAGCCCTTTCATTACCCATTATGTGCAACAACGAGTATCCATCCCACATTTTAACAGTATTTTTGGGACAAATTGGCACAATTTCTGATTGAGAATGTCTTGTAAAGTGGAATCCTCTACTTTGTGGAGCAGAGTATTGAGGGGCAGCGTCTCCCTTTTGTCCTTGTGCTCCTCGATAACCTTTGGCTCCAATACGTCCTCTGAAACCCGGGGATCCAGGGAAACCTTTAGGCCCATTAAGACCTGGAATTCCTGCTAGACCAATATCTCCACGCTCTCCGATCTTTCCCCTTGCTCCGGCTAATCCATTAAGTCCTGGCAATCCTTGTAAACCAGGCGTTCCATTGAAGCCAGGCAATCCAATTTCACCTGGCTCTCCTGGCTCAGAATCTTCGGACCAGTCTCCTTGATCACCTTTTTGTCCTACAGGTCCGGGGTATCCTGGCTTACCATCAATTCCAAAGCTTCCGGGCAGACCTTTTAGACCCGATGGTCCGCGAGGTCCAGTTAATCCATCTAATCCAGCATCACCTCGTTCTCCCTTTGTTCCATTAAATCCTGGAGGTCCTCTATATCCGGGTTCCCCAGTCATTCCCTTTGCGCTGTAAGCCGAATATCCATAATCACCTACTAAACCTTTTGCACCGTCTGGTCCTCTTCGTCCTTGTGCTCCGGGCCGTCCTTCAGAACCTGGTCTTCCTTGGAATCCGATCAAACCATTTTCCCCTCTACTACCTTTAACTCCTGGCATTCCTAGACCTGGAATTCCTGCCCGTCCTACGGGACCATCAGGTCCAAATTCTCCAGGTGCTCCTTTTTGACCAGGATATCCTGGACGTCCAGGTATACCATCAAAGCCCGCTCTTCCTCTTTCGCCGGGTTCTGGAAATTGTCCGGGTAACCCAGGTGGTCCTGGAGGGCCATTTTCACCTCTGGAACCAGGTAGACCTGGATATCCAGGTTCTCCTATTAATCCTGAGAAGCCAATGTCTCCTCTATCCCCTCTTGATCCCAGTGGTCCCGGGAATCCAATATCTCCCATAATACCTTTTATTCCTAAAATATATTTTCTAGGTATTAGTATTTATTCAGAACTCTTTTAGTATATACAGGGTATTTTTACACTTGTCCATAGTTTTTTAAGTAATAATTATTAGTTAGTTTAAATTGTTTAAAAAATTTAATATAAATATATAAAAACAAAAGATACAACTAAATTTATGCAAAAATCGTTATAGATTGATCACCATGTAACTTAAAAGTTAAATTGAATGTTTCTGATGCCATTGCTATTTTTGTTGGGAGAAACAATTTTTTAAAAAACTATTTTATTGATTTTGGAATAATAGTAATTTTAATTACCAATTAATCCATCCATGCCGTAGTCTCCGATATCTCCTTTTTCTGCAAAACCATATGGTGCAAATCCAGTAAGCCCCCGGTTACCCTTAGAACCTTTTATTCCTGGAAATCCTTCTAAACCAGGAAAACCAACGTCACCGGGCATTCCAGGTCTTCCTATTAATCCGGGTTCACCATCCATACCACGTTCACCTGACGTACCATTTAATCCAGCATATCCTATGTCACCTCTCCTACCTTTGAAACCGGGGTTGCCGTTACGACCTGGTGTTCCAATGCCACCAAATATACCCTTGTCACCTATTGAACCAGGGTATCCTACTATTCCATGATCTCCCTTTCCGCCTTTCAAGCCAGGACGGCCATTATAACCTTCTCTTCCCGGTTCTCCCTGTTCTCCTTTTATTCCGGTAGGTCCTACAACGTCTCTTCCTGGATCTCCAGATAAACCAGGAAGTCCAGATAGTCCAGGTCGTCCATCAAATCCTTTTGGTCCAGGGAAACCTTCTTCTCCATTATCTCCTTTTTCTCCACTGATAGAGTTGTCCCCTTTCTCTCCTGGCCATCCTGGTAACCCATCATCTCCTCGTGGTCCTGGTAATCCAGGTTCTCCAGAAAATCCTGTGTTGCCTTGATATCCAATATCACCGCGTTCTCCTTTTCTGCCTAAATTACCTGGCACACCTTTAACTCCAGTAACACCTGGTGCACCTGCGAAACCTATATTTCCTCTTTCTCCGAGTAATCCTGGTGCACCTGGTATACCATCGTTACCTCTATGTCCTGGATATCCAAGTGGGCCTTCATCTCCTAAAAAAATAAGGATATCAAAATTGAACTAAAATTATTGTAAAGTGAAAATTTGCTTGGATAGGCAGAAGAAACAACATATACAAAACTAACCTTGAGATCCTCGAAGTCCTTCAAATCCTGGTTCTCCTTTTGCTCCTAGTAAACCAACTGGTCCTTGTATCCCTTCTTCTCCTTTTTGACCAACATCTCCAAATTGTCCAGGGTAGCCTACCTGACCTGGAGCTCCAGATCTTCCAGGTTGTCCACGTAATATTATTCCTCGTTGGCCTTTAGCACCTGGTAACCCAGGAGCTCCGTAGTATCCAGGTGCCCCTTTCGGTCCTCTTTCTCCTTTTATACCTGGCCGACCATAAATTCCGGGTCTTCCGTCAGGGCCAAAATCTCCAGGTTCTCCTTTAAATCCTCTTGGCCCAACTAATCCAATTTCTCCGTTTAAAATCGCTAATCCTGCATCACCACGATCTCCCTTGGGCCCGTTAAATCCGGGCACTCCATCCAGACCTGGTTGACCCGGGAAACCTGAAGGTCCGGATGGACCTTGTTCTCCTCTTATACCTGGGTAACCTTTAAGACCATCTGGTCCTTCGAATGAAATACCTTGGTTACCAGGTAAACCTGAAAGACCTTGTAAGCCTCGATCACCTGGAAATCCTTTTGGACCGGAACGACCATCATATCCTAGAATTTTTATTATGGTTAAGATTATTATTAATGAAATTGTATGCTACGTACCTGGTTCTCCGATTTCTCCTTTACTTCCTTGGTCGCCTTTATTTTCAACCAGTAATCCTACGATTATTCCGGGGAATCCTCTTTCTCCTGGGAAACCAGGTTCTCCAGCTTCACCTCTAAAATTTGATTTGTTATATTATTATTGTTATATAATGTCGTTTATAAATGCATGCATTGAAGCTTCAAATTTTCAAATTAATTATCAATTAGTATACCCAACTATTTTGTCACTAACCTAGGTCCAGTAAATCCTCTGTCTCCGATTAGTAAAGCCTTTGGTATTGGAGCAGGTTCACCCTTTTCACCTGGAAAACCTGGTTGTCCATCATTCCCATCTTTCCCATTTCGTCCTGGTTCACCTAAGTCACCGATCAGACCTTTCGCACCTGCGAATCCTTCAGCTCCAAGCTGACCTTTTATTCCTACAAGTCCTTCTGGTCCAACTGGACCGGGATAACCTTCATCTCCTTCATCAGCTAAGTCAGCTTTTATTTGACTTCCAGGAGGATAGGTTAAAATTCCTTCGTTTCCGTCAGGACCAGGAACACCTTCTAAACCTTCAGTACCTGGGGTTCCATCTAATCCCATTGCTCCTGGAAGTCCCGATTTTCCATCGAAACCCCTGGGTCCACGGATACCTGGCAAACCTTGAAATCCAATTGTTCCTGGTCTTCCAAATCTTCCGGAATCTCCTGCTTCTCCCTTTCCTCCAGTCAAACCTAAATAATGAATAAGAAAGACATCAAGCGTTTTAATAATCTAGGAGAAGCATATTTAAAGTCACAAAATATCTGCAAAACGTAGTAGTATTTATAAAATTAACAATGCCACACTAATGATAATTATTACTATACCAGCAGCGTTTTCTGTATGAAGGTATAGTCAGTCAACCTTATGGACCTAAAAATAAACACTTTCTTGTAGTGTCGGACCTATCGTAAGATGGACTTTGTCGTTTTTGGATCTATCGTCGGAGGGGGAAAGAATTGAGGATATACGAGAAATGATTCTGATTAAATAAGTTGGAAGTAGTACAGATATCTGTATTTTTAGGCTGATTTCACAAAACTTTCCGAAAAATATAAACCTTCAACTTTATGGAAAATATACTCTATACTAAGAAGTACGTTAAATGTTAATAATGAAATACACATTGAAAATTATTCAAAATTGCGGGCATTCCTTAAACGAAAAGGAGAAGGATTTCAAGCTAAGAAATCGAAAACGTTTACCTCAGAATTTATAAATAAATTTATCACAGAATCTCCAGTACTAGCACTGCTAGTTTTAATCATAATTCAATACCAACCACGTTAAATATAAGCAATTGTAATAACTTTACCATAAATTTTGCAAAAGAATGAGTCTAAATTAAGTACCTATATTTATGTTATGTTTAATAATGTTATAATTTCATTTAAAAATGTAAAGATTTCTACTAAAAATTGAGTTACCTATATCTATGTTCTTTAAATTTTCATAAATAAATGTGGTTGAAAGCTGGTAGAGATACTTGACTCTTTCGCGGGCGATCGAGGTTCGATTCCCAATGAAAGATTTTTTTTATACATAGTCGTGGAGAAAGTATAGTCTTTTACTTGTGTAGAATGGCTATTATTCACTTGGATTCACTTGGATGAATAATAGCCATCATTCTACACTTGTTTAAGAATATACTATTAATGTTGTTATTAATGCTACTCATCAAATACTATTAAACAAGCAAGGTTTGTATGTATGTATGTATGTATGTCCAGAGGATCTCAAAATCCACTCGTCAGAATTCAATGAAACTTTCAGGGTAGACTAATTCCTATCTAAATCGGCAAAAAATGCAGGTCTCATGTCTGTGAAAATTCAATCTTCCGAGGTATTTACAAGAAAAGTTAAGCTTTTAGTTTGTTTTCTGGCAACGGCAGACGACACAGAGATAATGTAACCTGTTTCTATAGTAATTTTTTTATTATATATTTAATAATAATAATAATAATAATAATAATGACTTTATTGCTCCCCAGTAATAAAATACAATAATAATAAATACAAATAATGAGCAATAGGAGACGTTCGCGCTTAACTGCTTGTTCACAGAACAACAGATAAGCGGCGCTCTTCCACGCAACCTGTAGAATGTACCCAGTTATAACATAGGATTTTCTATATTAAATAACATAAATATTAAGAAAAATTAAACTATACATCTTAAAATAAAACACAAAACCAAAATAATATGTAAAGTAATGTCATGAGTAAAATTGTAACTCATAAATCAAAAAGTCAAAAATCAAAAATAATCAAAGATCAAAAATCAAAAATCAAATATCATAAATCATAAATGCCAGAAGTGATATCAGATGTGAGGGTTGTATTTTGCATTTCTTTAAAATTGATACTTCATATGACCACTGCGAATAAGTTTTTTAATTTTACGTTTAAAAATCAGAGTTGGTAATGACTTGAGATTATTAGGAATCATATTATAGATTTTAGCTATGTTGTAGGAAAAACTTGAACGATATAAGGAGGTGCTATATTTTGGAAGGGATAAATTTTCTTTGAAACGTACATTAATATTGTGTATTTCAGACCTTTTTTTTATTTTCTCGTACAAATAAGCAGGCTTTTTTGTCAGCATTATTTTATGATACAAAACAGAAGCATGCAGAAGTCTCCTATCATTGAGATTTAACCAACCTAAGCTTGCCAAATGTTGCGAAGTTGGTTGACGTCTTCTAATACTGCATATAAAGCGAACACAGGCGTTTTGTATTCTCTGCAGACGCCTCTTTTCAAATTGGATAAGAGCAGGCCCGTAGATGGCGTCAGCATAGTTTACTTGTGATAACACCAGACTTTCACATAGAACAGTTCGTGATTGTTTATTTAATAGATGTTTGTGTGAGTAAGTATATTAATTTTAGATTTGAAAATGATTTTCTAATAATAGTTGAAATATGATTTGAAAAAGATAACGAGCTATCTATGTACAATCCTAGATTTTTTTCACATTCAGAAAACTCCAGCTTGTCATTTCCTATTGTTATATTAAACTTTTCTTTAATTCTATTTTTTGGCAGTTTACGGCCGAATAGCATTATCTTAGATTTTGTGGCGTTAATTGATAGACAGAATTTGTTAGAGATTTCGACTATAGTTTGCAATTCTTCATTTACGTTTAAGCAAGTATTTTCAACATCGGATTCTTTAAAGTCTATGTACAATTGAGTGTCATCTGCATAAAAGTGCGAGTTCATATATTTCAAAAAATTATGAAATTGCGACGTATATATACAAAACAGGAGAGGTCCTAGAATTGAGCCTTGTGGAACACCTCGATTTAATTTTGCTTCTCTTGACGATATTAAGCCTAATGTGACTTTCTGTATCCTTTGATTTAAATAAGAAGTAATTAGTTTTAGTGAAGAGTTACTGAAGCATATATGATAACATACTGCTTCCAGCATTTGATGGTTAAGCTTGTCAAATGCCTTGGAGTAATCTAGAAGCACTAGTATGCATAGTTTGTTTGCGTCTATGTAAGAGTTATGTTATTCTGAAAACGACTTTTATTCAAGAAAGTCAAAACGTCAATTAAAGCCCTCTTTTTCTTTAAAATAAGTGCTTGTATTTCCATTAGAAGAGAAACTGATAAATATTAGTTTAATTTGTCAGTTTTTGGCATTGTCAAATGTAGTTAATTGTCAATCATCGATGGAAATCACATCATATTTTTGTGCGAGGGGTATTCCAAAGCAACGTTCAGTAACGTAGTCCCTATAGATAATGTTGATCTACCAGTGGTCGCCGAAAACGTTGGTGGAGTGATTATGGAAAATCGTCATAAGAAAATAACCTATTTTTGTAAATATCAACGTCAAGGTTTGACTTTATTTAATTTCGCCATAATAACCTACAAATTTTGACAATTACTGACAGACACATCTCTGGGTAAACGTTAGGAATATGGGGCTGGTTGGGATTTTCATGAAATTTTCACAGATGTTATAAAACATGATAAATTCAATATAGCCATAGAAATTTTTGCGCGGAAAAATATTTTTCACATTTTTTTAAAAAGAAATATATATTGGGATACTCACTCCCAAGACAAACAAATTCAGTGCGTTGAAACGATTAGTTAACATATTTTTCCAATTCAAACGCATAGGTACATAACTTTTCTACAAATGCCCAAGCAGCAATTTATAACCAGAATAAGCCGGAAAAGTATTATAAATGGAAAAAATGTTCATTTGACGGACATAAATAATTTGCTTGTCAAATGACAGCCAACTCATAAATTCAAAGTTGAAAATACAACGTTGCCAATTCAATTTCAGAAATCATGGATTTAGGTAAATATTTAATAGAACGTTGAGTAACACTGTTAAATATTCGTATGTCTATGCTAGACTTTAATATTGAAACTCGGTTTGTTAAATTTAATACATTTTCGGCAAATATCGTTTTGGTGAAGAACATCGTGACTTTTTTTTTTAAATGAAAAATGTAAATGTTTCGTATCGTTATACAAAATGCATGGTAGAATCAAAAAATTTTGTAGGTCCAGATATTAACACAATTAAGCTTCCCACATTAAAATACGCATTTGTGGGGAGTGCGAGTGAGGCGCAATTTATCATATATTATGTTTTAACTGATTAAATATTTTCTGTTTTATTTTTTTTTTATTAAATTATAACAACAGTGGTCGAAAAAAGTTACATCTAAATCGTTTGATTTGGGTTTTCCATATTTTTGTTGCTTTATTAATAAGTTTATGGTTATTATTTAAAAACATTAATTGTAAAAAATGTTTTTCTTTAAATGAAGATCCCTATTTTAATTATTATTAGTTTTCTCAACGTCAACAAAAGCTAGGTAGGAATTTGTCACATTTAAAATATTTTGTAGGAAAAAGATTATTTTATTACAGACAATAAATGAGTTCAAAGTTTATAAAATTTCTACACCACTACCTGCGATGCAATGTAAAATATTTTATCGATTTTATCTCAGCGCGGTTTTCAAAATAATTTAATTTAAAAGTAAATCCATTCACTAGGAAAGCAGTAAAACAAGGTTTTCAGATTTCGTCGCAAAATCACACGTGACATCACTTCCTAATATACATGCATCTTTGTTCTGACTCTCTTGCTCAGGAGGTTGCAAGAATATACCTTTATATAAACAACGCCAGCATATTGGACATTTTAGAATTTTAGAAATTTTACTTTGTTTTATACCTATTATTTGATTTAATCGCAAAACAAATACTTACCAGGTCGACATACCCCACAGTCATCACCTCTTCGTCCTTTTAATCCGTAGGAACCATCCAGCCCTTGGTATCCTGAATCTCCAGGAAGTCCAGGTAAACCCCTCGGACCTGGATCCCCAGGAGGCCCTCTTATCGGTTGTCCTTTACCTGGAAAACCTTTACTACCATAATCTCCTGTGTCTCCTCGATCACCAGGTGGTCCGTCGTAACTTGGAATTCCTGCTAAACCTGCTGGACCCGGTGGTCCATACACGTTTTCACCAGGAAATCCCTTTTCCCCTACAGGACCTGGTAATCCTGGATACCCAGGTGGCCCGGTGTTACCAGGTCGTCCAGGCAAACCGTCAAAACCCCTCTGTCCTTTTATCGATAATCCTGAAATTAAAGTTTTGACATCTAGTGTAATACAATTTAAACACATTTTAGATTAGAACTTTATTTGTTGTTATTTAAACTTCAGTATTGCCTACATATTCAAAAAATATTTTTTTAAACAACAAGTTAGGTACATTATTATTTTTGTAAAAAAACAAGTTATTTACCTTTTAATCCTGTGAAACCTGGTCTTCCATGTGGTCCAGGGGGGCCAGGCTCTCCAATGGGTCCTGGTGGGCCAGGTTGGCCTGGAATTCCTGCCATTCCTCTTTCTCCTGTAAATCCATCAGGACCTTGTCTTCCAACATTGCCTCCTTTACCTGGTTCATCGTATAGAGGGTCATAGATTCCAGGCGATCCTTCTCTACCTTGCGGACCCGGAGTACCTGGATATCCTGACTCTCCAAGTGTTCCTTTGGAGCCATCCAAACCGTATTTTCCTTCGTAACCTGGTGCTCCTTTATCTCCTTTATCTCCCGGTGGTCCACGAGGTCCCGTTCGTCCTTGTTTGCCGTAAGGACCATCATCTCCAGAGTCACCTTTAAATCCAGTTTCTCCCTTTCGTCCGTTAATTCCCTACAAAAAAATTGATTAATTAAAAAAATTGTAAAAAAATTCATGATCCTTCGTCTACATAGACACCATACTTACAGGCAGTCCTCTATCTCCTATATATCCTTTGCTTCCCATATCTCCCCTGTCTCCTCTTTGGCCTTGATCTCCAGGCTCTCCTTTTAGATTAATTACATCGATAATTCCAGTCCAAGGATTGTTAGCAAAGCCTTCCCCTTTTTCTCCTTTTATACCTTGGTCTCCATCATCACCACGTTGGCCAGGAGCACCCGGACGTTGATCACCAGGATCACCAATAGGTCCTGCGGGTCCAGCTTCACCAACGATTCCCTAAAAAAAATAATTATTGCTTTTTGGCAATCGCTGTTTTGAATAAATAGAAAACGGCCTTCAAAAACAATTGAATTGTTGCAAAAGTACGTTAAGGTTTATAATTTTTTTAGTTCAACTTGTATTATTGTTTCTAAGGTAAAATAAAAACAAAAAGTAAAAGGGAATTACTGCATTTTCTGTTTTGTGAAGTCATCTCTTATTTTAGAACATCAAGATTAAGGATTTTTTAATTGGAATTTTTTTCTTAAAATTATTTTTAAAGTTTTCAAATTAACTTGAATTTAAAATATTAAAATTTTAGTGCGTGGGACTCTCTATTTCAAAAAAAAATACATAACATAAATACGGTTTAAGGTTGGTTCACTTACTGGAAATCCAGGTGGTCCTCTATATCCAGGAGGTCCACTGGGTCCTTCTTGACCAGTATAACCTGGTGGTCCATCATATCCGGGAATACCCATTTCCCCCTTTATTCCTATTGAGTTGCCGCCGCCGTCACCAGCTACTCCTCGGGGTCCTTGAAACCCTTCAGGACCTGGAAGTCCTCTAGGGCCAGGTCGCCCTGGAATTCCAGTAACCCCATGAGCTCCATCGGTTCCATTGCATCCATCAAGACCTGCTGGACCACGAAAACCGGGCTCGCCAGTTTCCCCCTTAAAACATTATAAATGGTTTTAAACTTTAGTATTTCCTGATCATAATTATTTATGAAAAAGAGTTAAAATTTTTTGACGAAAATAAAAAATATCTTTTAATATTATGATTTAAAAATTATAATTAAAATGTTTTACTTACCGGACGTCCGGATAGACCAAACATTCCTTTGAATCCTTCATCACCCTAAAACATACAAAAAATAGTTATGAAATACTGATTAAAAATGATTACAATTAACAGTGCCTTTCAGACTCCATGTTGCAGGAACATTAATTGATAAGTATAAAACAAGAAGTAGAGTCGAATATGCTATCCTCAGCAGTACCTAGAAAAAGAGTTAGGAATTTAATGTATTCGGTTCGACTTCCCAAGACCTTGTCCTGCCTCTCGGCTTTGTCAGATCCAATAAATCAATTCCCAATCAAGCTTCGTTTATCAGTTTTCCTAGACAATATGTACTTTCTAATATGCCATCTAAAAAAACAACTGTAATCAGATGATACCACTGTGGCCATCATACCACTAAGCTTCAACAAGCAAACAACCAAACTGGACGACCAAATTAAACAAATTGATGTCAACTCATCAACTTCAGGACCAAAAATGGTTTCTACCAGAAATTTTAGGTGAAAGAATCATTTTTTAAGAAAATGCAAGAGGTCTTGACCTAGATGTTAAAATAGAATAGAAGATAGTTGAACGAATGAATTTAAATGTGTTTCGAATGATTAACTCTTTATCGAAGAGAGAATTTGAGTCTAAAATTTTTAACATTTCATTTCAATGACTGTGGAACTTGGTAGTTGAAGGGTTTCTTAAGACCTGGTCGTCATGGCACAGGTTAAATATAACATCACGATTACAGATAAAACTCAAAAGGCTCTAGGAAGACATTATAGGATTTATGATTTATGTAAATATAAGTGAGGAAAAGATTTCTGTAATCTCGGGGTCTCATGGACTCGAGATTTACCTGTAACCTACATTTGTGGTCAAAAGGGCCCTTAAAACCTGACATGGTGCACTTGCTGGAGACGATGGTGGTTTAACTAGTCGTCACCTACACAGCTTTGATGAGATGGCCAAAAGCACACCAAATAAGGCCAATAACCGGACTAAACAGTATAAAGGAAGCAATAAAAACAAGACAGCCGTGGAAATACTCCTAGACTTGCAACTACTTCACCTCAAAATTGAGGCCATTCAATAGTTAAAAGACCTATTGCCTTGGCCATCTTCAAGGCGTAGCTTTGGAATACAAGACTCAACTTTCCCTAAAACTGCATGGCGGTTGAAAGTCAGATACTGTGGCTGATGTATTAGGATAAGCATGTGTGTTGACTTAGGTAACTGAAGTGTCAATGAATTTTCACAAAAAACAAACAAGTATTCACAACACTAAATTTGCCAGTTAAAATCTACACCACACTACACTATTTTCTTAATTTAATTTTTTTTGTATTTTGATCTTGCAATTAGGATAATAATAAAATAAATAACGATTTCTTAGGTTAGTAGTAGAAGAATGTATCTATCTAACATGGCAGTCAATTGCGACTAACTTAACGGTGCTAGTACAGTAGCCTTTTGTTTACTTACTCTAGGTCCTTTATCTCCCTGAGCACCGTATTCTCCATCAGAACCCTTTTCTCCCTTTGGACCAGGTGGGCCGGGGTAACCAACATCACCGTAATCTCCAGGTCTGGCCGGCATTCCTCGAATACCTTCGATACCGTACGTGCCTTTTAGTCCTGTGCAGTTGCATTTGTTTATCTTGAATGCGTTCGGACATCCTCCGCAAGCCTGAAAGAAACAATACAAATTTAGAGTAAGGTTAAAACTTAGAATTTAGTAAGTAATAAAAGATGTAAAAGCGTTAAAAATTTTTTATGCTAATATAAATATGTAAATTTAGAGATTCAGATCAAAATTTATATCTAAAATGGTTTAACTTCTTGTTACTAAAAACGTTTGCAGTTTTTAGTAAACGATCAAATATTCTCTGACGTTATATATTTAAATATATAATATTGTTTAACATTAAAAATTCATAAATAATTTCTCCTCTCACATATCAATCACTCTTTGCAGATTTGAAGCATTGTTAAATGTATTGATTGGTTAATAGTACAACTTGAGGACCAAGTCGATATGGGGGTAATATGGAGGTAAATTGAGGATCGTAAAAGGGATTAAGCATTTGGGCTAGATACTTATGTACAGCTATATAGGCGATTCATTATGCGGTCTCCTTAGTGTGGTGGAATTCGAGAAGATTTCATCTTGGCCAACGTGGTTTAGAAAGATTCAAAATTTAGGTTTTGCGAAAGAATACAGAGACAAAGATGGATGAGGCCTATTTGGTCTATCATTTTTAAAACCTCAAGACGTTTGTGACTGTTTTTCTGAGGAATTTCAACCAACAAATGAAGCCATTACCAGACTGGCTGATTATTTGGTTGATAATTACATTAAAGAAGATGCGCTCTTACCTCCACAAATTTGGTCCGAACCTAAAGCCAGCAAGGAGCACTATACCAATTCATGTGAAATGTATAAATTGGTTTTCTTATTATACACCTTGGTCCTCAATTTATAGCATATTTCAGGTAGTGGAATCAACTCAAAGTTATAATTGCTTTTGGTCCACAATTTACCTACGTCTTGAACAAGGTTAGTTGAGCCTCAGCCTAATGTTTAGAAGACTTAACAGCCTCTTTATAAGGTTCTTTTTCTAAAACTACTTTTGAGGGTTCAATTCCTTCAGAAAGAATCTCGAACGTGTTAGTACTTTTTACTTAAAAATAATGAGAGGAGTTTCCTTCCTCTTCAGTACAATGGGTTCATCTCTATATTGTATTTAGGTGTTTCCTTGGAGTGCTGTGACCCGTTAGTAGCTATCTTATTTCTGCTTAGGAGCATTCACTACCTTGGTGAAACTGGGTGTGCTTTCTCATGTCCCAGAAATTTTTTCCGTGAAAACCTTTTATCACAAAAAAAGTCATTATTTGTAATTCCGGAAAGTCAATGATTTCCTTCTACGTTAAAAAAAATGGAATGAACCTACGCAATCGTAAAAATAATGACTTTCCAGTATTATTATATACCACCTGATTTGCTAAAAAATAACAATTGTCATGAAATCTTTTTTTTTTTGCCACAGATGCGTAGTAGAAAGAGATGCAAGGTATCTTTATTGCCATTGCTTAAAATGTATGTTAAATTAATAGGGCTAGGGTAATTTTTATTTCTTATAGCTTATAGTAATTGGGTACTTTTTTGGTAGTGATTTTTGCATGCAAAAAAGATATGATTCAAATCCGCAGTAGGATAATTATCGCAAGAACAAACGTCTGTATTTAAGATACCTATTTTATATAGGTGAGCTGGAAATTTCCCGTGATTTAACTTTAAGCGTGTGATAGTTACTGAATAGGCTCTATTTACATTAAATTCGCTAATAAGCTGGATTTTTTTAGGTAAGGTAGGATGTATAAAAGTATAATGATTTTCCCAGTCTGATTCCCATATTTTACGGGCCTGATTTCTTCCAATATTTATTGCATCCGTATAATCTATGAAATGATTAGAGGTGGTTGAGAGAGCTGTAGCTTCCTTTGCTAAGAGATCAACCGTGTTGTTTCCAGATATTCCTGCGTGGCCTTTTACCCATACGAAATGAACAATACAATAAAAACGCAGCCAAGATTTGAAAATCTTTATTCGACTCTTAATTTTGTAGAATTCAAACGTTCCTTGATATAAATGAAACAGCGCACATTGTCATTATTATTACTCGACCTAGTTTCGAGAACAATATTGGTAGCTCCATTTGTTTACCGCATAATATACGTGTATATTTGATCGTGGTCGTGTGTCTTGGAGTATCTCAGATTCATATTATTTGAATTTTAATCCTTTTTCAGCAGCGTCTCACAAATTATATTTGATTTTATTGATCGATGTGGTGGAATTTCTTACTTTTTTGTTTTAACTTTATTTAAGGTTTTAAAGTTTTTAAACTTTTTTTAATTATATTTTATTAAATATGAGTGTTGTTGAAAGTGTCGAACATATTGATTTTTATTAATTTAAAATAAATACAACCTCAAAATTATTGAGAAAATCGCTAAAAACCGTTTTTAATTTTTTCTCCGCTAAAATATTTTCTTATGAAACTTTGTTAAAACTTTTTTGTGTTTTAAGTAAGCTGTAATTTTTTCAGGGCAAAATATTTATTTTTCGATTTTATACGAATTATTTTACAAATTTTCATTTTTTAACCTTTATCAGTGCTCATTTTCTTCGTTGAAACCTTGACTTTAAGATGGTGTGAAAAAAATATATGTAATAAATATGGAAAAATTAGGTTTTTATGGGCCGAAAAACAGAAGGAGAGAACAGTAAACGGGAAAAATGCTTGAGTACCAAAAGATCGTCCCGACGTCGAGTAAAGTTACGGTAAGAATTTTATTATTTTTAAAATATAGGAAAGTTTCCTGGATTCACTATAATAGGTTTCTAACTGAAAGTGCTGCTATTGTTTATTTAAAAATAAATAGATGTTCTGATCAAATTTCCTCGGCTGTATCTTCAAAATTTTGATACAATAACTATATTTTTATTTTTTTCATAATAATTAATTTGAATTACATTTTTTTAATCCAAAAATTATTCGATATAATATAAAGATGAAATGGAATTATTGAAGACAATTTTTTTCAGCAATTTGTTACATATCGCTGTTTCTGTAAATTACTTACAGAAAAAAATGTTGTTTATAACAAATTGTTAACTCATAATACTTATACATAATTATTATTAACAGATACTAGGACAATTATCCATCACCAAAAGACAGAAATGCTTTTTCGTTATAAGGAGCATAGCTGGAGAGGTGACCTATATAATTTTCAAATTCAAAATGTACTTATTTCTCATGTTATTTTTTTTAGATTTATAAAGTTGAAAATTTTTTCTTCAATTGTCTTCTACCGGAGTTAGTGGATCCAAGAACAGCAAGGGGTTGGAAATAAGGAACAGTTCCCCACAACACCTGAGGTTTATTGAGTGAAATTCTAATAAATCTCAATTTTTTTCTACCACGTTTATTGTATTCTCCAATTTTCTATTCCATTATTTTTGGGATACAATTTATTGATTACTATTTTAAATCAAGGGTACCTATCGATGAATAAAATTGCTTAAAAACATTAAAAATAAGCTTTCATACAAGTGCAATAACAATAAAAAAAATTAAAAATATTTTGACAAAACAAGATTTTATAAAATGCATTAAGAAAAAATAATTTCTTTAATTATTAGACCTGTTTTTCTGCGAGTAACAGATTCAAAATCTTGCATTTTTGTATGTTGGTTGGTTTTGGTCAGGGCCGGCCTAAGGCGTGTGCGACGTGTGCGGTCGAACACGTGCGATTTGGGAAAGGGCGCCGAAATGAGAAAAACATGAAAAAATAAATCGGTAAAATTTTTTATAGTCCAGTAAATTAACGCCAGAAAAACCCCAAACCTGGGCATCAAGTCTGTCAGTCGAAATATTTTTAATTTGCAGGTATTCATAGGTACATTTACCTCCGAAAATCTCAGCTACGTGGAATTTGTGGAGGGGTGGGAAACAGCGGCGGCGCCTCGGGGGGCAAAGGGGGGGCAGTATGCCCCCCCGCCCTTTACATAATGTCGTTTTTAGCGCCCCTTCGATTTTATAACTAGTGATGTAATTGCTGAATACCAGTCTTTTAGTTTATTATTTAGAGAACTTAAAGATAATGAAATTAGTGTAACAACTGAAGAAATATTACCATATATCATTTCAAATGATCTTGAAAATGCATTTCCGAATCTAGCCAAATTGTACCGAATATTTATCACCATATAGTGGAGTGAAATTAGACGAGAATATTCTGAAAATTGATGTAAGAGCTAAGTCAAATTTTTTTAATTTTTTCGATTTTATATACATAAAGAGAAGCTTGTAAAAAAGTTTTCAATAAATTTGGGCTGGAGCTTCGCGAGATATGTGCCAAAAACGGCATTTTTGGATTGCTTCACTATTTTTTTTTACTGAATTGGCAATAAATAACCAAAGAATCCTTGAATTTTTTTAAAAATTGGAGAAAATAGGTATTTTTATGTCGGGAAGACGTGGTAAAAATTTTTAAAAAAGTTTATTTTTCCAGTCAAAATCGGCATTTTTCGAAAAAAAATTGATTGGCCGCCATTTTCGGAAAAACAATAGTAGAGAAAAATATTTTATCTTAAAAAGAACAAATATTTCAGGTTCTAAAGTAAGATTTTTGTGAGGAAACGAATGAATATAAATCAATATAAAAATGAAAATCGAATTTTTTTTATTATTCATTAAGTTGTGCACTTTAAATAAAGAAATAAAATGTTGGATTATCCTAGACAAAAGGTACACCTTCTTTTTAAGATAAAAAATTTTTCTCTACTATTGTTTTTTCAAAAATTGCGGCCAATTCAATTTTTTTTCGAAAAATGCCGATTTTGGCTGGACAAATACATTTTTTTTTTAATTTTTACCATGTCTTCCCGACATAAAAATACATATTTTTTCCAATTTTTAAGGATTCTTTGGTTATTTATTGCCAATTCAGTAAAAAAAAAATAATGTGCGCGAATTCGTTATTTGAGGTTAGGATACATTTAAAAAAATCTACTATACGGATGGATGAATTGTTTTTTATTTTTCCACGACTCTTACAGCAAAAATGCCGTTTTTGGCACATATCTCGCGAAGTTCCAGCCCAAATTTATTGAAAAAATTTTTACAAGCTTCTCTTTATATGCATAAATTCGAAAAAATTAAAAAAAATTGACTTAGCTCTTACATCCATATAAAATTCTAATTTCACTTCACTAATAGGCACTAATAGTGCAACTGCTGAACGCACTTTTAGTAGATTAAAACATATAAAAACCTATCTTAGATCCACAATAGGTGAACAAATGTTGAACGATTTGGCAATATTATATAAGCAAAGAAGCAGTTCATTAAAAAAACTTGTACACTAATATTTTTTTACAAAAACGGCGTTTCAAAAATTCGCAATTTTGAGAATCTGAAAATACGGCACTTCCTTATTATAAATATCAAAATTATTGTGGTGAAAACGGAAAATTTGAATATCCTCCCAAAACTGGAATATCCTCCCGTTTTTGTCTGAAGACAAAAGATAAGGCAATAATATTAAACCAATTTTTTTTCACTTTTTGCACTTGATTAATAAATTTATTGTAAAAAATCCAATTTGAGAAAGTTTGAAGGCAGAGTTTTTTCTCGTGCACTTAATGAAATACTTGATATATATATATATATATATATATATTGATGAATAGGTCAGAATGCGATCTTTTATTTAGCACAATTCCTAACCCCAAAAAATTTTAGCACGAAAAGAAAATAATCCTCAAAAAAAATGTCGATTATTCATAGGGGTGAGAATTTTCTCAATTTTTCGGAAATTGAATCTTTCTGAATATATTTAATACCTTCGGTGAAATTAGGAGCGTCAAAATATCGAGCAAAAACAAAGTTTGGCCCGGTTTTTCAATAATTCAAAGAAATAGATAAAAGGAAGAATCATGAAAAAATATTAATTTTTACGTGATTTATTGAATAATTTGTAATCTGCTTGGGAGTGTCATTCCTTTAGAGCGTGCTCTCTAAATGCAGGGCAGGAGATAAAAATGGGGGTGTCGAAAAGTATCATATTTTTGACAACAATGATAAGGATCATTTTTGTGGGTAATGAACTGATCTTCATTTTCGTCCAAACAAAAATTCCGTTTGTGTCATATTTTCGGAAATATCGGCGGAAATGGGCGATTTTCCCGCCTTTCCACAAATTTCAGACAGCTGAGATCTTCGGGGGTGAATGTACCCATGAATACCTACAAATTAAAAAAAATGGTGCCGGACAGACCTGATGCCCGGGTTGGCACCTTCGTTTATTGGACTATTATTTTTAATGCAAATTAGCCATTTGAATATGTTCATAATTTCTGTTCAACTGGTTCTAAACGCTCCGCTTTATTGTTTTTACAGAGCACAATGATTGTGCCAAATTCAATAATTATTAAGATCTGACAAGTTTGTTTTATAGCACAAATAACATTTGTTGGAGGATTTTCTACACCCATTTTCATTGTAAGGGGCGCCAAAACTCATTCTTGCACACACAACATTTTGCTCTTAGGCCGGCCCTGGTTTTGGTAACCTAATTTTTATGTTCTGCACGCCATTGGCCAGTGGCTACTAAGAATGCATAACTGATTTATTTAGTCGGCGGCAATATCTTTTGGTAAATGTATTATGCTGTGTTGCCAAAGATTTATATTTAGTCACGCTTATTTTTGCTGCGCAGGTCAAGGGGAAATATCGTATGAAGTTATGACGCGTTAATGAAACCCCTTTAGCAGAATGTCTTTGGCCAGTACTTAAATCTTTCTTAGATCTAGAACTACACATTTTGTTTGAGGTCAAAGTCTCTGACAACTGGGCTACCTCTATAATCTGCAGTTGGAATTTGGCTCAGTATGAAACTCTGTATAATCGAGAACACTTTTTTCAAGTTGAGTTCATGTTTCAATTCCGAACTTTGTTTACAGTTATATGCACTTTCTTTACCACGAATAGAAAAAAAATAGATTACAACATACTCATTTTGACTGTTTATTTTCAGAATCTAATTAAACACTATTTAGTTCAGGAGCTAAAGAATAGCTTTAGAGATTTTACGAATAATAAACAGAAGAAGTCGTTTGCTTATGTTTGTATACATATATTTCCGGAACTATTAACCTACAAATTTACTTGCTTACGTAACCGGTGTAAGTATTTCGGGAAATTTCGTAAATGCAAAATTAAATAAGTTGCTACTTAGGATTCAAACAAAAAATATATTTTAAAAGCGATCAAAAGTAGATCGATAATCATTTGTTAAAGTTTAAATTTGATAAATTTTGATTCCTTGACCTTAAAAAATTTGAGACATATTTTGCAAAGATGCCGATAAGGGGCGATTAATTTTAATCGTCTTGAATATCACCGGTGAGCTGATCATACCTCCTATTTGACTTTGACCAAAAAATAAAAAACGTTTCAGATGTCGTGACACTTCAGATATATTATATTAGCAAAAGAGCAATTAAATGGTATAAACTTTTATGAAAGCACAAATTATATAAAGGGAGAAACGAAATAAATAATAAAAAATCTGTTATAAATTAGTAAAAAGAGAAACCATTAGAGATTTTGTTATTACAAGAGCACGAATGTCTAAAATTATAATGTTTAAATTCTGGTTCTAGAGACATAAATGCTTAGGTTTCGGTCCGATGTGACAAAGTCTGTGAATGCGTGAAATTAATTAACCAGTATCGAGTAAGGTTTTCTCATATGCAATAGTCAAATGCTGGTTCAGTAATATCCCTCCAGTATACCTACTACCATTCTTCCATCTCCAGTTTTGAATTAACCACTTCTCGATAAAAGTATAAATGGTGACAATTGGAAATTTTTAAAATTACTTAAGGAAGTAGAAAATTTCGTATCTTGAAATTACTTAAATATTTTATGTATTTTTTTAGCCCTTTTATATAAAAACATATCAACAGAGGTGTTTCGGTACTTAGTTAGGTACTTTTGACATAAAATTAAAGTTTTTGTAACTTCTTCTACTACGTTATATCATTTTAGAAGAGTACATGTAGATAAATTATTATGTAAACTATGCTTATCAACGATTTCAACATTAAAGGACAGACTCTACCCGTGCTTTCAATGCCAATTTTTAATAACATATTTTGTTTTTCAGCCTTGGTGATAGTGTAATTTTAAACATTTAAAATTAAAACAAAAATGTTCACGTATTTGTCAAATATGTCTATTACTGCAACTAAAGTTTTCAAAAAAGGAAAAAAAATTTTTTTGAGAACGTTCAAAAAAGCTATAGTTAATAGTGGAAGAGAGACGAGGGTTTCCAGTAGCGAAATAAATACCACTATCGGCCAGCCGGAAAATGTAATTTATCATAAACTCCATTGACCAAATATTCTGCATTTTCACCGAACAAATTGTTCGGTATCTGAATTTGAACAAACATACATACACACATGTGTGTTGATTCTTTGTCTTTGTGAATGCTAGAAAACTCAACTGGCTTTATTTCAAAGTTGTAATAGCGCTGAAAAGTTGCGAATTATATAGACAAAAAAAAGAAAAAAATATCAAAATCGGTTGACATCTTCCGCTCGTGCATAGGCCCTAAATTTTGACAAAAGTTGCGATTATTTTTTTACATTACGAAAACATCTAATTCAAAATAATCGCAAAAATGAAGTTTTTTCATATTTTGTCAAACTTTAGGGAAAATGCGTGACCGGAAGATGTCAACCGATTTTGATATTTGTTTTTTCTTTTTTTTTGTCTAAGTATACAAGGTATTTCATAGTTAAACCGACATACATTAACTGTAAATAGAGGGTACTTAGGTGATTCCAAATAACCTTGATTACTGGGTCTAACGCCTTCAATAACCGAGATATGGGGTGTTTCATCCATTTCGGCCAATATTTTGATAATCCGTAACTTTAGAACCACCCTGTAAATTTCTCTCATACTTGGTACAGATATAGTGTATTAATAGTACAATCCTATAGTGTAAGAACTACAATTAAATCCAGATCCGGATTAAGACGAATTTGTAAAATTTGAAAATCCCCAAAACAACACCCTGTATGTCAGATTTTTTAAAATTGGGATGGATATTTGAAAAGAACGGAAAAAAATGAGTTAAAGTGAAAAAAATTTGTGCACATCCCATTCTACTAGACATTCCTGTGAAAGTGAGTGTCAGTATGTGTTATCAAAGTGGAAAAAGCAAATTGATGAGGGTAACATTATTGTAAGCGTATTTGTAGATTTAAAAAGGGCATTTGAGACCATAGATCGTAAAAAGTTGTTAGAAGTGTGTGAAGTATATGGAATAGAGGGCACAGTCCTCAGTTGGCTAGAAAATTATTTAAGTAATAGATGTCAAACAACTAGAATAGATGGTAAAGTGTCACAAAAAGCTGAAGTTAACTATGGTGTGCCACAGGGAAGCGTCCTGGGTCCTCTACTCTTTACACTTTACATAAACGACATAAACAGATATGTATGTAACAGTTTTATAAATTTGTATGCCGATGACACGGTTGTGTCTGTATCAGGAATAAATTTTAAACACGTGGTTGAAACTATAAATAAAGATCTAGATATTTTAAAAAATTGGTTAAGATTTAAAAGACTAAAATTAAATTCTTCTAAAACAAAATGTATGATTCTTGGTACAAGACATAATTGTAAATTATTTTTTGCAAGTTAATGAAATAAAATATCTAGGGGTTATGCTTGACCCTCAATTAAATTTAAGTGGTCATATAGAGTATATGTGTAAAAAATTGGGGAAAAAAATTGGATATTTTGGGCGAATAGCATATAAATTGTCTGATTGGTCGCGGCGTATAATTTATAATGCAATAATATATCCCCATTTCACTTATTGCTTATCACTCTTAATGTATTGTAGCAAAGAGGATATTAATAAAATTCAAATTTTACAGAATAGAGCAATGAGAATATTGTTAAAATGTAATAGATATACTGGGATAAGGGATATGTTACCCAGGCTAAAATTTCTCAATATAAATCAAATGGTCGAGGAAGCCAATTTGGTTTTTATTCACAAAATCGAAAACGGCTTAATTCCACAATTTATGTCAGGTTTTTTAATAAGGAGATCTGATATGATAAACCATAATTTAAGAACAGGGGCAGATTATTTTATAGATAGGTATCATACCAATGTATTAGAAAAGTCATTATTTGTAGAAGGGTTAAGACTGTAACTAAAGTTAAAATCCAGATCCGGATTAAGAAAAATTTGTAAAAGTTGGTAATCTCTAAAATTCTATATCAGATTTTTTTTAAATGTAATCTACCTGTATCAAATATGAGAGAAATCTACAGGGTGTTTCCAAAGTTATGACAATAAGTATTGCAGTAATTGAATTTTAACTTTAAAGGTTTAGTAATATGTAGAACGAGATGTGCATTTATAAAAATATGTCAGTATATCTCAGTTTTTTCCATTCGTTTCGAATGTCTGATCCAATTTAAAAAAAATCTGATGTACAGCATGTTGCTTTGGGGATTTTCAAATTTTACAAATTTTTCTTAATCCGTATCTGGATTTTAACTGTAGTGTGTAGTAAAATGATTCCAAATATGAAAGAAATCTACCAAGAATTTTGCTTGTGAAAATGAAAATAATGCATTTGATGTAGTTTGACGTTAAAACTCCAGTAGGAGAATGGGATGTGCACTTTAATTCATTTTTTTCCGTTCTTTTCAAATATCCATCCCAATTTTAAAGAATCTGATATACAGGGGGGATTTTCAAATTTTACAAATTCTTCTTAATCCGGATCTGGATTTTAATTGTAGTTCTTACACTATAGGATTGGGCTATTAACACACTATACCTGTACCAAGTATAAGAGAACTACAGGGTGGTTCTAAAGTTACGGCTTATAATATTGGCCGAAATGAATTAAACACCCCGTATCTCGATTATTGAAGGCGTTAGACTTACAGTTAACGTATGTCGGTTTAACTATGAAACACCTTGTATAATTCGCAAATTTTCCGCGCTATTACAACTTCGAAATAAAAAAATTAGTTTTATAAAAATAATGGAAATAAATACCGATTTACCAAAAAATATGAAAGAAAATGCATACAAACAACCAAAAATTGACACACGCGCGCTCAGGGCGTTGTGAGTGTATTTATGGCAATCTTATCCAAGTTAAAATAAACAAATAGTATACAAGTGGAAAATACTAGGTAGTATATTACATATTAAGAATTGTAAGTAGCATATTGCGTACGAGTTAAAAAATTACGTAATTCCACGAGTACGTAATATACTTACAACTCGTGTTACGTACTATACTTTAACTACGCCTCAACAAAAATAACTATTTTTTTAAATATAAATTTTAAACACTGACATTTAAATAATAGTTGACAGATTTAAAAGTGTTATATATGTTGACTAAATCGATTTATTTGTAAAATGTTTAAAAAATTAATGAATAGCAATAATTGTCTATTATAACTATTAACTGACTGACATTTCTGTCAAACTTTTACAACGTTCTTAGCAGATTCAAATTATATAGTGTAATGTGTGTTGCCTAAATTGATTAAATTAGCATTATTATTATGAATATTTTAAATAAAAATGTAGATAAATTAATGTATCTGATTATTGTTATGTCTTGATAAATATCCTAAGACAATTAACGGAAATTAACGATTTAAAACTTTTATATCGACTTGTATAAAAAATAGACGCCGTGCGATTTTTATTACCATAACATACGCGTATGTCATACGTTGTTTACTGGTGTATTTGACAAGACAATATTTGACATTTACAGTGCAAGGCGTAGATAAAATAATTTAAAGTACGCCTTAGACATATATTTTCGTCTTTCGCGACAACAATCATTAGTAGGAATAATACCTTCAGTTATATATTGTTACGTAATTCAAATATAATATTACTCCTCCGCCTTGCGGAACATAAATAATAAGCCACGCAACTGTGTTACCAGAATTTTGACAACTTTACAAAATAAAAATTCCCAATTTGCAAAGTTGCAAAGTTTTTGTCAGGTTCTGGTCAAATTGTCACTCTCCTCTTCGAGGGAAAATGTCCCGGACTAACTCTACATCGGAACAAAAGATGTCGCTCCCGCAATCGTTTCTTTTTATTAAACTATTTATTTATTTACAAGAAGTGGTATTTTTACGTTTGTATAATTGATTTTTTTCGTCTTTAGTTTACCACTAAAAATGAATGTCATCAAAATAGATCTAGTAAAATGAAATTGTTTTTTCACATCAAGAAAATAACTAAATGATTAATACTAGTAATAATATCCTCCTCCGCATTGGTCAACCTTCACCTAATAAATATTTTCCTACTGCATAAAATATTCCAAATCCGACCTAGAAAATAGCGTCCAGACTCTTAAAAAAAATTAAGTGAAAACACAGAAGAGACTTTCAGACTGTTCCCCATTAAAAAACCAGTAATTATTACAATATATGATGTCTACTGGGCGACGCATTAATTTTTTTAAAGGTCATTATGCAAAACTCGCTGATTTCATTGCACTTGCCGATACCGGCGCGCCATATTTGGTAATGAGGTCAGATTTAATTTATTGATGATATTAAACGACCAAATATATCAAATATGAGCTCAGACATTATTTAACATGCCGAAAAGTCTATCTTCTTAAAAAAATATTAAACCTACACATTTGCGAAAACGATTTGATTATAATGTTGAAGTCAATGCCTGAAAAAAAATGTTTTCAACATTTATCATTTCGATTTTAGGAAATCTAAAAATTTTATACAATAATTAAATGCTAACTTCCAATTAAGTCATTAAAAAAATTTCTAGTGACTGGCCTAATGCAGTTTTCTGATTGAGAAGCTCGACAATAAAAAATTAATTGAACCGCTTTGTGTTGTTTATCAAGCCACAAGTGTGTTTGATGTAACAAATGAATGTGCACGTCCAGATCCGTATAGCTGAAGCTTTTAAATTATTTTCAATTGTTTTCAATAGGCAAAAACATTTACACTCTAACCTATGATCCTATTTTAAAAATAAACATTATTCAATCAGTTTTTAGTAGATTTCCAATTTGGGTAATGACTTATACAATGTCAGTTCGTTAGGTTAAATATAAAAGTGATCTGAAATAAAGCTATACATTAGATTAAATTGAGTTGGAACTCAAATTCTCCTCCAACTCAACCTTTAAAGACTAAATCTAGCTTAGTATTTACTAATTTATTCCATAACATAACCTTTGGAGTACTTCATAACGAAAAAACCTTTTTTTTTATTTCGAAGTTGTAATAGCGCGGAAAACTTGCGAATCATATAGACTAAAAAAAAGAAAAATAATCAAAATCGGTTGAGATCTTCCGATCGCGCATAGGCCTTAAAGTTTGACAAAATATGAAAAAACTTTTAGATGTGCTGCCATCTATGATTAGAAGAGAGTATTGACAATTATTAAAAGCAAAAAATTCCAGGTGTATTGGGGTTGCATACACAATTTGCATTGTGTGTTGCAAAGCTTTTATTTGACTAATTCTAGTCAAAATGTCACTCTCTTCTTTCGTATCCCTTTCAGAGATTAATACAAAGTTAGAAAACGAGTAAGGAATTTAATATATCAGATTCGACATCCTAAGACCGGTTTCTGCCTTTCGGCTTCGTCAGTTAGGCTTTTCGAATCCAATAAATAAAATTCCAAACTCGTACAAGTCAGTAGCTATATCCGCTATAAGATAAAATTTTTAGATTTGCTGCCATCTATGATTAGAAGAGTATTGACAATTATTAAAAGCAAAAAATTCCAGGTGTATTGGGGTTGCATACACAATTTGCATTGTGTGTTGCAAAGCTTTTATTTGACTGATTCTAGTCAAAATGTCACTCTCTTCTTTCGTATCCCTTTCAGAGATTGATACAAAGTTAGAAAACGAGTAAGGAATTTAATATATCAGATTCGACATCCTAAGACCGGTTTCTGCCTTTCGGCTTCGTCAGTTAGGCTTTTCGAATCCAATAAATAAAATTCCAAACTCGTACAAGTCAGTAGCTATATCCGCTATAAGATAAAATTTTTAGATGTGCTGCCATCTATGATTAGAAGAGTATTGACAATTATTAAAAGCAAAAAATTCCAGGTGTATTGGGGTTGCATACACAATTTGCATTGTGTGTTGCAAAGCTTTTATTTGACTGATTCTAGTCAAAATGTCACTCTCTTCTTTCGTATCCCTTTCAGAGATTAATACAAAGTTAGAAAACGAGTAAGGAATTTAATATATCAGATTCGACATCCTAAGATCGGTTTCTGCCTTTCGGCTTCGTCAGTTAGGCTTTTCGAATCCAATAAATAAAATTCCAAACTCGTACAAGTCAGTAGCTATATCCGCTATAAGATAAAATTTTTAGATGTGCTGCCATCTATGATTAGAAGAGAGTATTGACAATTATTAAAAGCAAAAAATTCCAGGTGTATTGGGGTTGCATACACAATTTGCGATTATTTTTTTTAATTTTGGAATTAACTTTACATGTGAGTATACTACCCCTATGGATTTTGAGCCGCTGACTCCGAATCTGGTATCAGAATTTCCCCTGGACCCCCCAGTTTTCCCTTAGCCTAGGGGAAATGCGTGAAATCTTAGATATTTCAGTATCTGTGAAAGCAATTTCGATATACGCAAAACAATAATGGAACTCAAAATACGAGAATATATAAGGTTTCTTGCGCAAAAATAGAACCTTCCAGAAATCACAAGTTTTGCTCAGCTTAACACTTTTTTCCCCTAGGCTAGTGGAATTCTGAGGTACTCTAGGGAAATTCTACAGTGAGATTAGAACTAAGCGACTCGAGATACGAGAAAACATTATTGTTTTGCGTATATCGAAATATCTAAGATTTCACGCATTTCCCCTAGGCTAAGGGAAAAGTGGGGGGTCCAGGGGAAATTCTGAGACCAGATTCGGAGTCAGCGGCTCAAAATCCATAGGGGTAGTATACTCACATGTAAAGTTAATTCCAAAATTAAAAAAAATATTCGCAAAAATGAAGTTTTTTCATATTTTGTCAAACTTTAGGGCCTATGCGCGATCGGAAGATGTCAACCGATTTTGATAATTTTTTTTTCTGTTTTCTAGTCTATATGATTAACAAGTTTTCCGCGCTATTACAACTTCGAAATAAAAAAAAAGGTTTTTAAAAACTTTTCTTTACGGCCACTACTGTCTCTTATGTATTTTATACGTATTTCATTCTTACTCAAGTGTCAGAATGTTCATTCTGTAACACCTAGCTGTAAATATCACGTCCTAGATAGCCATGAATTTCATGTTTGACAGTTCCACGCGCGTGTTATTTATGTATTTTGAATTTGCCTGAACAAAGATAAGCTGCGTTTTTTGAGCCGAAATTTAAATTTAAAAATGGCTGACTTTATTGATTCTGATATGGAACTTGATAGTACTTCTTCTGAGTTGACTAATTATACAAATGATTTGAGTAAAAACTTGCTACCTCAAAAATCAAGATAGGAATACAATAAGTGTTAAGTAATGTTTGTGGAATTGCAACAAGAAAAAAAAACTAATTCCTTTTCAGAAAATGTTTGAATAAATATTTGACTGACTTATTACAAAATTTAAATTTATATATTTATTACACGTATTTTTGTACCTTGTTCTGCACATTGTTTAAATTTAGTAGTGAACGAAGTTGGAAAAGTTTTTTGACAATAAACCAACGATGAAGATCGAAAGTAGATCCATAGTCCTAGAATATATGTTTATTTTTTATGGACCACCAGCGACTCGATGTTGAAGAAAGTAAAAGTTTTTAAAAGTTCTGTAATAGTGACGAAGAATAGTAATAAACATTAATGAAAATGTTAAATGTGAATCAAACATTTTTTTATCAATAATATTAAATCGAAAAGCGTCCTAGTTTTAAAAATGAAAACGATATCACTTCCGCTACCAACTGAAGGTTGTAAAGTTTCAATTCTATTTTAAAGCACTTATATGACAAATAGCCCACGTAGATTTGATTGCATATATTTTTATAACGAGTTATCAAAGTTCTTCTTCTATCTGGACTGCCAAATTTTGGTCATCGAATGATAACCCACTAACTTTTTGGATAACCGAAATTAAAATGTATCTGATTAGTTTCATTTGTATTATTATCATTTAATTTATTAGATCATATCTGGCAGTTAAATTTTTTTAATAGGTTCAGGTTTAACGGTTTATTAATTTGATGTTACTAAATAATAAATCGATGACGCACTAATAATAATAATAATAATAATATTTTAAATTACTTACCACATTATTGTAAAAAAATGGAATGTTTTAATTACTTATTTATGATACATTTTACACTTTAAGTACAAATTAGGTTAGGTACTATTTTTTACTCTGTATAACGGATAGAAATCGCAATCGACATCTGACTTGACAAATCCTGAATTAACATGAAAGTTACCTAAGTAGATTGAAAACATCTTTGAGATCATCTGTATTAAGAAAAACCCGCTGCTATAAACTGTACAGTCAAACATCAGTAGAGATGAACACGACGTAAGAACATTTATTGGAATTGAATAGAAACGTTTATTCCTGTACGAAATTAGACACACCAAAACATTATTCGGGACAGTGGCTAATTAACTGCACTCAAGCGACTTGGAATTACACCTGACCTGACTTCTTCGCATAGACAAAAAAGCCTGAACTCCTTGGTTTCTGACAAGAACCAGCAGAGTTCGTGAAAAACTAAACACCTTAGAGATAAGAAATCCTGTAAATTTGTGGATAAAATCGTATGTATCTAAACGTCCATTCTTTGTTTCACTTGAAAACACCTTTTCCGATGTCTTCTATAACGACGTAGGAACTCCTCAAGGTGGGGTACTGGGTCCATTAGTCTTCCTCCTATATGTAAATGACAAGCCTGAATATCTCAAAGACCACAATAATTTGTTTATATATGCAGACGATACTACAGTAATACATTCCGCGACCACTTTAGACGAAGTTAGAGAAAAAGTAAAAAAAGTTATAATTTCATTTAAAGAATGGTGTGACCTTAATAGATTGGCTTTAAATCTAGGAAGAACAGTTTGTGTTCACTTTTCCTACGGTGACAGAAAATATCACAGAAAATGGACTAAATGGAGCTCTGTAAGATTTTCATTAATGAACAGAAAATTCTTAGAAAAACTGGACGCGATGACAAAGACCCAAGTGCATACCGCTTTGTCTCAAGAACTCATTCAGAAAATCTATATCGTTCTAGCTTGCCTAAAAGAAAAAATCGAAAACAGCAAAACAATTTTAGGAGGAGAAGGTCAACTGTCTATAAAGAACAGTAGAAATTGGTAGAAATAACGAAAGAAGAATGAACTGAGTTAGAAAGCTATTTGCGCTTATTGTGGTGAACACGGAATCATGGAAGCATTTTATGGAAGATCTTAGAAGAAGTGAAAATGCTCCGTATCTAAGACGATTTTGTTTGTCTCGCAGGAATTTAATAATGTATTAATTGTAGAACAATAAAGGGTAGGTAGAGGAAAGAAAAACATTGGCTGTGGCGTTTTAGAGGGCTAAGTTAAGGAAACAACGTTATGAAACATCCTTATCATAAGATCCTAAGACTTAAGGTGCCAGATGCAGTAAATCTCATAAGTAGCTTTAGCTGACGATATAGCCACGGTTATGATTAACAGAAATAGAGGGACGCTAAACAATAAACTAAAAACTGCCTTAGCTAAATTTAGCCAATGGATTAACTTAATAGAACTGCAATTGGCACCACAAAAAACAGAAGACATTTTATTAACCGTTATGCTTCAGATCGATAAAATGCAGTTCTTAGTGCGAGAAGTTGCAGTGAGTCTTCGAACTCCCTAAAATACCTAGGTAACACCCGGGATTCCTATACAGTAGTGGACAAAGCAAAGTTGATTGGTGATAGACAAGACTTGCCCACTGTGATCGGAGCGAAATCGTCTAATAGAAGGATCCTCTTTTCGGCAGTCGAATCAACGATATATGTGGCTGCTTGGTAAAACCTACTGACAAAACTGAATTTCAAGAATAAGATGCTTAGAGTTCAAAGTCGGGTAATGATCAGAGTATGAAGCTTCTACAGTTCTAGTCATTAGTAAGGATCTTAATAAAATTACTGGCAAAAGAGAGGACAATTTTACCAGGAGGTATGGAGGGAAATTGATTCAAAAGGCTGTGAGGACAGAAAGCAAGGAGGAGTACATTTTCATGCTTCAAGGCCTACGTGGAAGCCATAGGGGTTGATGTCATAAAAGACAAAGACAAAGAGAACTACACAAGAGGAAGAAGCACAAGAACAAATACATAATTAGACGATCTTAAAGAGCAAAACGAATTTGAGAGAGAACGAAAGATTTATAACAATTTCTAAATAAAAAATATTTTCGAGTTTTTATTACGACCATTATTTTTCCTTTAGACATAAAAAAAAATTGCTAATCGAAACAATTTCATAATGTGCAAAAAAATATTTGATGTTTAATTTCAATGAATGATCGTTTCAAAATTGGTTTATTATTATATAATGAACTCATATTAACTGTTGTCATTACTCTTAACTAATACATTATTAATATCAATGAAAGTAAACAACCCACTTGATTTATTTTATACGTAGTTAGCTTGGCATTGGTAGTTCGCTATTTCTGGCCAGAATTTGCGAGTTTTTCAAAACATCCACCTACTGAGTGTTTGTTTATATCCGTGGTATAAATGTTTCTTTGAATAATAATTGGTTCAGTGATCTCTACTTTCCTGCGAATTTTGATACTAGATGTCTGGCTATCTAAATCAGTTTTGTTTACATTGATGCGTCGTATAAAGTACAAATACATTGGCGGAACTATTGTTTATTATTATTTTAGTTCCCTTGCTGAGAGAGGATATCCACATTTGGAAGAAGAGAGGAGACTAAGAGATATACGAATACGGGTCATATAAATTTCACAAAATGGCTCGGATTATTTCATCATTGAGTTGCTTGGTTTTTAATGTTAGATCTTGCAATATATTTTGACATGTCTCTACTTCATAATTCCTTATAAAAATACTTGAAGCTACTAAATACTTCTGTAGAGTTACTATTTCTTTTTAGAATTTGATTAAAGTTATCTGGAATCTTATTAACTGATATACTTTTTGACAAGTCAATTAAATTTTCTATACCTATTTTTCACTGATCTAACAACAAATGAGTGATAGTTTATTTCGTAACTTATTAGAAATTTTTTCTCCGAATCAATTCCTCCCCTTCTCCCTTCCTTCCTTTCTCCCTACCTCCCTTCCACCTTTCCACCCTTCCTCCTTCGTCTCTTATATTTACTCTTACTGATACTATGGTTTTTTTTTTCGTCTGGGCCCATCTGATTCAAGATCTCCGATATCGCTGAAGCTAACATCACCTCCTTGTTTGTAATTGTAATACTATGGTTAAAGTTGATTAAACTTGTTTCAAAATATAGTAAAATTTTCTGCGTTAGGCTAAGAATTCATCATTATACCTTAGTTTTAAGTAAAAACAGTCATTTTTTTTTAGTAACATCTGCAATTTTTAAACCAGAGTTTCAGAAAGTGCTTGATTTAAGACAAAAAGTGTAAACGTATATGTATTGTTTAACTATTTTATTACTTAAAACTTAAAAATACTTGATTACTAAATTGTATTCCTTCACGATAAATAAATATTTCCACATTCATTCAACAAACATTTGAAAAGATTTTATGATAAAATCCCCATAAACTCATCGATCATAATCTTGTTTTTATTACTAACGACTCGAATCTCTTCTAATAAAACTCCTTTCAACTCGAATCCATTTTACTTCTATCAAAATATACGACTGCCCGTTTACAGATGCCGCCTATGATCAATCGAAGATCACGACTCACGTTTGATTAAAATCAGTAAGTGCAAAGTAAACATTTGATACCCCACACATTCAAACGTACTATGTAATTTCCAATTTCACATCATTGGACTGCCGGCGTCTTTCTTCAACTGTAATTAATTGATAACTGAACTAATTTGATGAAAATGAAGAGATTGGTAAGAACAAATAAGGAAGTTGAGTCGAAAATCAGTGCCGGGTGCCATGATCTGAAAACTGGACGGTTACTCAAATATCGCTGTTAAAACTCTTGATGTAGGTCAATCAAATAAGTAACAGTGAAGGACATCTTAGAGGCAGTACTTTTCTTCTTTATTATTTATTAAAAACCCTTTACTCTCGACATATATTTATGATTTCAAAAATTAAATTTGTTACAATGATCCGGTTTTAAGAGCAGAGCCGTAGTCATATTTTATGAGATGAATTAAACTGAATAATTTTTTACAAAAGTAAAAATTAAAGTACATATCCCATGTATGCTTACGTTTCTGTTCAAACTGAATTTATAAGAATCATCGTTGGTGGTTTTTTGTGGTACTCTTAACGTCTTGGACAGCTAAGATCACATTGTACCTGATAGTTATACAACCTCTAGTTCTCTAGGGATTCTGGATCATAAATAAGAAAGAAGAGGAGACTGAATATTTGGGAACATAAAATATAGCGAAAGATCTTTGGTAGTATTAAGAAAAGCGAGAAAGAATGGAGAAGAACGAACTGGAAATTGGGCAGATGATTCATAAGCCAAGTATAAACCAAAAAGTCATTGCCTTCAGATTGGAATTGTTACCATATGAAGCAAAAATGCAAATGGATATTTAGAAGCGGAGATGGTAGGAACAAGAGGTTGCTTGGTGGCATAGGGGAAGATCTCAGAGCTTTGGGTGTTGAGTGATGGCACAATATGGCCATGAACAGAAAGATGAAACCATGGGTCTATAAGGCTGACATATTATAATTATCGTCCATATCTAGGAAACCGTGTATCGTATAAATTGAGTGAAACATTCTTATAATAAAATAGGCCAAAAAAAGATAGACAAAATTTTTAAGTTTGTAGTTTACCGCTAGGTGGCGCAATCTATTATTTGCTAAGTATAATGGCGTTTTTTTAAAAATATTCTCAAATTAAGGTTAGGAAAAACTATCATCAGTAGAAATTACTGTCCTTAGTAGATTTAAAAAACAAATTGTAATAGTACATTGGACAACCAGAGTGCGTTCTGTAACACTTTCCCCTATTTATGTATTTTTTATTTTGGTAAGTTTACTGACTCACCCTGCAAATTGTAATATAGCCTGTTTTGAAGAAAAATGTTAGATATATGGTATGAACAAGATGAAGAGGAACTATTTTTCGGTTTTAAATTTTTACTTGTGGAGAAGGATTAAAAATTTGATTTTAGGACCTCATGGATGCCAGTCAGGAATATTTAAAAGGAAAGTCTCAAACATTACTTTGCAGAAGGAGTTCCTGTGCTGGATCAAGAGGCAATATCAAAGTGTCGTAAGCAAAAGCTTTGGCAAAACTTTCAGAAATGGAAAAAGGCAGGAAATAATTATTGTCTTATTTACTTTTTTCTACACGTAAAATATAAATATTTTAAGTGCTTAAGATTGTCTTCTGAAGAGAATTTATACAATTTAATAAAAAGTTCGGGAGAGACTACATATTAAAGAAAAAAGATAATAGTGAAATGGTGAGGCTGACATTTTTACATATTAAAATATACTAGTTGGTCGGTAAAATTTTTTCCCCTTGGTCTGTACAAATTCTTAAGCTGTAACCATCTGTAGTAGTTTCCATAACAAAGTACTAAGAAATAGTGGTACAGACAATGTAAAAAATGGTTGCACTCGGAAGGTGAGCTGTAATATTTCCGACACTTTTTGAAACACCCTGGTATGTTAGGAACTATAACCTTCATCAGAAACTAAAACTAAATAAAACGATTATTTTCCAAGAGACATGAGAACAACCATTTAAACAAATTGATTTAGAATTAGTGGGAAGATTAATCTTTTAAGCATATTTATTCTTTTTTCTTAAGTCATAAAGCGGTAAGTAAAATAAATTAAAAATGCGCAGTAGATAATAATAAATTATGTTACTTAGTAAAGTATAAAATTTTCAGTCAAATATAAACGATTCTATGCTCCACATCAGTTATTTTACCAGCTTCAACTGTCCAAACGTTTGATATTTGATACATAATAATTTCCAATAAATTATTATGTTAGCTATAAAGTCATTTATATTTTAGGGGCTTCAATCGGTCCGTGTTAAACGTTTCATTTTTTATCCGTTATCATTCTTGACCTTATTCCACAGTCAATGTTTTTTACTATATTATGTCATTATGAATTTGCACTCGATTAAATATTGGAACATCTAAATTAATTCAATAAACACAATCTTAAATAATAAGATTTATCGAAATTTTATTGGCATTGAAAACCGATTTTGCTCCACATGTTGTTTCCCGAGTTAAATGTTATTTAATTTAAGTGTATTACGTAACAAACCTATTTTGGGAGAATGAAAAATCGAATTCCGCTGTGCGATATTTGGACTTGGCAAATATTTTTTATGTTGTGATGGTTAGGTATGGGTGTTTTCATTATTATTAGGTGTACAACTTTGCTTCCGCCGGTTTCCTATAGATGGCCTTAGCGGTAAGTAGTGGTAGAAATAAATTGATTATAGATGTCATGCAATAAAATTACTCATCTGTCAATATACCCACCATAGAAACATTAGTCGATTTGTATCTGCATCATAAAGTTATTCCAGATCCATCGGATAATAACTGAAATAGAGAAATCATTGGAAGAAGATAAAATTTGCTCAGCTATATTTCTGGATATCGCTAAAGCGTTCGACAAAGTCTGGCACCAAGGCCTGATAAGCTGAAGAAAATATTTCCTCTGCAACATGTTGAAATTTTGCAGTCATACCTATACCAGCGAACATTTAGAGTTAAAATGGAAAATGACCAATAAACGTAGGGGTCCCACAAGGCAGTGTTCTTAGGCCGATACTTTACCTTTTGTATACACCTGACATTCCGGAGAGAGAAAACATAATATTAGCTACATTTGCTGCTGACACAGGAGTTTAAGCAGTAGGGGCAACTATAGAAGAAACTATGGCCAACCTACAAAATGCCGTTAATGATATAGAACACTGGTTTAAAAAATGGCGTATAAAATTTAATGAAGACAAATCAGTCCATATTGACTTTACTTACAAAAGAATAAATTACCTCCCAATCAATCTAAATAACAGTATTGTTCCAAATAAGAAAGCAGCAAAATAACTGGGCTTAAATTTGGACTTAAATGAAAGGAACATCTTATAAAAAACTGAACAGTTGAAGATAAAGTATAAAAATATGTATTGCTTGATATGTGGGCACTCGCAGCTTTCCATTCAGAACAAATTACAGGTTCTGAAACCGGTGAAAATATGGCCTGCAATTAAGGGCTTTTACCAAAAAAAGCAATTATATGTGCCTAGAACAGTTTCAAACCGAGTATTAAGGAATATTGCAGGTGCATATTCGGAACAACGATTTACATAGAGATCTCCAAGTTGATCTATCGCAGATGAAATTAAGAAAGTGGATACATGAAGAGAGGCTCCATAAACATCCCAACCTTGAAGTGCTCGAACTTCTAGACAACCAACCACAGATGCGGAGGCTCAAAAGAACTAAACCGTTTGATCTTGTGTGTTAAGTGTTAAGTTAGTGTAAAGCAGAGTTCAATGCTGTGCTGTGTAGCCACAACGAAAAAGATAAAAACTAGAATGGACCAGAGGTGACATCTATAGATTACAAACTTTTAGGAACTTAGATTAAAGCAAAAATGTTGATTAATCTTTTAGATTAGGTGCATTCCCATTGTTAAATAAAAAAATAAAGTTATTATAAATTGAAAATGTCAGTTTTCAGGCCAAATTCTCGTTATTTGCGGGAGATTTTGCTTCAATTTGAAAATCTGTAGTTGAGTCTTATCGACTGCTCTCAAATGGTGAGTCCTCTATTAGTAATTGCTTTAAGAAAGGTGAAAATTGGGTGCCTTACGATTTGAAACCGAGACATGTTGAACGGCGTTTGTTTGCTTCTAACTGTTCACAAGCAAACAAACGCCGTTTTTGAAAGGCAAAGACGGAAGTGATTTCTGAATAGCATTGTGACAAATATTATGGACATAACACGAACCACAGGAGCAACCATATATAACTATGTATGCATCAGTATTAGAGTGCTTTGAAAAATTTAAATACCTTGGCTGTTGGATTATGAAAAACGTTGATCCCGATGTTGAAGTTAGAACGCGAATTGAACAGTCTAGAACAATATTCAAAAAAATGCAGAGTTTCCTATGTAACTTATAGCAAGACTTAAAGATACAGGTTTGCCCAAGCATATGTTCATTCACTTCTATGGTATACGGCGCAGAAATGTGGATCTTAAACATAAGTACCATGAACAGACTTGAGGCATTCCAAATGTGGACGTCTACAAGAAAACTTAAAATTTCGTGGACACAACACATGAGAAACGGAGAAGTTCTTAGGAAAATGCAAAGAGACTACTAACAATAAAACGAAGAAAAACAGCCTACCTGGGATATGTATATCGTAAGTCCTAAGTGCAATATACTAAAACTAACAATAAAGGGGAAAATAGTAGGAAAACTAGGTCCAGGCCCATGATAACACTCATGGCTGAAAAACATTCGCGATTAGACCCATATGAGCACAACCGCATTGCTCCGAGCTACTCAAGATCGAGAGATGCATTCCACTATTGTCACCAACTTCCCCAATGGAGACGGTACTCGAAGAAGAAGATTGTGTCTGGGATGAAAAATGGGTCCAAGCGCAGACAATCATGGGAATATCCCGGCCAGGCTTCCAAACAGAATATTCACGGCTCCAAGGTCATGCTCTGTATTTGGTGCGACTGGCTCAACGTCGTATATTTGAAGTTGTTAAAACCGAGTGAAACAATCACAGGTGATGGTTATCGAACGCAATTACTACATTATTGTGTATAATTTATAGTATATCGAGCCACTCTTATGAGATAATCAAATTTTTGGATTTTATCTTTTATAATATCGGATCTAACAAATTATTTTCAATCATACATTGTTGCATACATTTTTCAGTCCGGTTTCCGGTTATGGCCGTTACTAGGTCAACTAAAACAAACGAATGTATCTAATCGAAGATGAACTGCGCGTCCTCCAAATACCGCCAAAAGATAGATAAATTTCGCACAATTTATTTCCGCACCGAAATGATAAAAAAATTCGAATCAGTTCATTGATATGCAATTTGATGAGTGGATGAAATTTTAAAAAGATATTAAAAAATATATTAATGAATGTGTTGCAGTTAATCTAAATAATAAAATATTCTACATTAACCTTACACAAAATAAAAATTTGTTCAGTAATAAGTACAAGAGTGGAGATTCGGAGAAAAAATTGATTCGCCTGCTATGTATAATATTTCAAAGAAAAATTTGGATAAGCTCTAATGGTGTGGTATAAAGGCACCTGCTTGGGAGTGGATTAAAATGATTATTCCGAACAAAAAAATTCCAAATGCAAAATTCTTTTTTCTACAACTGCTATGAAAAGTAGGGAATTTCTCATAGCTTACTTAATTTCAAAACCATGTATTGCTCTTACCGTGCGGGAATATTTTTCCTCACGGCACTTTGCCCATACCACATACATTTATATGGAGAATCAACAAAAATCGACAAACACTTAGTAGGCTGCTGTCTAGCTTTAAATAGTTGTCATAACTGTCAGATTATAGAAGTTTTTCAAATTCTTAAGGTAGTTTTCATTCGTGCTTTAATAAAAATCGCAATTTCCATCAAATATTATTTTAATAAGACATATCTATTTATAATAAATAATATGGGTACTGACAGTAGTACTTTTATGTTATTTTAGTTTTGCTAACCATAAAAATAAATATTAAGTTACATTACTTGTATTCTTTAAATTTGTGCAGTTGTAGAAAAGGTATAGTGTACAACACGTGGGGAAAGTACTTTTCTCACGAGTGTGAAAGTTTGTGGCACGAGCCTGAAGGGCGAGTACCGCAAACACACGAGTCAACTTTCCTCACTATTCCACAATTTTCCTTTTTTGGCAGGAAATATGAAAATATTGGAGGTATAATTGCAAAATTTGAATTTTTTCATATACCAAAATAAAAAGGCTTTTGAAAATAGATGACGAAACAAAAATGTAAATTTTGAATTATATATTTTGAGATTTTTGAGTTCAAATAAAAATGTATTATTGAAAATCCCTAGTCAGATTTGAATCGCTTCAAATTTTATACCGGAAGTAGGTTTTCGATTTTTTTTGGGACATCAGAACGAAAGAAATTTTTGGCCAAATGCAAGAAAAGCTTAAAAGAGTCTTTAAAAATCGGGTCTAAAAAACGTATGTCGTCAATTTACTTTAAGAGAAAGTTGTACTGTACTATAAAATAGTGTATGCAAGGGTTTCGTAGTCCCTAACTTTTTAGGTTCATTTTCCATTTTGAGAGAATGAAAAAATAAGTAATTACATATTCACCGAATTTAGAATCCCCCTCGTAATTGTTCGAAGTCGGTCTGGAAAGGATATACGAACGATAAATAATCTTTGCGTAATATTTAGGCTCCACCCACCAGTACCGAATTCTCTACCTCCGACCGACCCGTTGCCCTGCAGGTTGTAAAGTATCACTCCCCCTTAAGACAAAAATATTTTGGAACCGATTTTAAGACCTTGCTCCTTTGACATGGAATCGCCCATATGGTAGAAAAAAAATACTCGCATAGGGAACCTTTGTATATTTCCAATTGTGGTAAATGAATTTTTATATTTGTGAAAGTAATTTCATAAACTAACAGGTAAAATGTTATGGATATAAAGTATGCCTAAAAAAATTCTGCAAGGGCTCACACTTTTTTTTTATGTTATTACTTGGTAATTTTCAGGACAGTATCACAAGCTCCCAAGAAATGCGACATTAGAAAATGTCACACACTGCACCAACGTCTGGACTTCAAACAACTACTCCTTGGCCTATATGCCCCAAAAGGTATTGAATTACAGAAGTCCAGACGCGGGTGGAACCCGAATCCTCTCGGGACTTAAACCCAACAACTTGTGCCTCGTCAGAACTAACATGTTTATGGTTCATTTAAAGATTCTTCATATTTAGTATAATTCCTTTTTTCAATTATATAAATTTGGGTCAAAGAAGTGAAATATTACCTTTATCTCTGTATTTCTGTGTCATAAATAAGGCGAGAAAGAAAAAGTTAAAATTTATACGGACTAGACTAGACAAGATGGTATGACTCATCTGACTACTAGAAATTTAATTAAAATCCCGTCCGCAGACTTTAGATGAACATTTTTTGTAGTGGGTGTCTGGCAGCTTAAGAACCTTGTATAATAAATCATTAGAGCTTCCCTTTAATATTTATTGTTTTTGAGAATTAATTTAAATGAGAAATTAGTTTGTTTTTTATACGCCGCCACTGATGTAATATACCCGGTGGATGAATGCGGCAGAAAGGTTAATTATCTATTTATCCAAAGCTATAAAATTTGTATTTATTTTGTTAAAAAATATTGGACAGTTTGTATAGATTTCAATAAAAAATTCGCCTTTGATGTTTGATTTTTTTTTCAAAATAGTTTTTTTAATGTCCATGTTCAGCCTTCAACTTTCGTATAGAATTTATTAAAAAAACCGTAATATAATTTAAAAATTTTATTGTAAATCAATTTGTGCAAATTTAAATCACATTTACGTATGAAAGTTTTTTTGAAATCCTTTGCTCTATAATGTTTTTATATTTTAAAGATTTAAAAGGAAATTTTGGTCTAATAAACCTTTTATCTACTAATGTTAAATAATAAACCAAAAATCAAACCGGAATTTGACCTTCATTATTCAATAGTGTGTTTGTAAAAATGATTTGAATGGTTAAAAAGCGTTTGAATAATGAAAATTCAACACTTAATAACTAATAATCATAAGGCAACTAAATTTAACCAATCAAGATCAAGAACGCATGTACATTTACTATGTAGCATGACCTTTAATTTATACGTCAATGTCACATTAAATTAATGCCAGTAAAAGTCATTCACTAAAAACTTTATCAAATTTGTTGAAATGGATATTTTATTAATAGAATTTTACATCAAATCCATAAAAATAATAGATACTAATAATCCAACAACCTATGCTCGTAGTTCTAGTAATTTCATATCAAATACAGATCAGAATATGAATTTTGGTGTTGCAGATACAACAATTAATTTCGCGAAATGCAGCAACATAACTTTAAATTTTAATAACAAGTAAGAATTAATTTAATATAAATAAGTAGGTATTTATATTCGTATAATAGTCTCTTTAGCACTTAAAAATGTTTTGTTCTTGATTTGATTTAATAGATATTTTTAAGATATAAATAATCTATTATTTGTGACATTAGTAGATAAAGTATTATATTAAACTCGTTGTGTGGTTATTTTGTTACACTCGGATGATTACAGCACTCGCTCGTGCTGCAAACTTCATCCGCGTGTAATAAAATAACCCACCCAAACTCATTGAATTCATTTTTTATTGGTCTGCAATAAAAGAGGATAAACTTCATTATAGGTGTATGATAACTACCAAAAAACTTGTTATAGTTCGTGTAATACATATAGTAGCCCCAATTTAACAGCTTTAAAAAAACTTCTAACGTACCGGCATCCTTTGAGACTGCCGCAAAGGGTGCTGAGGACGCAAAAACCAGTTAAACTATGATTTGGTCGGGCAGCCGAGCGATTAGTCGCTTCGACTACGTCTTAGTAAAGCAAGTTTTTATTTTATCGACTCGAGAAATACTCTCTGCCTCCCGAGCTATATATTAAAGTAACTCGGGCATCGACTTTAAAGAAATTTTCAGGTGGCAGGATTATATGTATTACTCGAACTATACTCTCATCGCAAATCATTAAAAACAAATCTTCAAACAAGATAATCATAATCAAACAAACACTTCAGTAAAGCAGTCTCATGCAGTATCTTGACGAACCCAATGAAACCTCTGCCTATATAATGACTAAAAGAAACTTGCTTTGTATCTGCGCAAAGAGGCACCGAAAAGTTGGTCAAAATGCTTTTTTGAAGACAAATGGCAGATCCGATGAGAATTTGATAAATAAAAAAATATGGTTTCCATCGGTATACCCAAGTAACACGAGAAGCCATTAAGAAGCCCAGGAGAAGATTTCCGTGCTAATTCCAAGCTAATAAGCGTTTAAATATGTCCAAAGCTTCTAGAAGTAGTAACATTACGCAACAGTTGCTAAATAGTAACACATGAATTGGCGAAAAGAAGATTTTAAGGCGCTATTTAGTCCACTACTAAGAAGCAACCGTTTAGCCTCCATTTAGCTGCCATTTAGCCTCCATTTAGCTTTCGAAGCTATACAGGAGATAAGTTGAAGATTTCAGGCTTAAATTGTTTATGTTAAGAGAAGTTGTAAATAGAAGGGTACCAGATTAATTTTATTTTCATTAAGGTAAGTCTTATAATTGAATTTGTGCTATTAGAAAGGAAGCACTTAAATAAAATAACAAACGTCAGACGCATGAAAGAAACTGCAGCCGACTTTGATCATTTCTTTTATTTGATTTCAAAAGAAAGACTAAAAGAATATTGAAAAAGGTAAAGATGAGGAAATCGAAGAAGTGTGTCAATAGGAAAAAAAGAAGAAAAAAATGGATAAACAAGGTAGGATTAGACTTAAGAATAAAAAAATGACAAATCAAAAACAGCAACGGCGACAGACGTACAAGAAATACTAAGAAAAAGGTGAAAATTATGGCATTTTAAAGCGTTATTCAATTATTTTAATGTTAGCCCTATGCATGTAGAGCAAATAAATGAAAAAAAGCCCTTATTAACTTAAAACAATAGAGTGACAATCACTGCAAAATACGTGTTATAATATTGTGTCTACCTGTTTATTTTTTAAGAAGATTAAAACGAAATTTTAATTGATAAAATTCGATTGTCCAGCGATATGATGATAAAATCCAACAACGAGTATTCTACCTTAAATATTTCCAGCTAGAATTTTTTTTATTCGTGTCTTGATGGTCTCTTAAAATTTATTCTGAGTACGCCTATGGTAATCATTCACTGTCACGTGCCACTGTGAAGAGCGTGGGTGATCTGTAGGAAGTACGCTGGAGATATACTCACCCACACAAGTGTCCCTCAGTGTTCTTGAATGGGCTTACTTTTGAAAAATATCAGACGGTCAATTTTTGTTTTACAACTAAATTCCCAGATGTGTGTCCGTTGATAAAGAATCAATATCATTAATATACAGTCGGATTTTTTGGGAGAGGTCACATTCTAGTAAAGGCTGGAAGTTAATATTTTGGAAGTCATATAAACTGGCTTGTTCGGCGAAAGGATAATTTAGGCGAAAGGCAAATTCGGCTGAGGCGTGCTAGTAGGTACGAATTTACCTGCTTTTGCCCGTAACTTTTTCAAATATGTTATTTTTTATTTTAATATTTTATTCATTTCAAACTATCATTTAACAATCAAACAAATGGATGGATATACTTAATATAAATTTTATACAACTTATAAATATTTATTTTTTATTTTTGCGACATTCTATATATAAATTCGAATCTTGAAATAGTCTTTTTTTTTTAATTCTATAAATTTCAGTGGTTAACATATGAAATTTTATATAAGCGTATACTTGAGACTCTACAGGTTTCGTAGGGATGACAATTATAAAACATGTTTTTAAAATATGAGTGGAAAATTAACAACAGTTTGTCGTATTTTCAATTGATACAGATCAGACAAACATAACCCTACTTTTTTTATTTATTACTTTCTAATTTAACATATCTTGATTAATTTAAACGCTTCTTTGATTTATAATTTATTATTAAACCATAATAATGCCGTCTTTAATTGAAAAGAAACGTTATCCGTGTTGCCTACCTTTCAAAGCAACCGAAACAACTAATAAAATAAGATCAAGGATATTTAGTACACTTTGGCAACGCCCGTTTGTTATTTTACTATTTTTTCAAAATTTGGCCGTTCACTCTGTATTTTATGTGTCCTTTTTGGGATCTATAGATTACTAGTTTGTCAATTTAATTTTTGTTGAATTAAATTGTGATTAATTACGATTACATTACGAATTGATTTTTCGATTGTTATACGTAATAATATTTTGAATATTGGATACGTTACACTTTTAATTTTTTTCTAAATTATGGCTTCTACGTTCTACTTTAACTATTAGGTATATTCCAAGACTTTGACCCCTAGAGACTAAAAAAATCCACGGTAAAAATCTCTCGATTAAACAATTAAAAAGTAATAGTTGGCATATTTAAGACGTTCTTGGAGTTGATAGTATTCACGGCAAGACAACTGGATTAGATATTTTTAAAGGAGTTGAAAATGCTGTTCAAAAAACAGTTTTCAATGGAAAAACTTGAAATATATCACTACTGATGGTAGCAAAAACATGTTACTTTTGTATCAGAGGTAAATGACGGTGGATCGAACCGATTCATCGTACATTCAACAACAGTCTTTGTGTGGAAAACGCATGGATATGTCAGAAGTTTTGAAACGAGTCATGTCACCTTTTAATTATATCAGATGATACGCGCTAAGTAAATTCCGAGATTCTTGGTGTTCTATATAGAGTCAGGGTTGAAGACCCTTGATGTAGTTAATATAAAAATTATTGGAGAATTTCTGCGTATGTCACAATCGTAATTTTTTTTGGCAAACATGAATAAATCTAAAGTTAAACATTGAACTTGTGCAAATTATCGGTCATTCAACGTTTTGAACATTATTTGTTTTAGGTTAGACAATTTAAAGGTGTGACTTAGGTCAAATTTCGTAGAGTTCGACAAAAAACTTTTCATGGATATAATGATTATTTGCCTCATATAATTTGTTTCTGGGGAAAAGTGCGGTATGATAATAAAATTTCTTGGATACCTTAATATATTATTTTAATTTTAAATTGCGGATTAGTCTTAGAAATAACATTGAACAAAAAACTGTACATAATACTGCCATAATATATCATATTTACCATTCATTCTTTTACACTCACACTATTAACCATTATTAAGGTTTTGTTTGTGATAATTATAAATAAATAATTTTATGTTTTGACCTATGCTTTAACTTTTATCTTTTTTATTTATGTTTAATCATACAAGTGCTAACCTTACGAGATTTTTTATATTAACGAAACTATAGTAATTTATGTATCAAGTGAATTATAAGAGCCTTAATTCCCGAATGCAAAGTTTGCATCCCGAGGGCCTCTGCCTAAGGTAATTAAGGCTCATTAACTCCCGAGGTACAAAGATTATTTTATTTCTGATCGATTTTAATAAAATAAGCAGCAATGACATTCACTAAATATATCTAATGAAACACTGACAGCAATATTCAACAAGCGTCAAAACAACGGGCACGGGAAATTAAGGCACCTGTAATATCCCAAGGGAGTTATGACCCTGTTTATTGATAGCGTAACAATGATGATATAAGCTTCTAATAGCCCGGTCAGGAATAATATCATTTTTTCTTTACTAGATGTTTTAATTGATTTTTTGAAAAAGTCAATAAAACCAACAGGAACTATGTAAGAACAGGAAATACGGAGTTAAATAAATTAGCTATTAAGGAGGGCTTGGGATAAGAAAAAATATAACTAGAAATTGAAGAGATTCAGCTGTAACACTTAAATATCTGAAAGTTGAAATTAATAAACAAGGAAGTAAAAAAACTGAAGTAAAATTAAGAGTAAAGTGCCAAATTTATCATACTCTGAATAGAACTTTTCTAAACCAAAGATGTTTTGCACAAAATAATTTTAATTCATGGATCTTTTTTATTCACCGTAACTACAGGAATCACTGATGCTGGCGAGAACGCTTCATTCTACCTATAACTTTTGGCGAATCCTCTGAATGTGTTACCGTTCTAATTCTAGACTTAATTTTTGAATTACCCATTTAACCATAAATCACAATTTGAAAAATGTATTAATTTAATTTAAAAGGTTTTAAGGAAATATAGGTCAAACCAATAAATATAAAACATCATCTATCTATAGCTGTTGCAAAAAAAAATTTTTAACGACACAATAATCGCCCACTTTCCTTCCCAAACAATGTTTTTTATTAATCTCCCAAAGAGAATTCAAATGAATTGGTATTAGCATAAACTTTTAGAACGTATTATGCCATTAGAAATGGATAAAAAAGTTGACAACTTCAACAAAAGATTTAGTAAAAGTCAACTGGAATCGAATTGGATAGGACAATGACCGACATTTTCTTACTGAGTAGACAGATGGTAAAAAAGTGTGTCCTACATGAATTTAAGAAGCAGCGATGATTAATTTTCGTTGATCAATTATTACAACAGTAGATGTGTCAATCATAATATCAATGTTAGTGGCTTGTAAAAGTGGAAAAATATATTAAAAGGCAAGTAATATACAAAAATTTGGTATCATGTAAGGAATGCGAAAGAAATAAAATTCTCCAAAAGCAGACAAAGATGATGAAAAAGATGAAGAGATAAGAGATAGACTTGATAGTATTATCAGCTGCTTTACTGAAGCTTAACAGTCACTTTATTAAGTTTTCTTTAGAAAACTCCTTGTATTATATCTTTGATTTTGCACATAATTGTTCTCCATATTTGTGGTGCTATATTGACAATTTTTGTTTGAATCCTTCGTGAATAAATCGAAACATATTTATTTACTTGATTTTACTAGCCAGTACTTTGATCTTAGGTAGACTAAATCTTCCGTTTTATCATATGAATCACCGTATTCCTTTGTAACCCATAATCCTCCAATTTTTTCCTACCCAAGTTTTCTCTATAAAATACTATTAAACGAGCAAGGTTTGTATGTATGTATGTATGTATGTGTGTATGTGTGGATGGGTGTGTATGTGTGGATGGGTGTGTGTGTGTGTGTGTGTGTGTGTGTGTGTGTGTCCGGAGGATCAGGATCTCAAAATCCACCCGTCAGAATTCAATGAAACTTTCAGGGTAGACTAATTCCTATTTAAATCGGCAATAAATGCAGGTCTCATGTCTATGAAAATTCGATCTTCCGAGATATTTACAAGAAAAGTTAAACTTTTAGTTTTATTTCCTAGTAACGGGACAACATAGAGATAATATAACCTGTTTCTATAGTAAATTTTTTATTATATATTTTGATATGTCATTTTGAAAACGACTTTCATTCAAGAAAGTCAAAACGTCAATTAAAGCCCCCTTTTTCTTTAAAATAAGTGGTTTTATTTCCATTAGAAGATAAACTGATAAATATTAGATTAATTTGTCAGTTTTTGGCATTGTCAAAAGTAGTTAATTGTCAATTATCGATCATCGATGGAAATCACATCATATTTTTGTGCGAGGGGTATTCCAAAGCAACGTTCAGTAACGTAGGCCCGATACATAATGTTGGTCTAGCAGTGGTCGGCGAAAACGCGCTGGTGGAGTGATGATGGAAAATCGTCATAAGAAATTAACCTATTTTTGTAAATATCAATTTTTTATTTAATTTCGCCATAATAACCTACAAATTTTGACAACTACTGACACGCACATCTCGGGGTAAACGTTAAGAATATGGGGCCGGCTGGGATTTTCACAGATGTTATAAAACATGATAAATTCAATATAGCGATAGAAATTTTTGCGCGGAAAAATATTTTTTACATTTTTTTAAAAAGAAATATATATTGGGATACTCACTCCCAAGATAAACAAATTGAGTGCGTTGAAACGATTATTTAACATATTTTTCCAATAGAAACGCATACATAGGTACATAACTTTTCTACAAATGCCCAAGTAGCAATTTTTAACCAGAATAAGCCTGAAAAGTATTAAAAAAGGAAAAAATGTTCATTTGACAACGTTGCCAATTCAATTTCAGAAATCATGGATTTAGGTAAATATTTAATGGAACGTTGAGTAACTCTGTTAAAATGGACACTTGTCAAAATGTGCTAAAAATATGTGTAATAGTTTTGGTTTTAATTATCTTTTTCTGAGTTAAATATTCGTATGTATATGCTAGACTTTAATATTGAAACTTGGTTTGTTAAATTTAATAAATCTTCGGGGAAATATTGTTTTGGCGAAGAACATCGTGACTTTTTTTTTTAAATGAAAAATGTAAATGTTTCTTATCGTTATACAAAATACATGGTGAAATAAAAAAATTTTGTAGGTCCAGATATTGGCTTTATAACATTGCAATGTCTCAGCATTACCGATAAGTATCTTGTTTCAGCGTCAATCTTTTTCGAATCCGGTCCAAAATAAGAACTCTTCCAGTCAGGAAACTGATTTATTGTCAGTGTTGCCTGACAACCTGGTAACGAAATGATTTAAAACAACTTAATATCTAATTTTGACTTTCTACCATGTGCTAACTTAATAAAAAATTTACAATTCGCTAGAAATATGAAGTCAAACTTGAACAAAAACAAAAATAGAGGTCTCTCAGAATATCCCATAGAAACCAAGTACGAAATTAAATTTTCAAAATAGAAGAACTGTAGAAGGTAGAAAAAGAAAATAGTAGTTTTTATTCTAATATGTCAAAAAACGTCCGAAAAAGTACTTTTTCGGATGGTGTCGTGCACGGAAAAGTAAAATATATTTGCCTTACCTTTTTCTTTTAGCTATAAATTAATAGTTGTGTTCGATAATAAAGTTGGTGATGATGATTTTTGTTTTTAAACAGAAGCAAGTGACATTTTTAGGTTATGTTATGTTACATTTCTTACTTGACGTTTATTGACATATTAGAATAAAAAAGTAACTTGAATGAAACATGAAAAACAAGTACTAAAGAAGACGTCAAAAAAGGTTAGCGCGGGATATCTGAAAGAAGAATAAATTTTTAACTGAAAGAAGTGGCGTTCGGATATCGTAAAAAGTTTCAAGAAACTTCAAAGAAACTTCAAACTGTTATTGTTGTCTTATACCAGTGGCGGCTCCAGAGACAAGCTCGGGGGGGTGTCTCTGGAGGGGGCGTCGTCTTACATGCACAATTGAGGGGGCCGGAGTCTGATAAAAATGTCCAAAAATAACCTAAAAAATATTATTAGTAAAAATTAGTATTTTCTAATAATATAAGTAAACAACAATTCTCAACGAACACTAATTTATATACTGCCATTTTCGATTAATAGAAAATTATCTGGTACACACGCGTATTCTGGAACCTTCTATCTGTTTTCTGAAAACAAAACTGCACAGATAACACTTCCGGTTTCAATAACCTCCAAGGATGCAGGAAGAGAGACGTACTTATCACGAGTAATGTGCACAATTTTATCTCGGAATTGAATAACAAAAATGATCTAATGAGTTTCTTTATTATTAACGATTAACTTGAGTTAATTTTCATTGATACATATATCAGATGAATCAGCAGTAGATTTATCACGAAACGTACGTACGGTTAAATAAGGGAAACGCTCTGCCCCTGATTTTGGAATTTAATATTTTCAACGGCTTTTGTACACAAAAACAAGGTAGCTATGATTAATTTTCCTTATTAATACCCCATCCTTTAAAGAGGGTAAAAACTGTTTTATTCCCTCGATATGTTAGAGGTTCCTTAATTCCCGATTTTTTGATATTTTGACGTTTGTTGAATATTGCTGTCAGTGTTTCATTATATTTAGTGAATGGCATTGCTGCTTTGTGTTATAAATTTTATTAAAATCGATCAGAAATAAAATAATCTATGTACCACGGGAATTAATGTGCGACATAATTTTTTGAAACGTCAAATCCTTTTAAAATTAAACAAAAATTGAGACAAATTGCTTGAAAAATTATTTGATTTCATCTTCAATATTTTATAGTGTTTTCATATTTGGTCCTAAGAACATTTTTTACTAGATTAAATTTTATGTGTTTTTATCACCAGAGAAAGGATAGGAGACGAGAGAAAGCCACTTTAGAGCGAGAGAAGCGTCTCGTCGAGATTGGAGAACCACTTTCTCTCGCCGTACGAGACGAGAGAAAGGCTCTCTCTCATCTCGCGGCATCACCACTTCGCAGGATTACAAAATTAGGAAAAGGCCCATATCGAGCATTTGTTGTATACAATTTTAAAATCTGGATTAGTAATCGTTTTTTGTGTAAGTAGAAAATACTTCTCGGGCATCCAGTAAATTGTTTAAATCGGTGTTTTCGAAGAATATGTGATAAATTTTAACCTGGATGGTTTTAAATTAGCGAATTTTTACTCCTGTATTAAAAAAAATGTGGCAATGTTGATATTTAGTTTAATAACTGTGCATACTCACAACTAGTTCATCTGCTTCAAGCAAGAAGAGGGTCATTCCGTGTAAAAAGCATATCAAATGTCATTCGACCCTCCACAATCGCGCTGCTTTTTTGACACCATAAACTTACCATGGAAAGAAGTGATTTCCCAAATTTTTAGCCTAAAATACCACAAGGAAATTTTTTAGGCTCAATTTTAAATTTGGTCAAAATGGCAACGAGAAAAAAAATAAAATACGCGTTTCCTTCGTATTTCTCATTAACGGGACAAAAAAAAATGCAACACAGACATTTCTGACGTAAAATTCTCCGTAGAACACGGTCACGCCAACCATTTTCAACAATTCCTCTCGGAAAATCCGGAAAATTAGGAAATTTCTATTTTTTTTGTTTTCAAATTTCTCAAATACATATACCCCGATTTAGCTGAAATCCACAGTAGATATTCTTAGAATCATGCTTTTCCCAATCCATATACTCATGCTTGACTCTTTATATCATTTTCATGAGTTATATGCGATTTATATATATATAGTGGATTCTGTGAGTCGGAAAATACCTCGAAAAATACAAATAAATTTTTGACGCCCCTAAAGTAAGCCCCCCCCCCCATTTTCGAGGATGCTGAACACGATGGTGGGTCTTAAAATTCTTTTCTTCTTGACTCCACCCCCCAAACGCCCAAAAAAGACCCCCAATTGGTGATTCACGGATTCCGCGTCTTTCACCGGGAAACTAACGTAATCTCCCATTTTAGAGGATGCTGAACACGAAGGCAGTGGTTACAATTCGTTTAAAGTTGACCCCATCTCTCAAATGGCCAAAAATCACCCCCTAGGGGGTGAAAAATTTGTTTTTCGCTATAAACGAGACAACCCGCGTTATCTCCTGTTTTCGAGGATGCTGAACGCGATGGTGATGTTGGATCTTCTAACTGTGTCGAGTCCACCCCCAAACGACCCAAAAATCACCCCCAAATGATCCAAAAACCATTCCCAAAAGGGTAAAAACAATTTTTCTCGTATATAGCGAAAAACAAATTTTTCACCCCTTTGGAGGTGATTTTTGGCAATTTCAGGGGTGGGGTCAACTCTAAAAGAATGGTAACCACTGCCTTCGTGTTCGGCATCCTCTAAAATGGGGGGTTGCGTTAGTTTTTCCGGTGAAAGACGCGGAATCCGCGAATCACCTATTGGGGGTGGTTTTTGGCTGTTTGGGGGGTGGGGTTAACTCGAAAAGAATTCTAACGCCCTCCATCGTGTTCAGAATTCTAGAAAATGGGGACGTCAAAAATTTATTTGTATTTTTCGAGGTGTTTTCCGACTCACAGAATGCACTATATATAAATCGTATATAACTCATGAAAATGATATAAAGAGTAAAGCACGAGTACTTATATGGATTTGGAAAAGCATGATTCTAAGAATATCTACTGTGAATTTCAGCTAAATCGGGGTATATGTATTTGAGAAATTTGAAAATAAAAAAATAAAAATTCCCTCATTATCCGGCTTTTCCGAGGGGAATTATTGAAAATGGTTGGCATGACCTTGTTCTACGGAAAATTTTACGTCAGAAATGTCTTTGTTGCATTTTTTTGTCCCGGTAAGGAGAAATACGAAGGAAACGCGTATTTTATTTTTTTTCTCGTTGCCATTTTGACCAAATTTAAAATTGAGCTTAAAAGATTTCCTTGTGGTACTTTAGGCTGAAAATTTGGGAAATCACTTATTTCCATGGTAAGTTTATGGTGTCAAAAAAAGCAGCGCGATTGTGGAGGGTCGAGTGACATTTGATATGCTTTTCACATGGAATGACCCAAGAACTAGATGAATGTTATTATTTCTAATTTCTATTTAAAGTTAAGTTCAATAAAGTTGACGTGAGAGCACGAAGCGAAAAAAGTTATACGTGCTAACATTATTTTTAGGATTAGTAGAAGAATCCTTGAATTTAGAAAAGTTACATCAGGGACAAGTAGACTATTTTGTCTGTATTTCACGTAATAAGCAAAATTGTAGGTTTAAATATTAAGTTTGATGAATAACTTCTTAATTCTAAAGTCTAAAATTTAAACTTCATTTCTAGGATAAGTCATTTTTTTAGTTTTGTGAATAAACCGGTAAGTGAAACACAGTCATTGTGCATTTAAGAGAGCAAACACAGCCGGTTGAGGTAGCATTAGAAATTACATCATATATTGTCTAGTTTGGACTGTTAAAAAAATAAACTTACTCCTAGGCACCTAAATAAACAACTTTCATTGCCATTCTTTTCATTCAGTTCTTTTTTACAGGTTGAACTTTATTTACTGAGTTTCTTACAGGATTGTCCATTTAAATTAAATGTGATTATCCTGTCGGTATGATACCAAAAATTTCGCTCACACCCTTTTAAAATACCTTCTAAAAGTCAAGGATTATATACAGGGTGTCCGATAATAATTTCATCAAACTAATAATTTTACATTGCAAGTTTGGTGGATCATTTGAATTAATTTATCCAGCGGAAATCATAAACTTTATTTAAATTTAAGAAATATTGTAATTGCACGAATAGTCCTCAGATTTTCGAGATATTGAGAATTAAAATCGTTGAAATGGTCGATTAAATGGAAAGGAGGGGTCAAAATATTAGTTCAAATATTTTCTTTCTAAATCACACCGTTTGAGAAGTATAAGACATTATAAGGACATTTCTGATTATAAGATATTTTTTCTAAATTTCGTATAATTTTTATTCTAGCCCCGACCGTCACTTTTCTACTGTTACAAGCTCAACCGTTTTTTTTTAAAGAAAAGGACTTCTTTTAAATTATTTTTATTGTCCTTTAAATTTGGTGTTTGAGTTCCAAGTGATATAAAAATAAATAAATAAATTACGCGGTAAAAAAATACGTTATTTGATAACACTCTAAATTTTGGTGGATTCACCTATCCCAATAAATTAAATTATAAATTATAAAGATGGACATTTATTTCCATTCTAAGATTGTGTTAAAAATTCATTTAAATCAGCTTTTTTTAAATATTTTAATAATAACAATAACAAATATACTTTTAGTGCAGTCACCACCCTCCAGTTTCCGGTCCACCGAACTGCCAAAAATATCTGTAGAGTAGAACGTCCTTCCAAATCAGCCAATTTGAGAGAATTGTAGAGAAGAATGAGTTCAGGTGCAGATATTTTGTGGTGTATCCTTTTTCCTCACAAGATGTTAAGAGATATCTTAGTTTTTTCTTGAATGAATTACTCTTAAATATTTTTCGTCTAATTCAGAAAAACCCTGTATATTGTTATGGTCTAAAAAATGGGACAGGGTTGTGGAAGGTGTCTTTTGGACGAATTAAATGAAATTGTGTGAGGGGGACTTAAAAAAAGAGAGTGGTTGTTTGGAGACGTTTGTTGATGTTGATTAGAATAGATTAAGAAATGTCAGATGTGAAGTTTCTAAAAAAATGTCAGAGATGTGAAATTAAATAAAGATTATATAAAAAGTATTAAAAATCAAAGAATTTCTTTGTCTTTACAATTGGCGCAGCAACGTGGGGCAGGTAAAATTTTTGATCATTATGAATAAGAAAATATACAGGAGAAAGAGACTCCCAAAAAGAAAGGGGAAAAGGATATGATGAGTATGTTCGAAATGATAAGAGAAATAATTGAACAATTTAAAGAAGAGATGAAACAAGACAATAAAAATTTAAATAATGAAACAAAACAAGCAATAAAAGAGGAAATGAAACAAAATAATGAAACAATGATAGAGAAAATGGAAGAAAAACTAGGAAATGTGGAAAAGAGATTGGAATAATCAAAATTATACATGGAAAATAAAATAGAAGTCACTAAACAGTAGATGAGGGAAGAAGTGATTGGAAGAATCATGGAAATAGAAAATTTATAAATAGATAGAATAAAAGAAAGACAAGAAAAAGAAGAGATTTTCAAAGAAAAAATTGAAAAAGAAGTAAAAGAAGTCAAGCAAGACATTAAAGAAGAAATGAAGGCAATTAAATTGGTGGTACAAGACACCCAAGAAATGATGGAAAATCTAAAAGGAAAATGGTATGAAACTTTAACAGAATTTCATCAACAAGTAGAAGAAAGTGTGAAGGAGACAGGAACAAAGTTAAGAGAAGAACAAAAACAAGATGAGAATAAAGCAGAAGAGAGAATTAAATACATAAGGAAATAGATAAATGGAAGATGAAATTAAAAAAATATTTTTGGATATTGGAAGAAAATTTAAAAGAAGAAATAAAAATGAATTTGGAAATAGCAGAGGAAGAGAATCTAAGAATACGAAAAGAAATCAAAGAAAAATACAAGATTTTAGTGGGAAAAATAGAAATTAAAATTTGATTTTATTTTTTTTAAGATAAAAATAAATTAAGAAAACAAATTTTGTGGGGATGTTGTGTAAAAAATAGGACAGTGTTGTGGAAGGTGTGTTTTGGACGAATTAAATAAAATTATGTGAGGGGCCTTAAAAAAAGAGAGTGGTTGTTGCGAGAGGTTTGTTGATGTTGATTAGAATAGATTAAGAAATGTCAGATGTGAAGTTTTTAAAAAAATGTCAGAGATGTGAAATTAAATAAAGATTATTAAAAAGTAAAAAAATCTTTTTAAAATTAGTCTTAATATTTTTCTGTCTACGGTCGTCCACTTAAAAAATTGTTCAATTGGTTTCAGTATTTTTGGGAAAAACTGAAATTTTTCAAACAAATGTATTGACGAAGCGTCTTTAGTATACAAGTGTTCCAAGATTTGTTGGTCAGATGAACATACAAAACGATTTAAAGTAATGACGTAAACCCACTAGTTTTTTGAAAGAAAAGTATTTGTTTTAATACTAAAATTCTATTAAAGTATCATAGTTTTCAAAAAAGTTAGAAAGTGATAATAAGAAAAAAGTTCCTCAAGATTGAAATAAAATGTCTGTTAAATTTAATGTGCTTTAGTATTAAATAAAAATATTCAAGAAAATGACTTTTCTATGTAATGGCACAAATCAAAATCAATTTTATATCCGACACCCTGTATGGGATCCTCTTATTATGACTATACCTACTGAAATTCCAGATTTCAGATGGTAAAGCACTAATTGTTATCCAAACATCAAACTCTCGGTCATCAACCCAAGTTACTAGTGCAAGTTGAAATAATGAATATCGGCACACCGACGGTTTTAAGAACACATGTTCAGATTTTACAACAAGTCATGTATAAACAAAGAATCAAAATTGACACCTAAAAATAAAAGGAAACTCCATTTCATTCGGTACGGAAACCCATCTGAATATTCAAAAATAAACTAATAATGGTAATTAAGTAATCAAGAGTAGGACCGGCTCTAGGACTATGGACAAATTATAGAAAAATTAAAATAAACATTGGCCGAAATTGTAGTAAAACATCGTGAAAATTCGAAAAATAAACTGTACTGTACAGTACCAGGGTGTAATAATAAATATAATAAATGTATTTCATTATTTCTATAAAAGTTTTGTACATAAGCAAAACCATTTCGATTTGCGAGAAAAAATTGATCAACACACAGCAAGAAGAGAAGAAAGAAATCAGAATATTGAAACAAAGAAAATAAAACTTGATGAATCCAGTGAGCAAACCAAAGAAGAAGTACCTGCAGAATCAGCAGAATTTAAGGACGATCAGCCTTGCAAGAACAAACACCACTCATCACTTGTCCATTTTCTGCAATTTTCCCATTAATTTGATGGGGATGACCTCGCAAATTCGACGTTGACAAACAGAAAGCCACTACGTCCACACAGCCACTGTCACTTTCATTAATTTTTTTCCCGCATTTAAACAAGGATCCAGCTTATAAAATGCATTCAGCTTGTTTGAAATTTAGTCTGCCAGGGTCTGTTGTAGCCCACTCGCAAAGGACCCCGCAGTTTTTGATAGGAAAATGGCTTTCGGTGGATTTCTCTCAAACTTCGGAAATTTATTCTTCATCCCATCCCGATCAAAAGTGTTCACGGGCCCAACTCAATCCTATGTACAGATTTCAAGCTACCGCGAGTTTAAAATGATTAGGGGGAACTCGATATATGCGCATTTATCGGCAAGTTAGGCGTTTACGTTTATGGTTTATATGATGGATATATGTCATACACACCCAGACATTTAGCGTCTTTTAGAAGATTTTATTTTGATTTCTAAACTATTTTTTAAGAATTTTTTTTTAATGACATTACATTTTTCATTTTCAATCACTTTTTTGTTACCATGACTATGTCCGACGTGGGCGTTTCATTAACAGGGTTAAACACAGCCATTCACCTTGAAATAAATACAAAACTAAATGTTCAATGGAGAAATACTCTTTGTAAGAGAACACTTAACAATTATGTCCAGCATAAAATTAACATTGCTAATGAATTTAATAAGAGCTTTAGCAAACCAAATAAAAAGCGATGAAAATCTATTCCTAATTGTACCTATTTTGATTTAAAAAATGGGAAAAATCGTTGGAATAGATAACACAAAGTCTGAAATAATTAAATTAAACTGTGATTATCTTTTAAAACCATTTACACATTCTCTATCTAAATGTATAGAACAATTGTTACTCTATTACATAAAAAGGGAGATGTAACATCTGCAATTACCAACACATATGGTTAATCACCAAGTTTGAAAAATGAATTAAAAATAGATTAGTTTCATACCTAAACAAATATGAAATACTCTCAAAACAACAGTTTGGTTTTAGATAGAAAACATCCACACAAAACGCCGTTAGTGTCCTAACTTCACAAGTACCTCAGTGAATCACTTAATGAAAGCAAGCCCTGTTTGTGTATATTTCTGGATCTTTCAAATGCATTTGACACGGTTAGTCATCATCTTATCCTGCAGAGGGTGCCAGGGCTCAGCGTTACCATATACACTTCTCAACGAGACGACCCGGGTTCGATTCCAAAGAAAATCAAGTGGTTCATAATATCGGAAACCCACCATGGCTCGGTGAGTACGTATAAACCGTTGGTCGCAGCCTGAACCACCCGTCACACGAACTTTACTTTTTTTTTCTGCTGCAGTGCTTGGAAGATATTGGTATACGAAATAATTATTTAAATCTTTTTAAAAGGTATCTCACCAATCGACAGCAGACTGTGACTGCTCTATGCTCTATGCGAGTCGTGGAACCCTTGTAGGAGTATAAAAGAGTAGGGTTTAGATAAGATAACGACAAGTGACGCTTGTGCTGGACATATTAATTGTTAAGCGTTCTCTTACAAAAAATATTTCTCCATTGAACATTTATTTAGTTTTTTAATTTATTTCAAGGTGACTGGCTGTGTTTAACCCTCTTAATGAAACGCCCATGTCGGACATAGTCATGGTAACAAAAAAGTGATTGAAAATGAAAAATGTAATGTCAATAAAAAATAAATTCTTAAGTAATAGTTTAGAAATCAAAATAAAATCTTCTAAAAGACGCTAAATGTGTGCGTATGTGTGTATCTGGGTGTGTATGACATATATCCATCATATAAACCATAAACGTAAAGAAGTGAACGCCTAACTTGCCGATAAATGCCCATATATCGAGTTCCCCCTAATCATTTTAAACTCGCGCTAGCTCGAAATCTGTACATAGGATTGAGTTGGGCCCGTGAACACTTTTGATCGGGATGGGATGAAGAATAAATTTCCGAAGTTTGAGAGAAATCCACCGAAAGCCATTTTCCTATCAAAAACTGCGGGGTCCTTTGGCCAGTCGTGAGACTCATTTTTTATATTTAACACGCGACCAGCACTCATTGCACATTTAGATCTTCACCCTAATTGACGCTATCTTGGATAGGCCACGCCCCCATGTCAGATGCCAATATAATCATAAACCAGTTGAGAATGCTCTTCTAGCATTGCCATAGACCGAACAAATTGTAATGACAGTATTAATAAAATTTTAGATTGGCAGTTCTCATTCTAACCAACTCAGCCACAGTCAATGTCATTTTAAAAGTCAAAACTTTCATATTTTGGACCCCATTTTGAAGGTGTTCTCGAAGAGGTACGGAGGAGCACATCAAATCCTAAGCTTACTTTTTGATGCTCTATCAAAATCTGAAGTCAGAATATTAAAATTCACAAAGACAAAGAATCAACACACACATACACACATACATAGGCCCATACACACAGATCGAATTCAGATACCGAACAATTTGTTCGGTGAAAATGTTTAAATGCATTACCATCCAATAAGGGATAATTAATTATACTTTTAAATTGCAACAGAGAAAAGGGATGGATCGACAAATGTGTTTGTATGTTAATTCGTTATCGAGATATGGCGCTTCGAAGAAGATTATTTTTTATCGGTTATACCCGAATTATGATGAAATGCTGTAATTATGGTCCCTGGTTAAAATCACCAACTTTTGGTGGCTTTCATCCGAGAAGAAAATTAGCTTTTGGGGTTGGGTAGGCGAAGGGGGGAGCGGGGATGGGGTGTCAAAAGTTGGTGATTTTATCCAAGAACCATAATTACAACAACATTGCATCATAATTCGGGTATAACAGAAGAAATAAGGTGGAATTCTGCATTTTTTGCATTTTTTAGCGAAATTTGTAAAATGACCTTGTCTTCGAAGCGCCATATCAGGGTAACGAATTTACACAAAAACATGTTTGAATACTCAAAATTGTAGGAAATTTAACGCTCTACAAAAGAGTATAGAAATGCTTTTGTAGTAGGAAAAAAGCTCTACGCTCTATTGCGAAAAAACCGGAGGAAGGTCAAACATTTTGCAGTACTTCCCCTTCCTCTTCTAGCACAGGGTCCTTGAGGTCTAAAACTTAAGAAAATGTTAATTAACCATCCCTGAATATCCCAAAGTTTCATTAACTTCCGACCTTTTTCCACCTAACTCCACTTTTTCCAACCTGTCGACTGGAGTATAAAGAGTATCGAATGGAATACATTGTTGATAAATGCATCCTCAATCATGGATCTATCGTACTTGGACTACCTCCTTAATATCAAACCCAATAGTATTTATTTGGACGCAATTAAAAGAGAAGTAAGAAGAAACGTAGCTCCAAATTTTTGGCTGTTCTCCAATTTATTAGAGAAGAATTAACAAAAGTTTGCAGCAAAAAGTTATTCAGTATGTAATTGAAAACGAATATTTGCGAATGTTTAATAAATGAATTATTAATTTGGAAAATACGGATGATGAGAGTGATATAACGACTGATGGGGATTCTGAATGGATTAATAAGTACGCAGTTTATTGGGTAATAAAACTTTTCATTTTTTTTCTGTTTTTCTCAGTTTTGAAAGACACCGTACGTTAAGTTTTTTACTCGTAAGGATGTAAATCCACGAAAAACAAAATGATTAGCTACATTTTGCAAAATTTGCGTATTTATCGTTAAATTGTGTTGCTACTTCCTTGTTTTGAGATATTACATTGACCTACAGTTATATTATTGTTTTAAGTTTGTTCTTCGCAATCTAAAAAATCTTTATTAGCATTACAGAACTTGAACTTGCAAGTAATCGCAAACGTCATTGAAACTGAAAGAAATACAATGTCACTATCCACACTTTCACGCATGAAATCGCATCGGAGATGAGTCGAGTGGAAATGGTTGGTCATATATTTCTTGAATGCGATGATTGTAATCCCTTATGTTGCTCATTACTCTTTAAGGAAGAGGATAATGTAAATCTCTCGTCCAGTTCCAGTCGTGTTCGAGAGTTAACGGGTACGTTTGCAATACTATACAGGGGTATTCGATAAGCTTGATTTACATTTCAGGAGTAACAATTGGCGTCAGTTTTGATTTAAAATTCTTTGGCTAAAACCAAAATTGATTTGATTTTATAGTCGCGATAAAAAGAAACGGCAAGTCGGAATACGTGAACGGTATTTGTCCCATCAAAAAACAATAATTTATGACTGCACGAAATTCAGATTTTTCCATTATTTTGAAAATTACAAAAGTAGCGTCACTAAAATCACTGTCACTTGGAACTAAACTAAACTAAACTAAATTTTGACAAAACATCATTGGAAAGTTAGTACTTCCTAAAAATCTAATGGATTTGTCAATAGTGGCACCATCTAGATGTCATACTACGAAATTATTGAGTTACGAGGTATTTATCCCCATTTTACGTAGCATAATATATTTTTTCTACTCCTGCACTTTAAATTACTTATTAAATGTGCGTTTTATATTAAACCTCATTATAACACACTTTTCATTATAACAATGATTTTGACCTATAGAAACCCCTTCTTTCTATTATAAAACTGACTTTGCACTAATAGAAATTTCTACGTCGTGATCAAGTAGGTCAGATATTATATTGACAGTTCTATGAAAGCTAATGTCAAAATTATTCTTGTTGTGTCAAATGTATCAAATAAATTAATAGTTTTTAGTTAAAGTACTTTATATTTTGTCATAGAAAAAATAGCGTATGCAACTTTCATGTAATGGCTATTAATACAATATAAAATTGATTTTGAGCAATAGAAACCCCTGCTTTCTGTTATAAAACTGACTTTATACCAATAGAAATTTCTACGTTGTAATCAAGTAGGTTGTTGATAGATATTAGATATTATTGACAGTTCTGTTAAAGCTAATGTCAAAAGTATTCTTGTTGTATCAAATAAATTAATAGTTTTCAGTTAAAGCACTTGTAGTAGAACTAATAGCGTATGCAACTTTTATGTAATGGCTATTAATACATAATAGCTATTAATATACATAGAATTGCTAAGTCCATTGAATTTATATTGTCAAGGTGACTCCATCTATCGCATTCCAGTGTAAATACATTGACTTTCCCATCGAGTCACCTTATACCGGTAACTTCAACTGACCTATAATAAAACTGGATGAGCACATCCATATAAGAAAATTAAGCCAACTAGTGTATGGGCACATGCGCATTGATGATATGTCAAGCAGAGGCGCCTCATAAGGATTTTTTAAAACGTTTACACTGCATTTGGAGTCCCAAAATACACTCGTTTTGAATAATTTATAAGCCAATTTTGATGCATTTCATGGAAATTTTGAATAGAAGGAAATATTTCGAATAAACACTGTCGATTCCAAAATAATCCAAAATTGAAATAGACCAAGAGGCCAGTATAAAACCAAAATTTTTGTCATCATAAAATAGATTCGTCAAGTAAATGGTAAAAATCCCCCCTTCTAACTGAACTTCAATCATAAATGTTGGATGGTTTCTTAGCCAAAGTAATTTTAGTGTTTATCAAGCAAGGTTCGCTCAAGAAGTCTGTAAAAACACAAAAAAACTATTGAACCTTGTTTGATTCTAAACTTCGCAATTTTCACAAATGTCGTAGCCAAATACTTGGAAACTGAAAACATTGAACCAAATACCAAGTAAAAAGACGTCACTGATAAAAATGGCTTCCTGCCGCAATGACAATGACATTAGGGATCAATGCACATGCTCACTTTATTTGAGAGGGTTCGATTTGACGTATTTTTACCATAGAACGAAACGGCCACTGTTCATCCAGTTTTACTATAGGTCAGTGGTAACTACATTGTTTGACAGTCTAACCTAACTTAACCTTATTAGCAAGTTTGTTGAATTGAATTTAAAAAGTTCGCTTAAACCCTTTGAAGTCGGATTTTTCTATCAAATTTGTTAAGATGTTTTTATATTCTTTGTGGTTAGTAGGGATAGTATTGGTAAAAAAACCAAAAAACCGCCATTTTGAATAGGACATATTGTAGTGTGTAAGTTAGGTTATAGTTTTTTATTGTGTAATAGGGAGTTTTTTGTTTGACGGTAGATTAAGGTTGGTTGTCAAGGAAAATGGCAGGGGAATGTCGATGGAGATGTATGCCATGAAAAAAATAATTTTAGAATGTGCAAGAATAACCAGCAATTTTGGATCTAAAAAAAAAAGATATTTAAGTATAGAGACAAAATATTAAAGAATAATGGAGCAGGAATGAAAAGAACAATTACAAGAAAATTTATAAAATTTAAAAGAATTAAAAAAAGAAGAGTAATTAAACACAGAAAAAATAATAGGAAAAAGAAAAAAATAAAGAAACACATATAATAAATAATTTGAAAATAGAAAAGGAAGAAAATGGAAAATAATGTTTTAAAACATTTAAAATATTTTTATTGTTTAAAAATTTTTTTAAATGTTGGGGGGGTTATGTAGTGTGTAAGTTAGGTTATAGTTTTTTATTGTGTAATAGGGAGTTTTTTGTTTGACGATAGATTAAGGTTGGTTGCCAAGGAGTTTTTTTGAAATGTCAAGTTGAAAGTTTGAAAAATAAAAAATTATAAAAGTAAACCTATAATTTCATTAAAACATTACAAATAGGGTTATGTAGTGTGTAAGTTAGGATTTAGTTGTTTATAGTGTAATAGGGAGTTTTTTGTTTGACAGTAGATTAAGGAAGGTTGTCAATGAGTTTTTTTTGAAATGTTAAGTTGAAAGTTTGAAAAATAAAAAATTATAAAAGTAAAACTATAATTTCATTAAAACATTACAAAATATATGTCCCAGTCAGACATTTATGATAGAACAGAATTTGAAATATTCCGTACAAAGTGGGTTTAATTTGATCCAGCAGCAGTTTAGAAATGTGTGTGGGATATATATGTCTCGATAGACTTAAGGGTTAAAGTCCTGATTGAAAAATGTCGGAACCAGAAGAAGAGTAACAAATTGTACATTTAATTTTATTAATTCTGTTAATAAAGAAAATCAAGAAAAAAAAACATAAAAATTGTTTTATCTTTTTAAAGTTTTATCTTTTAAAGTTTACGCTTGATAAAAATAGTATATACAACTCGACAATTCGCCTCGGCTGCGGACTCTCGGCTCTGCTATTTCTTAGTCTGTTAGATAATATATTACTGACTTCTTTTTGCAGCTCTTTATTATTATTATATATTATAGTTTTATTAAAAAATAGTGGACAATAGACTACTATACTACTACTATGTAGGTTTAAATTGGTTCTGTTTTTAAATATTTTTATTATCTACTTATGATTTTGATATGTAGTCTATTTAACATTAATTGATTTAACAGAAATTTTTCGCCGTAAAACTTCAATCCCTCGGCGTTAACTCTATGGGTGATGGTATTGTGAGGATTTAAAATATTTTTATTAAATCAACCTTTTTTGATTTCTAAAGAACCATACGAAATTACCAAAATCTAAATGGAACGATGACGAAAAAAAAGCTAAAAAATTCGTCTTCTGTTTTAAAATACTAGTTTATGATGCAAAGACGAGAAGTGTTACTTTCTCGGACGATTATGGAGTTTTCCATAAGAACCCGCGTTATCGTACAATATTTTTTATTCGAATATAAAAAATATTAATAAAATAAAGAAAAATACTCTAGTTCTACTTATAGTTTTACAATTTGCCAATGTCAATCGAGCTTGTGTTAGAAAGTGTAGTACGGAGCTACACTATTTTTAAAAAACGCGTTTCATTACATTCCAAAAAGTACTAAAATAAATAAAATATACACAATACTTTTCGAAGCAAAATAGCATGTAAAATGTATAAACACAAAGTTTTGAATTATGATAAACTAAACCAGTGTTATTAGAACTTTTTCAATGAATTTGAGGGTTGCGAAGAGCTGATCGGTTCTGTTAGTGTAATATAGACTACACTAAAAAGCAACGGAACACAAGTGTAAGAAATTTCTATTTACTAATTTCTATTTAATAACCTATAAATGTCACTTGGTTAAAAAAAACACATATCACAGCAAGTCAATATGTTATTTCGATAAGAAAATACACCAAATATTATTGAACACAACTATTAATTTAAAACTAAAACAAAAAGCTAAGCCAAATAACTATATTTTACTTTTCCGGAGAGTTCAGCGTCCGAAAAAAGTCCTAGGGTAGAAAAGATCTTGTTCATGTTATTGTGTACTGTATCGAATTTAACGTTTTTTGACATATTCGAATAAATTTTTTTTATTATATTAATAGGTTCTACTTCCACATATCCAAACATATTTAGTTATTTAAAATAAAGAATGTTCTTACTTGACTAACTTCTATGTTAGATGTTTATTTCGAGCTTAATATTATTTGAATATTAGTCAAAGAAAACAGAAAATAGGAAAATGTGTTAAACTAATTTTACATTTGTTATACAGCATGAACTAATTTTGTAGTGTTCAAGGTTAAAACTGAAATCGACCATAGTAAATGATTTTGTAAAATATAGACATTTTTATTTCTGTATTTACGATTATAGCTGGTGAACTATTCTTAGGAAATTGGATCAGTAACAATCAAATAATGACTTCAAAATTAGATATCAATAATTTTACTTTTTTTTTACTAAAAAATTCAGATGAACATCGTTAGGAAAATGCGTGTGGGTCGCAACGATCAAGAAAAGACTCCCTTTAAATCATTCTGTTTAAAATGTAAATATAAACTAATAAAAAAACACATTTCTATAATTGTATAACTGTATAATTCTATAATTGTAATGCTAAGTCCACGTTCCAATTGACGATTAGGAAGAAAAATGTAAAAAAAAAACAATGGGATCGCCAGATCAGCAGTTCATGCTCAGGCAATTGCCTTCGGTAATTAAGGCACTTATAATTTCATTGATATATGAATAACTATTATTTTTTGCCTTTAAATGAGTTGCTCGCAAGTGAAAAATCACTTTTCAACGTCTCTCGGTTTGAGTTCATACATCATTCGAATTTCATATTTTTAAATCATTCCCTCTTCTTGTATTTGACTCTGATCTTTTTCTTTGTCCACAAATTTTTGAACTAACTTGTACACCCAATACAATCACTAACTAACTCCGTCGACATTCCTATGAAATTCAGATTATGTAAAGGCAATGCCAATGTACCTAGACGTCATCACATATTAATATAATAATTGTTTACATTATTAAAAAGATTATCTTTTGTTTCATATTTCCTGAATTGTGACAGTAGTAAGTTTGTTTTAATCACTAAAGCTATCAACAATGATTTGTTAATTGTTAAAAGTATCAAAATTTAAATACACCTTCCTATTTTTCATAATATTATATTCCTGATACATAATTACATGTCAGATTAATTTTTGTTATACTTTTCCTGAATCATTACATTAAAAAAACGTTTTGAATTCTTAAAGCCTTAAATTTATTATATATACTTTTTTTAAATTTTATTATCGTTATTTTTTTGCTTTTGTGGTTATTGTGGTTATTATTTTATTATATTTCACAGAATAATAAAATTTCGTCTACATTATATTCGGATTTATTTTGTCCCAAAACCACGTTAAAATATAAATTATTTCATCTATTTACAAACAAAACTGGTTTTTATTCAGCAAAGTTAAACCTAATATATGTATAAACATGTGCGTTTTTATTATGATAAATCAAATAAGTTAACCGCAAAGCACATCTTAACATTCGTTTCCTTATCAAGTGATTGTTTATTTATTTTAAACAGATTCTCCATAAACACTGATCATCAAAACGTTTTTCTAAAAACAAAATTATCTCGGTAAATATGCATTTCTACTAAACTACGTACAAAAAATATATTAACGTTTTATAAGTAAAAAAGTCACTAAACAAACTACTTATTTCATTATTACAAAACAAATTCGCCAATTTTGTAATACAATTTATAAACGCTCAACAAAATCAAGTAAACGTAAAAAACAAGAAATACATTTAAAATACGTGATTGTCATTATGAATATGACGCAGAAATTAAAATAGATTTTGCTCTGTTTTCTGCAAATGCAATAATAATTCCAATAATTGATCCCAATGATGTCACTATGAATATAATCAATGCACTACAATTACCAAAGCGATCAAGGACCATAAAGTTCCCTTTAGGGAAATCCTTGCGTGTTTTACGATTTTACCAAGGCTATTAAGTTTGTAGTAGTATTTGATTTAAGAAGAATTAGATCAGTTCACGACTTCCTTCCATTTAACGTTTAATTAAAACATAAAAATAATGTGTGCTAATATTAAATTTAAGAAAATTTTTCACAAATCAAGAGAGAGCTGTCAAAATTAAGGTTAAATAAACATTTGAAGAAGCTTTTAAACGATTCAAACAATTTTCAAAATGGCGACGTATCAGATGATTTGGAAGCTTGTAAACCTCTCGCTTTTTCCTGTCACCTCCGATATGCAAATTGAGCCATGAATTATCTAAAAATACGTTATTTTAAGACCGACCAGAAAATATACACTTTCTGGACAATTTCTCATCCAGAAAATAACGTTTTGCCGATCAAGACCGGAAAATGGACGTTAGGAACCGGCAATAGTTATTTACGTGTCAATCTCGGAAAGTGATACTTTACAGGGCGAGCATGCAAGTTTCAGGGCTCCGCCTTCGGCGCTGACCCCTGTATATACACTTTCTTCACGGCCACTACTGAATGTAGTTATTCTGAAACCACTTATAATAACAGAAAAGAAACGTTCTCGCTCTTGAGATTGAAAGAAAATTCTGAAACACTTGTCTCTTACGTATTTTATACGTATTTCATTCTATCACTAGAGACAGAATCTTCCTTCCGTAATTGTTTAAAAAAAATAAGGTTTGCCATGAATGTCAAATTAACTGTCAGTATTAGTGGACATGGTCTTAATATTGGTTTGTAAAAACTTTTAATTTATTAAAAAGGAGAAGAAAATCAAACGATTCAGATGTAGAATTTGAAAATACTCCTCCAGAAATAAAAAAATATGCCGATAATATAACTCAAAATTTGCTATAGCAAAAATCCAAGCTTGAATATAAAAATACTACAGAATGTTGAGAGATTGAGGTTTCATTTTACTATATTTAATTTCTACTTTCTGTGGCCGAGGAGAAAGTACAGTCTGTTACTCTGTTGGAATGAAAATCCTACACTCGTGGTTCCTCACGCTTGCATCCGCTCGCGTTCGGAATCATCCACTCGTGTCGAATTCTCATTCCAACCTTGTTACAGAATATACTATTCCGAGTGTGGCGCGTACAATATTTTTTGTGCAGCCACCAATAATTTGACAATAATATAATCTTTAAAAGATTTAGAAACTTGTAATAATACACAAAGTGCATCAAAACGTCAAAAACATCTACTGACAGATGGCTATGGTATTGTCATGGCAACTGTGATATTTAACATACACATTTCATAAAAGCTTGGGAAAGTAGGTACTTTGGCGAGCAGTTATGTCACTTTGCCGAGCAGTTATGTCACTTTGCCGAGCAGTTATGTCAATTTTCCGATCTAGACCGGTAATGACGCACTTTCCGAGCTAAAAAATGATCGGAAAAACGCATTTTCCAAAGTGGTGGTACAAAATAGTACATTGTTTACCTAGTAGTAAAAGCGATACATTCCCGGACGACAATGCAATAAGCATTGAGAGTCGGGGAATGTGCTTTTACTACGAGGTAAACATACTATTTTTTCTGAAATCGCAATCAACATTATCATAAATTAAGAAATTTTTATAAATGCATAACAATTTTTTATGACCATCTAATTACCTATGAAATCGTATCCATGACAATCACTGTTCGTTTATTGTTATGAGAAAAGTCAGAGAGATTCACTACTTAGTTCGGTTTAATACCTACTTATACTTATAATGACTTTTCAGGTAGAGTTCAGCCCATGTTTAATAATTGTACAAACTGTAACATAACTATAAATATACAAAAATAGTTATAATAATATGTGTTATAATATATTTAATAAATGTTCTTAAGATGAGTTGGTTGTTTGCGTGTATTTATTTAATGTCTTAAATGTAGGGGGACCCATTTTGTACAGCAAAAAGTTTGACCTTGTACGGCAAAAATTTTGCCGGACAGTTTTCGATCGTTGCTTAGCAACGGTCTAAAATACTAGAATAGCGTATTTTGGGGACTGAAATTGCTCCGAGAAAGTAGGCATTCTTGAGCGATTTCAGAAAAAAGCTTTTTCCAGTACCTGTTTTTTCATTTTTCTAATCGCTGTTTGATAATACAGTCTGCCTTGATATCGTTACTATGGTAACAACGTTGTGATTTATTATCAAGTGACAGTTCGTTGATTTTAAATTAGATGTTTATGTCAAACTTGTTTTGTGAGTGCGCAAATTTGAAAATATAGATTCAGATTTTGAATTGTCTCATACAGAAAATAAAACTCCAGAAGAAATTTTGGAACAGTAAAGAAACCGACTTATAATATATTGCCAGTAAAATCAAAAGCCCGGCACGAGAACTCATACGACGCATTTAAAAATTGGTGTCGGGGAAAAAAAGTATTAAATGTAAGTGATATTGGTACAAACTATAATATAATATAAAGTGGAATCAATGAGCATTTAATCCAGGATCCAGGATTAGAGAAACCAAATATAGCGGAACGTGTATTTAATAGTAACTATAATAGTGTAAATTAAGTAATAATTATAAGGAATTTTGAGGTATATGAAGAAAAAAAAAACAGTCCATAAACTTATTTTTACACACATCTGTCACCGACTGCCCTGCTTAAGATTTTCTTGTAATAATAACAGTATTCACTAGATCACCCTGTATAAGTAGTATGTGTAACTTCGTACACTATTCATATTTCATAAAATCGCACGAGAATGCCGAGAAATAGTCTCAGGAACCAATCCAGGTCCAGGTCGTTCACCTTTTTGATAGCAACGTCCAGGGTTAGGAATATATGCTGTAATCGGGAGTTTGTGTACTTATAACATGGTTTAAATTTCCTTTTCCTGATGATGTGACAAATTCGTTCTCCAGACCGTCTACGATTACTTATAATTTAGTTTTTATATCCTCTGTGCTGCGAAACCAGACACCCTTTGAGTGAATGTTTTGAGAAGATTTCGCTTATGAGTTATTTTCAAAATAATGTAGATATATAAATAGATCAACAACATTGATAAATAGTAAATTTTTCTGCACTCATTTAAGATTTTAATATATTGAAATGAAATGTCAAAATTTACAAATTTTATTAAAAAATTTCAGATAACACAACAAAAATAAAATTAAACGTTGCCGAAAATTGCAAAACTAATTATTAACAAAACATTCACACTCACTCTCTCCCTATTAAATAATATTAAACAATAGAAAACAACAAAAATACTAAACATTGAAAGTTTTGAAATACCTTTGACCTGTATTATAGTAGTGAAGGTCCTTTTAACTCCATCTCATCCAAAATTAAATTAGTCTTCTCAATTAAACGTCCTTGTTAATATTTCTAAAATTTTCCAAAAAACCTTTGACATTTCCTTTCTTTCAGTACCTAACTAATCTCTCCCTTTCTTTTTCGTTCCCTCGTTACCTTTTTTAATATACCAGGTGATTATTTTTCATTGTAATAGGAGAATATTTAGCTGAGAAAATGTCCCAGTATCGGATTTATGATACTTTAAAGTTTATGCAGAAGTCGCCCACAACAACTACCCATTTTAGTATTTTTTTCTATAATAATTGTAATAACTGATGAGATACTTAGGGTGGAATTATACGTGATTTTTGAGGACTTTACCTTACCAATTTTTGAAAATTTTATTTTTTGTCATTTTCTCTCCTGGAGTAAAAGAATAATCTAAAAAAGTGAAAATTAATTGAGACATAGTACCTATAATAAATTTGATAATAAAATGATACTTCAAAATTAAAATTGTAAAATGTAAAAAAATAATTAAAAATTAAACATGATTTAAAGAAAAATAGACAAAGCGAATGATATAATTTAGGAATAAAAATAAAAGGATTATCAGAGAAAAATGAAAAAAGTTTATACAGGGTGTATCATAAGGAATGGTCAATATTTTACTAAATAACTCTGGGTCAAATGTTATCTACTACTAAGATACAAGGTGTTGAATTTAAAATTTATTTTTCGTTTTTTTTTACTTGAAATTTGTTATGGTTATATTTTTAAGTTAGTAAATCATAACCGTGTTATCAATTTTGAGATTAAATAAAGAGGGCGCCACCTATACTCTACTGGATGAAGTAAAGTATTTTTTTTTATTCCTGGCCTTTTTTGAATTTTTTTCCAGTCCTTATGGTACACCCTGTAAATTTGAACAAAAAAGGTATACTTGTTTTAATAGTATAAATTCAGCTCATTTCGAGATATTTGCATTTAAAATATTCTAGCCACAGTATCTATTTAATTTACTTTAACATATTTCAACAAAGTAGTCTTGAAACTAAAATGAACATGTATAGCTGTCAAATAATCAATTGTTAGATGTAATTTAATGACTGCAGTGTTAATTTTGTTCACTAAATTCCATCTAAGTAGGTAATGAAAATGCCACGACACAACCATTTCTCTAATTCAGAAATAAGAGATATGATTTGTGTTTATGGACAAATAAATTTTTCTGGACTTGCTGATGCCATTTAACAATTAATTATTCGACAGCTGTACATTTTCATTTTAGTTTCAAAGCCTACTATGTTGAAATATGTTAAAGTAAATTAAATAGATACCTACAGTGGCTAGAATATTTTAATATTTGAATTTATGCTTTTAAAACAAGTATACCTTTTTTGTTCAAATTTACAGGGTGTATGATAAAGACTTGAAAAAAATTCAAAAAAGGCCAGGAATAAAAAAAAATTGATACTTTCTTCATCCAGTAGACAGTAGGTGGCGCCCTTCTTATTTAATCTCAAAATTGATAACACTCTCATGATTTACTAACTTAAAAATATAACCATACCAAATTTTAAGTCGATATATTAAATAATAAAGAGATTATTGCAAAAAAGCGAAAAATAAATTTTATTTTCAACTCCCTGTATCTTAGTAGTAGATAACATTTGACCCAGAGCTATTTAGTAAAATATTAATATTTGGAGGTCCTGAACCTATGACCATTCCTTATGACACACCCTGTAGATGAAAAAAATTAGAAAGTATAAGTAATCAGTTATAAAACTTTCTGCGAAGGTGGAACTTTTTTGTATCAACGAAAGTGACCACTCATCCTGAATTAGGCGAATTAGTCCTGTTTTTAATCGAATTTTGTAATATTTTACTATCAATTAAAATAAAAATTAATCCTGGACGAAAATTTGTTGTAAAAACGAAGTTTTTTCTCCTTGCAATTTAATTTTTGTATTTCCATTTAAAATGTAAATTAATGCTAAAATTAGAAAATAATTAATTGAATCATTTCTCCATGATTTTTAGCGACCTTTTATCATTAATAACTCCCTTGTATTTAGCAGTCAAATAGATTTAACGACTTCAAAATAATGCTTAAATAAAACCCTAATAAATGCTCAAAACATGTTTTTTCCCGCATTTAATGCTTTGATTTCTAAAGCCCTCACGGCACAGACTCAATTGATATCCAATAGCCACGGCACACCCCCTACTGTTGAGGGGCCTGGGGGAGAAGGGTGGGATGTACGAAGTACTCCCTAGCACAGGGGCGTCCGGGCCTCTCCGGAAAATTATGGAAAATATAACTTCAAAAATGCGTTTTTATGCTTTCTGGAGGTAAAATTTAACCTATAAGGGGCCCGCGGCATACCTAGCCGGCCTCGCTGCACACATTTTGGGAATCACTGCTCTCTGCTCTTGAGTAATAATTAAAGATTTCAATTCGGCACGTAAAATTTACTTTCGTCCGTAATCGAGATAAAGCCGCAATGTATTTATTTTTTCTTATTTCATAAACCAAACCAGACACCTCGGATGAAGCGATTCATCACAAGGAGTGATGTATGCAAAAGATAAGCCATTCACGCTGGGTCCATGTAACTGACTTTAACCAGCCACAAGCCGATTCTCATTCCATTGTAAATCTCCAGACGTGTACCTGCTACAACGTCAAGCGACTAATGAATTGGCAAAATATCAATTTTCTGTGTGCATAAAAGAGATTTCAACGGTACCTGACAACCGAAACCCATTATTTAAATTTCCTCTAAGAGACTTACAGGGTGTTTTTGAATAGTACGCAATTTCCTATTTCAAATAGACACGTTATTAATTTTTTTTTTTATACATTTTATACCCCACATAGTGGTTAAATGTGAATCATAAATAACAGAGGACTTTGCAGAGGCTTTTTATGACTTAATTCGTATTTTGGGGGTTGTAACCCCGCTCAAGAGGAAAACTTCTGTATCTTTACTTAAAATATTACAAAAAAAAATTATTCCATAAATGTATCGAACTGATATTCTATAAATTTGAATATGATACATCATACTTTACTTTGTGTACGTCCGTTTTAGATAGTTTTCTTTACATACAGGGTGGCGCAAATTCGGAAACCATTATAGATACAAAGCTGGTTAAATGGGAAAAAAGATGCGTATTTTCAAGACAAATTTCAGAGATATTTGGGGAAAACCGAAATTGACGATTTTCGTTTTATTTAATTAATACCTTTCGGTCTTAGGATGTCGAATCTGATAAATTAAATTTCTTGCTCGTTTACTATCTTTGTATTAATCCCTTAAAGGGATACAAAGAAGAGAGTGATATCTTGACTAGAATCAGACAAATGAAAACTTTGCAACACACAATGCAAATTGAGTATATGCAACACCCAATACATTGGGAATCGTTGCTTCGTAAAGTGTCTCTTCTAACCATTTATTATAGATTGTAGCACATCTAAGGTTTCTGATTGTTGATATTGTATACCAGTGACCTACACAAATCAATCCCCTCCAAGATGTCATAACCATGTAAAGAGACATAGATGCAGTGGCCAATTGGTCTTGATCCAAAATGACCTCGGAGTAATAATAACAAGGGAAGCACATATATCCACTATAACTAAAAAAGCAAAGAGCCTCTTGTATTTGGTGAAAAGAGCATTCCGGGATGACTCTGAAGAAATGGTTCTAAAAGTTGACAAGACCTATATAAGGCCAAAATTGGAGTTTGCTCAAACGGTATGGGAACCATATTTTGTCAAGGATATTGAGATGTTGGAGAGGGTCCAAAATTCCTCCGACTTTGCGGAACATGGATTACACTGCTAGACTCAATAAACTGCACCTAACAACTCTAAGAGAAAGGCGTACTCGTGGAGACCTAATTGAAACCTTTAAATGGACTAGTGGTTACTATACTCATGTGAAAATATTTTCACACGAAGAAACTTTAAAAGGAAAAGTGCATGAAGCTGCAAATAAAACATTTTTAACAAACAGGGTGGTGTATGCATGGACCACTTTATAAGAGGAAACTGTAACTACAAACAATGTTAATCATTTTAAAGCAAAGGTTGACAGGGAACTAGTCCAAGGGAAATCTAGTCTTGTACATTACACTTTGTGATGGGTAATCTGTGACAATTGAAAAAATTGTGATACTTAAATTGTGATAATTGTAATTGAACTGTGATAATTATTGTAAATCAACTTGTGATAGATATTCATTTTAATTTTTTAAGACGCCTGAACTCTTAAATAATAATAATAATAATACTAATATTTTTGGAATACGCTGTAGATATAAAAAAGTTAAAATGTTTATAATTTTGAAAACTTTTAAGATTTTGACAATATAATTCAGATTTTGAGTGAAATAATAATTTTAATTCTGATCTGCTTCCACGTGTATCTATTGTGATAAATCTAATCTCACTAATTTCACCGGGTAGAAGTTCTTACATTTTTTGGCAACCGTGACAGGACTTCCCAGTTGGAGAAAATCAAGAAAGCATGATCTGCTTTCACGAAGATTTACAATGCTATAATGGATATGCTGGCAGAAGATAATCCAAATGAAATTGAAAATTTAAATGAATTTACCAAAGAGATGTATTAAAGCTGATTGTAGTTCCAAAGAGTTAGATTCCGAGATTACAGGTGTAGATGATTACTCTAAGATATATAATAATGTTAGGATAAGGGTTGAGACTACTTAGAAAAGGAGCAATCGACAATGTTTCTGAGAGTAACGTGTCTGTGACTTCCCGAAGAAAATTGACGCTTCCCATTATAGAATAAATGGTTGGTTTTTGGAGCTATTTCGAAAGAATATACGATGATTTGACTATACAAAATGAGGATAAGTTTCAATATCTCATTCAGGCAACAACACCTGATTCTCGAGCTCGACAATTGGTAAACAGTTTTTCGCTGACTGGACAGAACTATCCGAAAGTTATAGAAAGTTTGAAATCACTACTTGGCAGGAAGGATCTATTAGTAGAGGTTTATGTGAGATAACTCTTGTCACTAGTTTTGAATAAGATGCTCGAGAAAGTCAAATTGTGTGATCTATACGACAAAATGGAATCCTAACTGAGAGCTCTTGAAGCGGATATTACCTCTGAATCAGGTGCATGGTTGAGTCTTGTTTACCTGAAGATATCCTAAGAGTCTGGCAACGTAGTAGTTCTTGTTCCACTATGTCTACATTGAAAGATCGTCTGAATTGATTTTCTCAAAGACGAAGTAAAGAATGAAGAAATGATATCTCTAGCAGTTGCAGGATTTGATATAACGAAGGAAATTGCTAATAAAATAAGAACAAACGCTAACAAGAATCATTGTGATAATTGTTGCCTTTTAATTGAAATATGTAGCAAATGTAAGGAAGAATCCAGAAATTATTACCTGGAAAATAACTATTAAAAACAAAATGATAGTCAATTTTACGTGGGAAATTACTATTCAAAACTAAATCATAGTCAATTTTTATATTTATACACAAATTCTACGTTCATTTTAAATTGTTAGAGCTAGAAACTCGAAATGTGGCATTTTTAATGTAAATAATTGTTAAACAAAAATTCAACATCAGTACCACAATCCTTTAAACAATTAAAGGAAATTAAAGATGCAACAAGTTAAACTACATCTAGGAAAAAAACCATTAAATTGCATTCATTCTAGAATCGCGTTGAGTATCAACTCTTTGATTCTGTTATTAAAGGATCAGGTCATTTCTAGACCGATTTCAGCGTAATTGTGCCTTGTCAGTAAAAAGTAGTACGGAGAAGGTGGAGCAACTCACCCCTAAAGAGTTAGTATTTTTCTTAAAACATCTATTTTTTAACACCAACGGCAACACAGCTGATTTAAAGTTGTGTCGGTTATACACGGATTGCTTTAAACATCCGCCTACGTTACCAAAAAAGTTGAAATGAAGTATAAAGGTAAAATCTAAATAATCTTGTTCTTTTTTAATTCACCTTGTATATTCCATATTCCATGCACTCTCTAAGTACATATATTTGCACACGCTCCTGCACAAAATATCTGATCTCACGACCAATCATTATAGGAAACATTTACAGATCGTCGGTCTCTGAAAGTTACAGAAAAGAATATTGTGAAGAGAGAAGATGAAGATAAAGAGGTCGTTAAATTCAATTGCCAAAGTAAAGATGGTTGTCATCTTGAATAATATGTAAAGAAAACATCAGTATGAAGTCGTTTAGATATATTATTACCTATTTAAGATTGATGATAGGGAGTATATTACATGTTGAAAAGGCATTATATATATAACTAGGTTACCTTTTTTCATTTATGCGTGGTCGGACTGCACAAAATGATTGGTTTGATTTTATGGAAATAAATTAATAATTATAATTTTCATCCCTAATATTAATTTTAAGATGCTATTTTCTATAATGCAAGGTGGTTATTTTGAGTATAACAAAATTGTAACAGTCACAAATCTTGGCGCTTTAAAACTGGATGCTAAGCAAATCTTAGTCCACAAGTCCACAAAAAAGTTTTATACAAGAAATAGCTGATATCTTAAAAACATCAAAAGTCACTGCATTCACCATTTTGAATGAAAATTTTAGAGATGCATCAAGCCAAAGAGTTTGATGATTTGAGCAACTAGTAGCCTTGACTTGAAAATTAACTGTATGATCGGTAACTACTTGATTTGATTTCAAACAGTTTGACAATATCAAACTGTTTGAATTTTGCATATTTGGTTGCGTACCTCTTGCCGCAACGTTGCTATCGTTGTCTAAGCAAAGCAGCTTTAAAAAAATGAACAAGGAACGAACATCTCCAATGCCCACACAACAACTTCAGGTGGTGCTTGCATGTTTTAGCTTGTTGTTTTACCAGTGGTCAGATTAAATGAGTGACAATTTCGAAATGAGCGAAGAAGCGTTCAGAAGCAGCGGCTCTGAATATATGGCCGACCCCGAAATGGAAAGTGAATATGATATCTCAGATATATTAGTGGTTTCCGCGCCGTCAGAAAGAAAATCAAAAGTAGACCAGAAAAATAGTATTAGCAAATTTTTTATAATGGAATCGGATCCGGAACTTCTTTAAAAATGCCAAATTGAGGTACGACATCTTTATTCACTCATTTATCGAAAGATCCTAAAGAATTCTCTTCAATTTTTGACCACGACCCACGACGTCGACGATGTAGAAGAAACAAACTCTGTTGCTTCCAGTAGTCTCACTAGTCTCATTACCACTACTTCTAGTTCAGCTCTTGTGGAAAGACAATTTTCCAGGGCTGAACTTACGGTACCAAAACAAGAAACAGGTTAGGCAAAAAATCTGTCTAAAGTCTATTGTGTTTAAGTTCGTGGTTGTCAACAACAGAAAATATGAAAATTTTTATTTAATAATTAAACTGTTTGATTCATCCCTAGAAAATTTGTTCGAAGTTGATACTGCGTTTGATGACAGCCTAACAAAAAGCATCATAAAAAGAATTTTTAGACTCGGTATGTGACAATCTATTACCTTAAGAAAAGAAGAACAAGAGGAACTGTTAGAGGGGAGAAATTGCAACAAAGCGACCCAAAAATAAAAAGAAGAAAGTGATCTGTCACCATGACAATGCATTGTGTCACAGGTGGATCGTGACTATGGCAAAATTGCACGAATTTCAATTTCAATTGCCTCCCCATCCATCGTATTCTTCGGATCTGGCTCCCAGTGACTATTACCTGTTCAAAAAGAATGATCCAGGGAAAGAGATTTGTTTCCAATGAAGAAGTGATTGCCAAAATTGAAACCCATGTTGAGGCCAAACTTAAATAGTTCTACAAAACAGAAAAGAAAAAGAGAAACGTTGCAGGAGACTGTTGATGAATAAAACTTGTTATTGTATTAGTCATCTTACTAACTAATTTATAATTTAGTGACCCAGTAAATTAAAGTTTAGGCACTAAAATAATTAAAAGTATTGAAAGAATGAAAAATTATTACAGAAAAGTTTTTAATAAACGTAAATTCTTGAATGACTGGTTTAATTTGGTCATTGAACTAAACAATTTTAAACAAAGTGTTACGCTCTTCCCATAAAATAGTACAATTCAAAATTTTATGAAATTATTAACCTTTCTTATTTCTATTTCTAGTTTTTTGTGTAACTGATGATCGTATTATTGTGTCTAATGGATAAAATTTATTAATACCTCACTGAAAGAAGTACATTTAAAAGCGCCCACAGTGAGTGACACCATGGCTGCCCACGTCGATTTCTTTTTCTGGAGATTGTAGAAAATACTTTAAAACATTCGAATTCAATATTATCAACTAATCGTACTTGCAGTCGAGACTATTGGCAGTGTTGCCCACTTTACAAGAAATAGTAGTTTTTAGGAAATATTTAGTTTGTCATTCTTGTTATGACTTGTGATTTGTATATAGAAGCTTATGGATTTATAGCTTCAATTCCCTTCAATATTCTCCTCGACTTCTTCCTATGTTATTTGCAATGTTCTAATCCCTATTAGACCTTCATTGACCTTCGTTGGTCTTCCTTATTTAATTGTTTCTCCTTGTCCGCCTACCAGTTCATTCTTTACGTGAATTTTTTTGCTATTTGTCTAGATGATCGATCACCTTTTTTTTATTAATTTGGGGTGATTTTTTAGAAATTTCTTTGGTGATCGATAAATAAAACACCGTGCGCATTCCATAATACAGAGGTCAAAACCTTACCAGCTGACATTTGCGTTTCTGGTCGCTTTATGGGGCTTTCGCCGACTGCTGTCCATTCAGCTGGGTGCCAATTTGACTCTGTAGTGCATATATATATATAATATAATATAATAATATAATATATTTATTTCAAAATTTTTTAGTTATTACATTTTATTTTTTATAATACATTACGTTTAAATGAAATAAACAGTTATCCCTAGAAACCATTATGGTTGTATAGGGATGGCTGTTTGTATTCTAGTATTAATTGCTGTTTAATCTCATGTAGTTATATAAAAATGTAAAACGTGAATTTAAAGAAAGAGAAACTCTAAAGAAAAAAATAAAAACAATTTTAATTAATATAAAAGGGCGTTTGTATATCAGAGATTTCAATAAAATCGCAGACTATATAACTATCTAATTGAAATGTGAAGGATTTGAAATATTTTTTAAATAAATTGAAGTTGTTTAAGGTTAATAGAAGAGTTTTGTAGAATTCTGGTAAGTTATTATAAATTTTTAGGGAGAGGTATGGATCCATATTTCATCAAATGTCACATACGCATGTAAAACTTATTATTGTTGCACTTAAATAACTTCAAACGCGTTGTTGTTGTTGATAGAATATGAGTAAACGCGGCATCCACTTCGAACAGACGTTTCTCATGGACAAATGTGCATTCAAAATGGTAAATGCACTGCCTTTTCTGATATCTATCTCAGGAAACTTCAATTTACCATCAATGCTTTACCAACACACGAAATTCAGATATTTTCATTGTTTTGAAAAGTAGCGTCACTAAAATCATTATATTTTATAAACCAAAGGTCAGATTGTCATGAACTTTTTACACGAATCAATTGAATGATCAAATGGTTTGTTAAAAAAATCTAGTCTTCCTCCCTAAATACTGCTCTTAAATTATTCACATAAGTATCTTATATTTTAATAATTTCTGTATTAATACCGTTGAGTTTCGAGCATAGTCAACAGAATTTGTTCCATGTAATTATTCCGGTTGATAATATTAAAGATAAATATAAATAATAGTATTAACGTATATTAAATAAACAAATAGAATTTTATTTCCTGATTTTCCATTTCTTGACATTTGTACTATACGCGAAGAAATTTTTTGTAGTAAGAAATTATTTGACAATTCCATTACAAACACGAATGAAAGCCGTTTCTAAGGGTTTTCGTAGATTTTTTTTATTTTTTGCCTGCATCAGCTTTGCAAAACTTGTCATTCAAACAAAAGAATCAGTCCATGTATTAAAATACTTTTTTTGTATCCATTCAAGCTTCGATTTAAGTCGAGTAACTAAAAAACGTTCGGCCATCGGTTTACGTTATTCATGGACACTATAATATATAGGGTGATTTAGATATTTATAAAATTTTTGGGTGTACCTTTATGCAGTGGTTTTAATAAATATAAATGCTTAATTTTCAACTATGAGACAGAAAAACAAAATTTGCTATTGAATTTATCAACCATTTGATTTTAAGAAGTATAAATTAGACCTGATAGGTTTGTCGAATATATCTGGATATGTCGTCGACACTGATTTTACCAATCACAACTTATTGTAGAATCAGAATCACCAATATTACAAAAAAAAAAAAAATAAAATCTGAATTAACTGCAGAAAAGCAGAAGTCGCTGTACGAGTTTTTATCAAAGGTAATACCACGAGTCCTCCAAATTTTATCTATAAAATTTATTTTGGTATTTAGAAAGATTATTTTTTGAATCATTTTGTATTAAAAACAGAGAATATAGTCATTTATGCAAAAGACACTTTACACACAAATGTTCGATACTTTCTTCATCAATTTTGCACAAAAGTCAAATATAGAGCTGTTATAGATTTAAATACAGGGCCACCAAGACAAGCGCAATTGGTTTGGCTTATTCGCTTAGACTTTGACATTATTTGTCAATTTTAAACAGATTTATGGAGATTTCCGTGTTTATAGACCTAAATGGAAAAAGTCTTCCTTAATTTATCTAATTTGAAGTGTTTAGGTATTCAAAAACTGATGTATAATGAGCAACACTTGAGTGTTGAAGTGGGTTATGTGTGTTAAAGCGATTTAAAATAAACGAATAAAAACAGGTTAGTTTACAGATACATTTTTAAATTTGGGTATTAACATAGATTTGCAATACATTTTAGTCTAATAGTAATCGATAATACTAAATAAAAGTTGTTATATGTTTATATTTGACAATTTAAAAAAGGTAAACAGGGTATCAAAAAAACAAAAGCGAAGAGACGGTTTAATCAAAGGTAATACCACGAGTCCTCCAAATTTTATCGATTAAATTTTTGGTTTTCACGAAAACGGCTTTATTTGGAAAAACCACGAAAACAAATCAGTTTGTTTGAGTGGTTTTGCCTGAAATAAAGGCGCTTGAGCATGGAGATCAATAATGTAATCTATAAAATTTGAGAGGACTTGTGGTATTTGGAAGGTTATTTTTTGAATCATTTTGTATTAAAAACAGAGAATATAGTAATTTATGCAAAAGACACTTTACACACAAATGTTCATTATTTTCTTTATCAAATTAAATTGAAACATCAATAAATATTGAGCTGTTACAGTTTTAAATACAGGGCCACCAAGGCATACGTGATTGCTTTTGGCTCAATTCGGATATAGAGTTTGACATTTGTCAGTTTTAAAGAGATTTATGGATTTTTAAGTATTTGGGTATTCAAAAACTGATGTTGTGTGTTTGAATAAACGAATAAACAGGTTAGTTTACAAATAAATTTTGAGATATGTATATTAACGTAGATTTGCAATACATTTTAGTATAATAATAATTGATAATGCTAAATAAAAGTGGTTAAATTTGACATTTCAAAAAAAGTAAACACAGTTTAATCAAACAACAATTACGAAGAAGCGGTTTTATCAGTATAAAACCCAATGATTGGTTAGGGTCCTGAGCTGTTATTGGCTGAAACCACAAAATCTGACTGTTTTGACAGATGAAAAAAATAATCAGGAAATAATGTATGGCTATCAATGTGATACTTACATGAAACAATACAAAACGATGCAAAAACATTTTTTGCGTTAGGAAAAACTTATGAAATGATAACGAAAAAAAAGGGAGGGAAGTGTGAAATACAAATAATTTTCCTGTAAACACAATCTGAAATTTTTATCAATTCTTTAATAAAGTTTATATAAAAGTGTATCGCTCTGTATATCCAAACTAGCTTTTTGCAGGCTGTGACGAATACAGTGTCTGTCGCAAAATCTTCAAACGTGTCTCTCCTAAGTCCTCGTGGTATGGACAAGACCGCGGTCACAACGAAAGTTGGAGAAGAAGAATGCCCAACCATAAACGTACTTTAAAAAAATTCCAAAGGGAAATTAAATTAAAAGATATATTTTGTGTAAAAATTTTGAAAGTAGGATAGAGGTAGAGTAATAATTGAGAGAGTTCATGGTGGATAAGTGGGACGAAGAAGTAGACAAAGTAGTAGACTTTACAATATCATTTGATATTCTAATCTGCAACACATTTTTCCAGAAGAGAAATCCTTACTACGTTACCTACAAAAGCTGTGAAAGAGAAAAGAAAATTGACTATAACCAAGTGTAGAAGATAATAGTTAGAAAGCCAGCGCGGAAAATACAATACAAATAAAACACGATCAAATTGAGACTAAAAGAAAATGAGGTCGGTAAAAAGTTCAAAGATAAAAGAGGTAAGTACTAAGTAAAACATCAGCGAAGTGACATAGCGGTGAAATGAAGAAGTACAAAAAGCAATCGAACAAAAGAAGGAAGTCAATAAGAAATAAGATGCAATGGGGGTGCAAAAATAGGTATATAATAATAGCCAATAAGAAAACAAAGAGGATAGTGAAGAATAGTATGAAGAAGAATTTGGCACACTTTCCAGATCAGGTAACAAAAGATCTTACGCATACAGGGTAAATTAAGAACAGATAAGGAAAATTATTAACAAATGGGATGATATTTAAAAATAATTCTAAATGAAGATAACCCCATGCAAACCTACTCCGATGAAACATCAAATTGTGGAGCAACAGCGGTATTAAGTAAACAGAAAGTAAAAAGTGCTGCGAATAAAATGAAGCTGGGAAATGGTCGTGATAATATACGCATGAAAATGTTTAGGTGAAGAAGGTATAGATATACTCTGGGATATATATGCAAGTAAATGGAGAAAGGGTACCTATCTATAAAGAAAAAGGATATAGTCATAAGGCAGAACAAAGGATGATACCTCAATGAGAGGGAAGCAGTGTTGATTTAGAAATTTTTGTATTGTGACAAATCATGGAAAAATAACAGAAGAATGAGAAAGAACTGTATCTGGTTTTGTTTGACTTACAAAAAAACATTCGACAGAGTTGGACGACAAAAAGTATGGAAATGCGCGGGAGAAAATGGTGCCAGAGAAGTACGTAAAGGGGATGTATGGAGAACAAAAATTCAAATAAGAAGTACTGCACGTTTAACATTTTCACTGCTGATGTCACCAATTCATGATAAGCCACTTCTATTCTATTCTGTTGATGGGGGTGTCGATACACTGCGACATATAAGATCTATTGTGCCGCCCCCTGCTGCTGCCCAGTCGTTAAGGGCCACAGGCCACTTATACACGGATAGAGAGGTAGAGGAAGATCAAATCGAAGATGAATTGATAAAGTGATAAAAGCTGATATGAAAAAAAATAATTTAGACGGTGAGTATTTATTTATTTAGAAAAAAAATAAGGACCTAATTACATGATTTCTTGTCTTGTCAAAACCGAGCGCTATGGAAGAAATTAGTCAGAATGTTAACACCACATTTATGTACGAAAAGATTTATTTTTTATAAAAATTTTGAATTACTGGCCTATGTTTTGTCCCTGTTCGACCCATTATCATTTTCATTCGTTAAGGACCACCTTTGTGTCCCAAACATTCGAAATAAAAACTATAAATACTTTATACGCCATAATATTTAAATAAATTGTAGACATTAATTATCAACAAAATTGTTATTTTACTTTGTAACGATGTAAAAATAAAATTAGGCAATCTTCAATAATAATGAACAAGTCTAAACAGTGTATGTAAACTTTGGTAATTTTTGAAGAAAATTTTTTTACATTATTAAATGAAACATGATTATCCTCTTCCTCTACTTCGATGGTGCGTCTATGAACTCAGCTGAGTGTGCGACTCTTGTGAAGATTTTTGTTCGAAATTCTCGGAACCTGTACACTACACAAGGTTCGTATGGCGCCCATTATATGGGAATTGTATTACTTTATTCTATTGTTACTGTTGTGTTGGTATTACTTTTTCTATAGGTAAACAGGAAATTCTATAGGACTTTTATGTAAAAAAATTGTAAAGTGAGATGTCCGAGGTGTCTTATTCTTAAAATTTCAATAATAAAATTTAAATACTGACCAAGAAAGGTTATGTACCTAATAAAAGATCAATTTCTTGTAGAAACGGCGTAATATATTTTTCGGTCAAGTCTGCGTTTTTCACATAAATTATTTGATTTGTTGATTTCTTTTTAATATGTTTCCAAATTATCGGTTACTTATTCACAAATTGTTCGGTATCCGAATTCGATTTGTGTGTGTGTCTGTAGTTTTTTTATGTTTATGAATTTTAAAATTCTGACTTCAGATTTTGATAGAGCATCAAAAAGTAAGCTTAGGGTTCGATGTGCCCCTCCGTACCTCTTCGGGAACACCTTCAAAATGGGGTTCAAAATATGAAAACTTTGAAGTTTAAAATGACACATAGTGAATGACGATTTTGGTAAAAGTGAGTAGACTGTGGCTGTGTTGATTAGAATAAGAACTGTCAATCTAAAATTTTATTAATACTTTCATTACAATTTATTCGGTCTATGGCAATGCTAGAAGAGCATTCTCAACTGGTTATTTATAGATTTGGTAACTCTAAGAAATGTTTCTGCAGTTTAAAAATTCTTCTGGAATCCCCAAATAACAATACGATAATTTAAATAGGAGTGGATTAAACTATAGTTTTTAATACTGTTAGAAAATCTACTTAATTTACGAAAATTAGAGTTTAATGTAACGCATAAGTGATCAATACAGGTTTCAGTTTATCATCTTTACCAAGTAATTTAACTTTAGAGCTTGCGGCGGCGTTATTGTTGAATGAAAACATAATATTTTGTAATTTGGTTTTAAAATAATTCAAGTAAAACAGTTTTCCGCTTTTATGCTCTGACAAATATTTTTAAGAAATTAGAATTTTCTTTCTAACTATATTGATATGTCAATAACAAAGAGGTAGTCGAAGTGTTCCCTGAGGAACCCCATACTGGTCTACAAATATCAAAACCACTTTACATTCAAGCGTTTTGAATTACTCGCTAAATATGTATATTGTTGATTTTTGAAATAATTGAAAATTAATAAACCATCTTGCAGCCTTCAATTTTTAATTACGTCTATTAACCCAAATCTCATAAATCCGATTAAAAACATTTTCATTAATACAGATGATATATAACAAATGTTCAGTTTAGAGGTCGATAAATGGATTGTATCAATCGCAAGAATAAATTTTTAATTTAAAAATTAATCGATAATGGAGTACTACAAAGAATGTTGATGATACTAAATTGGCACGTGGGCCAATATTATTTGAATCAGGTCTGGTCCTGTTACATATTCAATAGCCGAATTTAAATTTATATAATGGCGTATAAAATTGAGATAATCGCCAAGATGAATGGAAGATTTTCATAAAAGAATATGCAAACATGGTCCAGACATAATAAAAATCCATTGTAAATGATATTTATGAGAATAATAAAATAAAAAATGATAAGAAGAGATGGAAATGGGTTCGTTTTGAAAGAAATGATGCTTGGTTGAATATGTCCATTTGTTACTATGTATTTAAGTTTTTTAATTTATTTAAGTATTCATAAATAAAATGAAAGTACCATGAATTAGGTCAAATATACATTCCCATTCTTATTTGCATTAAGCATTAAGAGCAAACCGAACCCCTTAAACAACTTTAATAACCTTTTAAGCCTTTAGTTTTAGTTTGATTTTTGTGAAATTTTCAGGAAATACTAATAATTACAAAACTTAGGGTGGAGAAACCTTGATTTTTTTGTAAACCTTCGAAAAGTATTTATTTTGTTAATTATAAATGGAAAATCACAAAAAAAAATATCCGCGCCATTCTGCATTAAATCTATAAAAATTTGCACCTATTCGTTTTAATAAATATCAAGTAGTTTTTAAATAATATGGTTTCCCATTTTTTTCTTAAATATCTTTGTAAAGTGCTGCCACATCATTACATACATTTAAAGCTGTCGAGAAATATTCCATCGCCATGTGTTCCCAGTGGCGCGCATATAAATACAATTTTATATTAGAAAATCCTCATAAAATAGAAGTGAAATTTGCTTCTCACAAGAACTCCGGTTGCCACTTAAGCAATACTTTTAGAATTGAGATGTTCATAACAACATATAACCCCCTATATTTTTGGCACCAAACTTTAGTTAATATTTTTTTTGTATAATAATATACGCCCTGCAATTCACTCCCTTACGAGTGAACCCCAGAAGCTCTGCAGCTTGTGCGGGGGAGGGACGGCTATTATTAATATTTGCCGTGGCGCTCTGGGGCGACTTACTGATGATTGATGGCGCATTTGCTTTACAGTTGTGGGAAAACCCAGAAAAACCACACAACACCATCATCGACAATGATGGACTCCCCCAGGATTTTAAATCTTTGCAGCGTAAACTAACATCAAAGTAATTAATGTTAAATACGCTACAAATCATGCCCAGAAGTAGGTATAGTGGTATAGTCGAACTCAATCCTTTATGAGAATGAAAAAACAGCAAAGGATTACCGCCAATAGAACAAATGCTCATGAATCTGGACATTTTTGAGCACTTTAAAGTCGAAAACACGGTACACTGTCCATATACATAAAAATAAAATAATATTTTGGCTATTAGGACCACCGTGCAAAGATTCAATAGCCAACTTAGCTGGATATCGTTATAGGGGAGAATGGCGTATAATTATTAATTATGAGTTTAATATGAATTTACATTATAATTTCTATAACGCATATTAGATTTGAATTACTAATTAAAATTTTGTCTTAAATTAATTTAACTAAACTGTGGGGTGTGAGGTTACACTCATAAGATTGGCAGAAAAAAATCAAACATGTCATCAAAGAAGAAAATTCTTATATAACGAGTCCGACCAAATTTATTGAGGGTTGAGATAGGGTAGGTAAGCTTAATTAATTTATAATATTTATGACTTTATTCACCGTGTTGTTAATTTTAGAATTAAAATTTGAGACAAAATTTTAATTAGCAACGTTTCTGAATCTCACAAGAGATCAGAAAATGAAGCTATAGGCCAGGTGGAGTGGTCAACCTCTATTCAAATCTAATATGCGTTATAGAAATTAAAATGTAAATTCATATTAAAGAAAGTTAATCAATATAGAAATTTTACGCAAATTACCCCTAACGATCTCCAGTAACTTGGTTATTGAATCTTTGCACAGTGGTCATAATAGACAAAATATCATTTTATTTTTATGTATATGGACAGTGTACGGTGTTTTCGACATTAAAATATGTAAAAATGTCCAGATCAATCAGCATTTCTTCTATTGGCGGTATCCTTTGCTGTTTTTATAGCGTTTTTTCTTTCTCATAAACCGGTGGGTTCTACTATAATAAAGCGTTTTTGCGCTAGAGATGTTTTAACTTTTGGTGGTTTTTATAATGAATGATAAACATATTACAATTCTTTCGTTCTCCGCTTTGTGTCCCAAGGGTTACGCGACGGATTTGGTACATCATGTGACTTTTTCTTAATTATCTCGTTGACTATTAATGAAAAAAATATTATTTAAAAACCATTTTCATCCTTAAGGATGTACCTAAAAATCATTGGGAATAACTTTTTTTGAATTAATACGTACTTTTTATGATATTGGCGTGTATAATTTAATAAACTGTATATTAAACGGATTTTTCGTGCATTGAGGCGAGAATTAGAATGTTGGCTAAAACTTTTCATGTTGAGTATACCGCTCATGATTTAGCAAATGAGGAGAGTTGTCTATCCTTGTTCGAACTTCGCGAGAGAGAAGCGATGTGAAAACTATTCAAGGTACTATAATCACCTTAATCTCTTACATTTTATTAAGTTTTGCTTGCGTCAATGTTTCCTGTTTATTAAACTTTATTAATTTCTCTAATCAACGTCTTACCTTTTTTGCTAATTTCCTATAATTCTGCCGAATTTCAGATTTTTTACCTTTTACTTTTTGTTTGTGAAGTAGTCTAATAAGTATATTACTACTGAATATCCTATTTTGTCGAAGAGCTTCAACAATATTAATTAGTTCATCTTCATCATCAGTAACGATTTCTTTAAATGTCATAAGTCAGATTTGACTACTGATGGTACGTAATATTTAATATACTCATATCTTCTATCTATCTTCTATTGTTTTATTATTTACTGTCATAGTTTAGATCAAAGGTTCCCAAACTTTTTTTCTCGTGGACCACTTTCAAAGTTTTACTATTTTCGGTAGACCCCCCTGCTGCTACATTTCTATTGTATTCCCAAAACTCCTAAAAAATATCATCCCAAATTGGGGGTAGTAAGAAGAAAAAAAAAGTAGCAAATTTTCTTGTGTCTTATTTACTAAAATAATACTTGTGGTTATACAAAATTATAAACATTTATTATTACAAACAATCAACAATGGACTCTGAAATGTAAATCAACAATAAAAAATAGTCATACTTTTAATTTTAATTTTAATTTTTGTTCTTTATTATGAAAACCAGAAAATTTTTCGTGGGCCCCCCCTTACAACTTGTGAACCCCTGTTTTCTTTTCACGTCTACGTGGACCCCCATGTGGTCTCCTATGGGCCCCTGGGGGTCCACCTGGACCACTTTGGGAACCTTTGGTTTAGATGGAATACTTGTTGTATGTCTTTTACAATCATTTTGGATCGTATTTTTTTTCTGGTCAGAGGAATAAAAGGTGGAAAAATATGGCAAAGAAAATCAAGACAAAAAAGGACACGAGGTAGACGTAGAAAAGCCTGGAATAGTGTAGCAGCAGAAAAATATAAGGATTTGGAAACGAACTGATTAAATTATTTTTGTTTTAGCCAATTTTTGCTCTTGAAAATGTACCTGTAGCTAAAAGATTAATACTAATTCGAACACTGTAATTTATTATAGAATTATATAAAGTTCAATCAATGAGTGTGGCCTGTTTAAATTCAAGTGTTAAAATACACGCGATAACTACAAACAAGTTGTCCATAAAAGGAGAGAAAGGGCATGTTCTACGATGTGTCTAGATGTATTGTTGACAGTGGCCCAAATGGGTTAATTAAAAAAGGAAAGAATTTCGATGTTAGAGTTTAACCTGTTTTTTTATGTGCTAGTAGTAAAACTGAAGAGATGATAGTCGAGTGATAAAATGATAAGTATCTGTGTGATGAGGAATGTTTTGTTCTGGATGAGAAGCTTTTTCGTGTACTGTCGTTTAATACTATAAAGTTTATTTTAATTTTTTTTTGTAGTAGTATGGATAAGTCGTAATTTATTTTTTCGGGAGTTAATTAAGCGGACAATTTAAATATAAAAATATTTGACGAAGTTAATAATAGATATATTGATAGGTATCAATCATTTCAATAAATAGTGGCCAAATTATTATAACAAAATTGTACTCTCTATAGATTCGTATGTCAGACGTGTACCAAGTGATCAAGAAATAACGTTTGATATTTCGAAGGTACACCTTATTTATTTTAGCAAGTCAGTGCTAACGAAGCGAATGCAAAAAAACCCCATCTCAATCCGACTTACTGCACCAAAATTCCACATTTTGGGCTATTTTGTGTTAAATTTTCTCTACTAACTGTAAAATGACACCTTGGAGGTCAATTTTTAACTACTCTAAGTGAGTAGCCACATTGATTGCATATGTCAAGAATTTTCGCTTTAACAGTTAATTTCCCCTGTACGTTAAGTTTAAATCGTATTTGCTCTTAGTGTTTTAGTGTTTAATCATTTGACAACAGAAATAACTAGAAATTTCGTCACTGCCTTGCTAAAATAAATAAGGTATATCTCGCTTTACCTATCGTAAATTGGAACTAGGCACACCTGTAGATAAGGGATAAGGAGAAGTTTTAGCTCTTGCACACATCTGGGACATGACTGCTCTTACCAACAGCTAATCTACTTGCCTATACCAACGAAGTATCAATCAATATATAAAGAGGTTAGAAAAATACATTCCTGAGGATTGCCAGCAATTTTACTGGCCGACAACAATATCCAGGAAGAACATTATAGGGTTGATAAGTAATGCAGCTAGGGTTCATAGTTTTTTGATCATTTAATTCACGACGAAGGATTCTACTATCATTTTTTATTAACATTCCACTGAATACATCAGTAGTTTTATTGTTCATTTTGGGTCATGTAACTATTGATCTTCAATGCCTTTTTTTACCACCTGTAAAATTGTAAACTCTGGACTTACGCCCTTTTTCGAAGAGTCCATTGATTTATTGTAGTAATAGTCTCCACATTTATTTATAAGTCAGATGTAAAAAATCTAAAACAATTCTTTCTTGAGACAACATACAACATACAGTTAAGCGACAATCCTAATATATATCCTGAAGAACGTCTCCACCGGCAGCTGGTTAATTTCATTCATTCATTTAACTTTGAAGAGCAAATGAATTTTATGTTTTGAAAAATTGAGTAACCCGTACGGGTTCCATTTCCTGTGTTGATTTCTTTGTTTATTTCATGAAGTAAATTTAGATTTACAATCGGATAACATATGTAACTCGTGTGCGGGTTGACCCAATTTTCAAGAAATCATGACTTCAAGCAAAAGAATTCAATAGGCGACTTTTTACAACTTTACGACCAGCTCCGACCAGTTTCGAGTTATTGGTCGCCATAATAATAAAATTCGGTTCATATATTCTTTGAGTACGTGCTTTGTTTGGATTAGTGCGTAGATTTGGGGATTAAAATGGGAATTGGGGGGCACTTGCCCAGATCAAAGGAAAGCCCAGAAATTGTTTTACCAATTTTAATTTAACTGCATTATTCCACCCAAAATAGCAGGCCTAAAATTTCCATGTTGAGAATCTGAATTTTCCAAACAACGAATTAGGCGAGTTAAAAAAGGAAATAGTACAAATCTATGTGCAGAAAATTTCTTTGCAAAGCGAATTTACAACGTTTTAGCAGTTTACCTGCTGAAACAGACTGGCGTTATAAACAAATGAAAAGGATATTTAAAGATTTTTCTTTTCTTTTTGGCTCGTCCTTAAAATAAATAATCCAAGAAAGGAAGTAAATTTTTGTAATATCGAGCAGAAACTAGTAACTGATCAAATCGACTTAAAATTTTTTGCAAATTGCTAGGAAAGGTGTCCAGATCAGAAGTAGAAAACTTTCGTTAGTGGCGTTAGGGTCGATCTTAATTAAGGTCATCAAAAAGTGAGGGAAAAAAAGAAAAAAAACTTGCGCAATCGATAAATTATCCTTTTATAATGAATTAATGTTAACTGCAATTTTTCAAGAAAATAAACCCCTCCCGAGTTATAAGGCGTAGAAAATGTATATAACATCCTAATGAGAGAACAAACATTGGGAACATTTTAAGACCATCCAGAACCGTTTAACATAAGCAGAAAAAAGTTATGGACAAAATAATTTTTTTACGCCATTTTTTTAGCCTCATCTAGACTGTGGTATTTGAAAAATAAAATCCTTTTGCAGAAAGTCGTAACATATGTTTCTACAATTGTCCAGTAATTTTTAGCCCTATGGGATAATTATTTTTTAAGTTGAGCTAAATTTTTGTTTTTATAAGACATTTTCAATTTTTGGTCAATATCGTGAAAAGTATTAATTTTTGCAAATATAAAGAGACAAGACTTTGAGCACATTGCATTTGTAACCGTCAATTACCACATCTTCTCTCTATGGGCGCCGTTACAAAAAATGTCAGGGGGCACATTTTTTCAAATCAAAGTATTGCATTAAATTGAAATGAAGAACCTTTTGAACAATACTTACTAAGCCTGTGGTTTAAAAAACATTGCGAAAAGGAAATTTGATACTTCGGAAATTTAAAACTATCGCAGCATCTCGAGTAATCTAAAATCCAGGGGGGGGGAGGTTCCAAAATATTTCATTTCTTCAAGTATTTTTTGGTTTACTTTTTTTTTCTTAAAAAAAATATCTACGCCTGTGTACAAATGTACTATTATAAAACATGTTTATTAAATGTTGGTTTGACTTGGCTTGTAGGTACAGTTGTAAAACAATGTACATTAATATTATTTATGAAGTTATTTTTAGAAACTAATTTATCTGAAAGTATCCAATGTATTTTTGACAATTGAAAAACGGTTTGAAGAAAAATCAACACGTTTCTTTGAAAATGTTTACAAGCTTACCAATTATAATAAAAAGTTATTTTTAATGTTACAATTAACAAAGTAAGTATCAAACGATACGAAATCGAAACCAGTTTTATTTTTAAAATTTGACAGATTTATTAGATATAAATGACAAGACAAATATCAATTCATGTCATTTGTTGATTTATATTACCAACCGTATAACACAAAAAGTTGCGTACTCTAATGAAACATTAGAGTTCTCAAATGCGTATCATAATGTAAAATATTATAGATGCAAAATATAAAACAAATACAATTATTTTTCAATAAATTCTGAAAAAAATTGTCGATGACGAAGTAACACGAACCATTAAAAAGCCCGGTAGAAAATCTCTGTACTACTACCAAAGCTAATAAACATTTAAACCTGTCCACAAAAGCTTTTAGAAGTTCTACTGTCAGATGACAGAAAAGAAATCTAAAGTAGTATTAGTCTGCCATAATGAGAGAGAAACTTGAAGATATTGACGTTTAGGATAACATAATATTTCGAGAAATTTTATTCATTCATAAAAAATCAAATTTACATTCTTTTCAATTATTTTTAAATAAATAATTTAGTAATTTAAACTAATAAAAATGATATAAAAATTAGGAAATGTAAATTAATTATGTCTATATAACTTGATATTTCCAATTATAACAAACGACTAATAATTGCAATTTGTATGATGATTTCCTGTAGGTATGTTATGAGCAAACAAACGTGGGCTTTAACAATAAGATTATTCATTATTAATATCAAAAATACTAAAAATATGGATACTAAAATATTTATTGTAGGTGTGAAAGACACAGCTGTAAATCATTCAAGCATTAAAAAATAAATTAATTCATAGATATAGTTTAAAAATAGCATAGTTTTAAAAATCAGGAAGTGTTTAACATCTTTTATTTAAAAACTGATAGGTAATCAGTAACAAGTTGTTAAAATGCCAGGAACGGACTTTTCTCTTTAATTTATCTGCAAAAAAATCAACGCTTCCTACCTATCAAGGTTACGTAGACGAAAGAAGAAAATTCTAACATAAATTCTCTTAAAAACATGAAATTTAAGATCAGGCAGACTTGAATGAATAAAGATATACAAATAGAAGAATATAAGGAAGAATAGGTAATTGATGAAATTGCAGAGAACAAGTGACATACCGTTTTAAGATTTACTCGATATTATTACGTTATGAAGAACAACATCGCTACTAAATTTTCTTCGGAAGTTTTATAATTAATTGGAACTTGGAAAAATCCTTACAAACCCAAAATCTTCCCGACCCATCTCTCTAATAAACGTCCTTAATTCCAACACAGTTTCAGACCCCACCACTCTACTCAGGACGGTCTCCTAGCCCTCCACACTCACATATCTACTGCATGGCGTGTACAGAATCTCAAAAACATAAACATTCTTCTCCCCATCACCAAACTAATGGACTACTTCCTTGCCAACAGAAAAATGTCTGCCAAAGCTCCCTTTCTGATCCATTAACTCCACTCGCTGGAGTCCCCAAGCCTTTTCCTGGCTCCTTTCATATACTACCATGACATACTCGATCATTTAAATCTCTAATCTACGCCGACGACACGGCCCTATACGCCTCCTCTACCCAACTTCTAAGCACCCGCAACCAACAAATGCAGGACCAAACTCATCCCCCAACTACACCAAAAACTATCGCAAACCTCTCGACGAAATTACCCTCACTCTCTCTACTTAGGGGTGTAATTCACTTGCTTAAGCGGTAAGCGGTCATCCAACAACGTCTCAACAATTTGAGAAAAAGAGCCGTTCTTATCGGAGATACTTTTCACATACAAAACATTCATCCGCCCCATAGCAGACTACCTGTCACTCCTATACAGCACCATTCCCAAAAGATTCTACTACCCTAACTGTCGCCTAGGACATTGAGACCCGTACGACGCCCATTCAACAATAAACCTAAGAAAAAAATGTCTCAACATCCCAGACAATCTACAAGTTCCAAAGAACCGAACTCTCTTCGTCATATGACCTTAGAAGATGGCGACCCATTACACCACCAAGGCGCCTTAGAAACAGAAGACCTAAGCGATGTAGAGCCGTAGAGCCGTAGAGCCGCGGCCTGGGTTTTCTGTGGTTTCCACAGGTCTTGCGCGTCAAAATTGGCGGTTCTTAAACGGAAATAATGTGGCTACAGCCTACTAATCATTTCCCTCTATTGCCAGCTAAATACTTTTGTAAAATCTCTTCCCCTAAAAATGAACTATTTAGGATATTTGTAAAAGGTTTAAAACAATAGAAGATTTTTAATTTAAGTATTTTGATTAATAATAATTTTTCGATGCTTCCCTTCTAATTTCTATCGTGGTATTAAAGAAAAAACCACCAAAAAAATGTTTTGGTAATGCTCATTTTTATTATTTAAGAATCTCTAATACTTAAATAAGTACAGTTCCAATTGTAATCTCAATTAAGTAATCCAAGTTGGGCAGGTTAAGAAGGAAACTGGTTTGAGATATGCACATGCCCTCTGAAGATTCACGATGTGCAACGCTAATGTAAACAGTGCTTGTACTACTATGGAAATCACAATGGGATTATGGAGGACGTATCTATTGGTATATCGGCTACGAATATCTTAGTAATGCAGAGATAAGAAAAAAGTAGGAAGCTGTATACCCACAGTTTATTCTATTTTTATATTTGGCGTGTTTATGAGAAAATACATTGACGTGTACGTGATCAGGAAGGTTTTTTTAAAGGAGGTATAAATATTACCTTTATTTCTGCAACTGATTGCTTTAAATGTTATTCTTAATCGTAATGGTATAATGAGATAGATATCGAGGACGCGTTGATTTCATTTTCCTCTTAGAACTTCATTAATAATAATAATAAAATCAGCGTTAACTATTTTCGGGCTGTTTGGAGACAGGGGTAACTAATAGGTAAGAGCTGCTAAAACGTTTTCTGCATGTATTACACACAACTGTTTTTCGCCTACCAAAAAAACAAAAAATAGGAAAATATCTTTATTTTTATAAGTACAGACAGAATTTACTAGGAAACTTAAGTAATAAAAATGTACTAATTTATTTATTATACAGCGTGTCCAATTAAGTCGGCATCATATGGGAAACTGTTTTATTCTTAGTTTTATGAAAAAAAGTTATTTTTTATAAAAAGTGGTGCATGGTCTAAAACCTAATATGCAACCATCAGATATAAAAAAAATTTCAGTCGTATACGAGATTTGTCAAAAAATATGAATTTTGCTTAAGAGTAAAGTACCTTTGAAATATGAAAAAAAAGTTATTAAAAAAATTTCTTTCTAATGGCATTTTACGTCAACATTCTGATTTTGAACAAGATATACCAACTTTAAGAAAATTTTCATTTTTAACATTTTTTGATACACCTCCGTAACTGATAATTTTGAATTCATCATCATTTTGTTAATATTGTTCGATGGTGTGGTTAGTATGTCTGAAAAAGTTGACAACAAATGAAAAATTCCTTTATTATTGATTTAAAATACATATTAAATTGGGAAATTGGAACCTTTGGTTTATCAACTAAGTTGAAACACTATCGTCGACCACTCAACCAAAACACAAATTTTAACACACTCTACGCGCGTTTCGCCAACTATGTTGGCATCATCAGGAGTTGATGATAGACTCCTGATGATGCCAACATAGTTGGCGAAACGCGCGTAGAGTGTGTTAAAATTTGTGTTTTGGTTGAGTGGTCGACGATAGTGTTTCAACTTAAAAAAAATATTCTTCATAAGAAGTTCTGCATCACATTATAATCAATTAAATTTGTAAAATATTTAGTGGGATAGAAGGAAAATCAAAAAATTTTAATCCGAGCTAACTTTTTGCTTATAAAAGGAAGTCCAGTATGGGTTTGTAAGGTCCATATGAATATTCTTAAATTTTTCAATGAATTCAAAATTATCAAAGGTAATACCACGAGTCCTCCAAATTTTATCGATTAAATTTTTGGTTTTCACGAAAACGGCTTTATTTGGAAAAACCACGAAAACAAACTGATTGATAAAATCACGAGTCCGCAGGACGAGTGATTTTATCTTAAATCAGTTTGTTTGAGTGGTTTTGCCAAAAATAAAGGCGTTTGAGTATGAAGATCAAAAATTTAATCTATAAAATTTCAGAGGACGAGTCGTATTTGAAAGGATTATTTTTTGAATCATTTTGTATTAAAAACAGAGAACATAGTCATTTATGCAAAAGACACTTTACACGCCATTATTGAAAATTTTCTTTACCAATTTAAATTGAAACCTGAGCTGTTAGGCTGTTATAGTTTTACATACAGGGCCACCAATACGATTTTTTGACTGGCTACCCCGCGAAACGCCGTAAATAAAAGCGAAGAAGAAGAATGAAATGAAGTCTTTCTTAATTTAATTAATTTTAAGTTTAGTGTTGAAATGAGGTATGTAAAAATGGTAAAGGCGTTTTGGCGTTAATAAAAACAGGTTAGTTTACAAATACATTTTGAAATTTGGTTATTAACATAGATTTGCAATACATTTTAGTATAATAAAAATTGTTAAATGTTTACATTTGACATTTCAAAAAGGTAAACACAGTTTAATCAAGAAACAAATACGAAGAAGCGGTTTTATCAGTATAAAACACAATGATTGGTTAGGATCCTGAGCTGTTATTGGCTGAAACCACAAAATCTGACTGTATTGACAGATGAAAAAAATAATCAGTATTAAAAAACGGTAAAAATGAACATTTTCTTAAAGTTGGAATATCTTGTTCAAAATCGATATGTTGACGTAAAATGCCATTAGAAATAAATTTTTTCAATAACTTTTTTTTCATATTTCAAAAATAAAGGTACTTTACTCTTGAGCAAAATTCATATTTTCTGACAAATCTCGTATACGACTAAAAAAAATTGATATCTGATGGTTGTATATTAGGTTTTAGACCATGCACCACTTTTTATTAAAAATAACTTTTTTTCATAAAACTAAGAATAAAAAAGTTTCCCATATGATGCCGACTTAATTGGACACTGTATATTGTTGTGGTATAAAAATGACACAAAAATATGAAATTAAATTTGTCAAAATTAGCAAATAAAAAGACTTGTGAGTTTAAAAAAATACATGTAGATACTTAAAAAAATGAACATAACCTTTTATAAAAAAATTATATTTAGATGTTAAAAATTATAAAATTGTCAATTAGAATATTACTAACATAAATTAAAAAAATTAAAAGATAACTAAAAAAAAATTTGTAACTTGATTTGATTAAAAAAAGAAAAAAAGAAAGGAGGGTTGTTGAAAAAAATTAAAATTGGGGATAAGAGGATTTTGAAGAAGAGGGATTTTTTGAAAGAAAAAATGCCAAAGATTAATTTACCCAGAATTATAGATGAGAATGAAATTGTAAATGTTACAGTATGAGGTAATATGGAATTTACAAGAAGTGATGAAAATTGGACTATTCAAAGTGGAAGCAAATGTCCATTATATTAATATTTTGAAGAGACAATTTATGACAATTTGAAGTTAGTTGGAGTGCTCCAAGGTACAAAGGTACCCCACTATATTAAGGGTTCATATATGGTAGGGGTACATTACAGGGTGCAAGGTTTCTCTCCATATGGATTTCTGACGCGCTCGAGTAACTCGGAAAATCCCCGCTTGGCCTCCCCTACCATTATAAACATACAATACAACTACTAAAAAATAGTTACGAGAGTAATAAGAAATTTGAATTGTGCAATAAGAATTGAAATTAATTTACAAGAAGTTTTTTTTAAAAAAGGAATTTTAAATACAATATTATTTTTTTTAATTAAATAAATAAATTACAAGTATTTCTACTTTGAACTAAAATATAAGTTTTGCTATATATTAAAAGGCTGGTAAGTTAAGTTTTCATTTATGTGAGTTTAAATTTAATGAAAATAATTTGTCCTCTATCAGAATGCCATAGAGTGTAGATTGACAGTTTTTTTTGGATCAATGAGAATTAAAATTTAAAATAAAATATATTGGCGCTCAACTAAATTAAATAATACTTAATTTAAAACATTTTTTAAAATCACGATATTATATAACAATATATTATTTCCAGTTGTTAAACAATTCATAGTACTTTTCGTAGATAACAGATTTAGAGAAACATTGCTAGCATCCTCTTGCAAGTTTGGTGGAGTATTCGTAAATTTTTCATCACTGATAATAAATAAAGTTAGATTAAAACTGACGTTCTGTGGTAGGTATGTTTATCATATTTATACAGTTTTATTACATGCGAATAATTAAAATTATGAACGCATAAGAGAGTGATTTTAATCTGAAATATGACGTTCATTTTATAAATAGTGCTTTGTGCATAATAAAAAAGTGATTTAATGGGAGCAATTTTATCCTGATGATAAATATCGAAGACGAAAATAGGCAAAGATCAAAATTGAATATTTCTCCTATCATGTGTGAAAATGAATCATATCAACCCAAAAAATCAGACCAAAGTAATGTTTTTGTGCCGCCACTTTAGAAAATGCGTTTTTCCGATCATTTTTTAGCTCGCAAAGTGCGTCTTTGCCGGTCTAGATCGGAAAATTGACATAACCGCTCGGTAAAGTGACATAACTGCTCGGCAAAGTACCTACTTTCCCGAGCTCTTATGTCAAAATTTTCATTAAAGACAAAATACCAGCGTCAAGCCAGAGGGAATTTTCGAAGGGTATGTTAAATATCACAGTTGCCATGACAATACCGTAGTCATCTGTCAGTAGATGTTTTTGACGTTTTGATGCACTTTGTTTATTATTATTATTATTATTAAATTATTGGTGGCTGCACAAAAAATATTGTACGCGCCACACTCGGAAAGTGTATTTACAGGGCTCGCATACTTTCATGCTCGCCCTGTAAAGTATCACTTTCCGAGCTTGACACGTAAATAACTATTATCGTTCCTTGGCATGCTAAAGTCATAAAAATACCATTTTGTAGTTTTTCACTATCTAGACACCTTTGACTTTGACATTTCACATAATTTTTTATTAAACGTCAGTGTAAATCAGTCTGGAATCAAGAGAACGAAACTGTCAAATAATAATACGTTGTGATTGTGTGAATTAGTAAAAATGAATAGTAATTCATATAGTGATGAAGAATTTACGAATACTCTACCAGACTTGCAAGAAGAAGAAATGTTTCTCTAAACAACTGGAAATAATATATAATAAATACATTGGTACATTTTTATTATTAAATTCTGTCTGTATTTATAAAATTAAAGATTTTTGTTATATTTTCTTATTTATACCTGTTAGCATTAGCTGGGATTAATTTTTTAATTCCCGACCGGGATATTATAAGCTTATAACATCATAGTTACGCTATCAATAAAAAAGCTTATAACTCTCTTGGGATATTAGAGGTGCCTTAATTGGCGTTGTTAGGATATTTTGACGTTTGTTGAATATTGCTGTCAGTGTTTCATTATATTTAGGGAATGTCATTGCTGATTTGTGTTATAAATTTTATTAAAATCGATCATAAATAAAATAATCTATGTACCACGGGAATTAATGAGCCTTAATTACACCTCAGGCAATTGCTGTTATTAAGGCCCTTATAATTTGATACATAAATTACTATAATTTGATACATAAATTACTATAATTAACTGTTGATAGAGCGATTGATATTTCATTATCTAATTGTCTAATTTTTTCTTTCAAATAATTTTCTCGATTTTGGGTTTTAGAATTCGGAATTTTTTATTTTAAATGCTCTGAATATATCTGCTCGCATTGATAATTTCTTAATGCCTCTACAAATATTTTAATGGGCATGGAAGGATTCGCAATTTCTGAAAGGAACTGAGTTTTTTGAATTAAATATTTTATTTCTTTTAAGTTTCTAGTTATAAGTTCCTGAAAATTGGTTGGAGAATGACTTTTATTCAATAGAATTATGGAAGCCGATATAGAACAAATAATGCAGCAGAAGGTAAAAATAACAGCATCAGTACAAATAATACTCTAGAATATGAGCAAGATGGTGATATCGGAAAGTTTTTTAAAAAAATTCCCTATGTGATAAAATTAGATTAATACTCCAAATAAAAAAAAAATATAACATTTTTAAACAAACATATACTATTGTATATTTATGAAATAGTAAAAAAATTATGAATAAAAAAAATAGGCAGTCATTTTTATTTCTTAGCAGGTATAAATCCAGTGATCCCTAGGCAATAGAAAAATGTGTACGGAATTTTGGTGATTTTTTAGCTGTACGGAATCTGGGTGTACGGAATCTAGAGACCCAATATTTGTAATTATTTTTTTGCATGACCTGAAAAAGACTATTAATTATTACCGACGTGATATCTAATTTAATCCAACAAAATATTTATTACCAGTAGTAGGTAGAAGCATATGCAATCAATTTTCTCAAGTATTACAAAAATGGTAAACGAGGCGAGACACATGAATTTATCGTCAAAATTTCTATTGTATAATGACCGGCGTATAAGACATAATCTAAATACGGTTTATGTACCATATGGAAATAAAGTTTGTATTATGTAATTTAACGCCAGTCTAAACTTAGACATGATCGACAATTTCAGATAGATCATACTGTTTAAAGCTACAGGTTTGATGCCAGAAATACTTCATGACTAACAACGTTTATGTGATTTTTAATCATAAAAACGGCATCTACGTTTACACATATGTTACCTCTTACGAAAAATAAATATGGAAGACAATTGATAATCTGACTTTTATTTTCCACGTTTTATTTTAAACTATTCTTTTTCTCACTTAACAAACCTGCCGTGTTCCTTAGTAAGTTCCATTCAACTTGGTCCAGAACTATAAAAATCTTTTAGAAGACCCGTCTGACTTCTCTCTTTGTAGGACTGGAATTAAGCTTGTTTTATTGTTATATGCCCCTGTATTTTATACTACCCAGTCTAGTGACTTTATAGCTTTTTGGTTTGCAATGTGGTTGCTCAAATAGAGTACGTGTATGTGTTTTTGTCTATGTTTTCTTACTGCATAATCTGCAAATTAGGTTCCAATTATACAGGTTCATTGTATTCAGATGTTCATTTACTGATGCATGTCCAGTAATGAGTCCTATCATAATCATCAGCTGATCACTGCTCCGAGAGAGCAGCACCAGCGTCCTTTTTGGGACAGCTGTTGAATGTATGACTTCAGATGAATGCTTTCTGTGATATTTGCACAGTATGATTTGTATTCTGTTCTAACCTAGTTTTCTTGGCTTCTTTTAATTGTCCCAAATAGTATATATTTCTGTCTCTGTTTACTTACTGCAAAATCTACAGATAAGGTTCCCGTTATAGAGGTTCATTTAATTCAGGTGTTCCTTTACTAATGCATGTTCAGTCATGAGTACTATTATGAGAAAGCCGTCCTTTTATGGCTCGGGTCTTAAATGCCTGTATTTTACAACATTTCCTTTTTTTCTAACCAAGTCCTCATAGTAAGTAAAAGAAAAATCGCGGAAAACAGATTATACATCAATCACAGTAGAATACAAAGAGTAAGGCAGTACACAGTACACATACCTGGGGACAATCATTAACGAGAGATGGGACTACTCTCAAGAAATACGATGTCGCATCGAGAAGAACCGCTCTGTATTTATTAAAATAAAAGCCATAATCTATCCTTTGACATGAAGCTTAGACTCTTGCGTTGTTACGTTTTCTCGGTCCTTCTGTATGGCGTAGAAACCTGGACACTCACTAAGGAGACTACCAGGAGAATTGAAGCGTTTGAACTCTGGCTGTATAGGAGAATACTGAAAATATCTTGGACACAAAAAATTACCAACACAGAAGTAATTCGACGGATGAATAAAGAACCAGATCTGTTAGATATCTTAAAATGTCGGAAACTTCAGTATTTCGGCCACATAATGAGGAATCCAAATAGATACAGGGTGCTACAGGAAATCCTACAAGGCAAAATTAACAGCAGGAAAGCACCTGGCCGAAGGAGAATATCTTGGTTGGCAAATCTTAGAACGTGGTTTGACAAATCATCAGCAGAACTTTTCCGAATCGCCATCAACAAAGTAAGAATAGCCATGCTGATAGCCAACATCTGGAACGGATAGGCACTTGAAGAAGAAGTCTCTTGTGTGTTGTCTGATAAACTTTTTGATACGCACAGGTCTAATCCTGGTCGTGATATTTTCTGAGTCTCCCTTTATGCAAATTCGACAGCTTTTTCATTGCCTTCGATATATTTATGGCATGATATCCAGGAAAATGTTAATTTGTTGATCAGACAGCATTCTCAGTTCATTATATCACAAAGTGAAGTTTTTAACAAGACTATGATCGTTTGTGTGGCTATAATGGATGATATTTTCATTATCTCCAGATATGCAGATTTTCGTGCCCGATTATTGCTGCTTTTGTGATGTTTCTTTGCTACCCCACCAAAGCTGCATACGTAATAACTAGTTTAACGACTATATTGTACAGCCAATGTACAATGTCTGGTTTAAAAGCAAATTTTTCCAGGGCATCTGGCCACCATTAGTGTTTGCCCTTATTATTTATTTTAAAGATAAATCTTTATTCTATCATGACCCCAAAAGATTCTACACTTTCCTTTACTGGATGTAAAGATATACTAAGCCTTATTGTTATTTCAACTTTGCTGATTTTAAACGCGGCCGTAAGAACACCGATGATGCTGAACGACCTGATATCCCAAATACGTCCGTGTAAACGTAGCCACAATATATTAATCTCAAATACAAGAGTACAATGTAATTATCTTTCTTCAATAATAAAATTTAAATCTTTTATCTTGATTTTAACAGTAGAGAATTAGTATTAAAAAAGAATATAAATAATATTTTTCATCTCGACGATTAGGAGGATTAAGTTTATAGTAATAGAGGCGTGGGTGGAAACGGATTTTATTTATAATTAAGATGATTGAAATTGGTTGATACGATCTTGCCCACACTGTGATTATGACTTGGCGCTCTCTTTAAACATATAATTAAATATTAGTAGGTAACACTACTGAATATAATTACTTTATTTGTGTTAAAAGATTTAGAATTTTAGAATACAGATTTTTTGTAATTTTTTTCTAATTCCACGATGGGGTAAACATTGAAATTCAGCTGTAAAGTTGTACACTCAGTACAAGTTTCACCTCTCTTGGCACTCTCAAAAATGTCATACGTACTGTCTTCTTAGCCACATTCAACTTCCAAAAGGAAGACCAATAAGAACATGGAATATGAGGATAAACGAGAAAATGATAAAAAAAGAATTGGATTGGAATGAGGCAAAGGAACTAAAGTGCAAAATAAAGTTCTGCTGATTATACGTTATCTAAATGAGAAGTCTACCTTTACCCGGATCGAGAGTACCTTCTCCCCCCGTTTTCGAGGATGCTGAACACGATGGCGGTATCAGAATTTTTCTTTTCGCCAGCCGAACCCCTAAAACGGCCAAAAACTACCCCCTAAATGGGTTAAACGTGCAGCACATCATTTCTCTATAAAAAAAAGTATTTCCCCTCGTTTTCGAGGATACTGAGCACGGTGGTGGTGTTGAAGATTACTTCTGAGCCTCACCAACCGCTCCACCAGCCAAAAGTCGCCCCCGAGAGGTGTGTTTTTTTTTTATTAGCGGCAAAACGTCTGTCCCCTCGTTTTCGAGGATGCTGAACACGATGGTGGTGTTCAATATCACTTCCAACCCTCACCAACCCCTCCACAGGTCAAAATTCAGCTCCGAAAGTGATATCAAGCAAAACAGGTGTCCCTTTCAGGGGTGAGTTTTGTCCTCTGGAGGGATTGGTGAGGGTCGGAAGTAATCTTCAACATTACAACTGTGCTGAGCATTCTCGAAAACGGAGAAAAATCATGTTTAACATAGGGGGTTTGGCTGGCGAAAAGAGAAATTCTGATTCCGCTATTGTGTTAAGCATCCTTGAAAACGGGGGGGAGGTACTCTCGATCCAGATAAATTTTGGTCCATGTCCTTCCGACTCACAGACGCCATTCGTTTTCGATGCGACCGTATTTATTTGATTAAAACAGTTTTATTTTTCTTAGTTATAATTTTTTTTATTAGTATTGGGTGTACTATTTTTTGGATATAGGAGTAGTTATATTTTTATAAGTAATTAATACTTTCTTTTTTGTTTTTTTTTATTTCGGAACAAGTAGTTCCATGTAACTTGTAATTTTCTAAAGACATATTGGTCTACTTATAAATTAATTTATTTTGGTATAAATGCGCAAGGATATAGTCAGTAGAAAGTTATTTATATTAGAATTGTAGTATTACGTAAAGAAATAAAAATATATATTTTAAATTAACTTGTATCATCATAATATCATCAATATATACAACACACTTTGATTTTTTTAATATTGTCATAATTATTCAAACTAATATTTTTCCTGTATTGTCATACTCAGAACCCATCCCATAGATAGGATCGGCTTGGGTAAATAAATCATTTGTCTTGACAATAATTTAAAAAAAATTAATATTACTTATCTAAAAAATTTGTAATAGTTTGTGTTAGAGGCAGACCAAACTATAGGCAAGTTGTCAGAGACTTTGACCTCTCATAAAATGTTATGTTGCTGAAACTTATGTACTTTTTTGGGAGTAGAAAACGATAAAAAAATATTTGCTGCTCTAAGTTCACAATTTAGAAAATAACATCGAAAATTCGATTTTTGCGTTATGTCTCGAAAAAATGTCGAAAAACTAATAGCGCCACACTATTTTGAAAATAAAAATGGCGTCGAATGAATGCTGTAAAAATAATGATTATTTTAAAACATAAGATTTATTAAACAAAGACATTTTAATTTTTTTTTTACATCAAAAGTAAAAGTATAATGATGATTTGTGACGACTCTATTAATATATATCTTTAATTTTATAAAAATCAGTGAGAATTTTAGAAATTATAACTTCCGGTGAAATTTTCTATGAGAAAAAAATAAAATATAATACTTTATACAAAGATACTTTAGTTTTTTCCAGAACGCCTCGCTTATACAGGGTGTTTCATTGTTAAACCGACATACGTTAACTGTAAATAGAGTGAACTTAGGTGATTCCAAATAACCCTGGTTAATGGGTCTAACGCCTTTAATAACCGAGATACGGGGTGCTTCATCCATTTCGGCCAATATTTTGATAAGCCGTAACTTTAGAACCACACTGTAGATTTCTCTCATACTTGGTACAGGTATAGTGTGTTAGTAGCCCAATCCTGAAGTGTCAGAACTACAATTAAAATTAAGAAGAATTTGCAAAATTTGAAAATCCCCAATCCAACACCCTGTATATCAGATTTTTTAAAATTGGGATGGATATTTGAAAAGAACGGAAAAAAATGAGTTAAAATGAAAAATTTTTCCCATTCTACTACTGGAGTTTTAACGGCACAATTACATCACAAGCAGTAACTTTCGAAATACCTGGTAGATTTCTTTCATATTTGGTACAGGTATCATTTTTTAGTAGCCCAATCATATAATGTAAGGACTATACTACAGTTAAAATCCAGATACGGATTAAGAAAAATTTGTAAAATTTGAAAATCCCCAACGCGACACGCTGTACATCAGATATTTTTTAAATTGGATCAGACATTCGCAACGAATGGAAAAAACTGGGATATTCTGACATATTTTTATAAATGCACATCTCGTTCTGCATATTACTTAACTTTTAAAGTAAATTCAATTAATGCAATACATATTGTCATTTTCATAAGCCATAACTTTGAAAACACCCATTAGATTTCTTTCATATTTGGTACAGGTAGATTGTTTAAATAGCCCAATCGTACAATACAAGAACTAAAGTTAAAATCCAGATCCGGATTAAGAAAATTTGTAAAAGTTGGTAATCTCTAAAATAGCATCCTGTATATCAGATTCTTTAAAATGGATAGAGATATTGAACAAAGAACCAAGCACCAAATTTTAAAATTCGCAGTTTATTAGAGGAACACTAATTTTTGAAAAAATAAGATTAAAAAATCTCGAAAATAATGCTTTTCATTTTCCTTAAGAGTTCTATGTACCATTTATTTTTTTTTCATATTTATTATTTTATTTTTAAAATGATTTATCAAATTTTAAAAAAGCCGAAGCTATGATTTTTATAAATGGTTCTTGGTTCTTTGTTCTACATCTCCATCCAAATGTAATCGGATACCTATCTGAAAAAAGAAAAAAAAGGTAAAAAGATGTGTTTTTGCCGAAGCTTACTTGATAGTTTAATGAGTTTTGTATCCGGAATTAATCTTTTGTCTTTTTTTTTTCTTTGTTTAAATAGGTATCCGATTACATTTAAAAAACTGTGATATACAGGATGCTATTTTAGAGATTACCAACTTTTACAAATTTTTCTTAATCCGCATCTGGATTTTAACTTTAGTTCTTGTAATTCATTTCGGAAGCTCATTGTGGTTTGTATTTTAATTTCTCTCTCTTTCCACTGGATTAAAACCACTTAGTTGTTAAAAAAGTTTTTTTATTGACGTTTCGGCTTTCCAGATCGAAAGCCGTTATCAAAATGACAAAATAAATAAATTTACTAGAAACAGAACACTTGATAATCTTGAAAAAATATGACATCAACATAGTATACATAGAATAAGATTTTGATATTGAAGATGTCAAAATCTGTTTCAATCATATTTTTGTGACGTTTCTGGGAACGAATTTTTGAAAGGATAGCGCATTTGCATATTATAAGAGAATTTATACTTCGTCATAAATGAAGTTTTCTTATTAATATTATCATAAGAAAAAACCAGATAAAAACTTATGATACTATCCCGATATAGAGGGTATCCTTTTTGCAATTAACTCTTTTTGTAAAATAGGTATCCAAATTTTTGAAATATCAACCGAACAATTAGAAACACATTCGTTATTATTTAAGCATATCAATGCTGCTTCTTTAACTTTGCGGTTATAATTATTCGGTTCTTTTAATAATCTAGTTGAAAAATTCCATTGTATTTTATGACCAGAATCCCATGCGTGTTCACATATTTTGGATTTTTCGAATTGTTTATTTTTAATGTACGATTGGTGTTCATTAAGTCTAATATGAAAAGGTCTAGATGTTTCTCCTATATAAAATTTATTACATTCGCATGGAATTTTGTAAATACAATTTTTTGTGTTTTGAATTTCATTAAAAGGTTTTGTATTTACTATTAAAGATTTTAATGTATTATTAGTTTGAAAAACTGTTTTTAAATTAAATTTATTGCCAATCCTTCTAATTTTTTCGGATAATTTTGGAATATAAGGGATTTTTACTATATTTGAAAGAATTATTGGGGGGTTTAAATTTTGATCTTTAGTTTTGATGTCTCGGTAAAGTTCACGATTTATAAATTTACTTGGGTAGTTGTTCTTAATCAAGACAGATTTAACAAGTGATAATTCATTATTTAAGATATTGTCATTTGAACAAATTGTTTTTGCTCTATCGGAAAGAGATTTGACAATACCTCGTTTAACACAAATTGAGTGGTTTGAATTAAAATTTAGATATCTATTTGTATGTGTTTCTTTTCTAAAAACTGATGTATCAAAACAATTGTTGTTATTGTGTATTAGTACATCAAGAAACGGTAATTTTTTATTATTTTCAATTTCAATTGTAAATTTAATAGTAGGTTCCGAATTATTAATAGTATATAAAAATGTATCAATATTTTCCCTATCGTGTTGCCAAATTGCAAAGCTATCATCTACATATCTAAACCAGACAGAAGGTCTTAAATTTTGTTTGTTTACAATTTCCATTTCAAAATTCTCCATGAAAATATCACACAATTTTGGTGATAAAGGAGAACCCATTGCCATGCCAAAATTTTGCTGATAAAAATCACTATTTAATTGAAAATATGTAGTTTTAATACATAGTTCCAATAATTCTAGAATTGCTGAGACGCTTAATTTAGTTCTATTTATTAATGTATTATCACTTGTCAACTTTTTTCTCACAAGATTAAGAGTTTTATCGACAGGAACATTTGGAAATAAACTGACTACATCAAAACTAACCATTATATCTGAATTTGTAATTTTGATTTTTGATAATTTTTCTAAAAATTGTTTTGAATTTTTGATAAAGGAATTAGTATTTCCTGATAACGGATCTATTATTTTAAGTAGAAATCTTGCTGAATTTTGACAAGGTGAATTTATAGAATTTATTATTGGTCTTAATGGTATTTGTTGTTTATGAATTTTGGGTAAACCATAAAAATGTGGAGGTTTACTATAATGAGAAGTAAGAGATCTTCGTTCTTTATCACTTAGGAATTTTTTATTTTTATATAAAGTTTTGTAAATTTTGTTTTCAATACTAGTAGTTGGATCTTTATTTAATTTTCGTTAATTTTGTTATCATAATCTGTTTTGTTCATGACAACCGTCGCGTTACCTTTATCTGCAAAATTGAATTAGAAAAATCTTACAAAATTAATCAAAATTTAACCTCCGCAGAATTTAAATCAATTAAAAATTTAAAAAATGACAATACAATTAAGATTTTACCGGCAGATAAAGGTAACGCGACGGTTGTCATGAACAAAACAGATTATGATAACAAAATTAACGAAATTATTGAAAACGGTAGCTATTCAAAATTAAATAAAGATCCAACTACTAGTATTGAAAACAAAATTTACAAAACTTTATATAAAAATAAAAAATTCCTAAGTGATAAAGAACGAAGATCTCTTACTTCTCATTATAGTAAACCTCCACATTTTTATGGTTTACCCAAAATTCATAAACAACAAATACCATTAAGACCAATAATAAATTCTATAAATTCACCTTGTCAAAATTCAGCAAGATTTCTACTTAAAATAATAGATCCGTTATCAGGAAATACTAATTCCTTTATCAAAAATTCAAAACAATTTTTAGAAAAATTATCAAAAATCAAAATTACAAATTCAGATATAATGGTTAGTTTTGATGTAGTCAGTTTATTTCCAAATGTTCCTGTCGATAAAACTCTTAATCTTGTGAGAAAAAAGTTGACAAGTGATAATACATTAATAAATAGAACTAAATTAAGCGTCTCAGCAATTCTAGAATTATTGGAACTATGTATTAAAACTACATATTTTCAATTAAATAGTGATTTTTATCAGCAAAATTTTGGCATGGCAATGGGTTCTCCTTTATCACCAAAATTGTGTGATATTTTCATGGAGAATTTTGAAATGGAAATTGTAAACAAACAAAATTTAAGACCTTCTGTCTGGTTTAGATATGTAGATGATAGCTTTGCAATTTGGCAACACGATAGGGAAAATATTGATACATTTTTATATACTATTAATAATTCGGAACCTACTATTAAATTTACAATTGAAATTGAAAATAATAAAAAATTACCGTTTCTTGATGTACTAATACACAATAACAACAATTGTTTTGATACATCAGTTTTTAGAAAAGAAACACATACAAATAGATATCTAAATTTTAATTCAAACCACTCAATTTGTGTTAAACGAGGTATTGTCAAATCTCTTTCCGATAGAGCAAAAACAATTTGTTCAAATGACAATATCTTAAATAATGAATTATCACTTGTTAAATCTGTCTTGATTAAGAACAACTACCCAAGTAAATTTATAAATCGTGAACTTTACCGAGACATCAAAACTAAAGATCAAAATTTAAACCCCCCAATAATTCTTTCAAATATAGTAAAAATCCCTTATATTCCAAAATTATCCGAAAAAATTAGAAGGATTGGCAATAAATTTAATTTAAAAACAGTTTTTCAAACTAATAATACATTAAAATCTTTAATAGTAAATACAAAACCTTTTAATGAAATTCAAAACACAAAAAATTGTATTTACAAAATTCCATGCGAATGTAATAAATTTTATATAGGAGAAACATCTAGACCTTTTCATATTAGACTTAATGAACACCAATCGTACATTAAAAATAAACAATTCGAAAAATCCAAAATATGTGAACACGCATGGGATTCTGGTCATAAAATACAATGGAATTTTTCAACTAGATTATTAAAGAAGCAGCATTGATATGCTTAAATAATAACGAATGTGTTTCTAATTGTTCGGTTGATATTTCAAAAATTTGGATACCTATTTTACAAAAAGAGTTAATTGCAAAAAGGATACCCTCTATATCGGGATAGTATCATAAGTTTTTATCTGGTTTTTTCTTATGATAATATTAATAAGAAAACTTCATTTATGACGAAGTATAAATTCTCTTATAATATGCAAATGCGCTATCCTTTCAAAAATTCGTTCCCAGAAACGTCACAAAAATATGATTGAAACAGATTTTGACATCTTCAATCTCAAAATCTTATTCTATGTATACTATGTTGATGTCATATTTTTTCAAGATTATCAAGTGTTCTGTTTCTAGTAAATTTATTTATTTTATGTCATTTTGATAACGGCTTTCGATCTGGAAAGCCGAAACGTCAATAAAAAAACTTTTTTAACAACTAAGTGGTTTTAATCCAGTGGAAAGAGAGAGAAATTTAGTTCTTGTATTGTACGATTGGGCTATTTAAACAATCTACCTGTATCAATATGAAAGAAATCTACAGGGTGTTTCCAAAGTTATAGCTTATGAAAATGTATTGCATTAATTGAATTTACTTTAAAAGTTTAGTAATATGTAGAACGAGATGTGCATTTATAAAAATATGTCAGAATATCTCAGTTTTTTCCATTCGTTTCGAATGTCTGATCCAATTGAAAAATTATCTGATTTATAGCGTGTTGTGTTGGGGATTTTCAAATTTTACAAATTTTTCTTAATCCGTATCTGGATTTTAACTGTAGTGTAGTCCTTACATTATACGATTGGGCTACTAAAAAAAGATACCTGCACCAAATATGAAAGAAATCTACCAGGTATTTCGAAAGTTACTGCTTGTGAAAATGAAAAAAAATGCATTTGATGTAATTTGACGTTATAACTCCAGTAGTAGAATGGGATGTGCACTTAAAAAAAAATTTCACTTTAACTCATTTTTTTCCGTTCTTTTCAAATATCGATCCCAATTTTAAAAAATCTGATATATAGGGTGTTGGTTTGCGGATTTTGCAAATTCTTCTTAATCCGGACCTGCATTTTAATTGTAGTTCTGACACTTCAGGATTGGGCTATTAACACACTATACCTGTACCAAGTATGAGAGAAATCGACAGTGTGGTTCTAAAGTTACGGCTTATCAAAATATTGGCCGAAATGGATGAAGCACCCCGTATCTCGGTTATTAAAGGCGTTAGACCCATTAACCAAGGTTATTTGGAATCACCTAAGTACCCTCTTTAACTATGAAACACCCTGTATACTTGTATTCAGCGAATTGGCGCGCGTAGAAATTTCGAATTCCCTTTTTTATTTTGAATAATTTTTTATAGTATTACAATTTTAGTAAAATTTTCCGCTCTTTCTGGTGCTATTAGTTTTTTGAAATTTTTATTTTATTTTTCGATATATTTCGAGAAATTTTCGATTGTTTTGAAATTGTGAACTTAGCATACACTTTAGAGCACCTAAGATTTTTTTATAGTTTTCTACACCCAAAAAAGTACCTAAGAGCTTAGTTTCAGCGGCATCACGTTTTATGACAAATTTTGGTATAAATTTGACTACGGTAAATGTGCTAACTACAGCAAATTGTAGGATCAAAATATTGTTTTTCATTTAGAGAAAAACAATTATAATGTTAAGGTAAAGAATCATAGAATTTTGCGACAGTTTGTTTGCATTTTAAAATGATTTCTCATATATATTTTAGTTTTATTTGAATTTTCAGTCTTGACAGGCTTTTATTGTTTATTTATTTATTATACAACTGATTCTTTTAAAGTGTTAACTAAATTTATTTAAAATTAAATCAATTAAAATTTAACTTCTTGGCATATGCCTTTTCGATTATTGTCAAAATGTTAATAATAAATATGTTATTTTTTTAAGTAATTTTTTGGATAAAAAATGGCTGATGGTACGTAAAGTTAATTTTCTTAACCCTATAAATTCGCTGCTTGAGTGAGTGAAAAGTGGAAAGAAAAAGATTTACTTACAAATTGGCTTGATTATTTTGCAGACACTTACCTAAAAAAAAAGACAAGTTATAAAATAAAGTATTTAAAAACTGTATTATACGATTCAAGATATTTGAGACTGACTGCTGGCCTTTTACTTATGAATGTTATCTAATCCTATTAACTTATCACTTGTAATGGTAAACAAACACATCACGGTTGCACTATACAAAATGGCATACAAATTAATTTTCTTGCTTTGGCAGTCCTAAGTCTGGAAAAAGTGTCAAGGCAAGTTTTAGTTTCTTTATGAATATAGAAAAACTTAAATATTTACATAAGAAAGTAGAAATGTACACCACAAATATGAACTAAATAAATAAATGCTTAACATTTTATTAGTGCAACCCTGTAGTTTTGGAGAGTATATAATGATAATTTATGCAAATCTTTAACAACCATGATAAGAACTGTTCGAGGGCGTCTCAAATATCTTGAAGATTAAAATAAAAAATGTAAAATACTGCATTAAAAAACTTATTCTCTAAAACCTAACCTTTAAAAAAAGTTTTCTTTATATAAAAAAAGGCAATTAATATTAGTCTAAAAATCTTCCTCTATTAATAAAAGTTTTATTTAATATAAGTTGTAATATTATTTTTTCAACTCCTGATCTCTTTTATCCACTTTCCAAGAACAACTGAGATATGTCGGTACATGATATTTCAATGTAATTGGGACACACTGTATCCATTTAAAATCGTCCTAAAAATTTAGTTCATGCGTCTTCTTTTATTTAATTTTAACTACTTCGTTTTTGCAGAATGAAACGGAGTAATCACAGATTTATATATTTTAGAACAGATGTTCTGTTCGCGGTGTCCATATGGTCGACAAATTCTATGTGAAATATTACAAGATATCGAACAAATTACTGTCTGGAATGTAATTTATTGCAATAGTATAACGAAAAAGAAGACATTATTATAAACTATCATTTATTTACTCACCGCAGATAAAATCTAAAAAATATCTTTATCTATAAATGCAAAATCAATGCTATTTTGATCGATTGGCAGGGTATCAGACAAAGCAGATGTAATAAAAATTCTATAAATGGAGCAACAATGGCAGATATGGTGAAATTCCTCAAATAAGAAGTTAATTTGTTTCAGAAAAGGAGAATGAGAGGAAATAGTTATTTATGCACCAAGTGCGTTATATAGTTCCTAACGCCCAGAGGATGAATATTGCCCGATGGGCGTTAGGATCCAGTAACGCTCGCGGTGTATACAGGATTATATTTTTCACGAAAAATTTATTTTATTTTTGCTGTCAATGTTTCATTACGTTATTGCTGCTTTGTGTTATATACGTCTTATAAAAGTAATGGAAATAAATACCAATTTTCCAAAAAATATCAAGGGAAATATGCACCCAAAGCAACCAAAAACTTATTGCCGGAGTAATCCAGACCCTCCTCGTAGAATTAGCGGGCGTTATGGCCATAGCGCCCGCTCATTATGCCCTAGGGCGTTATGAGTGTATTTAGAGAACCGTATCTAAGGTAAAATAAACAGATAATGTACAAGTGAAAAATAAAAACCATTTCAATTGAGTCCGTAGTCAATAAGTTTGTAGGTTGACACATAGATGGTTTCACTATTGACAACTCCATATGAGTTTTAGGAAGTACTAGCCTTCGAATGATACGTGTCAAAATTTCATGACAGTCTAAGGTTCGGTTCACAAGTTACAGTGGTTTTGGGTACGCTATAGTTGATGAAGCATTGCTTTTTAAAAAGATTAACTCCAATGTTAAAACGTCATATACTTGAAAATGTTTTGTCACTTTGACATCGATAAAGAAGGTGCATCATTTTTTAGCAAATGCCAGCTGGTACGGTTTTGATCTCCTTATTTTGGGACGCGCACGGTATTTTATTCATCGATTACCTTCAGGAAGAAAGAACTATTAATAGGGAATATTATACTGCGTTATTGGTTCATTTGAAGGAGGAAATTGCGAAAAAACGACCCAAATGAAGAAAAAAATAGTGTTATTTGACGAAGACAATGCATCGTGTTAAGGTCGATCACAAAAATGGCAAAACTAGCGATTACTAAGTAGCTGTTTGCAGTCCTAAAAAGAATGCTCAAAGGAAGGAGATTATGCTCCTTTGAAGAAGTGGTGGCTGAAACTGAAGCCTATTTCAAGCCCAAAGATAAATCGTTTTATAAAAAGACATCCAAAAGGTTAGAGAAGCGTTGGAATGAATGTATCACTCTTGAAGGAGACCATGTTGACGATACTTCACTTGTAAGTATATTATGTTTCAGTATATTTATATTTTTAAATTCTTTAATTCAACATTTGAAACACATTAATTTTACAATGGCAATAATTTCTTGCAATTTTAAGCTACTATAAAATATTAATTAAATTTCTATTTTGAATGGTCAATTTTTTCAATTTCCTGGATACTAAAACAACAATAACTTTGATTTTGATTTCAATGAAGGCGGTTCTTAGAATGGAATTTCTAAAAATAGAAAATTGAGATGACATTTCACATTTTAAATAAAATATGTCACATTATCTTTAAATTATTCACCTCTAAATCTTTATTTAAATTTTAGAACCTGATGATTGCCATAGTCCCATAATAAGTTAGTTTTTCTCAATTTTTATTTTATTTCACCTTCGACCACTTGGAAAAACCGAATGAATTACAAGGATTGAATAATATACCCCGTTTTTTGGAGAATGTTCCTATAAATTAGAAAACAGTTTTGGAAATTTAAATTCTCTATACGCAAACCCCTCATCTTTCGATGCGACATCAGGTGGCCAGTGCCGACAACAATCGTCCATCGATTGCAAAACACGTTTATTTATTGTTATTAACTGTAAGCTTTTTTAATTCTAAGAATTTTAGGAAACTACATCTCGAAAAAGATCGTATATCCAAAACGTCTAATTATTTCTTCCATTTGTAACTTCTATTAACCTCTAACACTAACAAAAGCGGCCCTAAAAAATAAGACCAGAAATATCTTGTATGCCTTCGTAACGCAGTAAATCTCTGTTACGTTAAAATATTTAGAGAAACAATAAAACTTAAAATCTTCAAATTTCCCATTTATTCATAACACATAATGCTAAAATTAATTTTATTTTATAGAGTAATGAATACGGCGGACGTAAAACGAATTGTTCATAAAACTATTTGCCCTACTTACTACTCATAATTCAAAACAAGTTCGGATTGTAATCGTGGCGATAAACAACTTCTTATCCGAAGGTGTATGTCCTACACACTCAGACATTGTTTGATAATGATCATTGATTCAGGTATTATGCGTTATAAGGTTTTACTCTCGTCATAGCTGTAACCGTTAGCAAGGTTGCTTTCTTCTTAACAATAACATATACACTGAGAAAAGTTTCAATAAAGCCGATGAACAAAATACTCGCATTACATCCCATCAGGAAATCTAAGAAAGGTCGATAGAGCTCCAGCTATCGACCATCTTTAACCAACTTGCTCTATAATGCCAGATTATGATTTCTCGTGCCCACAAACTCCCAGTTCCAAATTTTTATGAATACATATCCAAAAACGTTAAAGTTGTTGCAAAAAATAAATCTTAAACTTTAACCTTTAACACTCCTGATTAGCAACATTTTTTTGGAGCAAGTTGGTTCACATCGTAATATTTTAAAGTGAGGAATCTACCATACTTATATGTACAACCACTCTGTATACATTTATCTGCTTATTTACCGCGGCTACAGAATTATAACCGCATCTGTTCTGTTCCATGTGAAATTGCCCAGTGGTTTGTTTCTATAGTATACCTATATAGTAGTTTTCCTAATCAGTGCGCAAAGTTATCTTTTCCCGCATGGCGAAAGCTGTTAGACGAACGAGGCCAACAATATTTTTCCTACGAGTGGAAGTCCTCCTTCAGTGTCCTTTTTTAGAACAGTTTTTTTTAATGGGACTGAAAATCTCACTGACACTGAACTGACACGAAAGCGTTGTATGACAATGTATTTTGGTTGCTAGGTGAACAAACCGCATTTGACATAAAAATATTGTAATACGTCAAAGTTGATGTAAACTATACCTAAATCTGCATTATTTTATTTTGTATAAGTACAACTCTTACATATGTACATTACTAAAAAAATTATAAAATATAAGAAAAAACGCGTCTATAATATGGTAATTCTGCTTTAAAATAAGCGTGCGGGAAAGTGATGCAAGTATGCGGAAAAGTGCAAGTGTGCGGGAAATTAAAAAATATTTTTAATCTAAAAAAGTGGTTTTAATATCCATAAAGAAGAGCATTTACTAATAATTTAATATTCCACAGAAATTATAATTCTTCGCCCATCAGTCTACCCCTCGTAAACATTTAAATAAATGAAAGTATTTTTCCCCCTAAACCTATAGAAAGTACACACTTTCCTCCCTCACATCATGGAGGAAACTCATACTTCCCACCCTAGGGAGGAAAAGTGCTTTTCCTCCCTCTCAGTTTGAGCATGTTGTAAATGATAAAACTTGTGAATCTATTATATTCAAATTCTTTCCGTAATTTCTAGAACATCTTGTTATTCTGGAAAAACTAAACATGAATGTTATTTTAACGTTAGGTTTTTAAATAAAAATTTCAACTTAAGGATTCTTAGATACGTTTTTTGACTCAAGAATAAAACTATCATAGTATGCTGTGGCTCACTGACAGTAGGTTAAACACTACGATTGACTTTAGTGCGTTACGTTTATAGAATATAATTGAATTTTTGAAAAATGGAGAGCGATTCAAATGACTTTGAATTTTCAAATACGCCACCTAATATTAAGGCACAAGCCAACATAGCGTCATTAACATTACTACCACAAAAATCTAAAGACAGGTATGAAAAACAATATATTCAATATAAACAATGGGCTGAAGACAATAAGATAAATAATTATTCAGAAAATATTTTACTGGCATATTTTTCACTCCAAGGAAAATCATTAAAAGCTTCAACACTTTGGTCCAAATATTCAATGCTACGTACAATGATACAAATAAAGGACAATGTCGATATTAAATATCCAAAGTTGATTGCATATTTGAAAACATCAAAATGCCGGATACAAACCAAATAAAGCTAAAACTTTTACAAGAAATAAATAGATTCTTAATCGAAGCCCCCGATGATGTTTTTTTATTTATGAAGGTGAGATATGAAATCTCATGCAAATAATTTAATTTTTGACATAAAATATTCATAGGTACTCCTTGTTATTGGAATTTCTGAAGCATGTCGATGTGATGAGCTTATTAAAAGGACTGTGGAAGATATTGAAGATAAAGACAATCTTTTAGTAATACATATTCCCACTTCAAAAACGAATAAACAACGAACTGTCTTAATAAATGCTACAACAGGCAACGACCCAAATTTTGTTCAAATCGTTAAAAAATATATCTGTCTACGTCCTGAAACTGAACATAAACGATTGTGCTTATGCTTTAAAGCTGGCAAATGTACAAATCAAGTGGTTGGCAAGAATACTATATCCAAAGTGCCACAAAAAATTGCAGAATATCTCAAGCTTCCAAATACCGAACATTACACAGGCACAGTTTCAGAAGAACATCAGCAACTATACTAGTAAACGTTGGTGGAGATATTTTGGCTCTAAAACAGCATGGCGGTTGGAAATCAACCAATATTGCAAAAGTTTATGTAGAACAATCTTACGCAAAAAAAAGAAAAATTTCTGATCAAATTATGGGAAATAACATAGAACCTGAACCTGACCATAATCAACCAAGCACTTCTAGAAGTTACCACCATTACAATGTGCTAAGCACAAATACATCAAATACTGAAGCTCCTATTCAAATGGTGTTCATATAAGTGCTAATCAAAACTGCACATTCAATATTACCATAAATAATTCTAAAATATAGACAAATACTTGTGTGCTTAATTATATGGCATATTATGATAAATTCGTTTAATAAACAATAGTTGTGTCATATATATTGATAAATTCGTTATTTGTGATGTAAATAAATTTAAAAAAAAAGGTTTAATTAGTGGGTAGGAGGAAAAATCATATGTATTACACGGGAGTAAAGTGCCTTTTCCTCACTTGGATATTTACTGCCCGACGCGAAGCGAGGGAGGAAAAGTGGCACTTTCCTCCATAGTAAGACAAATAGCTATATCTTTACCGAACTTTGAGTAATCTCAATAATAATCCGTAGGGTCGCCACCTCCTGGCCGGTATAAATGGACTTGTAAGTGTTTTGAAAAACAGGGTTTTCTCAGCAACGGTATATTTTTATATTATAGGGAAAGCTTGTCTCGATGCTTATAACATATTTAAATATGTCATAAGGCCTACTATAATTTGTTATACCCAAAAAATTCATATTTTTCTGGACAATTTCTAAACTTCTCATACATATAGTTAGAAGCATGTGTGGATCCTTTATCTATAAAATAAAAAAAAAATCAAGCAAAAAAGTACAACGCTGTCCAAAAAAACACTGTATTTCTAAACCCTTACAATGCCATTTTCGCACACCCGCGGAGCAGAGCCTTAAGACACAGCCCCAATCGGTCAGAATAGACCAAAGTAATCTTAAACGGCATCTCAGCATCTTCGGAGATCGGACACAATTACTAGACCTGTGGATACTTCCTGATAGCTCGACAGGTGTTCAGAATGATAAATATAAATTTTTCTAGTCTCTAAACTAGTAAGTAAAATTAAAAACTCTGTTTTTTATAATAATTTTTTGCACAAAAAATACCCATTGCTACAAAAGTTGTGTCGCAGATCATTTACTGTGACTAATACTAATTTAGAAAACATTTAACTTGGCAATGTTTGCTTTGTTAAAAAAATGTATAAAACTTTCACTAAAACTCAAGAAAATTTTCAACATCCTGCAACTTTGTTACATTATGTTGGCCCATCCAGTTTTTTTTACCGTGGCCCATAATCTGAGTTATCTCTAGTGTTTACATATCCGTTAAATATTCTCAGTGTGTAACCATTTCTCGGCAGGTACTGAAACAAATCTACTGTTAACAAACGTAATCCATCATCTTGAACTTGATCTTGAGTCAAAGTGGATATTAGGCGCCACTTTTGTACGTTGCTTATACTTCAAATTAAACCACTTAAGGCACTATTACAAATTGGGCTGATGGTCGCCATTCTATTAGGATTGTTTATTGGAATGAGTGAAGTAATCGAGCATTGTTAAATTTTATGACTTTGCGTATGTTAAGCGTATCAGCCATAAATTAATCATATTCAATCCTACCAGATCAGAATGAAAAAAAGGTTGGTCTTTTTTAATGGATTGCTTTTGTTGGTTAGTGTGAAAAACTTTACGGATTAATTTACAAACTTTCTTATTGTCATTTAATAAAGAGGCAAGTGTTCCTCAGCGTTCAGTCTTACCGCCCCAGCTGTATCCCCATGTGAGGTTGGCGGAATTTTGCTCGAATTATGTTGTTCGAAGCACGTTTGCTCGAGAAACATATATTCGAAAAACACTATTTTGATAATACTATTTTTCGAAAAATCTTGAATCGAACATTGTTTTGTTCGAGAAACTGTTCGAAAATGTTGTTGGAATATACTTTTAATCAACATCTTAGAATTTATTTTTGATCCAATACACATTTTTAGAAATGTACGTAAGATGTCTTATATAAAAACAAAAATTTTATTGGTCTGCGTTATAGTGGATGGAGGAAAAAGAAGATATGTCTTTCCTAGTGTGAAAAGCAAGTTTGAAAAAGATATTCTCTATTTCGAAGGGTACTTTTACGTTAAAGACCGACGAAACAAAGATACCACGTACTGGAAGAGCGAGGAAGTAAAAAATAAAGGAAGAATTATTATGAGAGGTCAAGAGAAGGCTGTAAAGGGAGAACATAATCTCAGTGGAAAGCCAGAAAAAGAAGGAGTTAGAATTGTATTAGAAGAACTTCGAAATAAGGCATAGAAACTCCGCAGGGAATAATAGCAGAGGCTACAGCTCAAACAAGCGCGCCCGTATTAGCATGTTTGCCTGCACATCGAAGTCTTAAAAAAACAATAACAAGCATAAGAAAAAAGAAAAACGACTATCTGGCTCTTACAACAAGCAGAACTGATATAGTCTTACCGGAAGAATATCAGTTCACTGATAAGTCTGAAAGGTTTTTGCAATATGACTCCTCATTATAAGATGAGAATGATGTTGATGAGCTCTTTCTCATATTTTCGACAAATGAAAACTTAACAGTTTTATCGGATTCCCAGTACTAGTACATGGACGGAACATTTAAGACATTGTCAAATATATTTTGTTAGCTATATGTAATACACGGTGACGTCAATAAATCTGTGCTGCCACTAGTTTACGTTTTACTACCTAATAAAGAAGAAACAACGTATGTAAGAATGTTGACTAAAATAAAAGATATGTTACATGGACAAGAAAAGTATCTGGAAAAATGACAGATTGATTTGGGTGTCATAAACGCGATAAAATTAATATTTCCTACAGTTAGGCATTTTAAGCAACGCTTATGCAGAAAAATCCAAAAATGTGGATTATGAAAAAGTATGATACCGATATTAAGTTTTCACAAAAAGTTAAACTTTTACAGTCAATACCTGAAAATTGTATTGAAAGATCTTTTAATTTAATTATGGAACAAAACCTGTTCAAAACGGAATGCCAAGATCTAGTTAATTATTTTGAAGATGTATGGATTGGAAAATTAGAGAGAAGGGTACGAAAAAAACCAAAATTTCAGCAGAGCATGTGGAACTGTGGGGTCGAGGGATGGAACAGAGGCCTTTTAACACCAATTAAAGCAAAAACTCCTTCCATTTGGAAATTTATAAACGCCTTAAAAAAAGAACAAAGTTTAACATACATTAAAATTGTTGAAGAGAGAAGTGGAGAACTCTTGGTTAAAAGAAATAAAAATTACAATCCACTCAATGAGCGGCTAAAAAGAACAGAGGATGGGTTTGGAGCTAGTATTGGAGACGAGGAATTATTACAGTGACCTACTTTATTTTGATAATAGCTCTATCTGTTTCATATGAAAAAAAATTATTCTTCATGTATTTATTGTTTTTCGTTAATCAATCAATTTGAAATAAAAGAATTTAACATTTAGTTCCCTTTTCTCGAACAAGAATTGTTCTACCTAATCTTTTTCGAAAAAACTATCTTCGATCATAACGTTTACGATTAAAAGTATCTTCGAATATATGTTTCTCGAACATACTCACATTCGAACAAACTTATTCTCGAACTAAGGTTTCTCGAACAAACGTGATTCGAACAACATAATGCGAGCAAAATTCCGTCAACTTCCATGTGATGAGGGAATGCAACTGAACTATTCGTTGATGATACCTGTTCTGCTACTACAAATGCTCAGATATGGCAGAGATGTGGAACATAAGATTCAATATTAATAAAACGATCATACCTTATATAGAAAATTTGAAATAGACTGTTAAAAGCTGTCCGTTCGCCTAAGTTAATTCAATCTTCCCTGGCAACTTTGGGGAACCATCTACGAGTCAATTTCAGTGAGAGAACTCAAGTTGCAAATTCGAAGTCATTTTATTGTATTTTCTATATTTCTTATTGTGTAGGTATACGAAATTTTATTCTTTCATGATGATGTTATTTAAGAAAGCCAAATTTAACTTCGAGTTTTCAAACATATTGTTTTGGTTTTGACTGATCGTAAATTGGATAGAAGTTTGTATGATTATTTGTCCATGAGAAAGTGGGTACCGAGTTTACTTACAGCTGATCAATACCAACGTGTCGATTACTCAGAGCGTCGTTTGAAGCTGTTTAAGCGCAATAAAACAAAAATTACATGGAATATGTGACAATAGATAAAGAATTGCTATACTCTAGAGTCGAATCGGTTCTCAGTCGATTGGACAGCAACAGGCGTAAGCCGCCAAAGGAACCAGAAACGAAAATATCAGCTGTTACTGGTGCGTTCGAAGGGAGAAATTGTAAAAAAAGTAACCCCAAATAAAGAAGACAAAAGTGATCTTTCACCAAGACAATACACCGCGTGACAAGTCGATCGCAACAATCGCAAAATTGCACGAATTCAATTGCTTCTGCATCCACCGTATTCTCCAGATCTGGCTCCCAGGCACTACTTCCTGTTTGCAAACCAAAAAATAATGCTCCAGGAAAAGAGATTTGGGTCCAATAAAGAAGTGAATGATGTTGTTTTATTAGCCATCCTACGAATAATAATGTTTATTTACAATTCATAAGGGATTTTACAATTTACAATAGTAATAAATATACATAATACAATTTGACAATTACAATAATTACAAAGATATTTTTAAAAATAAGTAAATAAACAGTTAGAAAATATAAATTAATTACTGTGAAATGTTATTTTATTTCAATATATTTTTGATCATTGTGACCCAATAAGACCTTTAAGGTTGAGCATAGGTACAATGATCAGATGTTTTGCTACACTTATCTGTTAATTATTTTATATAATATTTTATTTTTTTATTTTTAATTTAATTTTTTATCTTTTTTAGAAATCAATAATTTTATTTATATCCGCAATTTCTAAAGTTTTTATGTAATTTTTAAATATTGATTTTAAAAAACTGATAGAGTTTAATCTTATTGAGCGACCGAGTATTTAAGAACATTCATTTTTTTAGAAGATAATTTTAAATTACGATCATTTGTAACGCTTAATGTTAGTCTACTAATCTCTTTTATAGTGAATAACGATAATTAGTGTTATGTTAATAACAACCCACACTTTTTACATTGAAATCATAATTCTGTTTTAGGATTCTACGTCGGTTCATAATTAGTAATTCATTGTCCCTGTTTTAATATGCTAACATTCCTAGCAGTGTCCCCTGCAACTAGTCACTAGACTGGTAAACTAATTAAAAGTTTCAAGTAAATGTTTCAAACCCGCATAAGTTATTTCTTCGGTCATTTATGTCCACCGCGTCTCTAAATCAATTAATTTAAAGCTTGCTAGTCTCATATATTCAGAATCTAAACCGAATGTTTACTGCAAGTGAATTATTATTGTGTGGTTATGGTTAATACCTGACGTCATCCAGATACACACAACATGTCGGTCGGTGCTTTGTCCGATGACATAATTCTTGCAGTTTTTTAAAGACCGTGATTGAATGTTTACTTATAGCGTTACCAGATGTGGTAATGTGGTAAAGGATTGTTTTTTCTGAATTCTCGTATGTATCTCAATCACATTGTTTCTTTAACTTATACAGGGTATTACAAAATTAGTTGCAAATGTAGTCGTAAAATAATTAGTATTCTATGTCCAGTTAGTCGGTTTTGTAAATAAAAAATGGATTTCTCTATAATTAAAAATATATTCTGAAAGGGCATAAAACAATAATTTGAATGGCTAAGAATAAACTAAGAAACACAACAACTTGAGAGCTAAAAATTTTAAATAACCACCAACAATTAAGAATAACATACAAACCTTGGATAAATAATCAGGCAATATGTTTAATTAAACATAAACGACAGCTCTGGTGGCGATATAAACAAACGAGGCTTGCTATAGACTTTAGTAACCATCGCAATTTCTCTAATCGGGTCAAACTACTTCTTGAAAATCTCAGACACAACTTTGAAGAATCAATTATCGCTAGTGGAAATACTAAAAGAGTTTTTAAATACATACGTACTTCACTATCATCAAAAGTCGCCATTCCCCTGCTTTTAAAAGATGATGGCAATATTTGCTCTTCAAATCAAGAAACTTTAGAAACACTATCACTGACATTTTCAAAAGTTTTCACAAAAGAAGCTCCTAACGATAATATGCCTAATATCATTTGCCCCCGCCTATTAAACATTCTTGACAATATTTTTTCCACAAATGATAAAATCAAAAAACATCTGTTAAGCCTACTCACAAATGCCTCGCCTGGTTTAGATGGTCTAACACCGTACTTTCTAAAAGGATGTGCAGATGCTCTTGCAGCTCCATTATGCTTAATAATGCAATCGTCCTTTACTAACAGTTCTTTCCCTCCAGCTGGAAATTGGCTTCTGTCACCCCTATTTTCAAGAAGAACAATAAGCTTGACAGCAAGAGCTATCGCCCAGTAAGTTTATTACCTGTTGTCAGTAAAGTCATGAAATCTATTATCTCTGAGAATATGATGGATTTTCTTCTCGAAAAACATATTATCCCTAGCCAACAACATGGATTTATTCCAGAACGGTCAACACTTACCAACTTACTTTATTGCGTTAGTGACTGGACATCGTTTTTGAATAATCCAGAACCCATAGACATAGTATATTTGGATTTCTCCAAGGCTTTTGACCGAGTTCCCATGCGAAGACTCCTGGCATTCTAGGAAGCTTAAATCAATGGATCGAAAGATTTCTTACGGATCGTTTCTACAAGTTTCGCGTTGGTGATGCCTTTTTTCAAAAAAGACCTGTTAAAAGTGGTGTTCCACAGGGCTCACTACTGAGCCCACTACTCACTACTGTTTACAATATACACTAGTGATCTACAGTTCCACGTATCCAGTAAAATATCGCTATACGCAGATGACTCCAAAATATACAACAATCCAATTACAAGTCATCAGTCTGTCCAAAATGACTTATCTTCGATATATCCACACTTGAACTACGACGGTTGCGAGGCGATCTAATTGTAGCTTTCCGAATTCTAAAATATAATTTTGGTGATCTAAAAACAACTTTCATCCTAAACGTAGATACAGGACTTAGAGGACACCAGTTCAAATTGAAGAAAGAAAATTTAACAGCTAAACTTTTACCCAACAGAATTTTTTATACCTGGAATAATTTAGACCACGAGATCATATCAGCATAGGTATTTGTAAGCGGTCGTACGTAATATGGTGATTACACCAATATATTAAACAAGAAAAGAAAAGAAGTTAAAAGGCAAGATTAAAAGAGAGACTTTTGTAATTAGAAAAGTCGCTGGGATTACCGCTAAGACCCAACTTTATTCCATTAAATGTTTATACTATTTTTTCTACGTGTTCATCTATTACTTTTAGAAATAACAATGGCACTGTTTGAATTCGCTTTTTTTGTTCAATGTCATTACTCTCTCCTTAAGTAATACTTTTAATTGAGAATCAACTTTATGGTCAATCTGTTTTTTTAGATCATCTGTATATAATTTCCACTGATATAATGGAACGACTTTAGTAGCCTATTAAGAGTAGACACAATGGTGATTGGTATTCTGCTTTTACGTCGTTTATTAGCAGTTGTCCTGTGTTTTAGTCAATTTCAGGTACAGTTCTCAATTTGTTTTATAGTTCTTCCGTATAAAACTTTAAATAAGTAAAATACATAAAATATACCAACATAATTGTTAAAGGTTGCTTGTAGCAGCAAGACAGAAGTTGGGATGTTAGAAATATCAAATTTTACTGGACCTACCAGATCGGGACAGTTAATTATTTAGAACTTGAATTAAATTGAAAGACGAAAATTTTCTCTGGTGTGGAATCCATTATTTGACAGAAAGATGGGAAAAAGGCATAGGTAACCATGGACAATACTTTTATTAAAGTTATTTATTTTGTGATGGAATTAAACGCTTCAATGTTGCGATAAATTCGACATTATTAGCGATCTTTAAAACAATATCTGAAGGTGCAACTAATCGTCGAAACAAGCAAAGCTTCGTTAACTACAATCTTTTAAATGTAACAAAATCTCCTTCCAGGCACAACCTCCTAGATAACCATTAATTAGATTAAAGTGCCTCTTGTAATCCCATTGACATTATCATAAAATTGTATACTTTTCTTCATCCAAATTGCAATTAACTTCATAGAAAAAAATCAAACTATCACTCTAAAATAGCTTGTGTGTACATGTGTTTTCACCTATAAATAAAAAACCGTATATTTTTACTTCAGTGTTTACTCTTCTTAAATAAGGAATGCACTGCTGCAGTTAAAATATCTTCGATGTTTAGAAAAACGAGTGACTGCCGTATACTTGATCGGTTTCAGTGGTATTTTTAATTCTACTTTATTTGTTTAACAATTACTAAGTACACTTTTGAAGGCTATAATATTACACATTATTTCGCATGCGTGGTTTACTTCAACTTTATTGTGTATGACATTTTTCTAACAGTTTTACCATAATAATGATGAAAATTAATTGAGAATCGTTAGTGCTGGTATCCTTGAAAAATTAGTTTTTATCTAAAAGCGTATAAGGAAATTAAGATTAATATAAACGCACTGGCGTTCACGTCGACGGCAAAATATCAAAGGAATCCGTCAACGATAAAAAGTCTAAGAAAATCCAACATTTTATTTCTTTATTTAAAGTGCCCAAGTAAGGGAATAATAAAAAAAAATTGATTTTCATTTTTTATATTGATTTATATTGATTCGTTCCCTCACAAAAATCTTACTTTAGAACCTGAAACATTTTTTGGACTGAAATACAGTTTTTCTAAGAGAATCAAGCATAAATATCGCGATAAAAAAATGAAAATCAAATTTTTATTTTTTTATTATTCCCTAAATTGGGCACTTTAAATAAAGAAATAAAATGTTGGATTTTCTTAGACAAAAGTACATACAAAATAATTCAAATTTTTTTTCCAAAAATGCCGATTTTGGCTGGACTAATACATTTTCGGAATATTTTTGTCTAATTTCACTCCACTAACTGTTCATTATATCATTATAAAACTGATTTTGAGCAATACAAACTCCTGCTTTCTGTTATAAAACTTTATACCAATAGAAATTTCTACGTTGTAATATCTACGTTGGTATTAGGTATATTAGATATTATTGACAGTTCTGTGAAAGCTAATGTCAAAAGTATTCTTGTTGTATCAAATGTATCAAATAAATTAATAGTGTTCAGTTAAAGTACTTTATATTTTGTCGTAGAAAAAATAGCGTATGCCACTTTCATGTAATGGCTATTAACACACTCGCTTAAGATTTACCTTAAGCTCGTGTATTAATAGCTTGTAGTGACGTTTTCACGTCTCTATATTTATGACACATAATGACAGTTGGTCAATTTTTATTTATAACCTCACTTACAAATTTCTGGCATAGAACAAGACCCAAGTTCATCTCTCTGTTTTTATCGTCCCAAGATCTTAGTTCATCACCCGGCGACGAGGAAACAGATGAACTGTTGATTCATTATTATATTTTTATTTTTTATATACACATGTACATGTTAAGCCTTTAATTTATATTTATACATCTTAAAATTTATTCATCTGCAACGGAACGTTAAGAGATCTTCTAGAATCAATCTACACGTAGTATTCGGCCATGGACGCCCAAACCAAATACCAACCGAATACTATATTGGTGACCCCGACGTGATAGTGATTACCAGAAAAGCGAGTTGCAGTCCTTGAAACACAATTTGGCTGAGCGAGAAAGAGAATTGCAAGACAAAGAGAAAAAGCTGAAAGAGGACAAGCACGTTTTAATAGAGGCAAAAAGGAAATAATGAAGGAAATGCAGAACCAGTGGACGTTACTTTCTGGTAGAGAAAAAAAATTGGCTGAAGAAAAGATGCTACTGTCAAAAGAACGATTGTCACACTATACGTCGATGAAGGCTTCCAAAGATTGTGTTTTGTGTAACGCTGGAGGGGAACCGCAGTTTGCAAAAAACTCTTTCATACCAAAAACGGACTGACCAACTGTCATAAATGTAGAGACGTGAAAACGTCACTACCATACTGCCGTCCTAAGGAAAAGCATCCTATCTGCAAAATACTGCTTTTAAGTTATTTAAACTTTTATATATTTGTTATCGCCGTCGCCTGTTTCTACTACATCCGGTTGAAATTTAAGACAGAATTGTATAATATCTGTGTCTACTATTGGGCATATGTTAAATTTCTAATCGTTGTTGTATTTTGATTTTGAAGCATATCGGACTTTTATCCTTAGTAAAATCAGTTATTTTGAATAAGTACTACTAAAGATAAAAGTCCGTTCTGCTTCAAAATCCAAATACAGCAAAGATTAGTGTATGACTTCCTACCGAACGAAATAAAAAAGTTTGAATCTAAAATACTAAGCAAGAAAGTCGGAAGTGACTATAATTAGGTAGATAGGATAGGACATTTTTGCTTAGTATACGGTAGATAGAACACTTTTACCTAGTACTTCACAGTGTTTGTGTAGAACGGATAAATTTGTTAGTCAGATACCAGGCTTATCGGCTGCAGATAGCATATTCTTGCTTAGTAGATAGATAAAACACGTTGCATAAACATACATAGCATTATAATAGCATATTATCTTATAGCGGATATAGCTATTGACTTGTACGAGTTTAGAATTTTATTTATTGGATTCGAAAAGCCTAACTGATGAAGCCGAAAGGCAGAAACTGGTCTTAGGATGTCGAATCTAATAAATTAAAATTCCTTACTGGTTTACTAACTTTGTACTAATGTCTTAAAGGGACAAAAAGAAGAGAGTGACATCTTGACTAGAATCAGTCAAAATTTATTGTCAATACTCTCTTCTAACCATAGATGGTAGCACATCTAAAAATTTTATTGAATGTTTCAGAAAAAATAATACATAAAATTATTTAACAGTAAAATTCTTCCACACATCTAACTTACTAGGTTTCCGTAAATCTTGAGAGGAGCGTCTTGATGTGTTTCACATAATAGGGTATTTAAATTGGAACGAGCTATGGTGTGCATCCATTTATTCAACAAATAGGATAGTATATAAAAAGTATTTTGTGATATCAATAAAGCATTCGACTACGTCGATCACAATCTCTTAGTAAAGAGTCCATCTGGAGTATGGAGTTCTCTAAAATTAGTTTTATAGAAGTACATACCAAGTCCAATAATATATTTTTTAAGAAAAAATGTAATGAATATCCAATTATTTCTTAATTTGGACATAATTAATTGTAAACTATAAGAGTATCCTGTATAATAAATCATTTACTCTTGGGAAAATTATACATTTGATGATATTTCTTGTTGTAAAATGTAATTGAAAAGCCGTAATTATTTCATTAAGAGTAACTAGAAATATGCGGAAACGAGTTGTTTTATAACTATACAAATTAAGATTGAATTATTGGTGTCATATGAAAATCTAGTTGAGTTTTATGAATTAAATTAAAAATTTGCTGAGGTCTTTTCGCTTCTTTATTTAATTAAACGAAGGTAATTTTTTATAGAAGGTTCTTTTATTAAAAATCGATAAAATTCAACTGCCTGCTTTCTTCCTCCTTTTAATTCCCTGCTATCAGGAGCACAAATGGAAAAACCTCGTTTTCCCATTAGATTGCGACATCAGTAAATGCTGGTCAGACTTGGCGGATAAAAAACGGCACATGGTAATGTTAAAAAACAACTCATCATTAGATGAGTGATGAGATGAGAGTGGGGATGAATGTACATTGAAATCAATGGAGCCATCCCCACTCCATGTCGTGTAGCCAAGTGTGAAAGCGCCCATTTGCGGGAATATTGACAAAAAAATCTGCAGCGTGTCGAATGATTGTAGAAATTTATGGTGAAGCTGCTATTAGTGAACGAACGTGTTGGGAATGGTTTCAACGCTACAGAATAGGTATTTTCGGCGTGGAAGACAAGGAGTTTGAAGGCGCAGAATTGGAGACATTAATGGACGAAGGTTAATATCAAGCGCAACAACATTCCGTTCTTAGGAAGGTGTCAAAAATTGGGTCGATTCGACTAGTGCAATGAGAACGTGCCCAACGGCTGCCATGGAGGTAATCCTAAGCCTTACACCCCTCAATATAGTAGTGGAGAGTATAGCGATAAGGACAACCTACAGAATGACCAGAGAAGGATCAACCAAACGCAAGTTTCGACTCCTTCCTGGAAATCACCAAACCTGGGACATGCTTTGTGAAAGAATTCAACACAAAGCTAAGTAACAAAAGCGAATGGGACAAAGATACCATCCCAAAACTCAAGAGAAGTGCCGTTAAATGGTACACAGATGGTTCTAGAACAACAGAAGGAACAGGAATAGGAGTATATGGGCCTGGAACCAAATATTCCGAAAGTATATGTAAATCTCCGAGCATTTTCCAAGCTGAAATATACGCCATTGGAAAATGTGTCCAGTTCAACATAGAAAGAAATGTTCGCAGACAAGAGATCATCATCATGTCAGACAGCCAAGCAGCCATTAATGCATTGAACTCCCACGTAATCAACTCCAAGATGGTTTGGGAGTGTCTAGAGAATCTAAACGAACTAGGCAAGAACAACACTGTTACCCTCCTATGGGTTCCGGGACACACTGGAGTGGAGGGTAATGAAATAGCAGACGTACTCGCAAAAAAAGGGACTGAAACATCATTTCTGGGACCTGAACCCTTCTGTGGAATAAGCACCAGTACAATGCTTGATGAACTTGGAAAAGAAGTAAATAACAAATGATCCCAATACTGGATAGGACTACAAGGAATGAAGCAGGCCAAGACACTACTGGGAAACTATAACCAAAAGAGATCTGACGACTGCGTCAGTAAACGTAAAAATAAGCTCAGAATACTAACTAAAGAAACTCGGATTAGTAGACAAAGAAGAATGCAGATTCTGCGAGGAAGAGGAGGAAACCTCTATCCACATTATCTTAGCATACGATACCTCGGAGAATATCAAATAGAAGAGGAAGATCTACCTATCCTGAAGCCTACCGACATCCTGAACTTTTTGAAAGCAATAGGACTGGAGGAACTGCTCTAATCGTTGAGACATCCTTAACGATTGGGCAGCAGTAGGGGCACAATAGATCTTACGGATCGCAGTGTATCGACACCCCCATCACAGATAGATAGATAGATAGATAGATAACCGACTCAAGAGACGAGCAGTTTTTTCGACGCGAATTCCATATGCTGCCACAAAGATGTAAAAAAAGTTGCGACTAGCGATGGACAATATTTTGAATCATAACTATGGAATCATTTTCCCACATTACAAGCTCAAATTTCAACGACTTTTTTCTTACTTTTTTTAACATACCATTAAAATCCTTTTTTCTAGATGATTTATGGAATATTTCAAAAATTTCGTCACCATGTTGTGACATAATTAGAAGCCATTTGTTTTGTGTCCCCTTACAAAGTTGTAGGCCAACTGTGGAGATAAGCACTTTCATCCTCTGCCCTGTGAAAAGCGGTCAACTGATTACGCTTATCAGTTCCAACTCTTTGACGGCTTCCATAACAAGTCGTTCATTTAAATTAAGAGCTGTTTATAAAATGCATGCTGTGACCTGTACTTTCTTTAATGATGATGATGTTATCATAGGCGCGGTTCTACGAAATTTGCGAAAGGAATTAATTAATAAATATTTTAAAAATAGCCAGGATTAAATAAGATATGTAAAATTATTTTCTCTCTCTCTCTCTCTCTCTTCACTGGATTAAAACCACTTAGTTGTTGAAAAAAGTTTTTAATTGACGTTTCGTCTTTCCTATCGAAAGCCGTTATCAAAATGACATAACAAAATAAATAAATTTACTATAGAAACAGAACACTTGATAATCTTGCAAAAATACGACATCAACATGTACACTTAGAATAGATTTTGGTCATAAAATAAAATTATTTTCTTTTTGGGATTAAAAGTACTAAATGTTCTTCTTTTTGGATATTAAACCCAATTTTAGATTAAAAATGTTTTTTAATTTGACGTTTCGACTTTGACTCTAAAGTCCTTTTCAAAAATTGCAATTAACCAATCTATCGAGGGCAGTGACATGTTTTTTACTATTTTTTTAAAATAAAGCATTAACCTTCACGAAAATCAGCGAGAAATTATTCAACGTCCTATAAGTTGATAGGCTGCAGTTCCCGTGCCCAAATTCAACTGTACCTAATTAATCATTTAACAAGCCAATTAGTATCACTACAACACTGGCAAATTAAAATAATCAAAAAATAATTATTAAATATTGAATACTTGATTTTTCTTACCACAGCTATGTCAAATTTAAAATCTGTAGTTTATCTTATTACTGTCTTTTTAATTTCCTACGCTTATTTTATTTATAGATTCATGATTAATTACAATATTTACACAACACAAGAAAACATTTAAGGCTAGCCGCTCACTGGGAACATTTTGTCAGGCAACTTTTGTCTCCTGTCGCCCAAGAAAGCTTAAGGCCAGCGACAGGAGACAAAACTTACCGGAGAAAAAGTTCACAGTGAGTGGTTAACCTTAAACAGAGACACTTATTCATCAATTTAAGTTTTTAGCTAAATTTTAAGAGACATTGGAGAAAACACCTTGAAATTCACTCTTGACTTGACAAGTAAGCTGTCAAACTAGTTCAATCTACTAGAGTAAACTAGTGTAATTGTTTTTGGTGGTTTATTTTATGTTTTTTTGGGGTGCTGAACACGAATTTAAAGTTTTCCAATAAAAAATTTTCCCGCAAATATGAGAAATCATCAAAAATCAATGAAAAAAAATGTTTTCTAGTGATTTTCAGCTAATAACTTGCAAAGGAAGCTGTTGTGGTCACAGTGGTCCTGTAGTAAAATAAAGAAGAGAAAATTATCTAAAATTTATATATCTTAACAATTTTCCACTTCGAACCCTCTTGTGTACCATTTGACTGAGCTAAAAACTATTTAATATAAAAGGGACATAAGAAAGAAACAATTTTTCTAATGTAATTAATAAGTTTATTTAAAACTTTCGATTTTGTAAATTGCCAAAAATGTGTGAATCAAGTTTGTCAATAAATACAACAAAAAAAGACATGTTATATTTATAGATAATCTTAGTCCACACTAATGAAGTTAAAATATCTTTCTTATTCTATTTAGATCAAAAGCTATCAATTCTTTTAATGGCGAGCATCTTTTCTTATCTACTGAGTTAAAAATATAAATCTGTTAGTAATTAAATAGTCTATCTTCGCAGTATACATTTTATTTAAGGATGCTACATTAGACGTTTCATAAACTGAATAATTACTCCCAGACAATTTTGAATTTTTAAATAAAGACAAGAAGAAAAATAAAGAGAAATAAGCCCTCAGAAATGTACAAAATTTGATATAAAAGTCTTTAAGGACCATTCCCAAACTGACCAATTTTTCTATAATATCTGTCACTTTGGTTTTTTTTAAATGCAACAACATCTATATTGTTTTATTGATTATACTTCTCAATTTCAGCTGATGGGTCATACTTGAGATTTCAAGTAGTTATAGAACAGAAAAGTTCTGGATGAAATAGAGCTGGAGATAAAACAAGTTCTTACTTAGACCCTTTTGACCATTTGTTGGTGTAAATATTCTTTGTTACTGAGATTAAGTATTTCCCCGAGGCGACGATGGATTGGTAGACGAGGAAATATTGAATGGCCTCCGTGTCCACCGGATCTTAACCTCAAAGACTATCTTTATTGGGACACATAAAAAACTAAATAAAACTAAGTCTTGCAGAACTAAGATTAGGTCACTGTCAAATTACCAATAGCGCATATTTCGATTAATTGATTAAGTAAAATGTATTTATTGCGATCTCATAGACGGTATTTCTTAAAACCTAGCAGTGTACAAAAAATTACGTAGCAAATGTAATACGAATTCAATCAAAAGCAAGAAGAAGGCAGTGAACATAAGTAAGAATGAAGATCGACAAAATGCAAACAGACGGAGCGATAGAATAAGCAGAAAAATTTAAACATCTAGAAAGAATAATTTCACAAAACGCAGAAGATACTAATAGAAACAACAAAAGGCGATATGAAATTGATGTTCTTAGATCATGAGGACATACCAAAAGAAACAAGGTAACAAATATTTGAAAAAGATAGTCTGGTCTTGAAAACGAAAATTAGGATAATGTTAAATACAAATAAACAAACAAGAAAAAAGAGGAGCAAAGGAAGACCAAGAAACATACCGAAGGCAAGATAAGTAAAGACGCAAAAAAGAACATTTACAAGAACTAATAGGACAGGAAAAATGGAGTAAAATATCTAAGAAAACCCCAATATTACCTGTAAGATGATAATAGGATATACTAAAGTATTAAATAATTATTTGATTTTATAAAATCAATAATTCATTTTTTTAGAATTATTATAAATTAAATAAAACTCTTTAATTTCGAAAGTACCATGGTTAGATATTTTCATCTATAAACATTTAAATGGCTTTCAATTTTCATAAATGTTACAGCAACTATTTATAAAATATTTTAAATATTTTAAAATTGATACCAAGCTTTGGAGTTATACCCACAGTATTTATTCACAATAAATCTTCTAATATCTCAATTGGCTGCTCATAAAAAAATCAGCTAGACCAACTCTGCATGTATTAAAACGATCTTGTAAAAATATTCACATCCAAATTAAATCAAGCTGGTGACACACATTTAATTGCTTTTTTAATTAACTGCTTTTTTTGATTATGGTAATTTTACTGCAATATAGTTCATGATATAAATTCGTGTAATTTGTTTATGGCAACCCATATGGAGATGATGTAACCGGTTTTTTTAAGTTCATTCAAAAATAAGTTAAGCGTTGAGTGAGATTATAGAAACAAATTCAGTTTATGATTTTAGTCAAATATTTCGTAGATATCCTGTATAAGAGTAAATTATTTAAAAGTTTTTGATATTCAGTTCACTGAGCGATTTTAAAATAATTTTTAATTGTATTTCTTAGTTTTTTATAGAAATAGAAACTGTTTTTTATACTTTTTTATACTTTTACTTATACTTTTACTTGCCAGTTGGCAAATAAAAGCATAAGGGGTTTGTAGAGATTAAGTACAGTTGATTTGGTTATATAAAAATGTAAAAAACTGAATTGCGCACCAAATTAAAGGATGCTAGATAGAAAATAAGTTTAATACCGGTAAAATTAGACAGGTTGTAGAAAAACCCATGAGAAACTGTTAAAATATTTTCGTGTAAAAGAATTCCAGGAAAGGAATATTGAAATAAATATTAAAAAATGCAAAACAATGATACCAAACCAAAAATAAAATATTTATAAATAATAGATACAATAATACGAATATCTGGGAGTAAAGTTCACAGAAAATTTGGATACGAAAATAGCCAATAGAAGGAGCAAAGCGAATAAGTCGTGATAATCTTTTTTTACTACAGTTTATTTAACAATATGAGCCGCTTATGGATCAATAAGTTATGATTTCCCGTGAAAACTTCCCTTTAACTAAATTACTATTAAGAATTCACTAGCAAGCACGTTTGGATGCCCACTTAGTCTTTCTTCATACTTGTTGCTGAATTTGCCGGTTTCTTCTTTGATGCTGGGAACTTTCAAGTATCGCTCTATTATTCTGTTGAGAACATACTACGGAGCGGCTACTATGGTTCTTAATACTTTTTTTGGAAAGCGCTGTAGAATTTCTAGGTTTGAGTTACTGGCTGCGCCCCATCGTTGGATGCCGTAGGTTTTATTATAGCTTTATAGATACTAAGCTTGTTTTCGAGTGATAATTATTGTGATTGTCTGCCAATTATCCAGTAGATTTGTTGCAATTTGAGCCCAAGCTGTTTTATCTGAATCTGAATTTGCGGTTCCTCCAAGTTAGCCTCTTATCTAGGTGTATGCCCAGCTATTTCGTAGAGCCTGTCTCTACTAGTCCGGCTTTGGTGTTGATGTTGAGCGTAATATTTTTTCTCCTTGGGGTTGTCGTAGAATATCTACTTCTTATCTTCAGTTACAATTCCATGCAAAAAAAAAACCTTTACTTTGTTGTCTCTGAATCAGCTGCTCGCATTTAAACGTCTCTTGGTTTCAGTTCATACAGCACCCAATTTCTTTGTTTTTGAACCATTCCCGTATCTCTGAATCGTACGAAAACGTCTTGTTCAGCCACTCTCGATAAGTATGCAAGATGCTCTTGCGTTTGACTCTGATCTTCTTCGAGTAATGTCTCTAATTCTTTGTCCTCGAATTTTTTTGGCTGTCCAGAGCAAGGATTTTCTTTGAGGTTGCAGTCTCCATCCTTGAAACGTCGACACCATTTCCTACAACGTCTCCATAAACTTCAACAAGCATTCGATGCTTCCGCTGCCCTTTTCTTCCAATTAAAACCTCTTGCATATGCTGCATGGTTAACACAAAATTCGACAGTGTGAAAAACAAGGTTTTTGAATGAAACTTAAAGCGATATAAATTGAGTATTTCTGGCAAATTTTTAACATCTTTGAAACCGCCAAAATCGGCAGTCACTATGACTCATTCATAACAGCCAGAGCCATCTTTTGAGGACCAATTTAATTTGTACACCCAATATAAGAAAATTTTAACGAAACTAGTTCAAGAAAATCGTTTGTTAATGCTAGTTTCTTTAATTTTAAACATGCTCAAATATTTTATAGCTCCGAAAATAAAAATAGAATAATTTATATCCTCATGAACATGAGATCAGAATTTAATATTAAGATAACCGTTTTGAGAGACGCGAGAGAAGTTTCTACTAAGAAAAACTTGATGATAATCAATTGTTTAGGTAGTTTTAGTTTCCTACAAAAAAGCTGCTGGTTGAAAGACGAAACATTAATCAAAAATAATTTATTACTATAGTTAGATTTATATTTCAGTAGTAAGTAGCATCTTTTAATATTTCCTCAACTAATAAAAAATAACGTAACTATTTCTTGAAGTTTAAATCTAAGACGGCATTGTTTACTTATCAAAATGACCAATTATTTATCAGATAACCCTCATATAATTAAATAACAATTAATATAGCCTCTTCTTAAATTATCTTCTTTGTAACTATTTAGCTTAATAGCCTATATAATTGGCTTCCTATCTAGCACTTACACCTTTGATAATTACCTAATAGTAACTTCACCCGTAATGATCACGGAACCTTACAAAAAAACGAACAGGAGATTTATTGTTGCTTGATCTTGTGAACCGTACTCATATATTGTTTTAAAGATAATATCAGTGTCGGCACTAACACGAAAGAGATCGATATCGGTAACTAAAAATTATACTTTTGAAAGAGCATTTAAAATTTTTGTATACAAGGTCTGTAAATATGTCAACATAGATTTTTAGCGTTTATTGTCGAAATTTGTGCTTGAAAACTACGATTTGCGGACAGCATTGATTCTCTGTTACCATTTGAAGAAAAATGCTGCAGAATCAACATAATCAAGTGTGTGTCAAGTCAATCTTTCTTTTCAATATTTTTATCGCATAATGGGCAAGCCAGACATCGGCTGGCGCTACGCGAGCGCCGCTCTCGCGGCTGCGCGCCCACTAATTCCCAGTCAGATTTAAACGCATAAGTTTGATTGTCGGTTATGCTGAGATGTGGGTTCAAGCTGGTCAATTTAACAATTTTCCGAAAGAAAAGTCTCACTAAGGACAAAAAAACTCGTCGAAAGTCTTCATGTTTCGTATAACATGAAAATTGACGGCTCGTCTAAGATCAAAGTGACTGGTACACAGGGTTGCATTAACGGTTTTATAAAAATAAGTAATCGATTTCATAAAAAGTATATTTTTTGATTTTTTAATAATACTTTTATTTTCATTGTTGTAAGTATTATATTTTGTTCACCGTGTTTACTTAAGTTTTACGAAAAAAAGTTAATCTTTATAAAAAGTTCTGCATCGTGCAAAATCCAAAATACATTTCTAAGTGTGCCGACAATAATTAAGACAGATTTTGACATCTTCAATTCCAAAACCCTTCTCCGTGTCGTATGTTGCCGTCATATTTTTGTATATCAAGTGTCCTGTTTCTATAGTAATTTTTTTATTATATATTTATGTCAGTTTGAAAACGACTTTCAAACTTGCACATGGCCAATGCATGTTTTTTGTGCTTTTTCTATTCTTCTGATTAAAATAAACGTGCATGTTTTAATAATTAACTTTTTTCGTAAAACTAATAATAAAAAAGTTTTCCATATGGGGCAACTTAAGTAAACAGTCTGGACATAATATAATACGTACTTCAATGAAAATAGAATTTAAAGTATCTTTAAAAAATCAATATATTTTTTACGAAATCGATTACTTATTTTTATAAAACCCTTAATGCGACCCTGTCGATCAGTCACTTTGATCTTAGACGTTCCGATAATTTTCATGTCGTATAAGTCGGAAACATGAAGACTTTCGACTAGTTTTTTGCCTTTACTGAAGTTTTTTCTATGGGGTTAAAATCAATGTCGAATTAATAAATACAGATATGCTACAACACCTAATAAATAAAATTAGTACAACGTGAATAAAACAAAGTTTATGGTATTCAGCCGAGAACAGCATGAAGACGCGAAACTAAGCCTAAATAGTACTATGATAGAACGAGTATTTCCAATTTAAGTACTTAGGCAGCATAATAACGGAAAGATTAAATCCCGAGGTAGAAATTAAATGCCGAATCGAAGCAGCGAGACTAACCTTCAAAAGAATGAGAACCCCCTTGTGCAAAGACGACTTAAACCTGAAACTGCGTCAACGTATGGTCAAATGTAATGTGTGGTCGGTGCTGCTATACGGGGCGGAGTGCTGGACCTCTAAAGTGAACTTACTCAATAGATTGAAAGCTTTCGAAATGTGGATTCATCGAAGAATGCTGAGAGTCCCATGGACAGACCTACTGACTAACGAAGAAGTCTTGAGACGAACTAGAGTGGAAAGGTAACTAGTAACAACTATAAAGTGCCGCAAAATCGCTTACCTCGGCCACATATTACGTGGAGAGAAATACCGCCTTCTTCAACTCATAATGAAAGAAAAAATAGAAGGTAGAGGTGGAGTGGGTAGAAAACAGACGTCATGGTTGAAAAATATTAGAGACTGGACAAGAATACAAAGTGCTGGACAACTTTTCAAATTAGCAGAAGACGGAGAAGCACTCTCCACAGTAATCACCAACGTTCGGGAGACCGAGCACGAGAAGAAGAGAAGAGGCTTTTCTGTCGAAAAATTGTTAAATTGACCAACTTGAACCCACATCTCAGCATAACCGACATAACAATAAATAAACGTGCTTTGCAATCAAACGTATGCGGTTTAAATCTGACTGGCAATTGTTGTCGACACTGGCCTCCAGATGTCGCGTTCATCGCATAATAGTATATTTAATTCTTGTTTACAATATACTACATTTATTTTTTACTATTGAAAAAGAACGTCACTAAACCTTGTTTGTAAATAATATGATATCAAACAGTTAATTTCTGATATTATGACATTTGCAATTTTCTTTGACCTACTCTGATCTATTCTGAACAATAGAATCCATAAAATTTGCAGTAAAATTTTCATTTAAATATGTCCGATTTAATTTTATGATTTAAGTTTTATGAGCGCCGCGCGATAAAGAGTTCTCGTTTTTCAATTCTCATCAATTCTAACGTTATTTCTAGCAATGATTCTATTCGAGGTTCCACCAACTGTTTGTGTTTGCACAAAAGTCTAGGAAATCGTAAAAGTTGAACGGAATTGTGTTATGTATTTTTAAACTTTACTGTTAAAAAGATTTTTTGTGTGTACAGTTCACGAAAGTAATAAAGGCGTTTCTGACAAACGAGCAATTGTTTAAAACGTACTTACAAGTAATGAATAAATTTTTGCAATTTTATTTTAATCATTATTTATGTTCAGTTTGGTCATGCCAGATGCTGTTTCTTAATTTGTTAGAAAAATTTGTTTGAATAAAAAATTAATGTATTTTTCAGTAAGAAAGAACCGGCGGATGCAAAATATGGACCAAAAAGGATGGACTACCTGCCTCCAGAAAAGGTCGAATAATTCTAGATTTAATTTATTTCCATTTTGAATGGAAAAACATATTGTTTGTTTGGTTAATTTTAACGTCTCCTTTCTGCAACTAAGGCTAATCTGGACGGGACCTACAGCTTATCGTGGACTCCGAACCACGGTCCTTAATTACCTTAAACCCATTAATATGCCTTTGTCATGCAGGTGATCTACCGACTAACAAGTGTGTAAATGTGCCACCAACCCCTATCAGTTCCACGAAATATTCGATCTCATCCGGGCTGTATATCGGCGTGAATGAAACTGCGTATGACACAAATACCTTTTTGCACTTGCCCAAAGTCTTATCTGACTTTTATTCCGCTTGAATGCGGCAGGATTCGAACCTACTCTTCGAACAGGGACCAGAGATTAAAGGATGGTGCTCCAACCAACTGAGCCACGGTGTCCGATGGAAAAAAAATATTAGCTCAGTTAAGTTTACAATGAAAAAGTTTATACTCATTTATTAAAAAAATATATACAAGGTAATTAACGTTACACACCGGAATAAAACGATACGCTGTTCGCATAAGTTCGTTATTGTCTGAAGTTTTCTTTTCGCCTTTAGAGCAATTCGGAGCTCTTGTGAAAAGCAAATTTCACTTCTATTTTATAAGGATTTTCTAATATAAAATTGTATTTATATGCTGGGAACACTTGGCGGTGGAATGTTTCTCGACAGCTTTAAATTTCTGAAAAGATGAGGCAGCACTATGCAAAGATATTTAAGAAAGCATATTATTGAAAAACTACTTGATATTTATTAAAACAAATGGGAGCAAATTTTCATAGATTTAATAAAATAAATACTTTTCGAAGGTTTACAAAAAAATCAAGGGTTCTCTACCCTAAGTTTTCTAATTATTAGTATTTCCTGAAAATTTCACCAAAATCAGACTAAAACTAAAGGCTTAGAATGATTTTAAAATTTTTCAAGTGGTTCGGTTTGCTCTTCATATCCTTAATTACCCGCCTCCCTTCCCGTAAGATACAATATACAATAACAAAAAATTTTGGTTGTGTATATTAGATGGACCAGCGATTTTAAATTTTATATTTTCGACGTCGCCAAATACACTTTCTGAGATATACTAACAATATGTTTATTTTTAAATGGGACAACCCGTGTATTTTACAATTTTCTATTACAATTACAGTTTTTTATTGCCGATTCAGCATACAAACTGTTAATGGCTAATATTTACCATTAATTTTAAGTAATTAGGAAAAACATATTTATTGCAACCGTTGATATTAACATAAAGAGAAAATAAAATGGGCTGATGAGGTTACTTTCCAGTTAAATGGCACGGTCAATAAGCAAAACTGCAGGTACTGGTCAGATAAAAATCCTCATTGGATGGTGAAGGCACATGCGCAGTATCCACAAAAGACCAATGTGTGGGCAGGAATTATTAATAATACCATTATTGGACCTTATTTTTGGAATAGAACCATTACAGGTGATGAATACTGGGCATTTTTAGAATTAGAGTTAATTCCAGAATTATCCAGACTCTTTCCTGATCATATAAATCCTCATCTCGTGAATAAATCAATTCGGATTCAGCAAAAATTATTTTTAAATTGTTTGAAAATTGAAAATAAAATAACGATAAAATCAATCAATCTACTGATACTGATACTGATATTCTAAGGTTATAGTAGTTTAAATTCAAAGAAGAGTTGGCTCAAGGGCTCTTGACACTGTGCCAAATATTTTGAAACGCTTTATAATCCTGTAAACTAAGATATCGTTTCTAAGCCTGTCAAAAATCGTTTGTAGTTATTTAACTCCCCACCTTGTGTTTTCAAACTGAACTTTTATTTTGTTACTTTACTCATAAATTTGGTGCAAATACAGAGAGAACAAGGTATTTTTCAATATTTCAGCCTTTTTAGAGCATAAAACAAATTACCGTGTACTAAAATCAAAACGAAATAATCATGTTTGTACCCAATAAAACACAGCATCACGTCCATAAAAGGCCATGTACCGATACATCACCAAAACCAGCGGATTTTTCAACAACTTTTACAACGTGTCCCTTACTTCACATAATGTATATAAAACTGTTGGCTGATTTTTAGTGATTCAGTAACGATCAGCTGAGTCGTCTGAAGGCTAAATACCTCTACACTCTGCAGTTTTAGACCAGTCAATAATGTATTCTTAGAGAAGAAATTGTAAACAATATTACGCACAACTGAAGATCACGGTCTTCGAAAAAGTATGTGAAACGTAAATAATTGAAATAAAATTGTAAAAAATCCAGTGCTTGAGTTACTGTTTTACTAGTAAATCATTTACCACAATTTCGAAAATAAGTGAACCTGAGGCGTGATTTTAGAATGGTAACAATAGTAACAATAGTAACAATAGTAGGAGAACTCATACACTTAGCAGAAGATCGAAATGCCCTAGCCAGAGTGATAGCCAACGTTCGGGAGACCGGATAAGGCACATGAAAGAAGAAGAACAATAGTGCAAGCAGCTGGCCAAATTGCTTATTAATGTTTAAATCTTGAGCGAGAATAGGTGACCATCATGATGAATGGAGAACTACCCTTTGATTTGTCACTCTATCGCTATTACACACACTATATAAGGGTTTCCCCCATACCCCATATTACCTCGACCTAAACCACATAGAAATGTTACGAGCTAACACAATGTCGCTTCCAAGAATGTTTTAATAATTTTTGGAAATAAAACTAGAAGCAACGTCGGGATTATATTAAAAAACAAAAAATGAACACCTAACTAAATTAAATGTTGTGTCAGAATGAATTATTGATTTAAAGAGCGAGAGCCGCGATTTTGAAGATGAATAAATTTAATTTCAAGAAACTGCTGTTAAGTAAAATGCTATTTATCACCAATTACAAATTTTTATACAACTTGACTGGAAAAATATTTTAGAGAAGATCCATTTAATTTTGAATTTATTGACTCTACTATCTGTACACTTTCTGCATTTACAAGAAATGAAAGAGTTCACGTAACAACCGGCGAGACTGGTCAAGTTTATAAATCAAGTGCGCTGCCTTGCCAGCCTCTCGGTCTCATAATTCTGTAACATCTGAGTTCTTTGCGGTAATCGCACTTTACTCATTTTCGAGTGTTGTTCAATTTAAAGCCTGTAATTCGCACATGTTTAATTATTGCTTTTTGCTCTCTGTGTACCTTTTAAATTTGTAGGATTTTTTACTCCTTTTTTCGGTTACAGCTTTAAAATTGATATGTTATTGTGGAAGATTCTTTGTGTATACTATGTGGTCTAAATTAGTTTTTTGTTTGGTAGGCAAGTGTGGGGATATTAAAAAAAAACCTTGGTACACATTTTCAGATATGACATTCTATTTTGTCCACTTTTTGCTTAGATATATGTTAAATCGACTTACAAAGTGAGGAGTTCAGAAATATCTGAAAGGTATGCAGAGTAAATTAGGCAATGCAAAAATAGAAAATGAGAAATTAGAAGGTGGAAAATATTTAAAACAATTCTCATAGAATCAGCAAAATCGGCGAAATAAAAAAAAGAGGCAGACGGGGTTGCAAAATGGTAATATTTTATGTTCTTCCTAGGACCATAAAAATTACTATAAAGAAAAAACCTCTTATAGAATTAGTTGATGCTTAGATTCTTACGGTAGGTTCGTTGTTAAATGACATGATCATAATATATCAACCCTAATAATATGGCCGAAAGTAATGTGTATCGTCCCTTGGCGGCTGAGTCATAAAAACACGATTTTGTAGTTTTCACCATCTGGACACCTTTCACTTGCGTAGTTTGACGTTTCACATACAGGGTGTTTGGTGGGTGGATGCATACCTTTGAGTAGCTGATAGAAGACATCATTTTGAACATATTTAGGTACGAAGTTTGATGGATTATGAAATATTCGCCATTCTGTAATTTTCTGCAAATCCACTATACAATCTTTATTATTCAGTATTAGAATAAAAATTGAATGCGGAGGCTGTATGTATTTGAATTTTTATGATGTTGTAAGTATGTACTGATGTTTCAAAAATGTTTACACTTATCGATAGGTACGTTAAGTGATAGTAATCGAATGTTGAATTTACAAATACCATGTTTTGGTTCAATGATTTCGAATTTTCATGGAAATTCACGAAGCAATGGCGATAAATTTATGACTTAAAATACTTGTGAAAACTACTAGATTGTATTCTCTTTCAAACGACATATCATACAAGCAAGTAAGTTGTCAGTTCGTAAAGTTACAGTACAATAAAGCAGTGCCATTCAGTATGGTTGAAAGTGATCAATAAAAAAATCATCAAATTTAGTACTTTATTATTAAATTTGAAACAGCAAATAAGTAAAAAATAAAAACTAATTACAACACGTACTTCAGTTGTTGTTACTTTCAACAACATTTCAATTCTCAATTGGTCGAATGCTGCCTGTATTTTTTGAATCAGATGTTGCCTTGATTGGATTTCTTCGTTGTAAACCAACTCTTTCGCACGTCCCGAAATATGAAAGTCTATAGGTGTGATATCTGGAGATCTAGCAGGCCATGCTATGGGTCTAGCTCTGCCTATCTAGCTATCGGGAAAGATATCATTAAGATATTCCGTTACAATACGACGGTAGTGAGCTGGACAACCGTCATTTTGAAAAATAATTGGTCGTTCGTCTTCCATGATCGGTACATTCTGCAACAGCTCAGGAAGATCATTTTGCAAAATCTCCAAATAATTTTGGCCATTTAAAATAGGTGGCAGAAAATGGAACCATATTAGATGTCTACCAATAAGCCCTGAAAATTCCCTCTGAAAATATGTTTGTCTCTTCATATGTCGATTTGAATCTTTATCTTCCCAATAATGAAGGTTGTGAATGTTAGCAATACCTCTTCTTGTAAATCTACACTCATGGATCATCAATATCAGAAACAGTAATAATCGGCAGAACTCAATTCTCCTAGGTGGGTCTGTTTCTTCTAATCCTTGTACTTTAGTGTAATGGAAAGGATGTTTATTTTCTTTATTCAAGGTAGACCACACTTTCCATTTTGACAAATGAAGATCTCGGGCTACTCATCTGATGCTGGCTGTAGGATTGTCGTCAAATGTTTGTAGTAAGTGTTCTTCAACAAGTGGATCATATACCCTCGACCAACCCCAGGTTCTTTATTATTCACAGTTCCTGTTTCTTTTATTCGACGATATGTGGTACCAAAACCCTGGGGTCCGGTACCCTTCGGTTTGGGAACCTTTCATGATACAAGCGTTGAGCTTCTGCTGCATTTCCATCCGCTCTTCCATACATGTAAATTATATCGGCATATTCCGAATTTAAAAATCGAGACATGTTTCAAATTAACACAATAATTACTATTTTGTTACTTTTAACAATGACAAGATCTCGTAAGTTTGACTTGTAACTATGTAATCCGCTCTTATACCCAAATAATCTCCATAGCAACCATAGCATGGCCTGCTAGATCTCCATCAGATATCACTTCTATGAACTTTTATGTTTCGGAACGTGTGAAAGAATTGGTTTACAACGAAAAAATCCAATCAAGGGAACATCTGATTAAAAAAATACACATTTTGTAATTAGTTTTTATTTTTTACTTATTTGCCGTTTAAAATTTGATAATAAAGTACCAAATTTACTGACTGGCACTGCTTTATTGTACTGTAACTTTACGAACTGACAACTTACTTGCTTGTATGATATGTCATTTAAAAGACCATACAATCTAGTAGTTTTCACAAGTATTTTAAGTCATAAAATTATCGCCGTTGCTTCATGAATTTCCATGAAAATTCTGTCTGTATTTATAAAATTAAAGATTTTTGTTATATTTCCTGTTTTTTGTTTTTTTTTGGTAGGCGAAAAACAGTTGTGTGTCACACATGTAGAAAGCGCTTAGCTATTAGCTCTTTTCTGCCCTTACGACACAATATACTATTTAACTTCAATATTTTGACAGAGCAGACAAATACAGAATTACATTACAAAATTCTCATTATTGAGGATGAATATACCATCATTTCATAACTTTTTAAAATAGCCTCCTTTAATATTGCAGGAACAATAAAGTGTTTAAACGATGCAAAAAGCTTTTGACAGAGTATCAAGAAAAAAATTTGGGAAGATTTAAACACAAGAAAATTTAGAAAAAAGTGATAAGAGGAGTCAAAAGTATCTATGAATATAGTCAATAGAGTAATAAATAAAAAGGCTGTCTGAAAAATTCTGTATTAAAAGAAAGAAGACAGGTGAAATAATTTTAATTACATTTATGAATGAAGTAATGCGAGAAACCAAAAAAATCATATCAAATCCATTGTATTCGGCTATAGAAATCTTGAAAAGATGGACTTCTCCGAATGGGTTTTTGCTGATGACATAGTAATTTTACCTGGAAGTGATAAAGGTTTGCAAGGCAACTTGATTGTGTGGAATGAGGTTCGAAATCTAAAGAATTGTGGGATAAAAATAAAATCTAAAACAAAAGTTATGGTGGTTTTAAAAGAGAAAGAAGAAATAGACATAATTTCATATGGAAGAAAAATAGGTAGAGCAAGTATCGAGTTTTTAATGTTTGGAAGTAACTTTGGAAGAACTTTTACTGTCTAAGAGTGACAGTTATAAAAATTACAGTTGAGTTAGTTACAACTGCCGTTCTATAATTTATTTCTTGTTTTGTTAGATGATGTAAATTTTGCTAAATTTTTTGACATAAGTAATTCCAGTGCCGGTCCTAGACATTTTTCTAGTGGATGCGAACAATTCACTGGCGCCTCTCACCACTGGCATAGCTTGGGGGCGTAATACAAGGGGACCTGGGCAGTGGCGGCGCCACGGGGGGCAAAGGGGGACAAAGGGGGCAGCATGAGTGAGTTTTTTAGGATATAAATGGACCTAGAATTTACAAAAAAATTAAAATTTGGTTTACGCAGAATAAATTTTGAATAAGAAACGATTGGCAATGTTAAAATTACCGAAAAAAAGTGAGTTTTACAGGATATAAATGGACCTAGAATCTACAAAAAAAAATCAAAAAAATTAAATTTGGTTTATGCAGAATGTATTTTGTATAAGAAACGATTGGCAATGTCAAAATTACCGCAAAAAAATGTTTGTGTCATTTTTCGAGGAAAAAAAAATTAGTTTTTTGGTATATAAATGCACCTAGAATCTACAAAAAAATTCAAAAAAATGAAAATTTGGTTTACGCAGAATAAATTTTGTATAAGAAACGATTGGCAATGTCAAAATTATCGAAAAAAAAATGTTTGGGCCATTTTTGAGGGAAAAAGTGAGTTTTACAGGATATAAATGGACCTAGAATCTACAGAATCTACAAAAAAAAAATCAAAAAAATTAAAATTTGGTTTATGCAGAATGTATTTTGTATAAGAAACGATTGGCAATGTCAAAATTACCGCAAAAAAATGCTTGTGCCATTTTTCGAGGAAAAAAAATTAGTTTTTTGGTATATAAATGCACCTAGAATCTACAAAAAAATTCAAAAAAATGAAAATTTGGTTTACGCAGAATAAAAGAAGAAACGATTGGCAATGTCAAAATTATCGAAAAAAAAATGTTTGGGCCATTTTTGAGGGAAAAAGTGAGTTTTACAGGATATAAATGGACCTAGAATCTACAAAAAAAAACGGAGATATGAGAAATATCCTCTCATTGCGCAGATTTTTCTGTCGTACTGGACGAGTTTAAAAATATAAAAACAAGGCGTTTACTACTGTAAATAATAACATATATACTCTATTATTTATTATTATTTTTTTTATGATAAATACAGTATTACTTTAAATACATATGCCCCTTTTACCGAATACTCGGCGCCTAGCGATGTGTGTGCCCCCCCGTCCTTAATTTCTAGAACCGCCACTGGGCCTGGGGAAATTTTTAAAATTTGAGTAGCCTAAAATGCTGGTTTATTACATTACATTCAGAAAAAGTAATTTTCCAGCTGTGGCGCCCCCTGGGCGCGGCGCCCGCATCCTTCGCGTACGCCTTAAACCGGCCCTGAGTAATTCACTACTAGTACTAGTGCTTAAAGAAAATGTTTTTTATAGATACTTGATTTTTGGTAAAAATTTCGGTTGTAGAAAAAATGTATGTGACTTTTGCGACATTAGCACACTCTATGTATAAATAACTATTATTTCAGTTATTTAAAGAACATTTAACTAAATGTGAACCTTGAACAAGACCTATTAACCGCGGTATCTTTTTATCACTAAACATAGGAGCGTAATAAAAGTGTAATTAGTTATTGAATGGAGTTGAATAATTTGTATTGAATATTAGGAATAAATTATCACTACTGATAACCTTTTAATATGTTGTTAGTTTAAATTGGTGTTAAATATTTGGCCCTAAATTGAGACATAACGGAGATCTACAGATATAAGTGAATAAGAAAAACTTTTTTGATATTTGAAATTTAGAATATTATAAATACACTTTATCTATTGCTAGTTTTGTTTTGAGTTTTATTAAATACAGACAACGTTCATCATTTTAATTATTTTTACAGCAAAAGTAAAAGTATAATGATGATAAAGATACAAGGATTTTTTTGTTATGCCTCTATTAATATAAATGTTGCTAATAAGGAATATACAGGGTGTTAAAAGTTAAATTTTAAGATTTATTGTTAGTAATAACTTTAGCGTTTTTGGATATGTATACATAAAAATTTGGAATTGGGGGTTTCTGGGAACGAGAAATCATAATCTCGTACCTACTTCGATGTAATTTGTAGAGGGCGCCAGTTAGGCAACATTTGGGGCATAAATGTGCGATAAACTATTTTGCTCTTTAAGTTAGCGCTATTTTTTATTATTAAGAATATTAAAGCCACGTTGCTTTAGTTGAAAAAAGTATACTTGTTATTAACCTTAAAACTTAACGGTTTACGAGATAATCGCATTTTAGGGATCAGCTGAATGCTTACAATGGTCCTTACACCATTCTTGCTGATTCTTATGTAAAATGACCTCCTGAATCCGAATATGACCTCAGCTTTCCCCCATCACGCTCCATTTTTTTTTTTCGTTCCTCCAAATTATGGAAAAGTGATAAAAATAGGTGGGGGGTCACCCCCCGAAAACGGTGGGTAATGGGGGAAAACTAATGTCATTTTACATAAGAATCAGCAAGAATGGTGTCAGGGCCAGAAAAAAAAATTTTTGTCGACCAGTGTTATCATGCAGCTGATCACTAAAATGCGATTCTCTCGTAAACCGTTAAGTTTTAAGGTTAATGACAAGTAGGCTGCTCCATTCCAAAACACAGTATCCAACATTTTCTCAGAAAATCGTGTTTTTATATCTGTGGATATACTTACTGTGTTTTATTAAAATTACGTAAACTTTAAAGACACATTAAAGAAGCATTAATCCATTAATGTCAAAAGAATTCGTTAAATAGCCTACAGAGGCCAAATAAAAAACTAAAACACGTTTTTGTCACAATTTTATTTATTACACATACTGTGTTTTGGAATGGAGCAGCCGAAGTATACTTTTTTTCTACTAAAATAACGTGGATTTAATATTCTATTACAAAAATAGCGCTAACTTAAAATGCAAAAAAGTTTATCGCACATTTATGACACAAATGTGGCCTAACTAACGCCCTCTACAAATTACATCGTAGTAGGTACCAGATTATGATTTCTCGTTCCCAAAAACCACCAGCTCCCAATTTTTATGTATACATATCCAAAAACGCTAAAGTTATTGCAAAAAATAAATCTTAATATTTAACCTGTAACACCCTGTATATTCCTTATTAGCAACATTTTATTAGAGCAAATTGGTTCAAATCGTAATATTTTAAAGTGGGGAATCTACCATACTTATATGTACAATTACTTAAGGACCACCCTTCAGTTTTATAAAAATCAGTGAGAATTTTAGAAATTATAACTTTTTTTGAGAAAGCAAAAATAAAATTAAACTAATGGGTTCCTGGGAAGGCTTAGAGTCTCCTCTTTAAAATGCTTTCTTTTTTTCTTTGCATACATTTTAGGCAAAGATACTTTAGATTTTTCCCGACCGACTCGCTCGGCCTGGCGCGCGAAAATTTTCGAATTCACTTTTTTATTTTTAATAATTTTTTATAGTAATATGTTCAATTTTTTTTAAATAACTAAATAAAATTTGCCGACGACAACGACACACTCCCAGACAAAATTCGTAAAAACCATTTTTCCGTGTTTTTCAGGCCAAATAATGATGAATGAACGAAAAAAACAATTTTCTTTGACTTTTTTTGCACGGTTACATTACTTTTCCTCTATGATATAGTGGACGACGGAAAAGTAAAAAAACCATTCGGCATATCGGCAGAATGTTAAACTTTACTATTACAACAATTTAATTTTACAAATATCCGGCTACTTTATCGCAAATTATTTCCAAGTTTACTTGCTATTTATGTAATAAACTTGTTTATCTAATACATAACATTTGAATGAAATGGACCGTTAATATTTTAAATTTTAAAAGAGATGTCACATTAACCCTTGACTTTTAGTTATATTTGGTAACCTACATTTATTATATAAATATAGAACAGATAAATAGTATATAGAGGATGTCCAATTGACTGGAAATATTTGCAATATTATATTGCTTATAGTATAAATATTAATTAGAAATTGAGTATGTAGAAAAAAAAACAATAAATTGTTAATTATGTGTTCCTTCTATTTTCATTTCGTCCTTGTTTTTTTTTTTCTAAATTCTACCAGGTGTATACTTTTATGGTTCCAAAGACCGTCCTAGCGTATTTTTTGGATTTAATTATTCTTACTGTACGTTTAGATTTGTTCAAGTACTTTTTAATTTCCTGATTTAATAATGGCCTTAATTCTGTTTCGTTGACTCTTTTAGGTCCCGTTATCCTTCCTATTAATTTTCTTTTAAATACTTACAATTTGACTAATAGTACATAGAGATGTAATACAAATCACAAAGTTATGCAAGATAGAGTTGAAGAGTAGATTTTCAAAATAAGCAAAAGGTTACTGCAAAAACAAGAAAGTGACAGCGTTGAAGCAGAAAATATATACTGGGTGTTAATGAATACGTATTACAGATTTTTAGGGCATGTAGAACATGCAGTAATAGAGTGAGAAGTTCCTATAAACATGTGCTTTTGGAGTTTTGGTTTCGAAGAAGGCGTCTTCAGGTGATTTTTTCTCAAATATCTTCAGAATGCCTGATTTAAAAAATATGAAACATAGCAGGGTTAATAAACTTTACAAGACGATTTTCCTAACATGATCATAACCGTCTCATTTGGGGGGCCAACGGATATCTTTATTTAATAGCGGATGTAGATATTGATGCGCATACTTGGAGTTTGATTTGTTGGATTTGAAAGCCTAACTGATGAAGCCGAACGGCAGAAAATGTCTAATGGAATAAATTAAATTCCTAATTCGTTTATAGAAGTTTACATTTGAGGTTTTGGCGAATATTTCAAATCATAATTAATTAATAAAAAATGATAAAATATCTTTTCTTTTTGTGATATTCTTTTTTCTTTCATATTCTACTTACAATCCAAAAATCGAGTTATTTATAGCCGTTAATTCATTGATAAAATTCGGATTCAGATTAATTCAGTAGGTCAACTAAAGCTTTTTTAACTTAATATTATTATACTCTGAAATTGCTACTATGTTATCTTTGTTTATTTAATCCTTAATCTTTAATTTTATATTCATGTTATATAGTTTGTAAATGTATGAGAGCATAATTCTGCAAAACAATAGTTTATGATAAAATAAAAATGGCTCAAAACTGGGCTTTCTGCAGATAAATATTTAATTATATCATAAATGCAAAAATGGACTGTACTAGAAATAATAACATTCATGATAATTATTAAACAAACGTGTTCTCCTGCAAGAATGAATTTGGAATATAAAACTTAACTTCACTTTTGTGATTCACGGTTTTCAAAATATATATTTTTGACGTTTTGCTATAGTTTGAAAGTGTACTATTTTGATTTTTAGTTTTCTTGCAATAACTTTTGGATAAAAAATTTGCAAATTTCTGCTTTCCCCCTACAAAGTCTTTAGAATTACATGGAATTATTGCACCGAGTCTGAACGTCAGTAATAATTTTCGAAAAATATTTTAATATAGAAACTAAATAGTGAAACATACTACATATATTGCAAAAAATGCAAAATAACATAATATAGTTAGAAAATTAACCAAAACATATTACTAGTACCTAGTCTGAATACTATTGAATAATAAAACGCGTTTCGCCAGAGACCTCCTTCGCCCCTCCCCTAAATCCGCCATTGTTTTGAAACTGCTATACCTAAAGCAATTGCGAGATGTTTCTAAAAACTGCCGGTTTCACTTGGGTCAGTTGATATAGAAAAATTCAACAGTCAGGCCTGATCTACATGACTTTTTTATTAAATTGAATTTTTAATGTAAGTAAACTCGCCATAGTTTATGCTCTCACAAATTAGCAATGAATAGGGAGGTTTTAAGCCACAACTTGAGCGTCATACGTTATATCCCTTTATCCGCTATTAAAGTAAACACAGAACGTTAATAACGTATTTCGAAAATGAGTTTTTAAGCCATCCCACTCTTCCGTTATTTACGTGACAGATGCCAGAAACATTTATAACCTTATAAATGATAACCCTCACTTTGTGATAGTTTAAATAATCATTTACAATTTTTTTTTTATTTTAACTGCCTTAAATCGTTTTTAAATGAAGCCAGAATGAAACAAATACTACAAAAGATAGGTTAGGTAAAAGACTTGTTGTGACATCTCTTCAATGTCCATATCCTATGTTGCCATAACACTTAATTTTATGAAATATTTTCATTTCATATTTAAGAAAAAAAGTGGTAAGAATGGTGAAAATTATAGACTTACTCAAATCTTCTAAATTTCACATGTATTTATCATAGACTTTGGAGTTCACGATAAAACTTAAATATAAATGTTCTACATGCGGCACCATTGCGAAAACAATATCCGTTATTAAGGGAACCTTATTTCACCTCTAATAACGTAAAACAATATCAGTTAATAAAGTTTCACTTATTTTAGCGCTATTGCGCATGCGATGTATAACGTTTAAAGTATATTGGTGTTCAAATAGGTGGCTTAAAACCTCCCTAATGAAATTCCGAAAAGTTTTTAAACGTCTCAAGTGGGCTGGATGCCAAAAAAAACGGCAAAACCCAAAAAATGAACTCCTTCATTTTTGACTTTTATGAATTGTATTGCATAGAACAGATGTCCCTGCACCCCATGCCACACTAAAACCGGTTTGTAGCCCTCAGATATTCAGCCGACGGAGGTCTGAACTTAACCTTTCTTAAGGGAGGTTCGAAAAGATTTCGTGCTCCAAAATATTCGACTCGCGTCAAGTGACAAATTAAGCGTTCCACGCAGCCGATTTCAAAATGGTTTAATGGATGGTAATGTTGAAGATATGTAGATCACTTCCATATAAAGAAATTGTTCTAAATGTTCTATATTGTATGATTAAAAGAGTGTTGAGTGTGTACATTTCAAAGACGCGTATGAATGTCATAACCTAAAATAAAGTATGAAAATAGTTGTGATCCCAGGAGATCCCAGAATTTTGTACAGTGTAGACTGTTACAAATGTTATTAAGATTCAAAATCAATAAAAACATCCTGCCCAAAGTTGCGATTTTGGTTTTGGGAACTAAAAGTTGCATGTCGTGTCACACCCGGAACATCTTGCGCATAGTCCCGAGCAGGTGTTACACTAGTCCGATTTGCGCTCTGCGATTTTCATAATAGATATTATACCTGCTTCTCTTTAAATATAATTTTAAATTCACATGATAACATTTTACAATTAATGAGAAAAGAAATATTTGTTTAAAAAAAATGAACTATAAGAAAGATAATAAACCATCTTCCCATCACACTTTTGTCCAGACATAGGTCTGTCAAAGTTTATATATAATATAAACTTTCGTGTTTTATTTTAAAAAATTTTTTTTTGTATGAAATAATTCACTAAATTAATATATTAAAAACAAATAATGGCGTATTTAACTAATTCAAAATAAATTAACGGAATTAAAGATGTCCTGTCGAAATGCAATTAAGGTATAGTTTGGGGGCTTGTCGGCACATCTACAAGCCGCCAAAGCCGATCAAAGCAACTTACCGACACATCTGGGAATTTTGTTTTTATATTTCTGCAATTGATAATGGAAGAACTATACCTTCTTATTGCATCTACTTTTCGACCTATATATAATTTGTTGTTGCTGTTTATTTATTTACATTCTGTTCTTTGAGCCAGTAGTGTTAAGAATTGTGGATAGTAATTATTTTTAGTTTTTGAACGAATATTTAAAAAAATTATATTTAAAGAGAGCGCAAATCAAATTTCTATAAAATCCGAATCTTTTCAATTTTATACAGTAATTAAATTCATATTTAATGCACTATCTGTATTTTTTCTAGGATTATCAACAATTTTCCCTCCAGTTTAAATTAACCATTTTTGTTTTTCTACATTCTTATTCAAAATTTGGATTTAAAATTTTGACAGCACACAAATATCAAATTTTGATAATAGAAGTTGCTTGTGAGTAGTGTAAAGGAATACTTCCGGTCCGCCATTTTGTTTTTTCGCAAATTTAATTCCAAATTTGAAATCAACAAGTTCAAAACATAAGTATACCGATTCCCACCAGAATCGTATGCATTTTAGTCGAACAACTGGTCACATCCGGTTCGCCATTTTGTTTTTTCGCAAATTAAATTCCGAATTTGAAATCAGCGAGTTCAAAAACATAAATTAACCGATTCCCACCAAAATCGTATGCATTTTAGTCGAACAACTGGTCACATCCGGTTCGCCATTTTGTTTTTTCGCAAATTAAATTCCGAATTTGAAATCAGCGAGTTTAAAAACATAAATTAACCGATTTCCACCAAAAGCGTATGTATTTTACTGAAACAACTAGTCACTTCCGGTCCGCCATTCTGTTTTTTCGAAAATTAAATTCCAAATTTGAAGTCAGCGAGTTCAAATACATAAGAAACGCTTCCTAATTTTTGCGTACACGCCCTGGTTTAATTTTGCCGTTTTTTATCGGCATCCAGCCCACGAAAAATATAAAATTTCATTTTGTACAATTATTTCTTCAATTTGACAAAATCCAATTTTTTTCTCAATATTCTGGATAACTGTAGTAGATTTTATAATTTTGGATCTCTCGTTGACAAGTACTTTTGTATGTTTTCGGTAAGCCGCACTTTCGGGCATTTTTTTGTAATATTCTTAGAATTTTATTGTATAGGATTCCTAACGTATGATGAAGGTTTTGCAAAGTTATGTAAATATATTTTTTCAAAAACGGCAGGAGCTACAAAAGTAACTGCAGGGCTCACAGGTTTTATTATTTCAAAAAACCCTCTTCATATGTTAGGAATCATATACAATAAAATGTTAAGAACATTACAAAATATGCCCGAAAGTGTGGCCTACCGAAAACTTGTCAACGAGAGATCCAAAATTATAAAATCTACTACAGTTGTTCAGAATATTAAGAAACAAATTGGTGGCGTCTATGGGCGGATGTAATTTCGGCCGGAAAAAGGGCAGGTACTAAAAGCCGGTAGGTAAATTCGGCCGGAGGTTTTAAGTTGCTTCCTTATCTCATAGGTATTTTCGGCCGCAAATCAAATAAAATAACAGAATGCTTTATATTAAAATATTTCTTTATTTCAAAGTGACGTAGAAAGTGAAAACGAAGATAATACGGAGGCTCCGCCTCAGACATCAAACCAACAACAGCCTGCGGCTATTGATAAAAAAATTATACCTCAGCGGGCTACGCAGTCCTTTGCTCCGGCTACGCAGTCCGGCGTTGAAGCTGACGGCGTTGAGGGCCCCTCGGCCGAAATTACCCCTGTCATAAATGGTACCCCTTGATTTATGCAGGTAGGCCAAGGGATTACCGGCCGAAATTACGCCCGCCGGCGTCTATACTCTGTTAGAAAATGATTGATAGCAAAATTTTTATGACCCAGAAGATAAACCCCAATATAACATTATAAATCAGTGGCGGATAATTTCTAAAATAAAATTTTTTGTTCCAAAATGAAATCTTGGGTTTTCTTCCTAAAATTTTTAAAAATACCAATTTATTTCAATTCTTGGTAAGTATGTAATCTCTACAGGTAGAAAATATTTACAATTCAAGATCAATTTAAGTAACCGTCAACTTTCTTAGATTGTAAATTATTTTAGTTAAAATTGACACTTCTGCTTGTGTAGTCCTGTGATTGTTAGTTCTGTAATAATAGGCGATAAAAAGCAATATTGATCAAGTGAATTTGTGCAATAAAAATGGCACAAACGTCTAATTATACTCCTGTGTAATTAAAGTGCAATTTAACCGTGCATATGAAAACTTTAGTGTTAAATGTATAAGACGCTCTTGTACATGAACAGTTCAATAGTACTGTTCGGAGTATAGTTTCTAAGTGTTCACATATGACCGGAGTTGGAGAAGCAACCATTTATAGACTTTTGAAGCAACGAAAGGATGGAAGTATTACAGTAGCACCTAAAACGTCAACTGGGAGAAAACCCACTCAAATAGACGGTACTATGAAACAACTGATCCGAAGAAAAGTGCATTCGTTTTATTTACAAAAAAAGATACCTACTTTGGATACATTTTTAGTAGACATTAATGGAGACGAAACGTTAAAAGAGACAAATTGTGGAAAACTTTACATGAATTAGACTTCGTTTGGGAGAAGAACGATAGAAAATCTGCGCTCATAGAGAAAGATGAAATTATTTATTGGAAGAGGCAATATTTAAGGAAAATTAGAAAATTAAGAAGAGAAGATAAAAATATTTTTTATTTAGATGAAACATGGATAAATGAAGGACATTTTGTAAAAAAAGTTTGACAAGATAAACAGGTTACAAATGCTCGTCAGGAATTTATAGAAGGTTTGTCTACTGACTTAAAATTTCCAAATGGTTAAGGTCCCCGTTTAATTATCACTCATATTGGAGGAGATAAAGGTTTTATTGATAGAGGCTTGTTAGAATTTGTTTCAAATTCTACGAAAGATTACCATGAAGAAATGACTGCTGATGTTTTTGAGGAATATTTCAGTCAAATGATAGATTTATTAACGACCGATTCTGTAATAGTTATGGACAATGCCAGTTACCATTCAAGATTAAAGAAACCGTTACCTAACACTAAACGGAAAAAGCAAGAACTCTCCGATTGGCTAATAACCAAATAAATAGTGGCAGAAGAGGGATTACCAAAATAGTAAAAGAACATGGAGTTAAAGTGTTGAGGTTACCACCTTATCACTGTGAGCTTAACCCCCATTGAACTAATCTGGGCTCAAATGAAGGGATATGTCGCGAGAAACAATACAACAATTATTATTAATCTTCAAGATGTTCGTCAGTTCGTCAACTATTATGTGACTCCATATCAAAAATTTCACCGGACAATTGGCAAAAGGCTATAAGACATGTCATAGCAGAGGAAGAGAAATTCTGGAAACAATAGAACCAATTATTATTTCTGTGGGAAGTGAGGAAACTGATGATGATGACTCCTTATCGGGAGAAAACGACTTACTTATTTAGGTATGTAACTCTATATTTATATTAATAATAAGTTTATATGACCCTAATACCCGAAATGCAAACAAACAAATTTATATGGAATCACCCCGTATTTCTAAAAACGAATTATGAGTGTTTTATGAGAAAATATTTTTTTGCAAAAATTTTTTTTAGTATCTATATCATATACATTTGGTTGTGTGTATTTATTATTAAATTTTAAGGAAATGTCCTAATCTAATATCTAGTAGGTATACTATTTTTATAAAAATAAATGTGGGTATTTAATATTGACAGTTTACTATTTTTTATATTAAAGTAATTTCGTGTTCCCCGTCACTGAGGTATATCTGAGGTTAATCCCTTAGGGTTTGTTTATTGTATTCGAGATTTTTCGGGGTGGTCATACTAACATCTAGTGAAAATTGTATAAATCGAAAATGAATTAATATTTTCTAGAAAGGTGCTAAATTGGAAGCTTTAGGAACCTTTGATGAATGAGTCCTCCAAACCAGTGGACTTCGCCACCAGCTCAGCCTCATTCTCAAAAATTAATTTAAAATTAGTTTATTAATTGTAAATAGTTAATAGTTATCATTTTTATTTAAATAATCCCTCATAAATCATAATTGAATGAAATTCTTTAAAAAAGATTTTTAGCGGCTCCCAAAAAATGTATCATTTAAAAATTTAGAAAAAACAGCCTTTAACAAGATCTAACCAGCATTTTTCATAAAATAAAAAATGACAAAAACAAGAAAAGTTTATAAGTTAAAAATAAAACAGTGATATTTATATATTACCGACTAAAATAATTTTCTAAATTGTAAATAAAACTTACGAACTCGTTTTAGAAAATATAAATAAAATGTTTAAATCGTTGAATTATTTTTTAAAAACCACCTGAAAATCCTACAAATGGTTCTGTTTACTCACATATTTTTTTTTTATTTTTAAACTAATACCCACTAGGATTTTTTAGAAAGTAAAAAGGTACCAAACAAAAATCATATAGTGTAGAAGAATTTTACAAATTTCCACCCCTAAGAGATAATAATTAGTGCGCCTATTTTTGAGCATTCTGAGTAGGTTTTGACGTATGTCTTGAATGAAATAACCCCTCAAATAACGATTACAAAAAAACGAAGCGAAAATTTTGGAAAAAAAGACTCACCTTTCCGTCCCTCGCGTGCACTATCGTAAAAACGGTCAAAATTACTAGGGCTGTCGCCCGGCACAGGCCAGGCCGCAGCGTCATTGCTTACTAGCTCCATGTTCCTTAGCGGCAGATTCTGCTGAGATCCTCCCCACTAAAGCTGCCTTAAGCGCCGTAGTCCCCTCCGCTACTCAGTCTTTATTTTCCCCGATTGCGCCCTCGGGGTGGCACGCATTAACCCCAAATTCTAAAGAGGTAATTGGGGGGTATTAGGATTTAATCATGCCAATTTTCAAGATTGTAGACCCAGCAGTTCGCCCGCAAAAGGGTCTTAAGTCTGGTCGGGTGGGTCACGCGCATCATCCTGAAAATGTAGAAGTGGGCTTTGAACGACCGTCTGAAAGTGAGTTCTTCTAGGGTTCTCAGTAACGCGCGAGTACGCGTTTGTTGCATACACAAGACGAGTGTTAGTGTGAGTCCCCTCTAAGGGGGAGAAGAGGACGATATGAACGACCATGGACTGGGGTTAGTACTAAAATTTTTCTAATATGAAGAAAAATTACATTTTCGACTATATTTTTTATTGTGTATGCCTTTTTTAATACAAATAGCTTTTTAATCGTATAATTTTGAAACATCTGAAAGATACGATTTCGGTGCGGTTTTTCTCATAAGTTTTGAAATCTGAATTATAAATTTAATAAATAGTAAATGTAAGAATTATTTATTGTTCAATTATTAAAATGACTTTTTTTGATAATATGAGAAAAATCTGGTAATATTAAATATCTAATGTAAGCAGATTTTTTAATTTTAAATACATATTTTTAAATTTCTTAAATAAAATTGTATTATTTTATTTTTTAATACAAAGCAACATCATTTTTTGGAAACAAAAATTATTCCTAGGTATATTCCTTCATAAAATTTTTTGTTTTATTCCATCGACTAGTATTTTAAAAAACCAGCTTTAGCCATGTTAAGGGTCAATGTGTCTTTAAATTTTGGCGAAGGAACCGGGAATATGTTTTCAAAATAAAAATTTTTGTAATATTTTTTCAATTTTTTTAATTTGTTTAAATTTAATTTTTCAATTCCAGAAAAACATTTTGCTTAAATATACGGGTTTTTTAATTGAACATTAGAGCGAATTTTATAACAGATAGATAAACATTTATTTGCCAAGGTTTCGATTTATTTTATATTATCATCAGATCTCAGAAAGTCAGTAGTTTTAAATATAACACAGTGTCTAACTGTAGACAAATGTATTTCACACCTGCACAAATTCGAGATGTTTTATTAGGCAGTATTGATCGTTTTCGATTGTTTCAAGACATTCTTTTGGATGTATTTTTTTCAGAGTACATGCATTTAATGATAACAAAACTAATACCATAAATAGAGAGCCTAAATTCGACTTGATTGGCAGAATATTTTTTTGCAATTTTCTTCCAAAACGGTATAAATGATTCAATCGTAAATCCTTTTGAAAAAATCTTACAGTGTGTATTTTTTATTAACATTGTAATATACTGATTTGATTTGATTTTCAATATATTTTTCTTTATTCATGCATAAGAATTTATATAAAACATTGTTTAGACAAAAGTTTTTTAAAGAATTCTTATTTTTATACATAGAATTATGTAATTTTTTGCATTCAATTTGTAGTTTCTTTCATGATGTTTGTATTTTAGTCATAAAATATTATTTTTTGACCAGAAATATAGCCCGGAACTTGAAACACCCACATCAAATAAAATAATTACAAAGTGAATGTAAAATAGGGCATAATTTTAATCGGTTTTACTCCCTTTTTTGAAAAATATTTTGGGTGAGATTTGTGCCGACATAGTTTTTTGAAATTGGACGACTGTATTTGTAAAGATTTACAAATTTGAAGAAAAAGAAAAAGATTGTGGCAGCAATTTTAGGATATAACGTAATTTTTCGTACTATTTCACTTTTCTTCGGACTACTCTTCAACATTTTTTTTTCCAAAAGTACTATGTTTATCAATTTTATGCTTTTTAATGCAGGATTTTAATTTTTCTTGTCAAATTTTTGAAAAATTCTCGAAGTATCTGCTATTTACATTATTAGACGTGTATTTTTCAAATTCACATATTTTTTTACATAATTTCTTTAAAAACAGTTATTTTAGTCTCGATTTTAAGATTTGATTTGATTTTGCAAACATTTTCAGGAGTTTTTCCTTTGTTTGGGTGATTAATTTCGTAACATTTTTATTTTGACTTTGGACATAATAATCTTTGATGTGTTTTAGACCCCCAAAAACAAATTTAGAAATAGAATTAATTTTCCGTACCTCTTTACAATTTTACAGACTTTTACCACTGTTTTTATATAAAGGGTGACCCAGGGTCAAACCGTCAAACGTTCAGGCTCGGGCATGTGTCGTAATGTACTTCGTTTTCAAGAAACCAGGTGTAAAAGTTTTCAGGCAAAATCAGTTTTTTATTAATTACTCAAAAACCTTTAGGTTGATTTTGATATAACTTAGCATGCTCATTTGCGGCAATCAGAGCCTCATTTTCTAATAAAATAAATACATTTTTTATACAACTACTATGAAAAGTAGCATATATCTCATAGCTTACTTAATTTCAAAACCATGTATTGCTCATATTGCGAGAAATATTTGTTCTCACGGCACTTTGCCCACACCACTACATTTATAAGGAGTATCAAGAAAAATCGACAAAAACGTAGTTGGCTGCTGTTTAGCTTTAAATAGTTGTCACAACTGTCAGATTATAGAAATTTTCTAAATTCTGAAGGTAGTTTTCATTCGTGCTTTGATAAAAATCGCAAGACATACCTTTGTATAATAAATAATATGGATACTGACAGTAGTGACGATTTTAATAATATTCTGCCAGAGATATTGGAAAAAGATTTGTTGCCGGTAATTTCAAGAAAAAAGTATGAATTGGCATGCGAAAAATTTATGGAATGGCGAAGAAATACAAAAATAAAATCTTTTTCAGAAAGTCTACTCGTGTACAAACTTCCACACTCGTGAGAAAATTTGCAGGAAAAGTTTTTAATTTTTTTCTCAAAAACGAAGCGAGATACGAATAAAATTAAAGAGATAAAAAATTTGTGTTTTCAATTGAAGAATAAAAAATGATTTGTCCTAATATCAATTAAATTACCTTGTGGGACGGCACTGGAATTACTAATTTAATTCTAATGATAATAAAAGAAGCCCTTTATTGTCGCAAATAAACGTGCCAAGTTTTATCAAAATCAGCCAAATTATTTTTGAGCAATTCATAAAAAACTCTTTTGTTCTAAAAATATTGATGCCCTTTATATCTCGAAAACGAAGCGTTAGGACACATGATTATGAGAATAAAAAATCTCACCTCAAAAATAATAAAATAAAACGGGTTTATAAATGGGTTTATACAGTATGTCTGTAAAAGTTGGTAACATATGGGATACTTTTTTATTGTAAGTTTTACGAAAAAAAGTTATTCTTTATGAAAATCTCTGCTTTCGAAAATAATAATATTCAGGTATTTACATTTGACATTAGATGTACAGGGTTTTCACAAATTGCAAAAGATTAATAGGAATATTTTGACTACTTCAATTTCAACTTAAAATTTGCAAATTGTAGCTGTGAAACACATCAACTTTTGTCTTATACAACAAGTCAACACACCTCAAATGTTCATTTGTTGATTTGAAATATTTGTAATCAAAAAAAAATTGACATCTGACATTTGCATTTTACGTTATTGGCCATGCAGAACTTTTTATAAAGAATAACTTTTTTCGTAACATTACAAATAAAATTTTTTTCCATATGTTGCCAACTTTTTCAGACATACTGTATATTCATCTCCCACACATCCAGATTGTTAATAAATAACTAATAATGAAATTCATTAATTAATAATGTTTATCCCGGCTAGTTTTTAATCAAATCACTTGAAATTTGATATAGTACCTTATAATACGTAGTCAAGCAAGAAGAATTTTTTGAAAATGTATATAATAATTATATTTTACAGCATCCTGTTCACGAACGGCTGTTAAAAATGTTTCTATTTCTATTTTAATACAAAATCCATCACAAATTAGTAACAGGAGTTTTAAGTGTCACACTTTGTATATATTTATTTATATTTCTTCCCTAAAAATAATATATTAAAATTACACGTGTGCCAACATAGTTAGTCTTATTTAAAAATTTGGTGAAGTCGCCTACACAATTAGAAAAATTATTTTTAGATTATTTTTATTATCCATTCTTCAATTAGTTTTATGAAAATGGGTAAAATGTTTAAAAAAAGTTATGTTCCTATAATTTACAAGGTGAAAGAAAATCTAGTTCTTTCCAGGACATATACTACAGTGATTGAAGGTAAAAATCAACTATTACCTCCAATTTCGGTGAACCTCCATCGATTTGCATGAAAATTTGGGATTGAGTATATTTTACCCTCAACTTCAAAAATGACATATGCTCGACTTGCGCTTTTTGCATTTTATGGGTGAAATCCACCCCTTTTGTTAAAAATGGTCAAAAATGCAGATTTAAGCATTCTGGCGTAAATAATCTCGTTTAATTAAATAAAGTAAATATTTTTCAACATGTATATGCATGATTTATGATTTTAATTTATTTTTTAACCCTTTTAGCAACCACCCCTTAAATCGAAAATCATGAAAAATTCATTTTTTTATTTCTGAAATATGAAATCGCATATTAACATTACACAAACAGTTTGTTTAATGTTTATGATATAATTTTTGGGTGACAGTGAAATTTCAACCCTTAAAAACCACCCCCTAAAGCAGAATCATTGAAAAAATTGGTTTCAAGAAACTTTAATCATTTGAATAATATATTACTGCATTGAAATCTCATTTACTAAGTATTAAAATCTGTTTTTATTTATTTATTGCGAAATTTGGCACCCATAAAAATAATGGAAAAATTTTTTTATCAGCTTTAATAGCTTTAATTATTTAGAATCTTTTTGATTGGTTATGATAAACTTTATTAATATATTTCAAACTTTATTAATATTATTCTTTCCACAAAGAGCAGATGTACAGAATTCCTTTCACTTTATCGATCTTCAAAATATACATACACACACCCACACATGTGAGCATGAACCTATCGACACGTCTACTTCTTACTGCCTTTTTTCCTATATATACATACAAAATCTCTGCTCCATAATTTTTTCCAAAAAATGATATTGGATATTAATTTTTGTGATATCAGGTTCATCCAAAAACCATTTGAAAGGTAACTTCAAGGGTTATAACATCCTATTAAATTTAATCTTTAAAATCCCTTATTTTTTAAAAGATAAAAGGTTAAAGGGCCCCGGTTACATGGTTCTCGCAGTAAAATTTAGGCTTTAAACGTTTCTATCTCGGTTATTTTTTATCCAACAAAAATAAAAAAAGTAAATTCTTTGTTAAAAAAAACTCAAATTTCGTTCTTTATCATTTTTTACGTATATCGAGTATTTTTAGAGTTATTATCAAAAGAAAATGAAATTTACGAAAATTTGAAAAATTCTGATTTTTTTAAATCATATTTTTTTTCAAACATATGCTTTCTAAACCGGTCAAAATTTTTGAGGTCATTACTTATGCTAAAATAAAGAAAGTCTTATAGGCATTACTATAAATTTTAATTTTTGTGGAAATGGCGTATGTTTTATTTTTCACTTTTTCCTAAAAAAATTGAAAGGGTCCTCTTATTTTCAACATAACTTGCTTAATTTTGATGCTATTAACTTCTTCTAGAGCTCATTTGATAGGTACTTCTAAGTACTTTGAAAAGTGTTCAATAAGTATATTTTATAAAATGCATCGTTTTCCCGTTATTTAAGCTTGAATAATTAGATTTGAGTACTCGCCGAAAAAAAATATACATTCAATTACCTTTAACTCACTTCGAATTAATATTAAAAGGTTTTTTAAGTAAGGAATTTATTCGATTTTTTATTAGCTTCAATTTTGGTAATGACAACTTTTTTGTAGAAACTTTAAGTTTTTGAGTTATTTATGAAAAACCGCTTTAAAACATGCATTTTTTTCACGAAAAATCAAAATCTTTGATCTTTAATAACTCAAAAAGTATTGATTTATTTTAATAACTTTATATAACAAGTTTTGCTTAGAATTGATACCTCTATCGATTCCTGGAGTTATTTTTAATAAAATAATTTCCACCCCCGAGAAAGGGTGGCATCCACCCCCAGGGTAAAAGCGCAAGTTGGCATCATATCACTTTTGTTTTTTGAGGTATCCTCTAACTACTCACCAATTTTCATGAAAATCGAACCTTCAGTGACTGTACTAATAACATCTACTATTTTTATGTAACTAATAAACAGTTTTTTCTACAAACGTAAAAAAATGACAAGTTTCGCGCATTCATAACAATATGCGAAGTGACCCTTTTTTTCATCGTGCGCGAGATTTTTGTATTTTAACCTTTATGGTCCTGAATCAAGCAAAAATCCAAGAAGTGATTTATTTCTAAATGTTTAACAATAATTAAAGCTTTTTAACACTTTTCAAGTTGTGACAAAATTTTATTTTATTTATTGATTATTTACAATGTTAACATTAATGGTGCAGCCAGTACACGAACCAATATATATTCCTAAACCAGATAATTCATAAATGTGCTACCATCTATGAATGGAGCTTAGAAGAGAGTTTGCTAACCAGATAATTTAGATTCAGCCCGTGATATTGTAGTTTTGGAGGTTGGAAGACTATCCATTTTTGACGTTTGTAGAAAAAATTTTGTTTGTAACTCGTGCGCGAAATACTTTGGTCATCTCGACTATTTTTTTAACTCGCCAACGCCTGTTTAAAAAAATCAGTTTTCGATCACCAAAGTAGCACTTCGCGCACTAGATACAAAAATAACTATTGGATCATTATGTAGTTCTTGGCAAAAATATCATATTTGATTTAGTTTAGGGTGAATTTATCATTTCTTAGAAGCTTGCGGGTATTTTTTTTTTTTCAAATTTCAAGTGTCTTCGAGCAGTTGGGTGACTTTTTACCATTTGCGTTTATTAGGACCATGACAGCTACAATTGTAACAAAGACTTTGAGAGTGAAAATTCCAGTTCCTTAAAATACATTGAACGAGAAAAATTTTTTACTAAAAAATCAATTCAAGATAACCCCAAATTTACAGAAATCATCGCGGCGATCAATTGCATTGGTTATTTGTGAATTCAAATTTTACGAAACAGTTGTGCCATTTGTGCATACAAAAATCTAAGATAAAAATCCATAATAAATTAAAATTCTGAGTATATCTCAACCCGAAAAGTATTTTGTTACCAATTAAAATTTTATTATATTTGGTGGAAATTATAAATCAATTACGAATGAATGTAAATAATGGTTAAGGCAAACCAGAGGTTAACCAACTGCTAAAGAAGTTTATTTTATTTCCCTTATTGTTTAAACATGCACATGATTCGAACACCGTTGCTTGTATTCTTAATTTACAATTGCAATATTGGTAATTAATATTTTACTAGTCGTTAATGAAGATTTTACTGGTCGTAAACCAGGCATTAGAACTGTTTCCTATTATATTTACTTAGTTCATCTGCAGTCAGGTTAACACATTTCATATGCATAAAATATACTGACAGTGCATCTCGGAGTTAAATTCTCTATTCAAAACCGATGCGAATTCTATATTTTGCTTGCTCTCAGGTAATATATCAAATGAATAGCCTGGAATTTTTTTTAGCTATTCTGAAGGTATTTTATGACCATTTCCGGTCGGTATAGCTGCAAGTATTTATGGAAAATCTTATTACAGATGACAATTTATGAGCACAAATGTTTGCGTATAGTTACATAACGATATTTTATTAGGTGTTATTCCTTTAAACATAAAAATCTATTTTTAAAAACGTCGCTAATAAATATACAGGAAGATATAATTTGCGTTTTTTAAACTCACGTTAAATTATAAAATCCCAACTCAACATCATGTTGAAGACACCAAATTTCTGATGGTAATTATTTAATAGTCTTTTAATATTTATTTATGCAACAAAGGCAAAAAGTAAGTGTTTATTGCACGCGATGTAAAATACGGCAATACGTCAAATGCAATAAACACTTTTTGCACGAGTTGCATACAATATTTTTTCTACATTCATGCAAAAACCAAAACATATTTTATTTAAGTGACACTAAAAGTAGAAAAATAAAAAGCGTAATTAAATAGCAAAATATTTAATAATGAATTAACTCAGACCAAAGTGATGAGGGTTTAGCATCATTCGACCTTATTATTGAAGCACCACTCTTTGAAACGATTGTAACATATTTCATAATTTTTTTCTTGGTTTACTGAGCAATAAGCTTGAAGACACTGTATTTGCCATTTTACTGACTTCTGGTGGGGTGCCAACAAATTCGTCTTCATCACTATCATCAATTTTTCTGATTATACAACTCATCATAAATTTAGCCAATAGCAGTTGCAATTTTTACTTAGGTACCATGTATTGATAAGCGATTATACTATTGACGACGTTTTTGTATTTCGCATCCTTCCATCTTGAAAAGTTTGACTGACGTTTCTAGAACTTGCTCTATGTGCCGCGTTGAATATTTGTTTAATTATAGCTGCTGAAAGTAATACAGAAATAATACGAAATATGGAATTGTTTAAAAGGTAATGCAATCTCACAGAAAATTGACCATGGCGTCGATTAGAACGTTTATGTATGTCATGTTAAAATATGCTATAGAAAAATGACAGATGAGTGCAATAAAGAACCACTTTTTCCACTAAAAATAGTTCTTTATTAGTTTTATGTCAAAGTGAAAGAAGTGAAGAAATATTGTTTAAAATTTGAAAAATAGGTACATTCGTTCCAAACTAAAACACCATCCTTGTGGATAATATAACCACCAAGCCTAAAAAACTGACACCCACCCAAAAATAATTAGAAATTATTTTTACTCACTTGTGCCGCATTCATTTCAGAGATATTCTGACTTATATGGTACCCTTGTAAATATTGGACAGGATACGAATGTGGTCTAAAATTGACTATGTCAAAATCTGCTATTATACATATACAGGGTGTCCCATGACGTACTGTACACAGTCCAACCATAAGCACTATGGACCGAGGCCATTTCATATCTGGTATTAAAAAATGCCTTGTTGCGTTTTTGACGGATATACAGGGTGATATTTGAAAATATGTGAATTATTCTACGTTAAGTATATCTGAAAGTAAAAATCTCAGACCAATCAAATTTGGCACACTGAGTGTGCTCCCTGAGCTCAATTAAATAGGTTTTAAAAAAAAATTAATTTCAGGTCCGGACTTAGTTTTTTTTAGATTTTTATTGGTTTTTTGAAAACAACACCCTGTAAGCCAGATCAGACAATTTTTATTTTTCTCACTTTAAAGCTTAAGGATGATACTAAGCAACAGTCAAAAAAAATTGAATGCGCAACTTTTTGTTTTCTGCAGAAAAAAATAAAAATAGTATAATTTTAATGGATTCACATTCTTCTTATGACTGATGCGGTACTACATTGATAGCACATCATCATTTTTCAACAAAAATCATAAATGCAGTTCATTTTACTCGATATAAAGTATTATTCAATCAACCGTTGAAATTCCAGTGCCGTATTAATTTTTTTAAAGTTTTTATTGATCCTGTAAAAACAACACCCTGTAAAACGAGTTTTACAAATTTTTTTTCTGTAACGTCAAAGAAAAAACTATTACTTTGATTATTTTGCAAATGCAAGTAGGCTTTGAATTCGCTTTGACGTCCATTTTGACAGTTTGTGAAAGAACGTGGTGAGCGACTGACAGAAGACCAAAAAGAGGGTATTTTGGAAATGATAAATCAAAATGAGAAACTAAGTACCCGGCGAATATCCATTATTTTGAATATTTCTAAGTCCACAGTTTTCAGGACGTTACAGAAAGGTCTCCTCCATCCATATCACCCCCAACTGGTTCAGAGACTGCAAAAAATAAATACGGCCCTGGAATTTCAACGGTTGATTGAATAATACTTATCGAGTAAAATGAACTGTCCTTATGATTTTTGTTGAAAAATGATGATGTGCTATCAATGTAGTGCCGCATCAGTCATAAGAAGAATGTGAATCCATTAAAATTATACTATTTTTCAAAGTTCTATTTTTTTCTGCAGAAAACAAAAAGTTGCGCGTTCAATTTTTTTTACCTGTTGCTTAGTATCATCCTTAAGCTTTAAAGTGAGAAAAATAAAAATTATCTGATCTGGCTTACAGGGTGTTGTTTTCAAAAAACCAATAAAAATCAAAAAAAACTCAGTCCGGACCTGAAATTAAAATTTTTTTAAAATCTTTTTTTTTTAAGCTCAGGGAGCACACTCAGTGTGCCAAATTTGATTGGTCTGAGATTTTTACTTTTAGATATACTTAACGTAGAATAATTCACATATTTTCAAATATCACCCTGTATATCCGTCAAAAACGCAACAAGCCATTTTGTAATACCAGATATGAAATGGCCTCGGTCCATAGTACTTATGGTTGGACTGTGTACAGTACGTCGTGGGACACCCTGTATACAGCATATTTACAGGAGACAAACTATTCACAATTTATAATAAGTGCCATATCCTGTCTTAAACTGTTTATTTGGGATACCACAAGGAGCATTATTAGGACCAATACTTTTTCTAACTTATAGAAATAATATGCTGCAAACTGACACAATAAAAGTAAAATATTTACTTCTGCAATTGATAGGAAATCAGTGGCAAGATATTAAATAAAAATCTGAAACTCACTTGTGTAACTTTTTTACTGAACTTGTCAATAATAGTGAACAAATTATTTCACAGGCCCACAAAACCAAAAAAGTGGAATGAACTTTACATGTGAGTATACTACCCCTATGGATTTTGAGGCTCTGAATCCGAATCCGGTCTCAGAATTTCCCCTGGACCCCCCAGTTTCCCCCTATCCTAGGGGAATCTTAGAGTATCAGTATCTGTGAAAGCAATTTCGATCTACACAAAACGATAATTTTCATCCAGCTCCTCACAATTGCCCTAGCCTACGGAAAATTCCATTATATAGTATTAGTTTGTTTGTCTTTTCCTTGTTCTTTTATCGTACTACATTTTTCACCTTAGACTGTGAGAATTTCTAGGTCCTGTAGAAAAAGTCTGATATCAGATATGAATTCAGCTACTCGAAAGACGAGAAGACATATACGTTTCCCCTTCATGAAACTTTTTTGCACAATTTTCTACGTTTTTCGCTAGACTAGGGAAATTCTGAAGTACTGTGGAACATTTTGTACGTCAGTTATGAATTCAGGAACTCAAAATAAGTAAGCTTTCTTGCGCAAAAATAGAACCTTCCAGAAATCACAAGCTTTGCTCAGCTTAACACTTTTTCCCCTAGGCTAGTGGAATTCTGAGGTACTCTATGGAAATTCTACAGTGAGATTAGAACTAAGTGACTCGAGATACGTGAAAACAATATCGTTTTGCGTAGATCGAAATTGCTTTCATAGATACTGAAATTTCTAAGATTTCACTGGGAAAACTGGTGGGTCCAGGTGAAATTCTGAGACAGGATTCGGATTCAGCGGCTCTAAATCCATAGGGGTAGTATACTCACATATAAAGTTCATTCCACTTTTTTTGTTTTGTGGGCCTGTGTTTTTAGTTATAGGATTGTAACCGAGGTTTAGAGTTAATATTGTTTTTAATTCCGTCCGTTGAAATATAAAAATTTCAAGCAGTTTCAATAATGAATCATTCTTATCTCGGTAAATTCTCAAAATACCACTGGATTAGCAATAAAAACAAAAGATGGAAAGTCTGACATTTCGATTAATGATATTGCAGACCAGAAAGTCGGAATGAACATTCGAATGAGATTTAAAAAAAAATTGACCATTAATCGAAGATATCTTGATGAACTTTTAAATTGGCCCAGCAGGAATTGAGAGTATTCTCATTGGGAACTGCCATTCCTTTAATTTAATCTTCTGTAAAATAGATATAACGTGAATTGGATTATAAATCAAAAGAATATTCTAGAAGTAATTGCGGATCAGTGATTCATTTAATTTTGGCGAAGGAACCGGAAATTTCACATGCCTGCAAAATTTCAAATATAATTTCGTAGGTTTTCTGGTATTTTACACATATTTTAATAGTAATTTACGTTACAAAACCGGAAAGTAGTGTTTTGCAGGTCGAGACAAGCAGATTCCAGGGCGAGTAGGCGATTCCTGGAAGCTTGCAGAGACCTGCTAATCACTAATTTTCGGTCGAGTGACGTACAATATTTTTTTTAAGACCGATACTTTGATGTAAACTTAATTATTTATTTTATTTTATATAATAAAGTGACTAACAAATACTAAAACTATAGTCTATTTTTATGTATGAGAGAGTATTAAAATAATAAAGCGTTCGTAATCCATAGGCGTACCACTTCTTTTAGTAGACAGTTAAAATATTTTGTGAAGTTATACCTCGAGTATTTTCGTATGAAATAACCTTTGTATAAATATAATAAATATATCGGGTGTACACTTATATTTTCACCTAATTAACCTGCTTATAACTTCTAAGCAGCTGAAGGTAAAAAAGTTCAATTTTTTCTAAAATATTTTATTTTTCCACAAGGTATGTTAAGAACATTGTGTCAAACGGGCTATGTAGGTATAAGGGTTTAAACTTTGACTTTTAAACAACGTTACGTTCATAAATAATAATTTTAATATAAAAACTACTTCTTACCTACAAATCCAAATCAGAATCGAAATCAGAAGATGAACTGTCGCAACCAATATTTACAATGAGTGGCTCGATCATTTCATCAGTTATATTGTCCAACTTCCACATTTTCTCTTCTTCTTTAATATTATGATTTACTGCCTTTTCCCAGTTTTCAGGCTTCACATTATTTACAGCCTCCAAAAACAACTGTTTAACATCACTCATTTTAAAAGAATTATTTTTTCCTGAAACTTCTCCCTTTATCTGTGCCCATATCATTTTAATCGGGTTTACTTCGCAATGATATGGTGGTGATCTAACCACCGTCATCCCACGATTTTTTGCAATTTCATCAATTTCATATTTTTTTAATTTCTCTTTATGAAGGGAACACAAATGATACAGTTCTCTTCTCACAGAACCGAGATGGAACTTAATATTCTTTGAATTTAGCCAATTCTGTAAATCTTTTTTTAACCACTTGGTTGTGGGCATTTTTTCTGTAAGTCTCGAGTGATAACTTGCATTATCCATTACTATTATACAGTTCTGAGGAAGAAGATCTATCATTTGTTCGAACCACTCTTTAAAGACATCAGCACTCATGTCCTCATGGTAGTCACCGGTACGAGTAGATTCAAAAGTCAATAAACCACCTTTAACAAAACCGTTTGAACTACCGATGTGTACTATTATCAGTCTGCGCCCCTTTCCTGATGGTGGTGATTTAAACCAGTAGATAAATTATTTAAAAAAGCCTGTCTTCGACTTGTAACAGTTTCATCTTGCCAAAATTTATTTGGTGTATGTCCCTCGTTGATCCATGTTTCATCTAAATAAAATATATTTCTTCTTTGGTTTCTCATTTCTTTTATAGTCCTTAGGTAATTTCTTCTCCATACTACAATATCGCTTCTTTCTATTAAAATAGACTTTCTGGAATGCTTTTTCCATAGAAAACCTATTTCTTTTAAAAGTTTCCATAGTGTGCTTCGACTCATTTCAGGGTAATCCTTATCATCTCGAACCGTGGCAAGAACTTTGTCTACTGTCGGAAATTCTTTTCTAAAGAAGAACGCATGCACTTTCCTTCGAAGTCTTTCTTTCAAATGATTTTCTATTTGAAATTTTGGTTTTCCTGGAGCTTTACGTGCTGTTTGAAACTCGCCACATTTCTCTTCTTTAACAACTCTGTAAATCGTAGATTTCCCAACACCAAGCGTACTACTAACTAATTCCACTGTGTCATCAACACTTTTACATAAATGTTTGTCTGTAAATGATTTAAAACAATTAAATATTAATGTTTTTTCATTAACTGTTAAAGGACCGATTTTTTGTCGTTTACGCGGTACTTCCAAATTTTCCATGATCACACTAGAATTCACAATAGACTGCACACTGCACCTTGCATGTTGCAACTAAACGACATTTAGTAAGCTGTCAAGAATACACAACTGGACCTCCTTACTAAATGGAAAACCTACAATCGCATTTTCGGTGAAATTTGTTGGTAAGGGATTTATCTACTTATAATTCGATTACTGTAAGAAATTCTTGGAATTAAAATAAAACAAAATTGGCAAATAGGTACTTATTGAAAATAATCTTAAGATACGGCTATGTTATCTTTAATACACAGGGCTTTTGGCCTGTCTAAACCTTTTTCTATTGTTCTGTACAGCTTATGGTTATAAAAGACCAATAAAAGACGCAAAACTTGTATTAGCTCAGGTACATTTATGACAATTTTAGGAAATATTTAGATTATTCCGTAAAAATATTTAAAATGACCGTACTAAGTTTTGCATTAGAAATGCTGTTTTATTACTCTCTCATACATAAAAATAGACCATAGATATTGGATACAATTGAAATGCAGGGAATTGTTACATTTTTGAGTGGTACTAACAAAATTATTTTCCTGCATATTGTTTTTAGAACATCCCGCATGGATTTTATTTGCTATATCAACTTTGTTTTTTATTGAATCTTCAAGGTAACCTTCTGCTACGGTGGGGAATTTCCATACTTCGCACAAAAAGTTAGGAAATGGCCGCTCGGTCAAATTATCTGAATTTTGATATGTTATACATTTTGTCATTCTGAACAAAAGTCTAAATGGGCACTAAGCTCCAAAGTCCATGGTTTGGCTGCTATGGAGCTCCGAAGATCCGTGACTTCACCACAGTATAGAAACCTTTAAAACGCATATCACCTTTTTAAAAATCATATTTTAATTATTTTAATGTATGCCCTTAAGTTTTTGAGGATGCTGAATTTAAATGTGATGTCAAATCCATAATATTGACAGTTGACAGCTGTCAAATAGCTACCAAATCCTTTTTAGTAATAAGAAATCTTATATTAAAGAATATAATCAATCATATGTTTTTGAGGACGCTGAAATCAAATATAATGTCGAATCAATAATATTTACAATTGACAGCTGTGACATAGTTGTCAAATGCTCTTAAAATAAGGAAATCTTACATTAAGGAAAAGAAACTTATGATTTTGAGGACGCTTAATTCGAATCTGTTGTCAAATCGATACAATTAACAGTAGATACAGCCGTAAACTAGTTTTTAACTACTCTTAACAAAACAGCTGTATCTACTGTTAATTGTATCGATTTGACAACAGACAGACAGCTGTCAATTGTCAATACTATTGATTTGACATTACATTTGAATTCAGCGTCCTCAAAAACATATTCTTTAATATAAGATTTCTTATTACTAAAAAGCATTTGACAGGTGTCAACTGTCAATATTATCGATTTGACATCTTATTTGAATTCAGCGTCCTCAAAAACATATGATAACATTCTTTAATATAAGATTTCTTTTTTCTTTAAAGCATTTGACAGCTTTCAACTGTCAATATTATGTATTTGATATTTAAATTCAGCATCCGAAAACTTAAGGGCATACATTAAAATAATAAATATGATTTTTAAAAAGGTGATATGCGTTTTAAAGGTTTCTATACTATGGTGAAATCACGGAGCTTCGGAGCTCCATAGCAGCCAAACCATGGACTTTGGAGCTTAGTGCCCATTGAAACTTTTGTTCAGAATGACAAAATGTATAACATATCAAAAATTCAGACAATTTGACCGAGCGGCCATTTCCCCTAATTTTTATGCGGGGTAGGTACTTTATAATTTCACCCCCTCCAACTACTAGCAGAGTCGCTGAGTCTCGGCAAAAGCAGTGATCTGTGAATTCGCCTGGATTTTCTAATTTAAGATAGTTAATTTTCCCATAGAATACAATCCTACTACTTCATAATGTAAAGCAAAAACACCACACCAGATAATCAGTAGTAATTACACAAGAGCTTCGAAAATAATCGATTATACTTCCGAGTCATGAGACGCGAAACACCACGAGAGCGTAGCTCGAGTGGTGTTTTGAAGAAATACTTATGCTCGCGTGGTATTCAATTCGATTATATAACGAATTATATAATTATTTTTGGTGATGTTTGATCATTATAAACGTCAAACTTATTGTTACTATGAAAAAACTTTTCAAGGTGGAAGGATGCGAAATACAATAGTACATTAAGCAACGCATTCCCTATGGCATTCTGTTATGACACGAGTCCAAGTTTAAAAACGAATCGCGCAGCGATGAGTTTTTTTAATGACGAGTGTCATAACAGCCATATGAAATAAGTTGCTTATAATACTTTTTATATTTTGCCATTTTATTAATTTTTTAATAAATTTATACTTTGCATATTATAGAGAAGTTTGCTTTAAAAAAAATTAGTTTGGTAGCAATGTTATAGAATTTTTAAAATTTGACAGAGTTATTAGATACAAATGACAAGACAAATGTCAATTCATGTCATTTGTTGATTCATATTACCAACAGTATAACACAAAAAGTTGCGTACTCTAATGAAACATTAGAGTACTCAAATGCGTATCATAATGTAAAATATTATAGATGCAAAATATAAAAAAACGGTTATACCACGTCTTCAAGGGTATAATCGCTTATAACTAAGTAAAAATTGCAACTGCTATTGGCTAAATTTATGATGAGTTGTATAATCTTTTACATATGACAGGTCCATGATAGATTACTATCAAGTTTAATTCCTAACAGTTTGACAGTCAAATTCCAATGGGAAAGTACCAGATCCAAAATTAAGGTTTTAAGTTTTTTCATCATTTAACATAAGCTTATTAGCACAAAACCATTTGTTTATAAATCAATACTGTCCTTAGTAGAATTTGACAAACAAGATTGATCTTTTCCAGTTGAGATAAAGGTCGTATCATCAGCAAAAAGAATAGTTTTACAAGTGCACATATATTTAATTAGATCGTTGACGTAAATAATGAACAGTAGAGGGCCAAGTACAGAACCTTGTGGCACTTCATGGGTAATCATTTTAAATTTAGATGAGATATTATTAAAATATACAGCATGCGATCTATTTTTCAGATAAGATGAAATGAGTGAAAGGGGGACACCTCAAATTCCATAATAATTTGTTGGCAATAGATTTTGATGTCATAATTTGTGAGATTAAAAATTAGAAATTAAAAACTAATGGTTTCCTGAGAAAGCTTAGAGTCTCCTCTTTAAAACGGTTTTTATTTTATTTTTTTGCGTAGGTACATTTTAGGCAAAGCACTTTAGTTCTTACCCGAACACCCTCTTGAATATTTGTATTCAGCGACTTCCGCGCGTAGAGTTTTCAAATTAAATAACTTATAATATAAATAAAAACCAAATTTTCGATTTTGTTTTCTAAATTCTGAACTTAGCACTTTAGAGCCGCGAAGATTTTTTTATTATTTTATTGTTTTCTACTCCCTTTAAAGTACCTAAGAGCCTAGTTTCAGCGACATCACATTTTATGAGAGCTTTTGGTCTAAATGTGGCTCTGGCAACTGGGCTAATATGGAAAATCTGGTTTCGTTAGGTTTTTACTCATTTGTAATAATAAAAAATAAAATAAAATTTCTCGTTTCTATATTAATAATAATAAGAATGCGTAAATACAAACAGTAAACAAAAATAAATAGTGATGATAATAATATTATCTTAGTTTTTACAAATCAATAAAGTTGCTATATATTATTTTAGTGTTACTTTTTCATAATTTTTATCTGAATCTATTATTTCGTGTACCTGATTAATTATGGACATTGTAATTCGCTTCGAGAATTCTTCTGAAAATTATAAAATTACTATTTCTTCTGTACAATAAATTCCAATTAAAATATAACAATGATTAAAAATGAAAATAAACCAGAAAATAAATTTAAAAATTTTTGTTTCAGGTTCCTGGTCGTAGTGATGGGGATACTGGGTAGTATTAGTGGGGTAAGTATTTACGAACTCGAAGTTCGACCACCTGTTGTATATTTTAAAATCAGATGTGTCCCTATGTCAACACCACCCAGTTGGGGGCGGACCATTCATTAATGTCATTAGTTATGGATGCGTTCCGAAAATCTTTGTATTTTTCTTACTTTGTTCTTTTCCGATAAGTCTGTAAATCATTTCAACCGAGAAAGCTGTTAAGGGAAGCTTGAATTTAGTTCTGTCATTACGGGAAATTAATTTTAAACAGATGATACTCTATCGAGATGCAAAGAAAACATTTGTCTCTTCCTTTTGCTTAAGTTATAGTTCTTTAATTTAGGTAAATGATGAATTTGCATAAAACCAAAAAAATTGCTAGTTTGTTTTAAGAGAATTAATTTATTGATTATATAGTCTATTTGAACATGTATGATTGCACAGTCAAAAAGTTGTTATACAAAATTGTTCGAAACCGAAAATATAGTTTGAATTTTGTATCTTTTTTTTAGTTTTTTGATAATTGTAAAATCTTGTATGTAATAGTTGACGACCAGAGTCTAGGTTTTTAAACTCCGGAAATTAATACATCACTAAAGAGATGCCAAAAATCTCCACAAATCCAACACTTATTCTAAACTCATAGAAAGAACTAAATTCCAAATATCTCTCCTCCTATCAGTTTATTACCGATGCCTCTAAAACAGCTCGCTAACGTGACAACCATCAATTCAATATTCGCATACCGGAAAGTTGCAGCATACCTAAAAAGTGCAAAGAAATTCCAGAAAACTTCTCTCAAATCATCACAGACTCTCTAAGCACTTTAACAGAGCTCTTCCATCTGCAACAACAAGGCAAGAAAGCTATATTTATTTCTGTATCCTCACCCACAGGGATTAAAGGTAACGAAGTAGTAGACGCACTAGCAATGGAAGCTATTACCAGAGAAGATATTGTAGTAGTTGATAAATATCCTTGTACCGATCACTGCTCAACTATTAAAGAACACATATGAGAAATGGTAATCTGTGTGGGAACAATCTCCAAACCATAAACACGGAGAAATAATACAAATAGGTACAAAATTGGTTTTGTCCAAGACAAGGAAGGATCAAGTTATTTTAAATCGCATCCACATAGGACACGCACACTCCTGACACACCAACATATTTTGAAAAATGAAGCATTGCCTATATGGTGTTTCTTCATGGTAACTTTTTTGGGAGTACAAAATCTATAAATGGCTGCTTCTCTAATCCCTGTCATAGTTTATTTGAACACTTAGAAACTATACTTTGAACAATAGTAGCGAAATGTTCACAGGAGTAAAATTAGGCGTTGATGCCATTTTTATTTCACGAGTTAATTTCATGAATATCCTCTTTCTTATAATTTATTAGTATAAAACCGGTGCTCTGCTAGAGGATTTTACAGACCTAAATGTAAATCTAAACAAAAATAATTCACCAGCTGTAAAATTTACACAATAAGTAAACATATTCGCCTATAAAAATCTCCGCAATTTAGATATTAAAAACATAAAGTTAGCTCATGTCTAAAAATCATCCTTAGTTCCTTAGACTTTTATTCATGACAGTCGACATCATCCTTACAATTTTGGTGGTATGTAATAGTTATTTATGCACCAAGTGCGTTATAAAGGGCCGGAGGGTAATATTCTGCCTCTGGCCCGTGGGATGAATGTTTCCCGATGGGCGTTAGGATCCAGTAACGCTCGCGGTGCATACAAGATTTTATTTTTCACGAAAAATTTATTTTATTTTAATGAAAAACTGATTTTTTGATATTTTGACGTTTGCTGTCAGTGTTTAATTATATTTAGTGAACCTCATTGCTGTCTTATAAAAGTAGTGGAAATAAATACCAATTTTCCAAAAAATATCAAAGAAAATATGCACCCAAAGCAACCAAAAATGTATTGCCGGAGTAATCCACACCCTCCTCGTAGAATTAGCGGGCGTTATGTCCATAACGCCCGTTCATTATGCACTAGGGCGTTATGAGTGTATTTATAGCAACCCTATCCAAGGTAAAATAAACAAATAATATACAAGTAAAAAGTAAAAATATTTTACTACGTGCAAAATTTCAAAACATCCAAAAACATAGATAGTTTTCCGTGAAAAATATGATCAAATTAATCACATTTTTTAAATATATGTAAAGAAGATATGTCTTATTTTAAATTTGGCGCGTTTGGCTTGATGGATGACATCTTTCTATCTAAGGACGTGAGCGCCTGACCTGTCTTGTCATGTGCCTGATGTATGATAGAAGAAGAGAATTTAAGGTTAAACCCCATGTTTAATTTTCTATTAATAATTATCAATAAAATTCTTATTAATATTTTGTTTAAAAAGTTAAGGTTGTAAAAGGGAAGGAATGAACTTCAATTGTCGTTTCTTGTAATTTTAGGTAAGAGTTTTGTGGGTGATAATTGTACATAATAATAATAAAAACTTGTAATTTTAGAAGCAACGCATTGGTTTATTTCAACTCCAGAAAATCCTAATTAAACCTTATAAAACGACAATTGAAGTTCATTCCTTCCCTTTTACAACCTTAACTTTTTAAACTAAATATTAATAAGAATTTTATTGATAATTATTAATAGAAAATTAAACATGCGGTTTAACCTTAAATTCTCTTCTTCTATCATACATCAGGCACATGACAAGACAGGTCAGGCGCTCACGTCCTTAGATAGAAAGATGTCATCCATCAAGTCAAACGCGCCAAATTTAAAATAAGACATATCTTCTTTACATATAATTATTTTTTCATGGTCCCTACGCGATCCCATAGATTGTGTCTTGTTTGTTTATAGGTATTTTTTGACTTTAGACTGAGTCTATTTGACAGAGAAGATATTATGTCATTTATTTGTTTTTATCTTAAAATACTTTTTATAAATTACTAAACTATTAGATGTTAAAAATTATTACGTTCAAATTTTCTTCTGTGGCTAACAAAAATAGCAGCTGACCAAAAAAAAATAATTTTTAACCTTCAAAATATTAAATTCTGTAGCGCATAGTGGCGTGCTCATTTATATAATTTTTTTTATTGAAAAATAAAACCTCCAGTTTGAGAAAATATTTTTAATCGAATTTCTATCTACGACGAGTGCTTTCAATCATATAGGTACAGTACAAAAATATTAACAGAATAGAGTATTTAGACTATTTAGAGTATCACTGATCCTGCCTCCTGCCATCTTGGTATTTAATATTAACGACACGTTCATAGCGAATATTCAAAGTATCTTACGTTAAAGCCCTGTTGATTTTCCAGAATTATGCATAGTATACATTTGTCTCATGTAGACAAATAAATCTTTTGACACCGTGTTCGTCGCTTGCATATCTTCCTCTTCTTTTAAATTCCGCAACCCAATACGTACGAAAGACCATGTGTATCCACCAAATCCTTGCCAGACAACCCTTTCAATACCAGATTCTTTATCACCTTAAATTTTCTGTCTGAAGCTGGTCTGGTTTTACCGCACCTTTTTATGAAAGTTTAATATGGGAATCTCTAATTCGATAAGCTTAAGTCGAGTCAAGTTTAAGCGCAGAATTTTTATTGATTCATTTGGTTGGCACTGCACTGGTAGTTTTGAGCCTGAATAGTGTGATCTTTTCAGAAATAATTGTGCTTGCTTAAGTACACTTTTTTGCCAGTCATACAGGGTGTACCAATATTGTATGAATGTTCGATATCTTCCTTGTAAGAGATATAAAAAAATATCAATACATAAAATTAGTTTGTGGGGTTAAGTGGAAGAACTTCGCCCTTTATTTCTTAAAAATTCATATTTGCATTGTATGTATAATGTAATTGTAATGCATATGGAAATAATAAAGACGATATTATTATTATTATTATTATTATTATTATTATTATTATTATTATTATTATTATTATTATTATTATTATTATTATTATTATTATTATTATTATTATTATTATTATTATTATTATTATTATTATTATTATTATTATTATTATTATTATTATTATTATTATTATTATTATTATTATCATTATATATGGGGATAAAGTAGTGCTAGTTATATCAATAACGAACAAATAAAAATTAGTTAAAATCTAATTATGTAGAATCATTTGTAATACAGTAAATAAAGGGGGTTACCGTATAAACGGTCCGGTAGTTCTAAATTTTTGATATGTTATCTAGGATGGTTAGTGAGTGTTTAAAATGCAAAAATCACAATTCCTCCCCCTACCCACCCGCCGCCATATTGAAAAAACCGAAAAAAATCGTCAATTTTTTCAGATTTTCGCTTATATCTTCGTTTAGGTACATTGTGGCTACAAAAGAGTTGTACACAATGTCATAGAGAATTAAATTTCCTATAATTGTAATATATAAATAATTTTGTTTCTAGGACATATAGTTACGGAGATATGCACTTTTAAACAAAAAATGAAAAAAATCGCATTTTCCGAAAATTTGTCAAACTTCTAACTTTAGAACGCTCTAATTCAGTTATGGCCTATTCTAGGAAAATAAGGAGTGGGGGGTAAAAAAATCAAAAACAACGGAATATTGCTAATTTTTTGCTATAATATTTTTTGCTGCTGACTGGCACAACACATGCGGTCAACAATGTCTACCTAAAAAAATCAGCGAGAAGGAAGCATCTAGACGCAATCTACTTTGCCGACACCACTTCAAACATTTTTGCCAACTTTTTAGGCAAGTCCCTTCATTACTGGAGCAGGCTCGAGAACCCTGCTGCCAGCCCTCAATAAATTTGAGCCACTGGAGAGAAAATCTTGGAATCCCTGTATGGTGACTTCGCTGTTGTAGCAAATTGAAGGCAAGTGCCACCAAGCTCAATCTGGCTAAACTACCTCCGACCACTGACGCAGCATATTTTCACTTCCTGAGGACATACTACCAGGCCATGGAGTGGATGGGGATTGTCAAAGACCGTATCGAGTGGGGCTGGTGTAGAAAAGCTCGAAGACTGGAGCCTATCAAGATGAGTAGAGACGTTTCTCCCCCACAACTGTTCAAGACCATCTCATGCAGATGCACAACTGGCTGTATGAGGGCATGTGGCTGTAGAAAGGTCCTTCTGTAGAATAGGCCATAACTGATTTACAGCGTTCTAAAGTTAGATTTCCGGAAAATGCCATTTTTTCATTTTTTAAAAAGTGCGTATCTCCGTAACTATCTATCCTGGAAACAAAACTTAAACGTATAATATAGGAAATTTAATTATATACATTGTGTAGAACTCTTTTGTAGCTAAAATGCGTCTCAACGAAGATATAAGCGAAAATCTGAAGAAATTCCGATTTTTTCGGTTTTTTGAATATGGCGGCGGGCGGGTAGGGGGAGGAATTGTGCATTTTGCATTTTAAACACTCACTAACTATCCTAGACAACATATCAAAAATTTAGGACTACCGGACCGTTTGTAAGGTAACCACCTCTATTCACTGGATTATTACTTATCCTGATGTTTCTTTATTAACAAAAATTTCCTTTTATGGCCTGACTTCTAGAGCTGAATATTTTCGAATATCCGTTTTATCCACCCTGAAATTTTTAAAGTCTATTAGTTTTTGCTCTTATACAAGATGTTTGTCTATTGCACATTTAATATGGTTGCTAAAAAATCAGGAGAGTATTCTACATCTAAGAGATATAGACCTAGGTACTACGATGTGTATTTTCAAAAAAAAATAATTTAAGATTTAAGTTATGTATTGTCCAATTTTTTATGGTTTGCATAGTACTTTCTGGGACTAAATGACTGCTTATCGAACAAAGTTTTATATTATGTAAGCAAAGTAGTAAAATCAGAATGCAACCTTGACAAAACCAAGAATTAAGAACGGAATATGAATGAATTTTCTTCCTACACCAACTATTTCAATTGTAATAAGTAATTTTAAATCAAGAAATTTTCACTTAAGGGTCAATGGTGTTTTAAAATTTTGCATATGACAAAAAATTTTTTGACCATCTTTGAACCATCAACTTTTATTAAAAATTACGAAGTAACATTCGACCATACAATTATATACAGGGTGTATCATAAGGCGTAAAAACCACAATTTTTTTGGAGTTTTTTTAGTTTTTCGCAAATAACCAAATAACGAAGTGTTGCATCTAAAGCAATGTCCAGTAAAAATTGTAGAGCATAAAATTCTACTTCTTGTGATGTATATTGTTATGCAATTTGATTAAATAAAAGGCTGAAAAAAACTTGTAGGCAACTTAATTACCTTTCCAACTACTATTTGGTATTAAAAATCGACTGAAATTTACCGTTTTTACGCTGCAAAGCATTTTCACAAAGGCTTTTGAATTGGAAAACTTGGTTTTTCACTACTAGCCACAACATAAAGGTACAAGATGACAAAAAATCAAATACCCGATCTTTTAGCCGACTCGTCATTTTTTTGGACACAGCTCCTGGACTATAAGCACATCGGATACTTCATATAGGTACACTATTGTGAATGAAATTTTTACAATAGGAGAGAAAATTTTCCCTATTTTCTATAAAATGGAAAAAATCGATAATAGTCTAGTAAAAATAATTCTTTTGAAGTCATTTTGAACATAATGAAGGTCCAGACACCAAACCCGCCTAAAATGGTTTCATTTCGCATGCTTTTGAATCCAAGAAAATTCAAAAGTAGGCGATGGATTTTGCTTCACTTTATCCCATATAAACTGAAAAACCAAATGACCTTTTTGAAAGTCAAATAAAAAAATAATTTCTTCGAAAACAAGTCAGCTACAACTTTTGTCTTTTTTTTTCTCAAAACTCTTCATTGTAAAGTGGTAGTCATAAGCATGTGAAAAAGACGGAATTTTCGTGTTTAAAAAAAAGTGTACATTTTAAAAAATTCATTCATCTACCTTTTTTTTCGTAGAAGAGAAAAAAACAAAATTTTGGAGATTTTGTCGTCTCCAATCTCTGTTTGAACCATTTCTCCCCATCTTTTTTGGTTGGGAGAGGGGGAGGTGTTTGTCGATATCTCAATTGGAACCATTCAAAGTAAACAAACGAGTTAGGAATTTAATTTATTTTATTCGATATCCTAAGACCGATTTCCGCCTTTCGGCTTCGTCAGTTAGTCTTTCAAGCTAAATATAATGTCAGGATCTGCATTTTGTTAATTTCGATAATAATTATTACATTTAGTTTTATTGCAACAATAACAACAAAGTATTTTAAACAAATTTTAGCCCTTTATGACATTTTAATTATCTCTGAATGTCTATAGTTCCAAAATTTTTAAATTTCTTTTAGAAGGTGCAACTTTTAGATTAAAAATTGACGTGTCCCAGGGGCGGCCAAAAGGAATAGGTGAGGGAATAAATTAAAGGAGAGAGAGGAAATTAAGCGGACTAGCGAAGGGAAGTAACAAAACTTTCTTCTACAGGACAAGACGCATGTAACAAAGTACACACCACACACACAGGACAAAGAGATTATAGGGAGAAAAGTGCTACGTCACTACCCCTAAAATTGGGAATGATAAGACAAAAATCTTTCATGGCCGAATAGGTGCGCATGTCGGGAGATTCTGCTCTAGTCGGGCTGATTCAAGATCCTTGAACATTGAAGGTTTAATTAGATCCAGAGTGGGCGAAATGGTTAAAGCCTTTATTTAGTATGTCCAATTAAGATTTTTTAAAACACATTTGTTTTGTTGCAATTAGGTCTCAGCTTTCATTCTTCCAATTTTTTTCTGTCGGTACTTTATTCTCAATTTCTGCAATAAATTCGGCTTATCGACCACCCATTGTACATCCAATATATGCAACTCACCATTATCTTCAGAAACGATCAATTATCTTCATGGCTTTAATGGCCTTTACGGTTGGTTTTCAAAAACTGTGTCACTTAAAATATATGGCGACGAGGACGTTAACTACGTTGTAAGAAAAACGTACATTAAATTTTTGTAGATTAATAAGATGACTTTCTTAAGACCGGAGAGGAGGCACGAATATTTCATATTATAAATACTAACATAAATACAAAAAAAGTGTAAAGAAAATAATATTACATAGAGTGGAGAAGAAAGAACTTTGTCTATTCCATTAATTTATCCATAAATCAGTATAATAATTACTTTATCTACGGTTTTGTATAAAAATTTTAAGCACCCTTTCTGACTATTTTGCTTTTTATAACATTTTAGTAACTTTTTGTTATAGAAAATGTATGGTCTGATACTTCTTCGACCTTTCTACGCCTTTCTATGTTATATTTAGTTTTAGTTAGGTAGGGGTAATTTTCCATCAGTTTCAGCCATTTCTTCTCTTTCTATTTCACTCCTATTTAGCTGGTATCCGAACTTATTTATTCTTCTAGATCTTCCGCCATCCTATTGATTAACTTTTCGCGATTCTATTGCTTGTGTGCAGGTGCTACTATTTTCTTTACTATTGACATTGTTGTTGATCAGTTTGCGCTCTTCTTAATTTTATCATCTAAATTATTATTCGGTATTAATTAATAACTACATTTTTTTATCAATCATCCCTGTATTAGGCGATTAATAAAAAGTATAGATTAATTTTAGGTTTAAAAATATCTTCTTAGATATTAAAAATTCTAATTTATCCTTTTTATATTTAAAATGATTCAGATTAAAGTCATTCATATGAACCACAACTGATATCGTGTTCTGAAGTTTTCTAATTATCTACATCTTTTATTACTCTCCCTTTCGGTGTGGTCTCCTCTATTGGAACCTCTTCGGAAGATCGTTTTTCTTCCGTATTTTATCTTATCAAATCTAGGATGTCCAGCTCGAGCTGCGTAACGACCCTGAGTAATCGATTCCAGTACATTAAGTTGTCTTTTCAATTCTACATTTATTTATTAAAATATAATACCCAAAGTAATAATAATTGGCAACCTTAGTAATAGTTTATAGGGAAGATAAGAAAACGAAATACAACTCATTTCCAAGAAATCATTTTTGGGTTACATGTATTAGCAACTGATTTTACAAAAGAGGAGCAAATATTTCAAAAGGATAACATCCATTCTTAAACTTTTAGGAAATATGACCCTTTTGCTACCAAAAAACGATACCCGACTCATCCCATTCAAATGAAACGCTATAAAAAGACAATATGGCGTCCGCAGTCTGTGGCCAATAGCCAATATAGGATCGCAAAGATCAGTTCACCGCACCGTAAAATACATTTAGTCGCGTAGCCGACCCATTATTTGACCTTCGTAATAACTGAAGTTTCGATATGTCAATTAACTTTTTTGTAGGAAAAGCAACCTTTGTGAAATATTGATCGAAAAGGAGTAAGATTTATCATCGCTTTCAATAGTGAAACAGGAATATAACAGGCTGTTCTGTATTTTCCAAAAGCTCCTTTTAACATTTCTCCAGTCATAAATATTTTAGTTTGGCTTCCTTTACTTGATGTTTCATTCTCTTTTATAGCATAGCGGTTTTTGGTCTTTGGTAATTTTAATTATTTCTGTAAATCTTTTGTAACGATATTAAGTTGAGATAAGTGGAAGAGCAGTTACTGTTGACACTGTCGTCGAATAATTTTCACTACAGAAACTTGTTTTTATGTCTTATATGATACCTGTATTTAAAAAAGTAAAGTTGATTATTATTATAAGAATTGAATCAACATTATGATCAATAATTATAATTTATTCACAAGTTTATAGATAAAGTACAATTACTATTTAAATATATAGGTATACATATATTATTATTAAAAACAAAATGTTACAGCCGCGCCGAGAAACACGATATAGCCACCAATAGAATCTATCTATACTCTATACCAAAGACAACGCTCGAGAACCCCCCAAATTTAAAAGTGAAAGTAAAAAGAAATCAAGACACTAAAAGCTACCAAGGGTATCACCAAATTTAAAGACAATGACCGCTTAGATCAGGAGAAGACCACATACTGACTATAAAAGAACCGGAAAAAAATCATTTCATCAAAAACCAAAACCACATTGATAGACAAGTCAAACCAAGCCTCAACAACTCTTGGTACATCGAATATCAAAATACTAGACGATATGTAAATTAAGAAAAGCTACGAAAGTATGGAGAAGACTACGAACCCCAACAAAAAAATAATAGTGCCAGAGACCTAGCAGCTTAGCACTTTAAAACCAAATTCTGATGAAAATAGCGCCACAAAGAAGTTTCGGTAAGATGAAAGGATTATCGATAGTAGAGGAATCTATAGAAAAAAATATAATGAGGAAACGACATCTCCAAATGGTTCCTTCAGAGGATTAAGACCCAAATATAGATTTGGTGTCATATTTATATGATATATTTTCGACTTTTACAATAAAAATTTAGACATGTATTAACATAAAGTATTTATAAAAAATGACTTATTGGGCGGAACATAAAAAAAATACTTTGAAATACTCTTCTTTAAATCAAAATGAGTTATAGAAATTAATTATTTTTATTTTCTTTCAGCAATATAGAGCTTCTAATTACCGAACGGAAAATAAGACCGGTCTCTACGGAAGACAAGATGATGGTAGTCTAAATCGATTTAGTAATCGAGGATATTCCGATAGTCCAAATAATTATGAAGACAATGAATTAGATCCCTCAAAATATGACGAAAACGGAGGTGATTATGATGACAGGTAAAACTTATTTATTTTATCCAACACATGACAGTTATGACTGTCATTATTAATGTCATTTTAAACAAGTAAAATATCAAATAATACACTACTGTGAAGGGGGTGGGTGGCTCAGCGGTAGAGCACTGGACTCATAATCCAAGGGTTGTGGGTTCGAATCACACCAAAGGCAGAAATCTTTTTCTGATTTTTAATTAATTCAAAATTTAGAAATTGATTTTCATATACCAGGTGTGATTCCTCACTCGACCATTCACTGTTGGGTTCTAATTAACAGTGCTGTTCCTAAAGTGGCGCTGGGAAACAGTAACAAAGCCTACACAGAACACGAGGCTAATGGCCATAGTAGTCGATGCCGTTAACACAGAAGTAAAAAAAAAAAAAAAAAAAAAATACACTACTGTGTTATAATTCATAACTTACTAGTGAGTTATGGATTATAACTCACGTTCAAATTTAAAGTAGTACTCTATTTATTTATTACTATTACAAGCAGGAAAACGCTAACAGTTTATTCGAATTTGAAGTCATTGTAAAATTCGTTGGTTCATTGAAACCAGACGCTCCCATATCGGTAAAGCTGCTGGAAAACGCCGACGCATTAGAACCTTGTAATTTGTCTGCAATTTGTATTTTGTTGTGCACCGATTCTTCTAGGTATCCTTCTGCTATGGTCGAAGGCTTCCATCCTCCGTGACGCTTCAAAGTAGTCATGTTAGCCCGTTCATTGGCCAAAAGAGTCGCCGAAGACCTTCTGAGGCATGTGTAGAGCGCTGGTTCCTCTAATTTCAAAAACATTGCAATTCTTGAAGGTATCTTCGACAACGTATTTATTCCCTCACACTGGCTGGTACACCTCCCATTTTTGTACAAAACAAAAAAGCGGCTAGAACTAGTATTTTTTGATCTCAAAGACATGTCTTTTTTACACAAATTGATCGGGTTGACTGGAAATCCTTCTTCAAGTATGGTGGAACTTCTCGATTTCTTGGTTTAAGTGTCTGGCAAAACTACGCGAAAATATTTCCCTTTGTCTTGAATGTTTTCTATTTTCAAATTGACCAATTCATCGCATCTACAAGCACTGCTAATCCCCATTATCAAAGGCACTTTCATCAACAGGTACTCGTTGTCGGGAGCTTCGTTCAAAAACTTCTCTATAAGTCACTTGAGAATTTATACCACTCGGCCACTCGGCCTCGTGTTATAAATTTTCTCGCGTGACTTATTTTTAACATAACACACTAGTACCATAAATAACTATTATTACAGTCAACATACATAAGTATATAAAGTCGATCTTCTTTAGAAATATTTCTTGTTATTAAAAAGAAAATAAGTGAGGAAAATAAAACTTTGTATTTTTGGAGCAAAGTGTGTAATAGTATATTACGTAATATGTGTTGTAAATAGCATTTTACGCACGAATGGAAAAATTGCACACGAATCCGCGTAGCGGCGAGTGCGTAATTCCATGAGTGCGTAATTGCTTTACAACACGCATTACGTACTATACTTTACCTACGGCCATATACAGTGTGCCAAAAGTCTGGACTTAGTTATTGCATCTTTATATTTTTTTAACAATTTTATTTCGAACAATTTTACAAAATTATAGAGGATATATTATCATATAGGATATTCGTTTTATTTATTAACATTGAAACTTTATTGAAACTTTGAAACTTTATTGAAACTTACCAAACAACTGTTTGGTACATTAATAAATTGTTACATACCTATTAAAAATTGTTACATATACTTAAGTACAGGTTGGTAATAGAAATTACAATTTAAAATTAAACAAAGATACTAGTAAAAAAAAATAAATACTATATCCCAGCAATTTATACAACAAATACAATTTTAAATACATTCAATAATTAAAAGTAAATTTATTGAAAATTTATTAAATATTTATAAATATGCCACGATAATAGCAACCTGTAAGAATGTAAGAATTTTTATAAACAAACAATTTACAACCATCTATGATTAGAAGAGAGTATTGACAATTACTAAAAGCAAAAAATTCCCGGTGTATTGGGGTTGCATACACAATTTGCATTGTGTGTTGCAAAGCTTTTATTTGACTGATTCTAGTCAAAATGTCACTCTCTTCTTTCGTATCCCTTTCAGAGATTAATACAAAGTTAGAAAACGAGTAAGGAATTTAATTTATCAGATTCGACAACCTAAGACCGGTTTCTGCCTTTCGGCTTCGTCAGTTAGGCTTTTCGAGTCCAATAAATAAAATTCCAAACTCGTACAAGTCAATAGCTATATCCGCTATAAGATAAAATTTTTAGATGTGCTGCCATCTATGATTAGAAGATAGTATTGACAATTAACTACTAAAAGCAAAAAATTCCCGGTGTATTGGGGTTGCATACACAATTTGCATTGTGTGTTGCAAAGCTTTTATTTGACTGATTTACAATTTACCATTAGGAACATTATAATTGTTTATGGTTACTGAACAATTATTAAATATATTGGATGTATTTCGATTTGTTGAGTCATAAGTCATTGTAAAATTTTCATGTGTTGCGGTTGTTGAGGTTGTATTTTGTAAAATAGCGGAGGTTATTCGAGATGAAGTAAGTTCTTTGTTTTTTAATGAATCGTAAACATATCCTTCCGCTACTGAAGACGATTGCCAGCCATCATGTCTCTTTAAATCCAAGAAATCCCCGCCAGCGTCAACTAAAATAGTTGCTGAAGATCTTCGGAAACAGTGTCCTGTGTAGCGATTAGGATTTTCTAGTTTAAGAAATGTTGCAATATCTTTTGGTATACTGCCTAATTTGTTTATCCCAACGGGTAGTTTGGTGCATTTTCCATTTGTATATTTTATAAAAAATGGTAAATTTTCTTTTAGTACCGTCTTGCGTATAGTGTAATATTTTTTGATTCTAGAATAAAAATGGTCAGAGATCACAAATGAACGTTGAATGTTGGTTTTTGTATTTGGAATTTTAATAATGAAGAATTTTCCTGTGTCCTCAACATCATCAATTTTCATATCTCTCAGTTCCTGTTTTCGGCATGCACCACTCACGCCAATTATACGAACAGTCTAAAAATAAAAATTACTGTAAGTGTGGAATATAGCATTAGTGGACATGTTTTACCTTCATAAACAAGTACTGATTGTCAGGAGCCGTTTCGAGGAAATCTTGAATATTTTTGGCCGTCAAAATTTTAGATTTTATGCTTCTAAAGCCATCCGATTTCCTTTTTAATAGCGCTATTAACTTGGAATAGGCTTCTATATTTATGTTGTTTTTTATGTTTAGAGTCGATCTAAGCATTGAGTAAAAGGACCATAGAGAGCTAGGTTTCATTTTTTCCGATAGGTGTTGAAAATATGCTACCAAAACATTTTCGGAGAAAGAATTCACCTTATTTTTTAGTCTCCAGTCCATGAATCTACTGTAACAATTTTCGTAGCGTTCGCGGGATTTACTTGGCAGTAAATTATTCGTTGCCATTTTTGCCATTTCCATGACGTTGGGAGGAGTTAAATTTTCGTTTTCACTATCACTTGACATATTCATATCTTATAATTATTATCTAAAACTTATTTGTCTTTCAAAAAGTTTTTTTCTATTATTTTGATTTTGACAGTTGCTATGGCTACGGTGATGACGGGCGGTTACGCGATTACTACCTACTTATAGTTGCCCTTCTAAATAAGTTGGACAAATTGTTTTGACCGTTTTTATTTCTAAAGAAATGCCATTCATATATATTTTTTTATACATTATTTTTCTACAGATAAGATAACGATTTATAAAAACACTTTCTTTTTCAAGGAATAGGCCAGTAAGTTAAAACGATCAAAACAATTTGTCCAACTTATTTTGAAGGCAACTATATGTATAAACTGTGCGTTTTGTTTACAGTAAACAAATCGCACGGTTTTGTGTTTACCGTGCGTCATGAGCTATTTACTGAGGCTGTATGTCGTGTGTTTTTACCTGTTTTCTATAGTGGCCGTAGGTAAAATTTATTAAATTATTTAGCTAAGCGCTTTCGAACTTACAACCGGTTATCTTCATTCTTCAGAGCTAAAACGTCAAAAAAGTAACGAAAAGATTTTTTTTGCCGAAAATTCTCACGTCAAAATTTCTGCTTTTTTAAAAAACTCGGTGGGCTTTTTGTTCGTTGAAATCTCTACTTTTTGATGGTATAAAAAAATACACATTACTATGGTAAATGCAAATAAGGAACGAAGAAAACTCTTTTTTTTTTAAATCATCATGTACAATTTTGAGCTATTTATTTAAATTTATACTTTAATTACTCGAAAAACGTAAGATTCCGTGTTACATTGATAAACAAAAGAGTAATGTATATTTTTTTTACACCATCAAAAAGTAGAGATTTCAACGAACAAAAAGCCCACCGAGTTTTTTAAAAAAGCAGAAATTTTGACGGAGAATTTTCGATTCAAAATTAGACTGCTTTTTCGATATTAAGTCAAAATAAGGTTAAAAAAATAAATATTTTAAAACAAAAAAATTACAGAGCGTTTGGGACATAAAAAGGTAAGTTTGCACCAAATTTCGTAAAAGATAAAATTAAAAAACCAAAAACTTGGTTATTTAAATTTTTTCACATAGATTTTGAGGTTATGTGAAAAAAGTGTAAATACCAAAGTTGTAGATCTTTTTATTACCTACAACTTTACCATAGGACTTGTAGTTTTGCCGGAAATCTAAATAAACAGTTTTCTACCCTTGAAAACTCCCCCTCTTCCACTTCCCAACCCCAGAGCGCCTGTAAATTTTTTTCCTTTCATGTTTGTTATATTCTCTTCCTTTTCCAATGGGTTTCATCCTACTATTATTTTATTTGGTTTCAAAAATTATCTGCACTGGTCTAAAAGCTTTTATCACGTATCTAATTTTGCGAAATACGGCATAAATCATGTCCTCTTAAATTCTTTTTTGAAAGATCCCCTTCAACGTACTTTTAGATGCCAGACATCACTATTAATTTTTTTGCTTTTTCTGGAATATTTTTGACGTTTTAGCTCTGAAGTTGACCGATTGTCAAGTCGAAAGCGCTTAGCTAAATAATTTTATAAATTTTACACAGAAAAATTGAAAAATGTTTCTCATATTAATCGACTTTGTTTTTTTATAATAATTATTTTTTTAGAGGGGACCAAGATGGAGATGATGGAGATATAGAAGAACGCTACGAAGAAGGGAGAAATGAGGATGAATCAAACCCAAATTATATATCTGGATCAGCGCGAATTGACTCCGGCTATAACTATCAAGCCACTGGTCCACCAAATTCTCGGAGCGGCGAATACACCACCACTTCTACAGAATCACCAGAGGGTCGTACAGAGTCGTACAACAGAAGATATGATCCACGAACTCAGCCTCGTTATGACCCTAGATATTACTCGCGAAATGGTGCAGGCTCATATAGAACAAGTGGAACTGATTCTAACTCCGGCTCACAGTCAGGAGTGTATGGTGAAACTTCAGTGTCAGGATCGCAATATGGATCTGGTGCACAAGGATCGGAATCTAACTCAGCGTAAGTAAGAATTTATATCTAAAGAAAGAAAGCAGTACATGTGAATTCTGGATTATTAATTTTTTTGCACAGACCTTTTTTGTTTGATTATTTGTTAGTTGAATTTCCTGACCCGATCTTCTAGGCAACTTATGGATCAGAGAGTTGGCTAAAATCAAGAATTCGAACCATAGAAATGAAATACCTGCTTGAAGAAACACAGTTTCGTTATGAAATGAATCGACATACTTATCTCGAAAATTCAATCACTTGTGCTATTACTACTGAAAAGTCAACCAATACCTGTAACACTGAAACTATTTAAATTGACCATAATGTAGGTACTGGGTTTTTAATAGTTGTCTAATTTCGAAGATTGGGGAAGCAATCATAAGAGGTGAAGTTTTTCACAGGATTCGAGGATTTATGTTCAAAATCCTTATTGCAGCACAATGTCAGGTTTATTTGTTTTTCGTCTTTATTCAACTAAAACTAGATTTTCTGGTTGATTGAATTAAAACTAAAACTAGAGTTAATAAAAGTCAATATAAAAAAAATCCAGATGTAATTATAAGTCCAATATTACAAGTTTGCAATTATAGCATATGCCCTATGACCATCAAATATAAGGAATAGATAATCGTGCTCATCAACGTCGCAAGGACAAACATTACAGTCCTTTTCTTCCAAAACGAGTTTTTAATACATTTTCCTAATACTAAAGCAAATGAAAACTAGGGCGAACCAACTTACCTAGGTATTTTTCAATTATTCTTAAGTAACCATTCGCATTATTTCAGTTCTCAACCAGGATCACAATATGGATCAGCACAATCAGGATCCGCTGGCACTAACTATCAATCCGGATCGTATGGCACCAATTCTCAATCAGGGTCGTATGGCGCAAATTCTCAATCAGGATCATATGGCTCAGGTTCACAAACTGGATCATATGGCTCAGGTTCACAAACAGGATCCTACGGCTCAGGATCCCAATCAGGCTCACGATCCCAATCAGGCTCACAAGGTTATCAAGGTCAAGCTGGATCAGCGGAGTATAACCAAAGTTCTTGGCAGTCTTCATATAATTCCAGATCAGGTGGAAGATACGACAGTAGTCCTTATGCCAACAGAAGGCCCTATTCCAGTAGTTATGATATTTTTGATTCGCCTGCTGCAAGAGCAGGTGATGACAAATGCATTCCGAAATGCTTCGCAGAGAAAGGTAATAGAGTAAGTAACGCAACTGACACCTGTTTGAACTTACATTAATAAATTGTATTCTCTAGGGTTTTCCAGGGGTACCTGGTTTACCAGGAGAAAAAGGTCAACGGGGTTTCCCAGGTGGAGAAGGTATATCAGGTGATAAAGGAGACAAAGGTGAATCTGGACCGATTGGTCCTCGAGGTATAAAGGGAGAACGTGGTAAAATAGGAGTACCAGGATTTCCAGGTCTTAATGGAATTCCTGGAATACAAGGTCCTCCCGGATCACCAGGAGTTCCTGGTATGGATGGATGCAATGGTACAGATGTAAGTAATTCTTCTTAAATGTTTTTACTTTAGTAATATTTTGAAAATAAATAAACTAAGTTTTAAATATAAAATTCATAGTTTTTGTAAATATTTGATCATAAATATGGAAATGTGCTGCCATCTAACAATAATCTGAGAAAACTGACGGTTGGACTTGGAATGTCGAATTCAGTAAATTTTTCATAAAAAATTGTTAGTACCAATTTTCGCCTACTCGTTTCGACATCTGTCATTTTGGCAAATTTAGGAATAAAATAAAAATTATCCTAAATACATAGAAAAAATATATTACAAATAATCGTTTGTTGTATTTATATGACGTTGGCGTGTTAACTGCACTCCGACCTAAAAGACCTATTGTATCCTATTTTTTTTTGCTGTAAGGCGACGAGGATGGTTCTCAACGCCTATAGCAACCCCTGTAATCCAATCTTACTAAGCAAATTCTGGATTTGAAGTGGCTCCAAAATGGACAGGTCGCACTCTACCTCCATTCAGCTAGAATTTGGATAGATGTTTCGTTCGTCACAAAACCTTCTCGTATTGATACAACTTTCCTTAGGTGTCCTTTGAGTCAGCAAGTACGGATTTCTAGCTTATTTTTGCTTAGATAGATACAGTTTTTTTTGTTGGAGAGGAAATCCCTTCGGATATCAGGCTGATGATTCTTCCCTAGTCTGGGTATGTGGTGTAGCCACTAAAACCTCTCCCATTGCCCTCTCTGACTCCGGATCGGCGGGGTGCATAACATCAGGGTCAGCGGCATTTCTTAATACTCCTACATTCGTGCTGCTTCTCTTTCCTCTAGTTCTTTAGTCCTCATGACCGTTTTCAGAAAAGAGTGTATCAGTCTCCACTTGTTTTCATTTGAAATCATGTTTTCCACCAGGTTGTTTGTATGGTTGTTTAGGACAAGGCTGCCCTACAGTTGTGTCCTTTGGTTTTGCCATCTTTTGCAATGGAATATGGTGTATTCCACTGTATCTACATTATCTACCATAGTAAATGCAGATATCTTTGTGTGTTTTTCCTGTTCGCTTTACGTAGGTTCTAAAGGATGCGTGGCTTGTCATACTTTGTGTTAAAAAATATTCCGTTGTCCTGTGTGCACATTTGATCCAATAGCTTATCCTAGGTATCAGGGTTTTTGTCCAACGAGCAGTCCCCTCTGTATTATCCCAAAGTTGTTGCCATTTATTTATTGTAGTCCTTCTCTCACCCCTCTTGGCTTGCGATGTGCTTACGTCTCCCCGTTCATATAGTCTCCACCTCTCTTCGTAGTTCGATGGAAATTATTCCTGAGATTACTTGTACAGCCAAGATAGACAGTTATTCTATCTTTTTTGGTTGTAGACACCTGTCTTAGTCTCTCGAGATCCTTCCAATTGTCCGATCTTTTGTTCTCCAACTCTCTTTTGATCTCTCTTCATATCATGCCAGAGTTAAGTCCGCAGGAGGGCTCGGGTCCTATAAAGTGTGTTTGAGCCCCTTTTCTTGCGAGAGTGTCTGCAATTTCGTTACACTATAACCCGGTGTATTCCGGCACCCATGTAAGTGTGTATTTTCTCGCCTAACTTGTTCAGTGATTCTAGGCTTTTCCAGACCATCTTTGAACTGATTACATTAGACTTCAACGCTTTGACGGCTGCTTGGCTATTTGAGCTGGACACATTTTCCGATGGCTTTTGTTAAAAATGTCTCATTTATCCGAGATTCATCTAAACAAAATATATTTATTGTCTACTCATCTATTTTTAAATTTTCCTTAAAAACTTCTTTTTCTAACAAATATTTTATCTATGTACGCAGATTTTAGCTTCTTCTTCTCCAAAATTCTATGATAATTCTTGTAAAATTCTCTATAATTTGTCTTTTGACGTGTGAAGTTTTGCAAAGTTTATCCATCCAAAAGTTTATCCAATGTTTCATACAAAATGTATTGCCTATTGACTTGCTTCGAAAATCTAAAAATAATTGCTCGTCCAATTCGGTAAAGACTATAATTAAAATTTAGATCCATCATCAACATTTTCTATGTATAGGTAAACATATAATAATAATTTTAAATTACATATTTTTTTTTAAGTTAAGAGCCGCACATTTTATTTGAAAAATTCTCCGGTACTGATTTGTGTCATATGGATGGTAGTAGGCGAAATTATGGTAATAAAACTTTTGTATGGAAATGAATGACTATTATTTCTTCTATAAAAAATATACAAAAAAACTATGACTTAAATAAAATTGTGATAGCTCTCGATGTACAAGGTGTTAGATGTGTATTGAAAACAATAAAATCGATAAAGTAACACTTATTTTCAAAGTATTTACAATTATCAGTTTTTTAGTAACAATTTTAACTAATTTGATAAAAGGGTCTTTCTGGTATGGATGGATTCCCCGGTGAACCCGGACCTCGAGGTTTTCCAGGATCTTCCGGTATAAAAGGAGAAAAGGGAGATGCTGCTCATTGTGAAATAACATTAAAAGGACAAAAGGGAGAACCAGGACGTGATGGAGTTAGAGGTCCTTCTGGTAATCCAGGACCTGTAGGACAACCGGGTATTTCTGGTATACAAGGAGAATTTGGACCATCTGTGAGTATAACATTTCATCATATAAATAAACTAAAATAATAATAAATTTATAATGATTGTACAACTCATCATAAATTCAGCCAATAGCAGTCTCAATTTCTATTTAGTTACAATACACACCATTGACGACGTGGTATAATCGTTTTTGCGATTAGCATCCTTCCATCTTGAAAAGTTTGTCACTACCACGCGAGCATCCGAAAATAATATTTATACTATGCACCTCATTCGACGTATTTCTGTTTCGCGAAATACCTCTCGTGCTCTTGTGATATTACCACTGTTAACAATAGCGAAGCAAACAGAATTTTAATTCTATTATGTTATTTTAGGGTTTACGTGGTCCTCCAGGATCAAAAGGACAAAAAGGAACGCCAGGTCTAGGTTTCTTCGGAGAAAAGGGAGACAAAGGAGACCATGGACCTAGAGGACAAAAAGGAGAACCAGCTGATGGGCATCACGAATTAAACACAACAGCTTCGGTCGGATCCAAGGGAGATAAAGGTTATAAAGGTGAACATGGTGACTACGGTTTTCCCGGACAAAAGGGAGAACCAGGTCCTGAAGGAGATTATGGTTTACCGGGTGGAGTGGGGATGAAAGGAGAAAAAGGTTTACCAGGGTCACCTGGTCCAAGAGTAAGTTTGTATTATATGTTTAGAGAAATCTTGTTTTACTGTGACTATAAACGAAAAACGGATTGCTGATTAATTATTAATTCAGCTTTACAATCATAGTTTACAAATTCGTTTTCACGGCTCTATCGTTTCTTTTAATTAATTTATTAAAAAGTATTTATTTTATTAGAAATTATTTTTTTAACTCTTTCTAGGGAAGAGATGGTTATGCAGGACCACCCGGACCCCCAGGACAGAAAGGAGATACAGGACTAGCTGGTATACCCGGATTGTCAGGAAAACCTGGATTGAAAGGTGAACCCGGAAGAGACGGCCCGCCGGGGCAAATTGGATTAACCGGTCCTCCAGGCCCACCCGGAGGAGGAAAAGGATTCCCCGGACCACCTGGCCCACAAGGGCCTCGAGGATATCCTGGGCCAATGGGTCCCAAAGGTATGGACGGTTTTCCTGGAGAACCTGGTATAAGAGGTCCAATAGGACCCGTAGGTGGGCCAGGTCAACCCGGTACACCAGGTTCTGAAGGAGCTCCAGGAGAGAAAGGAGAGGCAGGAGAATCAGGTTCTATAGGTTTTCCTGGAAATGATGGACCAAGAGGATTCCCAGGACCACTCGGACCACAGGGACAACGAGGGGCGACAGGTGAAAAAGGGGCAACAATAATTGTAAGTATCTGTTTATGTTTCATATCTACAAATAAATAAGTTTCAATTGAAATACAATCAAATTTTTTTAGATATTTTAAAATACTTGTTCATTTAATTTTTTTAGGGACCAAAAGGAGAAGATGGAGAGCCAGGACGTGATGGTCAAAAAGGTCTAAAGGGAGAAAAAGGTTTTAGTGGTCCTCGCGGTATTCCTGGCGATTCTCTAAGTGGAATTCCTGGTTTGACTGGTCCACAAGGACCTCAAGGAGAAAAAGGAAATGCAGGACGACCAGGTATACCTGGAAATCCTGGTATACCTGGATACAAAGGAGACAGGGGGGGTCAGTGCATCGATTGCTTACCTGGATTAAAGGGAGATAAGGGAGACCGAGGTTTAGATGGTAGAGACGGACCGGTGGGTCCTAGAGGTCCTCCAGGTCCACCTGGTTTCCAAGGATTGTCGGGGCATGATGGAGTTCCTGGTAGAGATGGACCTCCTGGAAAACCCGTAAGTTTACCTTTACCCATTTATACATTTTAATTTTTCCACCTCTTATATAAACCTGTATTACATAAATCTTTAATGATTTTTAAATGCCAATTAGAATAAATAGTTTTCTCTCACATTAAATTCCTGTAATTTATTGTCCTTACTTAAAATTAAATTCGAATCTTTGAAATGAAATAGATTATAGTTACGTATATTTATTTTTTAGGGTTTACCTGGTAAAGATGGTACTCCAGGATTACAAGGACTGCCAGGAAGAAATGCACAAGTGCCAGTTAATTTAGTAAAAGCCGAGAAAGGAGATAAAGGTAACAGAGGCAGAGATGGTCGACCAGGACCTCAAGGTCTCCCTGGACGTGCAGGCCCAAAAGGAGATCAAGGATTCTTTGGTCAAGCTGGAGAAAAAGGAGAAAAGGGATATGTAGGTTTCCCTGGTTTAGAAGGTAAAAACGGAGAACCTGGAATACCTGGCAACAAAGGTCAACAAGGTATAAGCGTGAAAGGAGAACAAGGTTACCCTGGATTAAAAGGAGAGAAAGGAGAATACGGATTGTCAGGTGAACGTGGACCTTCAGGTGAACCTGGAAAATGTCCAGAAAATATTCTTGACAGAATGAAAGGCAATAAAGGTATAATGGGACCAAAAGGAGAACGAGGTTATGATGGACGAGACGGTGGAAGAGGAGATAAAGGAGATCATGGAAATCCTGGTCCCATGGGACCACAGGGTCAAACTGGGCCGCCTGGACCAGTTGGTCGTAGAGGTTTACCTGGACCACGTGGAGACAAAGGAGAAAAAGGTCTACTGGGCTTCCCGGGTGAGCCTGGAAGAGATGGTCCATCCGGAATACCTGGTTTCCTGGGAACTAAAGGAATGAAAGGAGAAGCCGGAATACCATCGGTTGGCCCACCCGGACCGCCAGGTCCTATGGGACCATTCGGCGAAAAAGGCTTACCTGGTTTTCCAGGTAAACCTGGTCCGCCGGGTAATGATGGAATGGCTGGACTCATGGGAGAGAAGGGAGATGTTGGATTTCCAGGTCAGAATGGTTTAACAGGACCTCCAGGAGAAAAAGGAAACGCTGGTCCAATTGGTCCACCAGGTATTGATGGTCTTCCAGGAAGAGCAGGTCCAATGGGATCTAAAGGAGAACCAGGCTTAAGGGGAGAACCAGGAAGACCTGGACTAGCTGGATTTCCAGGTTTGAAAGGAGAATCAGGAATTCCCGGCGCACCTGGAGCGAAAGGTTTTAAGGGATTAATAGGAAGATCGGGATCGCCCGGAGCTCCAGGTTAGACATTTTAAAATTAAAAAATGTTAAAACATTTTTAATTATCTTTTATACGATTTCTTGTAACATAACGTAAAACAAAAATTAAAAGAATAGTACTTAATTCTGCAAGTAAAAAGAAATATGATTTTTAAAATTTTAATTCTTCTCAGGTATGGATGGTTTACCAGGACGTATTGGTGAAAAAGGAGATCGCGGTTACTCAGGTCCTCCTGGTCCTCAAGGTCTTATTGGAATGCCCGGAGAAATGGGTTTAACAGGAGAAAAAGGAGATCTTGGACCATACGGTCCACCTGGACTTCCTGGACCTCCGGGTCCTTCAGGATTAAAAGGAGTTTCGGGTATACCTGGAAATCCGGGAAGAAAAGGTGACGCAGGATCTGCATCAGAAAAAGGACAAAAAGGAGAACACGGTATTCCTGGATTAAGAGGTGCTGAAGGATTACCTGGTCCACAAGGATACTCTGGTCAAAAAGGAGAAGCTGGATTACCTGGAAGAACAATACCCGGTGCTCCTGGTGAGAAGGGTGTATTTGGACCTTCTGGTTTAGATGGTTTACCAGGAAGCCAAGGAATTAAAGGAGAGAGAGGACAAGCAGGTTTTCCGGGACCCAAAGGAGACAGAGGTTTTCCCGGAGAAAGAGGACCACCAGGAATGGATGGTTTACCAGGACAACTAGGGGAAAAAGGTGATAGAGGTTTCTCAGGTGCTCCGGGATTCTCAGGAGAAAAAGGTGATAAAGGATTCGCTGGTATTAATGGTTACGAAGGCCAAAAAGGGGAGATAGGTCATACAGGTGCTCCAGGACAAGTTGGGGCTCCAGGAGAAAAGGGAGATTTTGGTGAAAGAGGACTGCCAGGTCCGCTAGTTCAAATCAAGGGAGACAAAGGTGAACCTGGACCATTTGGTCTAGAAGGAAGACAAGGGGAAAAAGGAGATCGAGGATTTACGGGAGCAGCAGGCTTACAAGGAGAAAAGGGAGATATAGGATTCCCAGGAGTTAAAGGAGACATAGGACCGGCAGGTTTCCCTGGTGCTAAAGGTGAGTTTCTTTTCTTTATTTTAAGATAAATATCAACTGTAACTATTTTTGCAGGGGATAGAGGTTTTGCTGGAGCGGTTGGTCTAGCTGGATTAACAATCAAAGGAGAAAAGGGTCTACCTGGAATACCCGGAAAGAACGGAAGAGAAGGTCAGCAAGGTCAAATAGGTGCATTGGGAGAAAGAGGTCTTCAAGGTCTACCGGGTAGAACTGGTCCGCCTGGCCCTCCAGGGCCTCTTGGTTTGCAAGGGCCTAAAGGTGATAGAGGTTTCGACGGCAGCCCAGGACCAGTCGGACCAATGGGTCCACCAGGACAACCAGGTATTGAAGGACTACCAGGAGGTAGAGGAGAGAAAGGGGACAGAGGAGAACCTGGATTTGTAGGAGCACCAGGGCAGAAAGGAGATCGAGGTTGGCTATACATTTACCTTATATTTTAACCTTTTTACGATTTTTTGGTTTTTTAGGTATAACTGGATTACAAGGTACACCAGGTTACCCAGGTGTAAAGGGAGATAGAGGTTATGATGGAGCAAATGGAATTGTTGGACCAATGGGACCGCCCGGACTTAAAGGAGATGCTGGGTTAGATGGACAACCTGGCTTATTGGGAACACCTGGATTCAAAGGACAGAAAGGTGAACCAGCTCCTCAAGGATATCCTGGTCCAAAAGGAGAACGAGGTCCACCAGGTAAATTTATAAGTTAAAAACCTTAAATTTGGAAAATAAATATATATCAAGATATATGTATATTCATTTTGTCATTTACATTTTAGGTAATCCTGGTATTCCGGGAGAACGGGGACTGGCTGGTATTGATGGACTACTAGGAGCACCGGGTGAAAAGGGAGATAAAGGAGACAGAGGTTTTACTGGAATCGCTGGTACGCCTGGTTTTCCAGGAGAAAAGGGAGATATGGGTATTGAGGGTCAAGCTGGTCTTCAAGGAGCAGTCGGAGACTTTGGTCCTAAAGGAGAACCAGGTGCACAATGCGTGGACATACCAGACTATCTTACCGGATCGTTACTTGTCCGACATAGTCAAAGCAAAGAAATTCCACGGTGTGAAGGTGGACATATCAAACTTTGGGAGGGATACTCTCTACTATACGTAGAAGGTAACGAAAAGGCTCACTCACAAGATTTGGGATACGCAGGTTCCTGCATCAGGAAGTTCTCTACTATGCCATTTGTGTTCTGCGATGTAAACAATGTTTGCAACTATGCTAGCCGAAACGATAAATCTTATTGGCTCTCTACAAGTGCAGCTATTCCAATGATGCCGGTAGAGGAATCTCAAATTGAAGAGTATATTTCTAGATGTGTGGTATGTGAAGCACCCGCAAATGTTATTGCAGTTCACAGTCAATCGTTAGCGTTACCTGATTGCCCGTATGGATGGAGTTCTCTATGGATTGGTTACAGTTTTGTTATGGTATGTATAATTAATTAGTTCACCATTGTGACAAATTATTAAAAATGGAATATACACTGCTTGAACTAGATAATTATAATTGTCAAAAAATTTAAATTTAAATGACAAGATGTTGTTAAAAGAATCGCAGTGCATACCGACCATAAAAACGGTTAAGTATCTATACTTTTGCTTGTGCTTTTTTTGTTTTTACTTCAGACTACAGACTTAATACTTATTGTTGTTTACTTGCATAAAAAGTATGACACTTCGACTATTAGAACTAGTGCAATTAGTGCATTAGAAGAAGTGCCATAAGTGAAGCATAACATCGTTACATAACAACTGGGTTCCCAGCGTACATATATGGGGGAGACTGAGACCGAGTCACAAACGTTTAGTAGTACTGGTTGCAACAAGAAAATAAACGCATTTTTAACATAATTTCATTACATTTCACTTGTCATCATACGACATGTTCAACCGCTCATTATTTCTAATTTAACGCCACCCATGTTTTGCCATGGGGTATTCAGAACAAAGGAAAATATCCAAACAAATACATATAAATTATACCCAAACCAAAGCGTCAACACGCCACTGGACAGTCAGTAAATTTCTTCGAGAATATTCGAAATCATAGTTTACTTCTCTGCCTGCACACATGGGATGGGTGTTCAGTTCTCCAAACATTAACACGTATTAAGTGATGTTCAATAATTTCAAACAATTTACCGGCTTTACTGGGCAATTGAAATCGAGTTACATTAAAAGTTGTAATCTGTGATTTAAAAAATGTATTTGTTAAGCGAGATACTTTTTATTTCATCACTTAGAAACCAGTCAATGCAAAGATACAGTCCACAAAAATTTGCAAATTTGAATTCGTCATATGGAACAGAAATATCTACAGGGAGTTTCTACAAATAGATCAAGCTACTGAAAGAGTGATTTCTGATCAAACTGTAAGAAGAAGGTTGCTTGCACGTAACTTGAGAGCAAGAAAACTCACTACAAACTCACGGTTGTCCAGGGCGCACTGTTCATGTAAAAATCTTTGGGCAATGGAACATTGTCATTAGAATATTGAAACCTAGAAAATTCTAGCTAATCTTATAAATAAAAAACTAAAAAGAATATCAAAATGGCTTTAGATCAAGAAGATCAACAATAAGTGCGATTCATACTCATAACAAATTTCAGAAAAAAAACAATATGTCATCTTTATTATTTTATCCGACATGACAGTTATGACTGTTACTACTACTATTACAAGCAGAATTCACATTGATATTGAAATTAAAAGAAAACGCTAACGGTTTATTCGAATTTGAAGTCATTGTAAAATTCGTTGGTTCATTGGAACCAGACGCTCCCATATCGGTACAGCTGCTTATAGTGCTGGAAGACGCCGACGCATTGTAATTTTTCTGCAATTTGTATTTTGTGCACCGATTCTTCTAGGTATCCTTCTGCTATGGTCGAGGAAACATTGCAATTCTTGAAGGTATCTTCGACAACGTATTTATTCTCACACACTGTCTTGAATGTTTTCTATTTTCAAATTGACCAATTCATCGCATCTACAAGCACCGCTAATCCCCATTATCAAAGCCACTTTCATCAACAGGTACTCGGGAACTTCGTTCAAAAACGTCTCTATTTCAGGTAGTTCTAATGTCTTCGACTTTTTTTGGATGTGCTACCATCTATGGTTAGAAGAGAGTATTGACAATAAATTTTGACTGAATCTAGTCAAGATGTCACTCTCTTCTCTTTATCCCTTTAAGAGATTAGTACAAAGTTAGTAAACCAGTAAGGAATTTTAATTTATTAGATTCGACATCCTAAGACAGACCGAGTTCTTCGACTTTATAAAGGTGAATAGTCGAGCGAAGCTCGAGTATTTCGTCCATAGCGACGATGGGGCTATTTTTTTTTGCAAATGTAAAAAATAAGCCAATAGAACATTTTCATCGATACCTTTTATCTTCCGTGAATTCATCCAAGACCCAAACATTTTGAACTCCTTGTCGTAAGCATCTCGGGACTTTTCTAGCAAAATCTGCTGCTTCTTCCGCTTCCGTAAGGATATCCTCAGGAACGTAATTTCCATCGGTTTTCTCCATTTTCTATACTTTTTTTTCTTAAAAAAAGCTTCCGTTTTCTGAAAGGAAAACTGACAAGTGTCAAAATTTATTTAAACATTTGCTAACAATATAACATGCCCGTGGCAACTAAACAAACAACCTACTTTGACCAAAATGTAAAAATATCACTGTTAAGTCATTCTGACATTTATAGGGTACTGAGACGCAAGTAGCTTTGATTTGATCACAAAGCTTATGAATTATTATCTCATAAAAAAACGATTTTTCCACTTACTTATCAGGCACATAATAGGAATTTTAGGAGAGGTCCACGATGTTTTAATTTTAATAAGTACTTGGTACTTTTCGCTTAAAGGGATACAGAATCGGTCAACAACTTTGCAACTCCTAATGCAAATTGGGATATTGTCGTATTTTCAATAAAAAAATACCTGTTGCGACTGTTTCCAAGGTCGGCCGATGCAAGTTTTGTGTTACAATGCCGTCTTTTTAAACAATAACGATCATTTTCCAGAACCCCAAATAAAACACACTCGTTACGTTTAAGTTTATTAAACTTTAACGTTTAAAAACGTAACAAATAAAACACTACATTGGTAACACTAACCAACACTAATTGGTAACAATAAATAACTTTAAAATGATTTATGTTACAATATTAGATACTCTTTTGAAAAGAAATATTTGTAAGTTACATTATGAACGGAGATGTAGTCAGTTGAACAATCAAAGCCACTCTGTTTTAATTTGAATTTGTTAGAGATATATTGGGCATTTAATATCCCAGAAGGAATATCCCTTATGAGAAGGAAACTTGCGGTAAGTCGCTCTGTCGCTGTGACCCAGTTCAGGATTAAAAATACACTGTAATTTTGCTGCACTATTGGAGCACTTTGAATTTTTCAGAGAAAATATGGACATACAATATTCCAGAACAAAAGTCTTATTTTTGAAGGACAATTTGTACAAAAAAATACGTTTCATTTTAGCAACGGAGATGTGAACTGTTTGGAAGTTAAGCACACACTAATTTGTCGTACAAGGGGGGCAATTGCGAATACGTCGCATTTTAATATACGACGGAGATGTGACCCAGTTCAGGGTTAAAAGCACACTTTTGATTTGAATTTGTCAGAGATATATTGGGCATTAATATCCCGATACGGTGGTTTCGGTAGGTACTACCAGAGTGATGCGTTCTCGCTAAAGGTTTACAACACACTAGTAAAAATATTTTGCTAATTCGCGCTCCCCTGCTTACGTTCAGGAATGTGTCTCTACGTGCCACATAGCCTGCAGGTGGACCGATGGACCGGGAGTACAGTTTTATAATAAGTTTCTATGTTTCTTTCTCATTTCAACTTGTATGTTAGAAATTATTTGTAAATGAATGACTTTAAAAACTGCGTCTTAAATATCGCACGTGTTTGCTCATCAGTGGCATTGTTGCCAATATCACACATGTTTGCTTGTCAGTGGCGTTGTTGCCATTTATTTTTTATTACTGCAATGAACGTTTGTTTAATTTTAATGGAAATTAAACAGGATATTTTTGTTTTGTAAAGTTGTCAAAACTGACTTCTGGACTTTATTTATCAGTTTTGCTGATAGATGATTGAACGTTTGCGAATTTAATCTATTAACTGATATAGCTATTGACTTACACATGTTTGGAATTTGCTATAGCGGGATCGAAAGTCTAATTGGCGAAACCGAACGGCAGATCCGCTTTCTTATAGCACATCGACTCTAATAAATTGAATTCCTAAATCGTCTACATATTTTATTATTTTTAGCACACTGCCGCCGGTGCTGAAGGAGGTGGACAATCTCTCTCAAGCCCCGGCTCCTGTCTCGAAGACTTCAGAGCAACGCCGTTCATCGAATGTAATGGAGCTCAAGGTTCTTGTCACTATTTCACCAACACGCTAAGTTTCTGGTTAGCCACAATCGATAACAACCAACAATTCCAGAAACCTCAGAAACAGACACTTAAAGCTGGAAATGTCAGAGACAGAATCAGTAGATGCCAAGTCTGTATAAGGAATACGTAAATGTTCACACATCCTCTTTAGGAAATCAATTTAAAATTTTTTCGTTTGATGTCTAATTTACAAGTATTTTTTTTTATTTTATTTTTTTAGGGTCAATGCTACATCGAATTTTCAAAACAGATTTACTTAAAGTAAAAAAATTAAATATAGGTGTTGCAGGTGTTAGACGTTCAATATTTTTTACTTCAATCCGTATTGTGTATGTTCGTACATTCTTATTTGAAAATCCTTTTCAGTTTGTCCAATATATATGTGGTTTGTCCGTTCTGGTGTAGTATTGACATTTAAAATGCTGTAACAGAGACATCAATTATGTGTTCCTGTCAGATTCGTTACTTGATCATCTGTCGTGATAATAAAATTAGAATTTGATAATCAAGTACCAGTCTGCACAATTTGTATAGTAAGCTTTGTAACTTTCCTTAATACTGCCGTGCCATGTTTTTGTATAACAAAATAGCATGTAAAGTTTTTTGTATAGAATATAGATATAAGTTGTACGTATATGAATTTACCGTAAAGCAATTACTCAAAATAAAAATGACCAAACGAATTAATTCATATCAAGTTAAAATTATCTTTAAAAGATATATTATTAAAAATTAAAATGGTGCTAAATTACTTCTAAAATAATTTATATTGAGCTTTTAAGAATATTATTCTCTGACACTTATTAATAAAAAATCGGTTACATATATGCTCTAGTCAACAGCGCAGAAAAAGTAATTGCAATGTGCCTTCTTTAAATGTTTTCATTAAACACTGCCATTTGTAAAATATATAATTATTATACTTACGATGTTCTTAATTTTCTGCGATATGTTTCCCGAGGTAAGTTTTGAAAATGTTTACACCAATGTACTTTACCAAAATAATGTAAATAAATTTATATAAATAAAGTTTATTTTCAAATTATTTAATGACTTTTTTTTTGCCTAGACATGTGAATCATTAATCCAACCACTATTCGTCTATAAGGGAAGAACCTATAATTGAATGACTCGTCTTTCCCTGCCTGGTTCTTTCAAATGAACCAATCAGGAGCTCAAGTCAAGTTCGGATTATCGATAACACCAAACTTGACTCTTGACTGTGATTGGTCTATTTATTAAGTTTGGTGTTTTCAGTACGGTCTCGCGACAGTATGAATGTGGCTGCTGGCAGCAGAATCGGCAATAATTCGCATACCCAAGTAGAGCCAAAAATATATTTACTTGAAATATTACTTTGTACATCATTTTTCTAAGCTGAGCTGACCTTAACCTACCTGACCTCATCCTGTAAATTATTCAGGGGATTATAGTACCTAGGCGAATTTTCAAAAAATCATTTTCTAAACCGTTTAAGATTAAAAGTTAAAATTGTGGCAGAATGAAGTAGGGATAAGTACCTAGGATCGTGTGAATACACAAGGCTGTACATTTATTCATAGTTGAGATATTTCGAATTTGAGCCCTTAGTCTCAATTACTTTACTTACCAGAATTTTTTGAAAATTACGCATTTTTGGGGCTGATAATTGCACCACCTAGCGGAATATCATCGGAAACCATCGATAGGCGGAGCAAGTACATTCGGAATAACAATTTATACCCCTTCCGTGTTTGTTCAGTGTATCTTACGAAGTTATTGTTTATTCTTATTTCTGAATTTGATATTAGCGGAGCAGTATTTTGTTTTTATTATAATAGTGTGAGGGGAGTGGGTGGCTCAGTGGTAGAGCACTGGACTCATAATCCAAGGGTTGTGGGTTCGAATCCCACCGTCGGCAGAAATCTTTTTCTGATTTTTAATTAATTAAAAATTTAGAAATTGATTTTCATATACCAGGTGTGATTCCTCACTCGACCATTCACTGTTGGGTTCTAATTAACAGTGCTGTTCCTAAAGTGGCGCTGGGAAACAGTAACAAAGCCTACACAGAACACGAGGCTAATGACCAGAGTAGTCAATGCCGTTCACACAGAAGTAAAAAAAAAAAAAAAAATAGTGTGTTTTGTGAAATATGGGAAATAAATTAAAAAAACGTAAGCAGCTAAATAAACTTTCAATTAGTTCAATGAGTAATTTAAAAAAAACGGTAAGTCGATGATAAAAACAATTTTAAGATGCCTTGTTTTTTAATAAAAATAAGTGAAATAACGGTGATTGTTTCTTTAGGGCGGCATTATCACGGTGGAGAGAAACACCACAAAACGTAATGAGATTGGATGAATCTGTTAAAGTCAAAATAAAAAGCCTAAATATTTAAAACTTTCGGACAATGGGGATATTCATCTTAAAAAAAAATAATCAATACTTTTACCAAATACAGGGTCAGTTGCATTTGTCCAATAGGGATTCATGTTACTTTGTAGTATGGTCTCCACATGGCAACTTACATATAGAAAAAATATTTAGGGACAATGATTTTTTGAATGAAAGAATGGGGCCATCTTTATTTTCTTTCTTTAATTCCAGTTTCCTCCCTGGATCTTTAAAATATAAAATTTAAGATACCTACTCTTTAATAAATATTTTTTAGGTTTAACATATTATCTATTATTTCTCGACATTAGTACTTATAAAGGATCTGGCAAAAGATGATCGTTGAAGAAAGAAAAAAGAAACGGTTTCATATTTATATCTCAAAACTCATCATCCCTGGAAATAATTTCAATATGTGGTTTCCCTTGTGGGGACCATACTACAAAATAATATGATTCCCTCTGACTAAAATGCAGCTGACTTTGAGAAATGTGGATGCTTTTGTTTTAACTGAATATCTGCATTGTCTGTTAATTTTAAATAATTAATTCTTTTTTTTTTAATCCCTTAATCAACGGTCATATTTTTAAGATTTTCAGGACATTTGACTTCTATAATGGAATCATCAAATTCTATTAATCCATCAAGGAAAAATTCATCTTTCATTCCAACGAATATGCCACATTTTTTAACGCTAAGGCCTGTCAGGTCTGTAAATTCACCGATGGCAATTGGTTCGAATGTTTGTCCATAATTCGTTGCAAAGTTGCCTCGAAAGTATATCCTTTACCGTATTGACATATTCGGCCAAAATGCGGTTATTCTATATAGACGCTCATGCTGCCATAAGGGATTATTACTTTGACCCACAGTATCCCTTTCGTATTGAGTAATTTCTTCCGTAGTTTTGCTAAGTGTATGTATATATTTTTGTTTTCTAACTGTCATCTCACCTTCTGGGATTTTTTCTTCAATATCTCCATAATCTTGATCTGCAGTACTTGTTTGTACTATGGGTCTAAATTTATGTCTTTTTTTTCTCTGCTCAGAACACCTTAGTCTCGGGAGTTCGCGTCTTTTCATGAATTGTCTGCTGTATAATCCACAACGCCTATTAGCAAATTTGACCAGTTCTTCCAAGTATTTTTCTTTACAGTTAGAGATTTTTATTGTTGTATCTTGGTATCCAAAAAAGATTCAAAAAAGCACTAGAATAATACGTATACATAATTGTGTCCAAATTTGAACTGTTAATATAACGTAGTTTAAGGCCGCCGTTCAGTGTTGTGTGTTTGTTATACAAGGTATACTCAGGAACTTAAAAAGCTCAAATTTGGTGGGTAATCTCAAAAAGGGTTGAAAAATATATTAAATATATCGAGCTTCATTTTATTCTGAAAATTGAATTATTTTTTTTTATTAATTGAGGAAAATAAGGGAATTTATGTTTTTGTCTCATTTCAACATATATACCCAAGAAAATAGTTCATCCTCCCATTCAAAGCGAATCTACAGACAATTTTGTTAAGGAGATCTGTTTGTATTACAAAAATGCTATTATTTGACAAATTTGAACATAAAGCGGTAAATAATGTCTACTTTACCAACATTATTATTGATTTCTTAGTTCAGCTGTTTTCAAATAGTGGCCGCCACGATAGAATTCATTCAGAATTGCGAGTACCGTTGAGAATGAAATGGGAAAGATAATTTTGATAACGTACAAGGATCAAGTTTAGGTAAAATGAAAAGAAGTCCTGTTGTTTTTATGATTTGTAGATTGTTTATTGGCATTATAAATATATAAATGATATAAGAAGCTTGTTTTGACTGATTTATCATCCACTTCCAGACGCCCGAATGATTTTTTTGAAATTGGCAGGTGCTCGTAATTCCGGTGACAATTTATGATTAAATATTTGTTAGAGAAAAAAAATCGATTCTATTCAAAGGAGGAGGCACACTTTTAATGGGATTTCCAACAATGTACGAATTTGATAAAATTTTAGTATATTGTAGATATCGACCTTCTGATCAAAATGTCTCATGGGCCCAAAGAGTTCCTATGACTAGTTTCCGAGATACAGTGGCGGGTAAGGGGTATCTTGAAAAATACGAATTAAATGAAAAATACTATAAAGGTTGGTATTTTCTTTAAAAAAGTGATACGATCAATTTAATTTGATTTTGAGCGGCTGTATCGGATGTCATGTGCTGATTTTTTATTTACAGGGGTACTCATAAAAATTACTAATTTGAAAAATAGGAATTAAATGAAAAATATTATAAAGGATGGTATTTTATTAAAAAAATAAAATAATACATACTCATAACTATATTATGAATACTTTTTATTTCCATATTCTCAACAAAAAACTGACAAACCTAAACTTGCAAATATTTTTTAATTATTCTAGAATAAAACGTAAATAATTTTATATTGAAAAATAACAATAATGTAAAAGTTAATTTAAATGATAAATATTTTAAATAATTTTTGGTAAGACATTTTCTTCCGCGGGGATAGCAGGTATTAATTAAATCAAGATGGCGGACGAGTAAATTCAAAATGGCGGTTGGAAAAGGAAATTCAATACACATGTTTGCGTTCAGAGATTCGAAGAATTTATTAAAAACAACACAAAATATTTAGTTATTTTCATTTTGTATAATATTTTCAATTCAATTCAAAATAAAACAAATAAAATAAATAAAAACTTTATTTTAATTTCTTTATCGTAATTATAGTCTATTTTTATGTATGAGAGAGTATTAAAATAATAAAGCGTTCGTAATCCATAGGCGTACCACTTCTTTTAGTAGACAGTTAAAATATTTCGTATGAAATAACCTTTGTATAAATATAATAAATATATCGGGTGTACACTTATACACTTATATTTTCACCTAATTAACCTAATTAACCTAATTAACCTGCTTATAACTTCTAAACAGCTGAAGGTAAAAAAGTGCATTTTTTCTAAAATATTTTATTTTTTCACAAGGTATGTTAAGAACATTGTGTCAAACGGGTTATGTAGGTATAAGGGTTTAAACTTTGACTTTTAAACAACGTTACGTTCATAAATAATAATTTTAATATAAAAACTACTTCTTACCTACAAATCCAAATCAGAAGATGAACTGTCGCAACCAATATTTACAATGAGTGGCTCGATCATTTCATCAGTAATATTGTCCAACTTCCACATTTTCTCTTCTTCTTTAATCGTATGATTTATTGCCTTTTCCCAGTTTTCAGGCTTCACATTATTTACAGCCTCCAAAAACAACTGTTTAACATCACTCATTTTAAAAGAATTATTTTTTCTTGAAACTTCTCCCTTTATCTGTGCCCATATCAGTTCAATCGGGTTTACTTCGCAATGATATGGTGGTGATCTAACCACCGTCATCCCACGATTTTTTGCAATTTCATCAATTTCATATTTTTTTAATTTCTCTTTATGAAGGGAACACAAATGATACAGTTCTCTTCTCACAGAACCGGGATGGAACTTAATATTCTTTGAATTTAGCCAATTCTGTAAATCTTTTTTTAACCACTTGGTTGTGGGCATTTTTTCTGTAAGTCTCGAGTGATAACTTGCATTATCCATTACTATTATACAGTTCTGAGGAAGAAGATCTATCATTTGTTCGAACCACTCTTTAAAGACATCAGCATTCATGTCCTCATGGTAGTCACCGGTACGAGTAGATTCAAAAGTCAATAAACCACCTTTAACAAAACCGTTTGAACTACCGATGTGTACTATTATCAGTCTGCGCCCCTTTCCTGATGGTGGATTTAAACCAGTAGATAAATTATTTAAAAAAGCCTGTCTTCGACTTGTAACAGTTTCATCTTGCCAAAATTTATTTGGTGTATGATCCATGTTTCATCTAAATAAAATATATTTCTTTTTTGGTTTCTCATTTCTTTTATAGTCCTTAGGTAATTTCTTCTCCATACTACAATATCGCTTCTTTCTATTAAAATAGACTTTCTGGAATACTTTTTCCATAGAAAATCTATTTCTTTTAAAAGTTTCCATAGTGTGCTTCGACTCATTTCAGGGTAATCCTTATCATCTCGAACCGTGGCAAGAACTTTGTCTACTGTCGGAAATTCTTTTCTAAAGAAGAACGCATGCACTTTCCTTCGAAGTCTTTCTTTCAAATGATTTTCTATTTGAAATTTTGGTTTTCCTGGAGCTTTACGTGCTGTTTGAAACTCGCCACATTTCTCTTCTTTAACAACTCTGTAAATCGTAGATTTCCCAACACCAAGCGTACTACTAACTAATTCCACTGTGCCATCAACACTTTTACATAAATGTTTGTCTGTAAATGATTTAAAACAATTAAATATTAATGTTTTTTCATTAACTGTTAAAGGACCGATTTTTTGTCGTTTACGCGGTACTTCCAAATTTTCCATGATCACACTAGAATTCACAATAGACTGCACACTGCACCTTGCATGTTGCAACTAAACGACATTTAGTAAGCTGTCAAGAATACACAACTGGACCTCCTTACTAAATGGAAAACCTACAATCGCATTTTCGGTGAAATTTGTTGGTAAGGGATTTATCTACTTATAATTCGATTACTGTAAGAAATTCTTGGAATTAAAATAAAACAAAATTGGCAAATAGGTACTTATTGAAAATAATCTTAAGATACGGCTATGTTATCTTTAATACACAGGGCTTTTGGCCTGTCCAAACCTTTTTCTATTGTTCTGTACAGCTTATGGTTATAAAAGACCAATAAAAGACCCAAAACTTGTATTAGCTCAGGTACATTTATGACAATTTTAGGAAATATTTAGATTATTCCGTAAAAATATTTAAAATGACCGTACTAAGTTTTGCATTAGAAATGCTGTTTTATTACTCTCTCATGCATAAAAATAGACCATAGTACATGTTTCTTTATAATACTTTTATGAGTTATTGGTTTTTCACAAATGTTGCACTTTACATTCTGTTCACCTTTATGAGTTTGTAAATATTTGTTTAACCGGCCCTTCTTATTAAATGGTTTATCTCAAATGTTGCACTTGAACTTCTCACACATATGAATTAGTAAATGTCTCTTTAGATGGTACTTATGAGTAAATGATTTTTAACAAATGTTGCATTTAAAATTTTTTTCGCCAGTGTGTATTAGTAAATGTTGTTCTAAATTATGTTTCAGAGTAAATGATTTATAACAGATGCTGCAGTGGAATTTCTTCTCACCTGTATGAGTTAATAAATGTCTATTTAGATAGTCCTTCTGAGTTAATGATTTTTCACAAATGTTGCATGTGAAATTTTTTTCGCCAGTATGTATTAGTAAATGTTTTTCTAAATTCTGTTTCAGTGTAAATGATTTATAACAGATGCTGCAGTGGAATTTCTTCTCACCTGTATGAGTTAATAAATGGGTCCTTAGATTGACCTTCTGAGTAAATGATTTTTCACAAATGTTGCATTGGAACTTCTTCTCATATGTATGAGTTAGTAAATGTTCCTTTAGAGTGCGTAAAATAACTTTTGTATTTCTGATCTTAGTGGACATTATATACGGTAGTAGAAAAAATAGTGTGTATAATTCGTAAGTTAAGTCCTTTTTTTATGATATTCACATTCGCCTTCGGCTCATGCGACATTAGTCACATTCGTCAAAAAAATGCAACTTTGCATACTTATTGCATAAATAACTATATTTTGTTAATTTTTAAAAGAAAAATCACAAGATGTTTACGTGTCATAATATAATTAATTTGTGAAAATTTGCTCTTATTTTTTTTAATAAATATCAAGTAGTTTTTAAATAATTTTTATAAAATATTTGTTTTAAATTATTTACAATACGGAAGATTTTATATTTTTATAACTATCATAAACCGTTAAATGCTTGGCAGACGGCTTGCCAGTCCATCTGCTAAACAGACATACGTAATTTTAATTTTCTTGCTTATCGTATCTGCAATTTCAATACCGTACGTGTCCTACTATTGCATGTTTAAAATTTTAAGATGTTTCTAGGGACACGTAAATTTTGATAACAATTTTCGTGTGCGGGGTTTGTGTCTCGAATAAATATTCATGAAAATAACTGGTGGCTCCTCTGTCGCATTAGTTTTCCTAGGCCGACTCATCGGCGGCCTTAAAAGATACGAGTCTGCGAAAATTACGGCTGGATCTATACTCCTCTTAATTTATATTTGTAAAATCTGTACTGGTTTTTTAAATACACGATTACGGTTTTTTCAGATTGATTGTTTTATTATTTTTTATTCTTTTGTGATACATTTTCAAAGGGTACATATCGTTTGGTCCAGTAATCCCCTCATAAAATAAAGGTAGAAATGAGTGTTTACCTAATGAATCATCGGTTCGTTCAAATGTTTTTTTCAGAAGGACTAAAAGATAATCTGATGTGTAGAAATAATATTTCATTCATAAAACTCAGTTCCTTTCAGCAAGAGTTTAAAAAATTTAAATGTTAAGAAAGTGTTTCTAAAGATAAATGAGCATTTATAAACAAAAAATCCCGAATTCTAAAACCCAAAATCGAGAATATTATTTAACAGAAAAAATTAGGCAATTCGATAATAATGAATAATAATGAATTTTTAAAGTTATTAAAAATATTTAGTGAATTAGTATTTTCTTTAATACCTATTGATTAAATTAAAAAATGATAAGATTTGGCCAGGAATCATATGGAATAAATGGAATTAAATAACATTAAGTAATTAAAACCATTATATAATGTTCATTAAAAAATATTTTAATACATATGGAAAATGTGTTCTATCTGTAAAACAGCTGGACCAAACGATATATTTTCAATATTTCAAATTTTGCCTATTGGACGAAACGATATACTTTAATTAGATACCTCTTACCTATGCGGATTATGGACGAAGCGACATTTTCAGAAATGTCCTGATAATGGCATATTTTACTGAAATTTTCGACAGTTGTTTTAGATAAATCCATATTTATTGCATACATTTTTGAAAATGTCAAAGTTCATGTCACTAAAAAATCCCCCTGTATTTTTTACGATATTGTGTAATAAAGCGTTTTTGCGCTAGAGATGTTTTAATTTTTGGTGGTTTTTATAATGAATGATTACAATTCTTTCGTTCTCCGCTTTGTGTCCCAAGGGTTACGCGACGGATTTGGTACATCATGTAACTTTTTCTTAATTATCTCGTTGACTATTAATGAAAAAAATATTATTTAAAAACCATTTTCATCCTTAAGGATGTACCTAAAAATCATTGGGAATAACTTTTTTTGAATTAATACGTACTTTTTATGATATTGGCGTGTATAATTTAATAAACTGTATATTAAACGGATTTTTCGTGCATTGAGGCGAGAATTAGAATGTTGGCTAAAACTTTTCATGTTGGGTATACCACTCATGATTTAGCAAATGAGGAGAGTTGTCTATCCTTGTTCGAACTTCGCGAGAGAGAAGCGATGTGAAAAATATTCAAGGTACTATAATCACCTTAATCTCTTACATTTTATTAAGTTTTGCTTGCGTCAATGTTTTCTGTTTATTAAACTTTATTAATTTCTCTAATCAACGTCTTACCTTTTTTGCTAATTTCCTATAATTCTGCCGAATTTCAGATATTTTACCTTTTACTTTTTGTTTGTGAAGTAGTCTAATAAGTATATTACTACTGAATATCCTATTTTGTCGAAGAGCTTCAACAATATTAATTAGTTCATCTTCATCATCAGTAACGATTTCTTTAAATGTCATAAGTCGTAAGTGTCTTCGTACATCATGGTGGTGATTATTGATCACTATATTCCGTACTACCTATATTATAAGCGGCTACTCACACGCCTGCCGCAGGGGCAATCTAGGGAGCAAGCCGACAGGGGCAATCTAGGAGGCACCTCTACACACGTACCTGCCGTTCAGTGCGACAGTTAACGTAGCTCAGTACAGAAATATGACTTAAATCCGTGAAGATGGGGCCAACACTTTAAAAAAATCAAAACATAGGCCTTTCCTTGGCTGTTTCAGTGGTGCTACCGCAAAAAAAAAGAAGAAGGAAGTACTGGGTGAAGAATTGGTTACAGAAACGAAAAGAATTGTGTCACATGAACGTTATGCGAGAATTGGAAGTTAGTGATCTTAAAAACTTTTACAAATGGATATAGAATATTTTGAAGAGATAGTTCACTTGCCCCTTCCATAAAAGAGAACAGGTTAGAATACCATAGCGATGGTTTGTATACATCATCGCTGCTTGATCCTGTCTGTTTTGAAGAATTTACCTTAAAAAAATTATAGATATACCTATGTTCAAAAGTACCAACACACAACTACAAATAATAAAATTGGGTAGCGGTACTAACCATTTTCACCTTCCACGTAAAGGATGTGCGCATGTTTTCAATTTTTTTTAAACTGCGACAGATTAACATCACTTTCAAGTTCGCCATATAATAACATCATGTTGAAAGTTTGCTGTCTCATGTCTCTGTTGAAGTAATGCTTGTTTTTTATACCACCTGAGGGGCCGGTCTTTATATACTTTAATCACCCGCGTCCAAACTTCATGCTCGTTTTCCTTTTCCATACTAGTAAATGTTATGTGATGTTACCTTAACTTGTATAATGATATTCAGTTGGTAACACGACAGTTGGTAATATGTGATTGTCACTTCTCAACGACACTTGTCGTCATGTCCTACTTGAATAAAGTTGTGTTAATAGAGAGTTATTGCCACCGACATAACCTTAAACTAGACGGCTAATATCCATATTCCCACCACACAAGAAACTCATCCAATTAAACATTCCGAAAACGTCTCTGCGCAATGCGCAATGGACACCAGTACGTCTAACATCTGGGTTTCGGTTCTCGAGCTTTGCCGATTCGAGGAGACGAGACATATTGTTTTTTGTTCATAGGCGTCCACTGTTCTGTTTGGTGTTTGACCGATATTCGATAGAGAAATAGTGAATTTATTGTAAAAATTAAGTGTTTTGTACTTTGGTGTAAGAACCGTTCAACAAACCATCCCAAGGGTGTTATGTTTCATAGGTAAGTCAATATAAGAAACACACGTTAAAATTGTTATATACCATGCATCTATTCAACATCTTTGATTCACACACATTTGTTATACCAAAAAGTAATTATTTTACGCGAACGAATGTATATTTGCTTCACAATGATATTTTAGAATACCTGAGGACCAACGTAATTGAAAGCAATCGGAAGACCTTTAGAACCGCTTCCGCACTCGTCAACAAGAATAAGTTCAGAGCATTTTGCTTCAGAAAGTTATTTCAATGATATAAATTGAGGATACTATATGTCTTACTCGAACGATACAGCTATTTATACCTATACTATACTATTTTATAAAAAACATCCTGTTCTCACAAATAATAATATTTTCAATCAGTAAATGAAAACTACAACCTAAATCCTAAATTGTTTTCATCATTCCACTTATTTTCGTTCTAAACCCAATCATTTTACCTAAGGTACGCCAATGTCGGAACATAGACTTTAAGGTTATGTCGGTGAATATGACAAACACAATGCGCATGCATTATGGACACCAGTCACCAGTGATCAATTTCTATCATATGGCATTAGCCGTCTAGTTTAAGGTTATGTCGGTGGTTATTGCACATCATTTGGGGTATACGGGTTACAATGACAGTTACGCATGCGCAACAGTAAACAACCATTTTTATGGTATAACGTCGTACGCTATATCTAAGGCATAAGGAGAGCCTTAAACCTTATACGTTATACATATTTGGTGTTCTAAAACCAAAAAGCGGCTTTTTCGCGATCGATTTTAGAATTAAATAACAGAAGATCACTGATATAGTTAAAAAATTGAAAATTTGTAAACAAAATTTTTCGACTGAACATTAGACTTTAATAAAAACTATTTATTCTCGATAATTTTGAGTTTATGTTGAAAAGTAATACAAATTAATACAAAAGTTTTAATTATCTACATTTATATTAAACTGTTTACGATATATTTCAGCTACAAATTCAAAAAATCCAATATCAAACCCTCAAAACATAGGGCTTCGGTACTATAAAAGGGTTTGTTAGATGAATTAGTTTATGACTATTTTGAAAAATAAATTATTGCATTATTTCAAGGAACTTAGTCTGTTTGGATTACAACAGATTGGGATAAACCTATAATCCAATCGTTATAATGTAAATTTAACTGCTGGCTGGGGATTAAAGAAATCATTTTCCAAAATTCTGTGCTTAATTGTAATGTTTTGTCTATATGTATTTAAATATATATTATTGATTAAAGATGTTAATTATTTAAAATACAAAAAATTAAATTTTCCATTAGTTTTGATATCTGATATTTGCATTTTAGGTTTTAAATAAAACTAAAAAACTATTAGTCTTAATTTATTGCTTAATAAAGGTAACAAAGTTAAAAATATTTTATTTCAAAGTAATTTAAACTTAATTCTACAACATATTTCTATTTCTTGCTTTGTTTTTTGCTCCGATGGATCTTTTCTTGTATGAACTTCCTGGTTCCCGGTTTTGATTGTTGAAATTTCATCAAAACCCTTCAACCTATTCGTATAATCTAATCTTCTAAGCAAAATGCACAATCCTTCAAGTCCTGTAACACAAAATTAGGGGTAATAGGTTTTTACTTTCATTAGGAGAAAGTCAGTAGTTTACCTGATATAACATTACTTCTTCTTGTTCTAATTACAGCTGGTAACATAAGACGTTCTGCTAAGAATACAATGTGTTCTCTTTCAAATCGGAAATTTGATTTTATGTAATGGGTTAACATTAACTCTAAATTGAGGCGATCATAGATATTTCTTCCTCGACCTTCCCTATTATTGATAAGGTGAAATAATATGGCTTCATCTATGTGTTCATCTTCATGTTCTTCCTCAACAAAAATATTCAAAAGTTCTTCCGTAATTTCGTTAATACTTTTCTACCATCAACTCAAGCACAATATCCAATATTTATATTTCGACACCATTGACACCCCACTATTAGCATGTCAAACGTCACTACCTTGAGAAAAGCAACTGCAATAACTCACAATTTTACGCATACCTTACATCGTCATAGCGCTAAGGTATAACGTATACGGTATACATTCTGCCAGTTTGCAATAACTCTCTAATGGAAATGCATTTTTAATAGAGAGTTGAAGTTGTGCCAAGCACGTAAACGTTAAGACCCGAATTGACATCTACGCACGCGCATTTGTCTGGAAATAGCGTTAACGTGGAAAATAGGATTACGTACATACGTAACCTTGCGTTCTCTCACGGATACCTTAAAAATCTACGTACGTTAAACGAAGATTATACGAGTGACACCGATAAATGGCGAATGGCCCAATTTTGAATTAAAGTAAATTATTCATAGCTTCAAAAAGACTCTTTATTTTTTTTTGTTTAATATTTTTTTATTAGATTAAATTCAGTTGAGAAATTCCTATAGAAGTAATAATAATAATCCTTTAATTTATCTCTTGGCTAGTATTATTTTTACATTTAGGTTTACAAAAAAAAAAATAGTTATACACTTATATTTACAACCTACATGTTCTTTTAAAGCTCATTAAATTATTGCAGTTTTTAATAAAATCAGGCAATTCTAACTATATAACTAGTGCTTACTCTATCTAAATAAAAATTGTTTCTTGATCTTGTGGAATATTTATATATGTCTTTAACAAACCTACAATTATTTACAAGAGGCACTATAGTTGATTAATCATTTTGTATAAAAATAACATGGTGTTAAGGGTCACTCAAGAAGTTACTAAATATTCGTTTTTGTTTCATTTGATTTATATAATTTAGGAATTTAAGTGTGATTTAGAAGTTCTCAAAAGAATTTCTTTATTTTTCTGTTATTAGATTACATTCTGTTGAGAAATTCCTATAGAAGTTACTAAATATTCGCTTATTATGTTTCTAAAGGTTATTTCTCATATTTCAGTAAGATAATAAAAAACTTTCAAGTTAAAACATTTTTTATTATATAAATATTTATTTATTAATCACAATAACAATAACAAAGCAATATTACAGAATATCTATCTCTAAAACTACAAAACAACGAATTTTTACATTTTTAGAAAATATACTCAATAAAATTACATTTACAAAGTGTAGAAATGTTCAACTAAATTTAGTTGATGGCGCTTTTTACATCTTAAAACTAGCAAAAAATGCGAACAAAATATTGGTAATAAAACAAACATTAAAGTTGTTTTTGCTTGATAAAAGGTATGCTACTTTAATATTGCGATACTAACTTTACAAAAATCATTCTAGGTACATTTACTAACATTTAATCAGCACGATGGATTTTGAAAATCTGTGTGTGCTGAACAGAACATTAAATTTCCCAAATATTGTTCCACTTGTGTGGAGGCTCAATCGCCCATAAAGCTCTGCTCGATTCCCAACAGGATCATTGTTGAATATATGTAGCAAGATTACCTCATCCATTTCATCTTCTTCGAAATCTGAATCCCCAAGTTGTGCTGCATCAAGAATACCTTCCATCTTAAATGAAATAAATAGAGCCTAATTGAACATGTATAAAGACGTGCTTATCATAAAAATGTATCTTCTTTTTTAGTAGAATTTCAATGAATCCAATTCCAATAATTATTTTGTTTTTCATTTCCATAACTCATATAGTGGCTTTGCACTTTAAATACTCTTCTTAATGGAGAGTAAAACCACTTATTTTATTAAAAAGTTTTTTAATTTTAACGTTTCGACTGTCTGCTCACAGAAAACAACATAAAAGCAAAATAATAAAAAATAAATAATTAACTGTTGACAGTTGACATCTACTTTACGTACGTACATGAGCACTTCAACTCAAATTTCATACAATTTTATTACGTTATATTTCGTACGGTATTTTCTACGTAAAGGTTTACGTACTGTGTTTACTTCAACTCTCTATTTATTGAAAACCCACAGACATCTCAATACTCACGTCTTATTGTATAATCCAAATAAGTACTCCGGACGGCTTTCTCTACAGAACTGAGTCGAAATTGCCCGAATTACGCTACACACACGAGTTTTGGCAGGGAGGTAGGAGCCGATCTAGGAAGCAAGGAAGGTCCGATGCTCCTGCCGCCCTGCAAAGGAGGCCATTTTGGAAATCGCCCCTGCTTGCCTACACACATCACAATGAAGGAACGATTAAGGGTCAACCCCACTCTTACATGCACCCTAGATTGTCCCTGCGGCAGGCGTGTAAGTAGCCGCCTTTATTACAAAGAACTACTATGTTTAAAACTAACACAGTACTGAATTGACAGTTCTTCTAATCAACACAGCCACAGTCTACTGACTTTTACCAAAATCGGCATTCACTAATGTGTGTCTACTTTAAAAATTCAATGACATTTTCATATTTTGGATGCCATTTTGAAGGTGTTCCCGAAGAGGCTTACTTTTTGATGCTCTATCAAAATCTGAAGTCAGAATTTTAAAATTCATAAACACAAAATTTCAACATACACACAGAACGAATTCATATACCGAACAAATTTGTTCGGTGATAAATGTAACAATTGGGTTAGGTTAGAATGTAGAGCCTCTATATTCATATATTTGATTTTTTTGACATTCACTGTAAGCTTATTATGTGGACAAGTACCTATAGTAGCCTTTTTCGTCATGCGCGTGAAAGAGAAGCATCTATTTTTTCTCGGTTTCTAAACATAATGCTGTTTTTGTTGTCTTCCCTACTTTATCTATGTCTTATTTGTTTGATTGCATTTACATATCACTTAAAATCCCTATTACCATTAGACGTAAAAGGCGGTATTTATACACGGAAGATTTAATAGTACATTAAGCAACGCATTTCATATGGCATTCTGTTATGACACGAGTCCAAGTTTAAAAAACGACTCGCGCAGCGATGAGTTTTTTAAAGGACGAGTACCATTTTATTAATTTTTTAATAAATGTATACTTTGCAAATTATAGAAAAGTTTGCTTTAAAAAAAATGAGTTGGTAGCACTGTTGTAGAATTTTTAAAATGCGACGTATTTATTAGATACAAAGTCAATTCATGTCATTTGTTGATTCATATTAGAGAGTTATTGCAAACTGGCAGAATGTATACCGTATACGTTATACCTTAGCGCTATGACGATGTAAGGTATGCGTAAAATAGTGAGTTATTGCAGTTGCTTTTCTCAAGGTAGTGACGTTTGACATGCTAATAGTGGGGTGTCAATGGTGTCGAAATATAAATATTGGATATTGTGCTTGAGTTGATGGTAGAAAAGTATTAACGAAATTACGGAAGAACTTTTGAATATTTTTGTTGAGGAAGAACATGAAGATGAACACATAGATGAAGCCATATTATTTCACCTTATCAATAATAGGGAAGGTCGAGGAAGAAATATCAATGATCGCCTCAATTTAGAGTTAATGTTAACCCATTACATAAAATCAAATTTCCGATTTGAAAGAGAACACATTGTATTCTTAGCAGAACGTCTTATGTTACCAGCTGTAATTAGAACAAGAAGAAGTAATGTTATATCAGGTATAAACTTTTGACTTTCTCCTAATGAAAGTAAAAACCTATTACCCCTAATTTTGTGTTACAGGACTTGAAGGATTGTGCATTTTGCTTAAAAGATTAGATTATACGAATAGGTTGAAGGGTTTTGATGAAATTTTAACAATCAAAACCGGGAACCAGGAAGTTCATACAAGAAAAGACTCTTAAGATCCATCGGAGCAAAAAACAAACCAAGAAATAGAAATATGTTGTAGAATTAAGTTTAAATTACTTTGAAATAAAATATTTTTAACTTTCTTACCTTTATTAAGCAATAAATTAAGACTGATCGTTTTTTAGTTTTATTTAAAACCTAAAATGCAAATATCAGATATCAAAACTAATGGAAAATTTCATTTTTTGTATTTTAAATAATTAACATCTTTTCATTAATATATATTTAAATACATATAGAGAAAACATTACAATTAAGCACAGAATTTTGGAAAATGATTTCTTTAATCCCCAGCCAGCAGTTAAATTTACATTATAGGATTATAGGTTTTTCCCAATCTGTTGTAATCCAAACAGACTAAGTTCCTTGAAATAATGCAATAATTTATTTTTCAAAATACTCATAAACTAATTCATCTAACAAACCCTTTTATGGTACCGAAGCCCTATGTTTTGAGGGTTGGATATTGGATTTTTAGAATTTGTAGCTGAAATATATCGTAAACAGTTTAATATAAATGTAGATAATTAAAACTTTTGTATTAATTTGTATTACTTTTCAACATACACTCAAAATTATCAAGAATAATCGTTTTTATTAAAGTCTAATGTTCAGTCGAAAAATTTTGTTTACAAATTTTCAATTTTTTAACTTTATTTACGTTAACCATTGAATACGGTTTAACATTGCTCTTCTTCTGTTATTTAATTCTAAAATCGATCGCGAAAAAGCCGCTTTTTGGTTTTAGAACATCAAATATGCATAAGGTATAAGGTTTAAGGCTCTCCTTATGCCTTAGATATAGCGTACGACGTTATACCTTAAAAATGGTTGTTTACTGTTGCGCACGCGTAACTGTCACTGTAAGGCATACCGTATACCCCAAATGATGTGCAATAACTCTCTATTATCAACCGTAGGTTTGTTCCAACATAACACAAAACCAGTTTGCGTACTGTCGGGATTCTGCGCAGTCTAGATTTGGTGTTCCAACAAACTTCGGACTCAAACCTGTACAAAAATTTAATGTTCCAACACAACCAAAACTAATCACAAACCAGTTTATGTACTGTCAAATCTGTTCCTGGGTTTGAGTAGGTACAAATTGTCAAGACTTGCGCAAAACGAGTTTGTAAAACGTCATCCTAACCTGAAAATTTTATGATTGTATTTTTATTATGTAAACATTCATATTATTTAATATGTACACTTGTGTAAACACATAATTATTATTTAGGATTGTAGACATCCAAATTTATAAATATTTTCATTAGTTTTTGTTATTTCCCCAAATTCAAAATTTGACATTGGTTGTGACGTTATTGACAGTATAAATTTGACAAAAAATTTGTTGGAACACTTCCGAATTGAGTGCCCGATCCTCGACAGGTCATCGACTAACAGTCGTTGGTATGTCGTCGACAATAAGTTGTGGACAAGTTTACGTACAGTCACAAAATTGTTGTTGGAACAAACCTCGTATAACACAAAAAGTTGCGTACTCTAATGAAACATTAGAGTTCTCAAATGCGTATCATAATGTAAAATATTATAGATGCAAAATATAAAAAATATATTTTTATATAATATATAATTCATAAGTACATTTAAATGGTGAGCGCTATTATAATCGTGAAATACCGCTATTAAACAATTAAAAAATACTTAAACTAAAGTGACATCTTTTAATTCGATTAGTAAACAAAGTTTGTAAGCCTGCTGGCATCTGTTCAAAGCTGTTCAGTACTTACCGAATGTTTGTCTATTCTATAACAGATGGCGCAATGTGTTTAGATGGGAAGTAAGTACCAAATTTCTTTTAATAATACGAAACGTTGACAAATCATTGTTTCTACTTAAAAAATAATTTTTTAAGACAAATTAAAAAAAACAGTAAAAATTAAATATCAAAAACAATTTGCTATTGCGTATTTTGATATTAAAAGATGACATTTTTTCTTAAATAAACTGTGATATTGCAAAAAATAAATGCACTTATATCTTATACATCACTCATGTCCTCATGGAAAATTTGAAAAAACTTTTACTCTGTTTAGCAAGAATGATCAATAATAAATACATAATTAGAATCATTTTCTTTCTCATACAGGTAATGTGTGTAAAAATAATTTTTTCGAAAAAATTCCAATTACTTTTGTTTTATATACAGTCCGTCAATAGAATGTATTGAATTGTAAGAAATTACTAAATTATAGTATTTTTTAAGTTCAAAACCATGAAATTGTAGAAGGCGTAATTTTTTATCGCTTTCTAAAAAAATGTGAATTTTCCTATAAATAACTCGTTTCTGAATGTGTATGGTGTTTAAATAGTGCGATAAAATACTCTTGGTCTGTTATTTAAAAAAATGGATCTTCATCTTCATTAACGAAAGTGTTACCAATTCTTACCAACTTATAAGAAAAAAAAATGAAACTATTTTTTTAATTTAATATTTTTTCGGTTGTTTCAAGAGTTTTGTAAGGTTATGAAATTTAATTTGTTCATAACTGATATATGATTAATTTCCGTCAATTTTTTTGTGATAAATTGCAAAAAATATGTAAAATTATTCAGCGTTTCCTTTGCATAATTGTTCAGTTTGCAGGACCTGCCCTTCTTCCATACAATTTTTTATTATATTAATGATTAATCAAAAGTAACTGCAATAATTTTAATTATACCTATTGATGAAAAAATAGCATTATTTATGTTTTTGGGGTTGGTAAATATTGATTAAATGCCGAAAATTGCAAATTATGAATGAATTAATGTTAATTACAATTTTTCATGAAAATAAACCCCACCCGAGTTTTAATAGGGCATAGAAAATTGCGATTTTTTTAATTTCATTTAAAAAAATGTATTTTTTGCCCGTAACTTTTTTTTGGCTGATAATATCGAGATATACAATAAATCATTTTAATGTTATGACAAACTTTTTCATTGGAATTACCGTTTTTTCAATATTTGACCCGAAAAAATGACATTGATGGTTATAAATACAATTGTTCTGCAATTTCAAACGGCCATATCTCATTACAGAAAAAGATAAAAAAAAACAAAAAATGGAAATTATTCGGATGAACATTTGTTCAAAGTCTTGTCTCTTTAATTTTTTTTTCAAAAATCAATACTTTTTACGCTATTGACCAAAAATTGAAAATGTCTCATAAAAACAAAAAATTAGCTCAAATTTAACAGACCAAAACTTAAAAAATAATTATCCCATAGGGCTAAAAATTACTGGACAATTGTAGAAACATATGTAACGACTTTCTGCAAAAGGATTTTTTTCAAATACCACAGTCTAGATGGCGCTAAAAAATGGCTTAAAAAAAATTGAGAAAGTTTATTATTTATTATTTATCTAACTTTTTTTCTACTTATGTTAAATGGTTCTGGATTAGGATTAGGATGTTATATATATTTTTCCAGATATTTATGCTAGAACAGTTTCTTTAAACACCCATTTTTAAATTGCCATATCTTCCTTCGTATTAATCGTAGAAAAATAAAAAAAAATCATTTTAATTAGTTCATACTAATAGATTTTCAGTTCTATTTAAAAAACTTTTAGAAATGTACGATTTATGTGGTGAAAATGGTAATTTTCTACGCCCTATAACTCGGGAGGGGTTTATTTTCATGAAAAATTGTGTTTAACATTAATTCATTAAAAAAGGATAATTTATCGATTGCGCCAGTTTTTTTTCGGTTATTTTACTCCCCACATTACCTTCTTCTATGATATAGTGGAGGGCGAAAAAGTAAAAACGGTAAAAAATAACATATAGACATTTAAGTATGTAGTGTCAAAAACACATAATTCGATCACTGCCAACTTCGTTAGAGGTAGTCCACTACTTGTGAGAAATGATAATTCTAAATCTCTTAAACAAGTTCCAACCACTAAATTTTTCGGAATTACTATATCTGAAAATTGTACCTACACAATGCTATTTAATTTATCAACTAAGCAAAACAGTAGAAAAATCTGTACTGTTAATATTATATCAAGCATAGTTTCATTCATTACTGTGTTACAGAGTATTGTAGCGTGGGGCGTGGCGTACATCAGCAGAAACCCAAGGATTTTTTGTTTTTCAAAAAAGGGCAATAAGAAATATTGTGAATGCTCCAAGAAGATCAAATTGTAAAGATATTTAAAAAAAATTAAATATATTAACTTTATATTCAACCTTAACATATTTCAAATATTGAAGGTATGGAAGAAAAAGGTCCTTTTTATCTCACAAGTTATTTATTAGAAGGTGCGACCGGTTTCGGCGATCAAATCGCCATCATCAGGCCCTGCGTGGAAAAATTATGGAGTTAAAAAACAAATTTGTTAAGTTACATGATTTTAAAGAATTTATTTTAATTTAATTTTATTTTATTTCAATAAAGCAAAACTCACCATAACTTTTCCACGTAGGAATTACCACAGGAACACACCAACAACATGTCAGCACATAAATAAATAAATTATAATTCTATTTTTAGAAAATAAGGAACGAAATGTACAGGTCCCAATATATTATAAATTTAATTTATATGAATTTAAAGTATTGTTATAAAATTTAAAACTTTTTTAAAAAACCAGTCATAAGGACATTTACATACAAATTAAAAATTAAACTAACAAAAGAGACACATTTAAAAAATTAGCTGGTTAAACAAAGGAATAAATTTTATCTTTATCAACCAAAGTTTTTATACAAATGAGACGTCACAAAATATTTTAACCAATAGAAAATGATTTGATTTAATACAGAAAATTAATTAGTAGAATGATAAAGTTATCTGTAATAAGAACTATAAAAACATGTATTTGTTGAATATGAGGTAGGTTGCGCTAACGTATATAAAATAATTATTTAAATATTAGAATTTAATTCAAAATAATTAAGAAATTGTAATCTAACATTTTAAACTGAAAACATTTAATATGAAAATTTAATATTAGAAGCTTTTGTATTTGGCCAAGGGTTAGACAATAAAAAGAAAATTAATTGTAGAAGAGAAAAGGACGAAGATAATGAAAGAAACGAACAAACCGTTTCAAACTGAAAGTAATTGGAAATATGAAAAAAGTGGGGGTTCACTGATAAATAGCATGAAAAGGAGAAATGATGTTCTTTTAAGTGTGCTAAACAATGGAAGACTGAAGTTATTTGACGTGAGAAAAGTAAGTTATAAAATTGGATTTTTTTTTTATTGTACAGGGTAAGTAAATTATGATTGAAAAGATTTTAAGGAAATTAAATAATTAGATGATAAAGTATTCTTAAATTAATGCTGAAAAAGTTGGGGTACTATTGAAGTTAATTTGAGCGTTTAATGAACATGTGGGATTGAATTTGACGTTTTTTGCAATTTCTGATTTTCAAAGTTATCAAGAAGAAATCTATTACTCACTGTATGTAGGACTCTAAAACCAGAAATAGAGTCGAAATCATGTCCAGTATCTAGAAGGTGGTTAGCGAAATGGGAGAAGCCCGTGGTGTTGGTATTAAGGCATCTTGTATGTTCCCTCAAACGCACTTTAAAATTTCGGAAAGTCCTTCCAACATAGGAACAAGGGCAAGTGGAGCAAGTTAATTTATGGAATTGGAAGATTTGAACGAAACTTTAAAGGAATCTTTGAACAAGTTTGCTATTCGATAAGAGAAGCTACCTATAGGTATACCAACGCCACGGCCTTCTCCCATTTCGCTAACCTCCTTCTAGATACTGGACATGATTTTGACTCTATTTCTGGTTTTAGAGTCCTACATACAGTGAGTAATAGATTTCTTCTTGATAACTTTGAAAATCCCACATGTTCATTAAACGCTCAAATTAACTTCAATAGTACCCCAACTTTTTCAGCATTAATTTAAGAATACTTTATCATTTAATTTCCTTAAAATCTTTTCAATCATAATTTACTTACCCTGTACAATAAAAAAAAATCCAATTTTATAACTTACTTTTCTCACGTCAAATAACTTCAGTTTTCCATTGTTTAGCTCACTTAAAAGAACATCATTTCTCCTTTTCATGCTATTTATCAGTGAACCCCCACTTTTTTCATATTTCCAATTACTTTCAGTTTGAAACGGTTTGTTCGTTTCTTTCATTATCTTCGTCCTTTTCTCTCCTACAATTAATTTTCTTTTTATTGTGTAAAACTTGGCCAAAAGCTTCTAATATTAAATTTTCATATTAAATGTTTTCAGTTTAAAATGTTACATTACAATTTCTTATTTATTTTGAATTAAATTCTAATATTTAAATAATTATTTTATATACGTTAACGCCACCTACCTCATATTCAACAAACCATACATGTTTTTAGATAGTTCTTATTACAGATAACTTTATCATTCTATTAATTAATTTTCTGTATTAAATCAAATCATTTTCTATTGGTTAAAATATTTTATGACGTCTCATTTGTATAAAAACTTTGGTTGATAAAGATAAAATTTATTCCTTTGTTTAACCAGCTAATTTTTTAAATGTGTCTCTTTTGTTAGTTTAATTTTTAATTTGTATGTAAATGTCCTTATGACTGGTTTTTTAAAAAAGTTTTAAATTTTATAACAATACTTTAAATTCATATAAATTAAATTTATAATATATTGGGACCTGTACAATTCGTTCCTTATTTTCTAAAAATAGAATTATAATTTATTTATTTATGTGCTGACATGTTGTTGGTGTGTTCCTGTGGTAATTCCTGCGTGGAAAAGTTATGGTGAGTTTTGCTTTATTGAAATAAAATAAAATGAAATTAAAATAAATTCTTTAAAATCATGTAACTTAACAAATTTGTTTTTTAACTCCATAATTTTTCCACGCAGGGCCTGATGAAGGCGATTTGATCGCCGAAACCGGTCGCACCTCCTAATAAATAACTTGTGAGATAAAAAGGACCTTTTTCTTCCATACCTTCAATAATTATTACTCACATATGGCTGACCTTACTTTAAAAAAAAATATTCAAATGTATACGTCGAAAACAGAGCAACAAACTGCCAAATGAATATAAGGGACTATCGATACGACAATTTAAGCGCAGAGTAAAAGTCTTGTTACTGAACAAAGCTTACTCTATTCAAGAATATTTAAACGATAGCAACCTCTAAAATCTTCAGATCATAAATTAATAATAATAATAGTGTCCAATAATACCTAAGTAGATATTTATTTTATTTTGTTTTTATGTCTTTATTATTTATGTGGTGACAACTATTACGATTAGATTTGAAATCGTCATATTATATTTTATTTCATTTTTTTTTCTCTCTGAAACACCCTGTATAATTGGAAGAAAGAGCCGAACATATAAAAAACATTCTTCCAAGTATCCCAATATTCAATAATAAATGTCGTTCTGGAATATATGATCAATCCCTAATTATATAAAATATTAATTAATTGAATACTTCAGTTGTCTCACAACCTCAGATCGTGTTAATTAGCTTCATCAGAAAACGGATTCTTATGATTTATGACATGAAATACCGAATGTCATTTAATTTGTGATTCTTAAGAGAGAATTCGCGAATCATCGTTGATAACTAGTGTTGAAATCTTAATTTAATATAACAGCCAATCACGCAGATTCAATATTGAATCGTTCTAATGGAAATAGATTTATGTATTTGCATTAACGTAACTTCTTTATAGGTTTGAATGCGAGACGAAGCTTTTATGCAATGAGAATTATTAATTGCAAATGTAAAGTAAGCATGAAGAGGTGTATACCAAGGACCCACCACTTAGCCAGATTATATTCTTCTCTCCACTCAAAATAAAATGAAATCTATTAAATTTTAAGTCAGTATCCAAACTATAAAAGTGGGTATCAGATAATATTTATTTTATTTTTTATAAACATTTTTTTTTCATTATTCTGTAAATATACTTCACTACTTCACAAAAAATGATATGCTTGAAGTACGTTTCGCTGACAAGGTCAGCATCATCAGGTTATTCTAAAATGAACAGTGAAACGATTAATTACAAAAAAGTTCTATGCTTTAAGGATCAAATACCAACCAAATGCAGCTATATATTTTTTAAAATTTTCTAAATTAACAACAATTTTTGTTTGTTATTCTTTTTTAGTACGCCTTACTTTTCCTGTCGTAACCACTCCCCATACTTGGAGTATCATTTGATTTCTTCTTCTTCCTATTTAAAGACTATACCACCAGCTTATAAGGTATATATTTGACCATTAACTTCTGGATATGCATTACAGGTAATAGTTATTCCTACTCTGTTGTTTTCTAGGCCTGCTGATGGTCTTGTTAGACCGAAACTAGTTATATAACTTTCATAATGAAACAATTTTATAATTTATATTTTAGTGCCTATTAGTGGACTAGGCGGAAACACTCCCAAGCGAATATGCCTACGAATCCAGACCATTTGTCGCATGCTGGCGCTAAAAGCGCTTGAAGATTTATCTGTCAGTAGATCAAACTATATTGAAGTTAAAGGTGATGATACTTCCATCCTCTACAGAGAGCCCACATGGAAACAACTCAAAAAATCTGCAGAAATGAACTTCATAAAGATTGAAAGATGGTTCCGTCATAACAAACTGACCATTAACTTTGAAAAACCAAATACTTTCCCTTTGCATCCTACTCCAGCCGATTACCCAATAATGAGACCTCATCATTAGTTATGATTATAAAATACCTGAAACAGAATTCATAAAATATCTAGGAATAACTATTGACAGGCACTTACGCTGGGACCTACACATAAAAAAAAATTAAATCAAAAGTTGAGAGGTACTCTCTCTAAATTCAAATACTTAAGGGACTTCTTAGACATCAAACATCTAACATACGGTATAATAGGGTGGGGAGGAGTGATGAATCCGAATGTTATCCAAAAATGGATTTTGAAAATAATATTACAGAAAGGCAAAAGGTACTCTTACTCTAGTGATAGCATATATAAAGATGCCGCCGTAATGGCTGTACGTCAACTATTTTGTGTCAGTATATTAAATAATATTAAAAAAGGGAACATCAATCTGGATGAAGTCACTTACTCCTACAATACAAGAAATAAAAACATTTTTTGAAAACACCGCGTTGCGGAAAAGCTATCGATCAGAGGAATGCTTCTTACTCAGGACAAAGACTTTATCAAATGCTTCCCAAAGAACGAGAGATCAACTTTTGAAGATTTTGTATCACAAAATAATCCTAACTGATTAATATTAAACTGGACATGAGACATTGGTGATTAATTGATTAGTAAATCTGCAATTCGCAATTCGCCTCGGCTGCAAACTCTGGGCTTAACAACAAGGGTCCAAATGACAAAAAACTGCATGTCTAGCGGCGCCAGGATTCTGGAGTAATCTGGTAAAATATTTTGGCCCAATATGTTTTGAAATTGTTTTACTCTTTTAGTCATATTATGGAAAGTGTATTTTAAAACTAATAAAAAAAAATGTCAGATGTTAAAATTTAAATAAAGATTATTAAAAAATATTTTCTGTGGCTAATGGACTTTGTCGACACACACACGCATTATTAAAAAATATTTAAATCATAGAATTTCATTATCATTACAATTGGCGCTACAACGTGGGGCTGAATAAAATAAAGGGGCAATGAAAAAAAAGGGTAATATAAATAATTTTTAAATTAAACTAAACTAAACCAAAATGAATCTTAGAAATGGGAAAAGAATAGGTTTAGAACCACAGAAAGAGGAAGACATACCATTGTCAGAAGAGAAAGGACAAAGAGACAAGGAAATGCAAATAAATATTATTGGAGATAAAATATAGACCAAGAAGAAGAATATAATGGTAGAACGCCAACCGAATATAACAATAGAAGAATCCATGGAGAAAATGTTTATTTTTATGCAGAAAATGAATAAAAGTACAGAAGATTTGGGAAGAAAGATGGAAGACAAAATGGGAAAGATGGAAGACAAATTGGGAAAAATGATGAAAGAGGAAATAAACCAAGAAGTAGCGAATGTTTTAAAAAAATAGAATAGTCAAGATTATACACTGAAAATAAAATAGAAGAGACGAAAAAGGAAATAAGAGTGAAGATGATAGCTAGAATAGAAGAAGTAGAGGTGGTACAAGAGATGAAATTAAAAGAAACTGAGAACAAGTTAAAGAAAGATATACAAGAAAACAAAAATAACATCAATTCAAGAATAGGGAAAATTGAAACTAAAATAGAAACAAATAAAGAAGAGGGTAGAAAAATTGAAAGAAATACAAATTTTAGAAGCTAAAATAAATAAACATATAGAAATAAACATGGGAATAGTAGAGGACGAGAATAATAAAGTTAAAAAGGAATTAAAATTAGAAATCAGAAATATGCAGACAAAGATTGAAGAACAAATTCGAGAAGAAGGTTATATTAATAGAGTAGAGCATATGGTAGAAGTAATCACAAATTTGATGGAAATATTAAAAGATTGCATCCAAAAGTATTTGTAAGAGGAATGCAAAAGATAGAGGGCTTCAAAGAAAGATTAAATGGAAATGGAGAGAAACATTGGAAAAAAAGGAAAAAATCGAGCATTGTTTAAAGACCAAGTTTATTGTAAGATAGTAGATTATATGTCATTACTAAAAAACTAGCAGAAGAAGTATTAAAAGAGATTCACAATAGACATGCACATTAAACAAAATACAAGGACATTTTAATTGATAATTTACAAAAGGTATCAAGTGACATAATACGTTTATAGAATTTATATAAGTTGAAGATAATAAATAGAAGTGAAATTAGTAAAGTTCGTTGAACTTTTCTTATTCATTTCATTGCAAGAAAAGTTCAATGACATTTTAGGGAATGTTGTTATGGTGTAAAAAATGGGACAAAATTATGGGAAATGTATTTTAAAACGAATTAAAAAAAGTTATGTAAAAAGGACTTAAAAAAAAGGTGATGGTTGTGATGACATGTTTGTTTTGGATGTTTAGGTTGATGAGATAAAAAAATGTCAGATGTTAAAATTTAAATAAAGATTATTACAAAATATTTAAATCATAGAATTTCATTATTATTAAAAAAATCTGTCAAATATTCAAAAAGAACTTGATTCAAATTTAAAACTTAGATGGTTTAAAATTTAAACTAGCTGTAATAATTAATAAAAATTAAATCAATTTATTTGCTAAATTTCAATTTAATATCTGTATTTCACCACTATAAAAACTTCCATAAATACCTCTCGAAAGCAACAATGACCTTTTGGATAAGGACCACCCAGATTTCCCTAAAAATCCCGTCATAAAAGTAATAAAATGATATTGCGTAAGTGGCGCCAGAAGTACTGATTCACTGCTTCAAAATTTTGTGAATGGGTTTTATTTACAAAAATAGACCGCACAATAGGATTTACCCTAAGGGTCGGTGGTCAAAAAGACCCTGCAATGGTATCTGTGTTTACAACGTTTATAGGTGTTACGTGCTTGGGAATAAATTGTTTGAAATTTGTGAATGGCGAAGGTCCATTTACACCTAGAGTGAGGTATCGATGTTTTGATTTATGGTATAATTTTGAAATATTCGACTGAAAAAATTCGTTGTTTGGGAAATAAAAGAAAGGGACTAAAATTAACCTCGATACAGTGATGCCGATTTTAAATGTACTTTCAATGCATTTACAGGATTTTAATAATAATAACTAATTAACTTTATTATTTACAAAAATGCTAATGTTTTTCTCTCTCGAAGAAACGAAATAATCAAGAAATGTCAAATTTTGTATGCTTATACAGTCACGAGTTTGGTTTGATTTTAAGAATAAAAAGCCAACAAAAATAAAGTATTTAAAAAATTAGTGAGAGTTAAACAGAAAATCAATTTACAGAACAATATTATTAGAAAGTAGCAACCCACTAAACATTAGAACTTACAAATACTTCCTGCAAGTTTATTTCCGGCTTTAAACTCAAACTTATTTTGTAATCGTGTGGAAAATTTGCAATAATATTACAACTTTTAGTTTATAATCGAGAGTTTTTAGTAAACTTTTCGGAGAAAATTTAAATTTTTAAACTTGAAGTAATCTTATTTCTGTGAAGTTTAAATATTGATTAAACATTGTCCATCAAGTGCAATTTCGAAAGTTTAGAGTTAACTTGTAATTGAAAGTATTTAACTATTTTTTATAGTGAAAGTCTCAATAAGTTTTAAATTGTTTGTTAACAGTAAGTTTATTTTTTAAGTTGGCATAAAGTTAGGCGTTTTTAAGTTTATTTTTTTAAGTTGTGAGTGAGGCAGATTCAAACATTTTGAAAGCTATTAATAAGTATTCTACGAACTTGCAAGGATACTTGCATTTATATTGGTAGGCTTGCAAACAATTTGCAGTAAGTGTATTTTGTTTAGTGGGAACTATAATAAAAAATAAACAAAACAACTATTATAAACTGATTTCATAACTGAACGGTTAATTATCTATATAATTACAAAATAATACAAATAATATAGTTCTTTTATTTGACCATTAATTAAAAACCTACCCTAACTGTAAATTGAAATCAAAATTCGGATTAGATTTATCAACATCAATCTGCACTAATGAGTTGAAGTGAAATTCGCAGTCATTTGCAATTTGATTAAAATGTGTAGTGGAGAATGAGACAGAATGTTAGTTCTTGCATTGTCAGAGTAAAACGTGAAATTACGATGTGAGTAAAATCTTGTAATAAGAAAATTGAGCTGACTTAAGTTTGGAGAGTCAATAAAATTATGATTTAATTTAAACAGACCCTGACTGGCGTGTTGGCTTATTGCCAGTGCAATTAAATTACTAAAAAAAAGGAAAGCCAGTCCACTATTTATTCATCTAAGTTGCAAGTAGTCAATGCCAAAACGATATAGCAAAATAGATTGTTCGATCCCTCTTTCGGGGTAAGTCCCATCGATCCTACTAGCTAAAATTTCAGAAACCTCCTCTAACCGAATTCAAGTTTTGATCTTACTAGAGCGAGAAATAGCGTTTTCAATGCATTCAAGGCATTCATATTTTACTGTTGAAGTTGTAGTTAAATCACAGTGAGAAATCGTTTTTAATAAGTAAATTTTATTAAAACTGTATTAGCCATCTAGGAATTTAAAGACTTCAAACATCTAACACATTCATCATTTAGTCTATTCATTCGCGCAGTAATTGTTAGAGTAGCCCTGGAAAATATCGTGTCCACAATTTTAATACATTTTCTGAACTATAAGCCCTTCCTTCAGATAAATATTTTATAATTTCATAATTTCTAGGAATTTTCATCGACTGGGACTGGATTTTTACTACCAGATGTTTGAAAAGGAGCTAGTACATCTATATCAAAATTTTTGGAATCTTTACATTGTCTTTGCAGGGCTGATTTTGTTATATTGGGTTTTGTAAATATTTTCAAACTTTAACAAAGCTTCTTCTTGCAAATCTTTGCCCCATGAACTTGAAGAAATATTACCACCACACAATACATCCAGTGGCGGCGCCACGGGGGGCAAAGGGGGGCAGTATGCCCCCCCCCCCGCCCTTTACAAAATGTCGCTTTTAGCGCACCCTTCAATTTTATAACTAGTGATGTAATTGCTGAATACCAGGCTTTTAGTTTATTATTTAGAGAACTTAAAGATAATGAAATTAATGTAACAACTAAAGAAATATTACCATATATCATTTCAAATGATCTTGAAAATGCATTTCCGAATCTAGCCAAATTGTACCATATAGTGGAGTGAAATTATACGAAAATATTCTGAAAATGGATGTAAAATTTTTTTAATTTTTTCGATTTTATATACAAGAGAAGCTTCTAAAAAAGTTTTCAATAAATTTGGGCTGGAGCTTCGCGAGATATGTGCCAAAAATGGCATTTTTGGTATTTTTCGAGTGGATTGCTTCACTATTTTTTAAACATGTCCGGCTCTAAGAGTCGTGGAAAAATAAAAAAAAATTAAAATGACCGTGATTAACTAGAGTATCGATCCGTATAGTAGGGTTTTTTAAAAATATATCCTAACTCAAAAAATGAAAATTGGAGAAAATATGTATTTTTATGACGGGTAGACATGGTAAAAATTTTTAAAAAAATTTATTTGTCCAACCAAAATCGGCATTTTTCGAAAAAAATTGAATTGGCCGCCATTTTTGGAAAAACAATAGTAGAGAAAAATTTTTTATCTTAAAAAGAAGGATTTTGTGTGTACTTTTGTCTAAGAAAATCCAACATTTTATTTCTTTATTTAAAGTGGCCAATTTGGGAACTAATAAAAAATAAAAATTCGATTTTCATTTTTTTCCAATTTTTTTATCGCGATATTTATGCTTGATTCTCTTAGAAAAACTGTATTTCAGTCCAAAAAATGTTTAAAAAATAAAAAATATATTTCAGGTTCTAAAGTAAGATTTTTGTGAGGAAACGAATCAATATAAAAATGAAAATCGAATTTCTTTATTATTTCCTAAATTGGGCACTTTAAATAAAGAAATAAAATGTTGGATTTTCTTAGACAAAAATACACACAAAATCCTTCTTTTTAAGATAAAAAATTTTTCTCTTCTATTGTTCAGTAAAAAAAATAATGTGCGCGAATTGGTTTTTTGTGGTTAGGATGCATTTTTAAAAACCTACTATACGGATCGATATTCTACTCCATCACGGTCATTTTAATTTTTTTTTTATTTTTCCACGACTCTTAGAGCCGGAGATATTTAAAAAATAGTGAAGCAATCCACTCGAAAAATACTAAAAATGCGGTTTTGGCACATATCTCGCGAAGCTCCAGCCCAAATTTATTGAAAACTTTTTTACAAGCTTCTCTTTATGTATAAAATAGAAAAAATTAAAAAAATTTGACTTAGTTCTTACACTCATATAAAATTCTAATTTCACTCCACTAATAGTATAACTGCTGAACGCACTTTTAGTAGATTAGTAGTAGATTAGAATCAGATCATTATAAAAACTTGTATGTGCCCCCCCCGCCCTTAATTTTTAGAACCGCCACTAAATACATCCAATTGTGGCGTTTATAATCTTTTACAATTTTTCATCAATTTTATTCCTATTTTCTTTAAGGCTCCGCTCCGTACCCTTCAGAGTTTCTCCTGAAGGGCAGCGGTAAGGGGCGAGGCAGACATTTTACTACACGTTCGAGCCGAAACACGCAGGGCTGGCTTAAAATATTTGTGAATGCTTCCGCTATTTGCTAACTTCTGTGACCATTATCGAAATTTATAATGGAGTTGCCGTGCCGATATATTTTTTCGAGTGTAATGGCCAAAAAAATACTAAAATCAATGATTGTTAAGAAATAAGAAATTAAAGTATTACTTTAAATAGAAATTCGTTGCACGGTACCTATAGGTACCTACAAATTAAACCGCGACTTAATCATTCTGCGTTCCTTTTGCATCATACCCAAACTTTTCAAACGATGTGAAATGGCTTGTTGAGTCACGCCCAATGAATCTGCAAGTTCTTGTTGAATCTTCGTCCAATTCTGTATCTTCAAACTTTTTCTTCTTGTCTTTCACGCCGAAATCACGCAGAATAAACAAAATGTTTTTTTCTACAACTGCTATGAAAAGTAGCGAATTTCTCATAGCTTACTTAATTTCAAAACCGTGTAATGCCCACACCGTGAGGAAATACTTTTCCTTATGGCACTTTGCCTCACACCACATACATTTATATGGAGAATCAACAAAAATCGACAAAAACTTAGTAGGCTGCTGTTCAGCTTTAAATAGTTGTCACAACTGTCAGATTGTAGAAGTTTTTTAAATTCTTAAGGTAGTTTTCATTCGTGCTTTGATAAAAATCGCAATTTCCATTAAATATTATTGTAATAAGACATATAATAAATAATATGGGTAATGAATGACAGTAGTGACGATTTTGATAATACTAGGTCAGAGATATTGGAAAGAGCCGCAAAAATAACGTTAGATTTGTTGCCGATAATTTCAATAAAAAAGTTTGAATTGGCATACGAAAAATTTATGAAATGGAGAAGAAATACAAAAAGAAAATTAAAAAAATTATTCAACTGTTAAGAGGTAGGTTACTTTCATGTTATTTTAGTTTTGCTAACCATAAAAATAAATATTAAGTTACAAGTTACATTACTTGTATTCTTTAAATTTGTGCAGTTGTAGAAAAAATATAGTGTGCAACACGTGGGGTAAGTACTTTTCCCACTTGTTGCACAATATACTATTATTCAACCCATACCGCATCAAATCTGATGTTCCCCAGGGCAGCTTTCTTGGACCATTTCTAAATCTGATAGTCACAGCAGACATATACTAGTAACAGACACATTTGCCGACAACCCTGCCATTTTTTCACCTTATCGGGGTCCTAAGAGAGAATCAGAGACTCTTCAAAAGAACTTGAGTCAATTACAACATCAGTTATCACTTTAGAGAATCAAAATAAACGTAAAAAAGTATACGCAAATTCCAAAACGAAATGTACATCTATAAATAACGATTCACCAAAACTGGATAGAACAATCAAGGGAAGTTCGCCAAAAGAAGACTCTCACTGGATGGAAACCAACACACCCTAATATACAGGCTGTATCATAAGGAATGGTCAATATTTTAATCATAGGTTCAGGCCCTCGAAATATTAATAAATAACTCTGGGTTAAATGTTATCTACTACTAAGATACAGGGTGGTTGAAGATAAAATTTATTTTTCGTTTTTTTGGAATAATTTCTTGATTATTTAATATATTGAATTAATATTTGGTATGGTTATATTTTTAAGTTAGTAAATCATAAGCCTGGTATCAATTTTGAGATTAGGTAAAGAGGGCGCCACCTACACTCTACTGGACGAAGAAAAGTATCAATTTTTTTTTATTTCTGGACTTTTTTTAATTTTTTTCAATTCCTTATGATACACCCTATAAATTTGAACAAAAAAGGTATACTTGTTTTAATAGTATAAATTCAGCTCATTTCGAGATATTTGCATTTAAAATATTCTAACCACAGTATCTATTTAATTTACTTTAACATATTTCAACAGCTGTGAAATAGTTAATTGTTAGATGTAATTTTGTTCACTAAATTCTATCTAAGTATAGATAATGAAAATAGATAATGAAAATGCCACGACACAACCATTTCACTAATTCAGAAATGAGAGATATGATTTGTGTTTATGTTTATGTTTATGCTGCTGCCATCTAACAATTAATTATTTGACAGCTGTACATTTTCATTTTTCATTTTAGTTTCAAAGCCTACTAGGTATGTTGAAATATGTTAAAGTATCTTAAATAGATACTGTGACTAGAATATTTTAAATGCAAATATCTCGAAATGAGCTGACTTTATGCTATTAAAAAATTTGTTCGAATTTACAGGGTGTATCATAAAGACATGAAAAAAATTCAAAAATGGCCAGGAATAAAAAAAATTGATACTTAACTTCATCCAGTAGAGTGTAGGTGGCGCCATCTGTATCTAATCCCAAAATTGATAACACGCTTATAACACGCGATTTGCTAACTGAAAAATATAACCATACTAAATTTCAAGTCAGTATATTAAATAATAAAGAAATTATTGCGAAAAAACGAAAAATAAATTTTATCTTCAACACCCTGTATCTTAGTAGTAGAGAACATTTGACCCAGAGTTATTTAGTAAAATATTAATATTTGAAGGTCCTGAACCTATGATTAAAATATTGACCATTCCTTATGATATATATGCCTATATTTAAAAAAATGTTGGCTTCGACCCAAATTTTTAGAAAGGCACATTATAAATTCCATTTTTATAAAGACATGTGTTAAAATAATTATTTTATTATTAATAATAAACTTTTATTTTTTTTTATGCAACCAGACTTCATTATTAATGCATACTTTCTTCGAAAAAGCATACTTTATATAAAAGGATTTTCATGTGTCGGTAAATATGATTAAAGGCATAAAATAAATCCGTACAAGCAAAAAGTAGCTTGTTGTGTCAAAATAATGAGAGGTGTCATAAAAATTAAGCGTGAGTGCGAAATTGCTATCATTACTTATTGAAATCACTTGCCGATCGACTTTTCCAATTTCGCCACCAGTGGCGTAGAAGTTTGTAATCTGTGCAATGGTTTCTTGGCTTTTCTTCGCTTGATTTATGTTTTATCTGATTGCTGATACGTGATAGCTCATTTCCGTCCCTTACCTTTAACTGATTCAGCCAATAATCCTGTTTGGAGTTTGATTTATTCGATTGAGATGCCCAACTGTCGAAACCAAAAAGTACAAACCGGACTTGAGAAGTTTAAATAGTGTATTATCTAACAGGCTGAGAAATCTCTTATTATAGCTGAGAATAGAGTTCGCAGCCAAGGCGAATTGCCGAAGGTAATTGCCGAGGCTGCAGAATCTGGGCGAAGCAATTATTATGATTTCTCGACCGTGTTGTATATATAGCCTAGTTGCCAGAGAAGGATATTGACCAAAAGCTCGGACAAAATGTGATCTCGATGAATCTTGGCACTTAGGTACTTGAAAGGGTGTGGAAAACGATAAAAAAATCTTTGTTGCTCTAAAGTGTATGCTAACTTCACAATTTCGAAAATAAAATCGAAAATTTGGTTTTTTTTATATCTCGAAAAAAAAATAATAAAAATTTCGAAAAACTAATAGCACCACGTGAAAGAGAGGAAAATTTTACTAAAAATTATATTATAAGATATTTTAAAAGAAAATTTGTATCACTGTAAAAAATTATTAAAAATAAGAAAGCAACTTCGAAAACTTTACGCAGAGACCAGCGCCAATCATTTTCGAAAGAAAGAAAATCTTAGCAGCACGTGGATGGTCGGAAAATTTTGTGCAACTTATAAGCAAATTAAAAAAAATAAATTGAACAAATTAAAAGTTCCGGAAGGGGGGTGGGGGTAGCTAAATATATAATTTGAGGGTTGGTTATGGGTTTTTTACGATTTGTGGCTGAAATATGCATACCATCAAAAGAAGTTTAATATAAAAGTTGTAGATAATTAAAAAATGTAAAACTAATGTATTAATTATTTTTCAACATAACCTCAAAACTATTTAGAAAAACGATAAAGGCCGTTTTTTTTGGTTTTTTAATTTTTATCTGTTGCACAAACATTATTTTTTTATGAAACTTGGTGAAAACGTTCCTCACTATATTTTAAATAAGCTGTGATTTTTTGAAAGCCAATTTTTTAATTTTCGATTTTATACGAATTTAAATAAAAACAAAAGCCTAATTTTCAATCCAAAAAGTTCCATACAAATTTTCAATTTTTTAGCTTTTTAGCAGTGCCCATTTTCTTCGTTGAAACCTCGACTTTAAGGTGGTATGAAAAAAAATATATTGTTCGTATGAAAAAATATCGTTAAAAATGCAGAAAACCAAAAACGACTTTTTCATAATCGATTTTTCAATTAATACAGACAATTGTTTATTTCTTATTGCAAATAAGCATTTACATTGAGGAAAAAGATTAATTTTCATGTAATATAATGTCTTTACATACTGTTAATGGTTTTGAAATTACCGAAAACATCTAATTAGGACTGTATTTAAATTTTTGTGAAGTCGATGGTAACGAATCACCACTAACAGACGAATTACTATACATGAGTTGACTATTCTCTCTTTTTAAAGTATATTTTTCACGACATTTTACATGCATTCTTATGCTGCTTACATCTCGGAGTAGCTTAAAATGACCATCCTTTCTTTCTGTACTAACTTTCCTCAATTTATCAAGTCCTTGAGTTACGCAAACGATTTATTCTTGTGTATCCAAGCTTTTTTTGCACACAAAACAAGTTTCCTACATCTTAAATCTTTATAATTTCAAAGGAAATTCTTGTAGATATTATATAATTATATACTCTCTTTAAGTCTAAGTAGATTATTATTTGAAAATATCAATATAACAGCTCGCACAAACACGAATGCAGTGAAACGCCGCGCGGCGGCGCTGCGCTCGTCTTTCTTCATGGTATTCTCTTTATTTTTAACGTGTTTTCAATTAATGTTTGCTTATAACCTGAATGCGTAATCAAAAAATGAATAATATATTCTTAAAGCTTAGGATTTAATCTTTCATTTTGTGTCTTTATTCATTTTTTTAAGCTTAAAATTAAGTTGCATGAATTAAAATAAGCAAAAAACATGCATTTTCTTAAATATTTCTTATATTAAAAAGTATTCAAAAATATCAAGCTGTATCAATTTTTGAATTATTACACATTATAAAGTGTATTTTTAACTTTATTTAAAAAAAAATAATAATAATTTCTGATTTATATAAATAAAGAAACACCATTTTAAAAATAAAAATTAATACTGTAAAAAAATGATCATTTTAAAACATAAGTTTTATTAAACAGAGACAATGTTCATCATTTTAATTATTTTTAAATCAAAAGTAAAAGTATAATGATGATAAATGTACAAGGATTTTTTTTTGTTATGCCTCTGATAATATATATCTTCAATTCTATAAAATGGAGTGAAAATTTTAGAAAAAAAAAATTCCGGTCAAATTTTCTATGAGGAAAAAAATAAATAAATAAAAACTGAAGGCTTCCTCAGAAAGCTTAGAATCTCCTCTTTAAAATGCTTTTTATTTTATTTTTTTGCGTACATTTTAGGCAAAGATACTTTAGTTTTTACCCGAACGCTTTCGCTTGAATATTTCTATTCAGCTGCTTGGCGCGAATTCAGTTTTCGAATTTGCTTTCTTATTTGTAATAATTTTTTATAGTAATAAGAACTTTTGTTTGAAACAACTTATAAGATAATTTTAAGTAAAATTTTCCGCTCTTTCACGTGGTGCTATTAGTCTTTCGACATTTATATATATTTTTTCGAGATATAATGGAAAAACCAAATTTTCGATTTTGTTTTCGAAATTGTGAAGTTAGCATAAACTTTAGAGCAGCAAAGATTTTTTTATCGTTTTCTACACCCTTTCAAGTACCTAAGTGCCAAGTTTCAGCGACATCACATTTTGTCCGCGGTCAAAATCTCTGACAACTGGGCTAATACTATTTTTTTCAAGCGTAAACAATTTCATTAGAACGAACATTTTACGTTAACTTGAACTGTCAAAAAAACAAAACAATTTTTATGTTATTTTCTTCATTTTCTTTATTAATATAATTATTATAATTAAATGTACAATTTGTTAACTATAATTATTAGTAAAAGAAAGTGCTGGCCGTTTTATTAATATCAATATTATTTTCTGAGATTATTGTGCTGTTCACCGAAATGGATTTGGAATTACTCACATTATTAGGGTTTAAAATTTATAATGCGGTTTCTGTTTAATTTTTTATAGAATTATCAACATATCCTTCAGCAACTTTGTCTTTTTAAAATCTTAGTTAATACTTTTATCGGTTTGTCCTGCCTGTATCCCAAATAAAATAAAATAAAAAAATAATCAAAATGAATATGTGCATTTATATCAATAAACCCACAAAATCTTCGTCATCTCCTCGTGTTTAGAAATTTTCTCCTTCGGCTTATTTTGCGTAATCATTCATAAATTAAACTTGTTCCCACCAAACAAGATTATTCCGCATATTTTTCGCTTAAAAAATTATTTACTTAAATGAATAGTCTAGTTAGATTCATTCTCCGAACAATAACATAAATTAAATGTGCAAATTGACGGCCAATATAAGTCCTATCGAACAATTAAAAATAAATCACGTTTCGTTTTATGACACCAAATGGTAATAAAAGAATTTAAATTAAGTTTGCAGGTGGAGATTAAGATGTTCGTTGGCCAATAAATAGAATTTAAGGCGAAACTACTTCCTGCTAATAAATTAAGAATGTCCAAAAACAAACTGACATCTACGACTATTGGTATTTTCAACGTCAAGTTTAATTAATATCGACAACTGTAAAAAGCGTTACAACATCGAAGGCAAAGAAAAAATTTACGTATCAAAAAGTTTCTTTCATCAAGTCTTCCTTTGAATTTTATCTTATAATGGTCGGATTTTTCAAAATCTTCGCCCTTCCGGTTTGTGAGGTTTTGCGTCATAAACATCTTATATTCTTTTATAATAATAATAATAATATACGCCCCTCAATTCACTCCGTTACGAGTGAACCCCAGAAAGCAGACCCCACCTAGAGCCGGGTTCGCGTTTTTTGCAGGGAAGAAAAGCATTGTTTCCAAATTTCAAGTCGCTAGTTGTTTAAGTTGGGGGGAGGGGGGTGGGCTAGGGCAAACACTGATTAATTTTGACTCGAGGTAGGTTATTATCAAAAAGAATACCATCTAACAAGAGGCGAAAGCTTGATCGGTTCCTTTGATGTTGGATAGACACAATATTGAGAGGAAATACGTCAGAGCATTGAATCATAAACTATTTGAGATACACTGAGAAAAGTATGTATTTTATTCAAATTCTTACAAACCGAACTACACTAAGAAAAAAAATAGTGTTGATGAATATACCTCCCCATTTAGTGGAGTCGATCTGGCGAAAAAAAAATCCGATATACGAAGTCGCTGTTTTCGAATTTTTTTCTTGCGATTTCATAGATTCTAAGGACGGTGAAATTTTTTGTAACCATAAAAATACCAAAAAAGGACCATGGGCGTACCAAAACTACCTAAGGTTGTGAAATAAATCACACTTGTTCTTGGGAACAAGTGTGATTTATTTCACAACCTTAGGTAAATTTCATAGATTGGAGAGAAAAATATGGGAAATCGGTTCTTCGCATGTAACTCGCTGGGTTTTATTCGGATCGAAACGACTTCTAGATATAAAATAAAGGGCTCGCGAAAACCCGTCCAAATCGGATTAGCGGTTCTCGAGATATTGCGATTTGAAAGTATAGGGATTTTTTCGCAGGGAAGAAAGTGACTTCGAGACCTGATTTTTCCTCTGATAGATAGTCATGACCCAAGCAATTTCAAATCGCTAGTTTAATTTGGGGGAGAGGGGGAGGGCAAACACTGATTAATCTTTGGCTCGAGGTAACTTTTTTAATTTTTGACCAATCAAGCACAGCAAAATGGCAAACTCTTTCTTGAGGACACTGCTACAGGATGGATTAAGGAGATGATGGTTATCGCAAAAACGGACAAATGTCTCACGAATTTCGGATTTTGCAAATTTTATTTTTCGATTTTCGCAACGAAAGAGTAAGGTGGGGAAAATTTTTTATGCGCCATCGGTTGGCGGAATTTTTTTCTCTTTGATTTGAGCCCTACAAGGACTCTATCCGATAATCAGGAAGGACGATCAGTTCTCTTTCAAAAATGTTGATGTTGATTTTTGTGAAAACGGACAAATGGCATCTAATTTAATATATAAATATATCACGCACACCTGCAGTCCTTAATATAGATAGAGCGTTGGGGTAAAAAAATCTTGGAAATGAGCCTAGCACGAAGTCACTAACCCTATCCCTTGTCCTTCTACAGGGCAAAACGCTTTTACCACTTCCCTCCCTTCCTGATTATCGGATCGAGTTCTTGTAGGGGTAGTGAATCATGTTGCAGTTCGTTCTTTCAAATACAAATGAACACAATTTAATTTTTCAAGTGACCTCTACCACCTTGGGTTTGGTCCCACATGTAAAGGATGTAAATTGTAAGTAGAGTCAGATAGAATTTGTAGAGTCTAATGGCACTAGAAGCATTTGCTGTAGTTTATGATTTTTTTGCCTCCTCCTTGTGTTTCAATTTTTCTAATCGAGCTCTATCTTTCAGTTCCAAATGCTTTTTAAAATCTTTCTTTATGCACTGTTTCTCGTTTGGTAAGGCGTTGTTATAGCGTGTATATAAACGACACTGGTCTTCTTTTGCATGATAGAATCCTAAATTTTAATGCAATAAAAGGATAATCTAGTTGTAGTAGTCACTCCATGATATGTTTCAATTGCTGTCTATATTGTTTTGAAAAATAAATGTTAACATTATAACAGGGCGCTCATGGAATATTATATTTTTATAGCTTTATTACTATAAACTGAAAGAGAATGGAATCTAGTAACAAATGAAACTAAAGATTAACCAGCATGATGATATATTACCCAAATGTAAACGTGTCGGTAACTTTAATCATTAGCCCAAATCGAATACCTAATTTTTATTCTAACCGTCAAGGACTTCTTTATAATTATTGATTGTAATTTATAAAATACTACCATTTTAACAGCTGGCAAACTGAAAGCAGTTTTTTTACAACGAATTTTTTCGATTGCATACAAAGCTTCAATTTCAAATAAAGCATTAAATTATACGAAAAAAAGTTTACTAAAGTAAAGTAGTCCAAAAAATTTTATGCTTTTGCTTTTTCACTTTTGGAAAAAGTGATCGATATGCGTTATTTTATATACCTATATATTTATTTGTTAATAGCGCTGAGTTAAATACTATAATTTTAAACTGGCCCAGTTCTTGAATCCTGTACTTTTAAGTGAAAGCGCCTCTAAAGCGAATTCCATGAATCAATTTTTATCCTGGAGATAAACCATTTATATGTATATTCCTGTTATTAATTTCAAATGTATGTAGGGTATCAATTCAGGATCGGTTTAATTTTTTTTAATTTTGAAAATAGTTTTGGCCTTCACCTACCCAACAGGCTAGATCAGCGATTCTCAACCCGTGGTAAGCGTACCAATAGGGTTACGCGTTTGATGGGTTAGGGTGCGCGAAAAAAATTTAGCAATGGCGGATTTTAACAATATACTTTCAAAAATTATGTATCTATAAAAAATCTTGTTAGATTTCATCAATAAACATCAATAACAACTACGAGTATTTCAATTATAAACATTTTTCAAACGTAAGGGGTACAATTTAGGACAATGAACTGCCAAGGGGTACACAAGCCAAAAACTTAAATTTATTGCAGTTAGCGCATGTCCTTTTTAAATTCCTAATATCACTTTTATGTGAGCAAATTCTCTCTTTGAGTTTTCGTTTGGTTTGACCTATATTTTTTGTAACATTGTGAACATGGACAATGTACTAAATTGGATTATTCCAAAAAGGGAACTTTGTTTTTTAATTTTGAAAAAATATGGTTAATTGTGAATTGATCTTTATACGAAATGGTGAGGGTAATAAAGGAAAAACCATAAGTTCAAGGACATTTTTTCAATACTGTTCCTGTCAATACTGTCAACGTCTAATGTCTTATTTTTTACACCATTTTTCAATATTAATCACACAACTATTTTATATAGTGTATTAGTGTATAGTGTATAGTATATAGATTTTCAACCATTTGCGACAAGCGGTATTAGGTTTTAACCAAACTTTCGTAAATTCAACAATTTTTTCATTTTTTAAAGAAGAGTTCTTTCTTTTAAATAATTGATTCATTGGAAGATATATTTTAAATTGTAATGCAAATAAAGATTTACTAAGTGTTTTATTGAGTTGGCTTATATGAAAGTTACAATCGAGTTTGCTGTCAATATCCCTAAAATTTTTATGACGTTAAATGAGTTGATACTCTTCTGATTTATTTTTATGCCTATTTCTTCGTGGTGGAGGTTACAAAATACTTTTTGAGTTTTAAAACGAATCTATTAGCTAGAAACCAATCTGCTGTGCCCTGCTTGACGCTAGTGGAAGAAAATAATAACGAATCTGTATTTTTACCACTGACAATTATATTGGTATCATCGGCAATAAGAGAAAAGTTAGGACTTGGAAAATTTACTACAAAGTCGTTGATTCAGATATATAAGAAATAATGTTTTTTTTTCATCTGGGCCCGTCTGATTCAAGATCTCCGATATCGCTGTAGCCTATTGGCTTATTGCGTTTATTGCCCAATTATTACTCTACCCAGTCCAATATTTTTGTACCCTGTACTAGTTTGTACAGTTCGTTTACTGGGTGTCTGTTAAAACTTTTTGGGTCTAATGTTGGTTGCCCAAAAAGTGTTTGTCTCTTGCGATCCAGTGCAATTGCACAGTACATGTTTCACTGTGTCTGGTTCCTTATTGCATAGCCTGCACACATTGTACAGTCCAATTTTGTTTAAGAACTCTTTTACTGGTGCATGACCAGTCATGAGTCATGTTATCACTCTCAGCTTACTTCTGCTCAGTAAGAGTAGTTCAGCTGTTCTTTTAGAACACGGTCTTCCTATGAAGGATTTTCCGTGCTTTTGTCCTGACACAATTTGCCAGTGTTGAAAGTGTCTGCTCCTACTCCCTCCTTGGTTTTGGATCCGTCTGTATACCAGACCTTACCTTGAAGGTTGTAGTTTTTTGTCAGTCCATTCAGTCCTGTCTATTATTGACACTCTGAATTGGCTGTTGAAGTTGTATTGTTTTGTCCTATGGTCAGTCTCCACATTGAATATGTCATTTGACACAGTTCTGACAATACTCACCTCCATTTGGGGGTTCAGTAAGTTTTTCAGCACCCATTCTTGCCTCCTATTGCACCATTAGGTTGAATGTATTATTTCTTCTTACAAATGTCATCGTTGCTTGTCTTTTTATTAGTCATCCTACGAACTTATCGAGTGACCAAAAAAAACGGCCCTGAACAAATTATCTTATAAAAGTGACATACTGGTATCCTCAAGGGCTTTTATATTATTGGATTTTTTGAAACGGCATAATAATTGTACTCTTTCGTAGAAAGTTACAGTGGATGTCACAAACAAATATTTAAGGTCTAAATAGCCTTTGGCTTTGCGAATTATTTTTCTTTGTAATAATATAAAAGACATTTTAGCTTTGTCATTTTGTCAATTTGTACTATACCATGTCATTATTTATATAGGTTAGTGGTACTTCAGAATTTGTAAAAATTGTTTTGAAATACCGTTCTGTAATATTTCATAAAAAGAAAAATTTTGTTTTAAATATTTGTAGTTTCGTTGATTATTTTTCAACAATAAACAAAATTCGATATCTCCATTATATCAAGAGTTACTAGAAAAAAATATCAATATAAATTACAGGGGCCTTAGCTCTACATTTCAAAATACGTTAACAATATTCCTTAATATTATTCTTTGCAAAAAAATTGAGACGATGCCAAGGCGAACACCCTAAGCTCTATAATTTAAAATTATTGTTGAATTCTTTTTTTAATCTGATACCTATGAATTTTCAAAATCAACCAGTTGGATTGCAAATTGATGATTTTTTCTTATTAAAAACGGCAAAATGGCTGTTTGAATTAGTTAGGAGCGGAGTAGGTATAAAATAAACAAATGTATATATATTAATTTATTTATTTAGCCTCAAGTTATGTATTTCCCATTTTAATTAATCACTATTTTACATATTTATTTCTTTATTGTGTACCCATTTACTTTTACCTAAATTATATCCTATAAACGTCTTTCTTATATATTGTTATCCACCCTGTTCCCATTGAATAAGTTTACATATTTTATGGTTTCCTTCTTCCGACATTTTTTTATAGTCTCAGCGGTCTCCAAAAAAAATGTAAAAATATGTTAAAGTATCCAACAGCAACGTATTGTTATGAAAGTCGGACAAAAGTAAGGGAGAGGAAAAAAATTTGATATATGTGGGCATAGAACAAATCAGGAGTTGAAAAAAATATAACTTGGGACTAGTATGAATTACAGGGTGTATGGTAGACCTTGTACAATATTGGAACTGGTGATAGACCATGTTCAGAATATCAGAATTTCACCTCAGTAAAAATCTCAACGTATTCGAGAATTTTTGTCCAGATTCTAAAATGGTATATAACTTGTTATAATTATTTTTGGAAGGGATGGATTTCGATTATATTAGAGTGTGGTGTTATTCTGAGCTAAAATCAACTTATCCTATCAAGATTAAATGATGAAATAATTATAAGTAATAACGAATCAATTGCTTAGCAGCATTGAATGAGATGTAAAAAAGTAAATACTAATTCAACGTTTTCTTTAATCAACATACAATATAAACCACAATAACGATTATTCGACACAGGCCCGTGCGCAGGATTTGCTAGAGGGGGGGGAGGTTCATTAAAAAAAATCGAAGGAACTATAGTTTGTCCATCGTAAAGAAAAGTTTTTTCTAATATTTTAAATAAAGATACAGCAATTTTATTCACTCATCATCTTCAGCAGCAAAATATTTGAATTAGTCTTAATTTGTAGACATATCATTCAAAATTTCGAGGTGAGGTAGCGATTTTCTAGAAATTTAGAAAACGGTGAGATTTTACAAAGGTGAAATTCTGATATTCTGAACAGTCATGACCTGGTCTATCGCCAGTTTCAATTTTGTACAAGGTTTACCGATCACCCATAATTAATATCCTTTTTACCCATAATGGGTACAGTAAGGTACAATATAAAGACATATATAAATATTAAAACTAAACCCTAATTCTTAATAGTTAATCCAGTCCTTTCTGTTCGACGCGATCCTCTTGGTTTCTATCCATATGATTCCTTTCTTCTTTAAAATGTTTCCCATCTCCTTGGGCCTTCCCCGTTTCATCTTCCTCTTGGTTTTTGCTTCCCAGATTTTTTACGGGTACATTATTGCTCATGCTTTGTAAGTGCCCCCACTATCCTAGTTGCCTTAAGCCAACCAGGACATATATCAACCAGCGCTACAAAAATTTATATTTAACCAATTCATCGTTTCTAAAACAAAGTGTTAATGAACATCCTCGATGCTTCTTGGTATTGCAAAATAAGTGATCTTCTTAGGAACCAAACTATTTCCAAAATAACAAGAAATCGTGAGCAACGACTTCTTAATCATGTAAATGTCAAGGCAATCTAGCTTCTTGATGACGCAGAGCTAGTGAGGACTCAAAAGGATCAAGCCCTTTGAGCTGGTGAAGTCACAGTGATAAAAAACAACGTGTAAGCTTAAAAGTAAACGTTCAGGGAAGTGTAGACATTTATTAGATACTAAAGAATACTAGTGAGTAATTTTTTAGATTTAAAATTTAAATCCAGTTATTAGTTTAGAGTAAAATGACTCTTTAATCGACTATTAACATATACCAAACTTTCTTTCTTATTAAAATTTCGTTTAATTAATATATTTTAATTTGACTTTATTTTCAGTTTTATAAATTTTCAATTTTCACATTACAATTTCTTGTTGCATAGGTATAATCGAGTTTGTTAGATTGCCAATTACCTTTTAGAATTATTTTTGCAAATTGAATTATTGACTTCTTCTTAGACTCTTATTTACTTCTATTTTAAGATTGAGTTTCTTAATTTTTTTGGCTATTGGTTGTTTTGGCAAAGGATCAATTGGCCAAAGATCAATTATCTTATCTTCCTCTCCGATATACAAGTTAATGAAATTTTTCAATACCTCCAAGACTAATGTAATTATTGCTTCATTTGGTATAGGCAATAATTCTCACGCTAAAACAACTAAATGCTCTTAAAACCGATGGTGGTTGTATACCCTTATTTACCTTGCATTTCCAAATAGTTAAAATTAATGGTGACACCTTTCTGAGGGGTGGATCGTTATTAGACGTAATAAATGTTTTTTATTGCATTTCTCATGAGAATTTTTTGTTTTTGATCTTGATAGAGCTTAAACGCTTGTTGTCAATTAATATCTAATAAAAGAGAAAAAAGAAAACAACATGTTTTTGGAGAATTAATGTGAGAATAAGCAAATCAAGTTCCCTATTACTACCTACCAGTCGAATTCGAAATTTTATAAACTTTTGACACATTTGGTTGATTAATGAATTTTATTTTTATTCAAAACACAAGAGCGATGATTTTATTAATATTGAATAAACTCAAATGATGTTTTTAAAACAATAAGAACATGCTAACATCCATCAGCAAAACTCATAAATGTTTTCCCACAACTGTAAAGCAAATGCACCATCAATCATCAGTAAGTCGCCCCAGAGCGTCACGGCAAATAATAATAATAGCCGTTCCTCTCCCGTACAAGCTCTGTTTCTGGGGTTCACTAGTAAGGGGTTGATTTGAAGAGCATATATTATTATTATTGTTATTATTAGAATGAAAGGACCCACAGTCTCTTAAGCTGAAGAGCAGTTACAAATGTACGGGAGTTTGGAACCCTTCAATTGAAAAATCGTTCCCGATATAAATGTCTCGCAAAACTATACGCCAGAACCATATCAGTTAATTCAGTGTCAGAAAACATGTTAACACTTTAAAATTAACACAAACTTACAATATCGCTTGAATGTCAACTGATCAGATGTAAATTATCACCGATTTTTCAATAAAAACTTACATCGGGAGGAATGATATTTCCAGTATTTGAATTAAATAAAATACAGTGGCGTAGGCATTTGATTTCTTCAAGGAATTTTCAAGAAATTATTGTTGGGTTAATAAGGTGAATTAAAAAAAAATTTCATAAGCTTGTTGCAAGTCCAAGTTTACACAGTTTAAATATTTGGACACATCTCAATTACACCCTGTATAGGTTCTTAAAAATATATGTAAACAGTTTAAAATTAGAAATTTTGAAATATTATGAAATTTTTCGATTATTTGGGCCAATAGAAACTAAATTTTTGTTTGAATTACAAACTGTTTTCAGTTGTTTTAGCTGTAAGAGATAATTATTTACAAATTTTAACACATGTTTTTTATTTGGAATTTAAAAATAAAAGACAAATAAAGTTCCTCGCACATTGTTCCATTCGAGTAAATTGTATAATTATCCAATCTAAGATTTGTATAATATTTTAGCAAAAAAAAATGAAATAGGGGATATATAACATTCTAAAAAAATATTAAAGGTCTACGTCCTACGACCACTCTGACAAAAAATAAAATAAAAAACCTTAACTGTAACCCATACCATCAGTTAACTCAGACGCAGGGATGTACTCTGAACTTTCCTCTGCCATATAACCGCTAAAATAAATTGGACAGGAAAAAATTTTATATTAAAATTTGAATAGAAAATTATTAAAAAATATGTTTAGAGTTGTATATGCGTATTGATGTAGACAAAGTCCTAAAAACGATATTAATATAAATACCCGCGAATCCAAATTGACAGCTTTATCAAATGGAAGTGTTCATATCCAAAACCTAAAATACAAATTTTATCAATTAAAGTATTTTCCTCTCACTGAATCTGCAATCTTGAATTTGACTTTGATCTCAAATTTTTTTGGCTGTCCAGAGCTGAAATATCAATCCTTGATTCATCGATACCATTCCTTACATGATTTATCAGTTGGATCACCATAAACTAAATTATGTCCAATTTTATTTTTATTATTCATCAACGATATCACATACTTAAAAATAAGTGGTAGCGTAACCTGGAGTAGTTCTGATATGCAGACACTACAATCTAGCATAAGCGAAGACCTAGTAACTGTCAAGTCCTGGTCTGATTCGAATGGGCTTTGTTTCAACACCAGTAAAACTTTAGCAATTTCTTTCATAGGTACTTTACAGCCTATAACTGTAAGCAATAATCCGATTCTAACGGTGAACTCAATTAAGTTTTTAGGTCTTTATATAGACAAATTCCTAAAATGGTCCACTTATATAGATACTTTGGCAAAACAATTATACTGTGCATGTTTTGCCATGAAATCGATTTCTCTATGGTTTGCCGTTCTGGGGTTCTTGTAGAAACTAGAAGCTTGTATCACTTCGAATCTATTTTCAACTTACAGAAAAGAGCAATTGGTTATGTATTTGGTGAAAGTAGTAGGACACATTGTGAAAATGACTTTAAAATGTTAAAATTCCAACCATTCCTGCTATATTTATCTTTGAATCCGTCTGCTTAGTTCTCAAGCACATTCAAAATTTATCGGAAAGACCAACTCGTAGATATCCTAGTAGAAATTTAGATGCTGATGTTTATTTAACTGACCTAATTAAAAATTCCATTACCTACAATGCCAAAAAATTGTATAATAACCTTCCGATACAGATAGAATCTATAGATTCTTGGACTTTTCTTCTAGAAAGCCCATATTACTTAGAGACAGAATTCTATAACGTGCCATCGACTTTTGGGTAAATTGTAAATTTTAAGTTATAGTGATGGATTTTTTTTCCATCTAGGCCCGCCTGATTCAAGATCTCCGATATCGCTGAAGCCTATTGGCTTATTGCGTTTATTGCCTATCTATTACTCCACCCAGTCCAGTATTTTTGTACCCTGTACCAGTTTGTACAGTTCTTTTACTGGGTGTCTGTTAAAACTTTTTGGGTCTAATGGTGGTTGCCCAAAAAGTGTTTGTCTCTTGCGCTCCAATACCTCGCAATCGCATAGTATATGTTTCACTGTCTCTGGTTCCTTATTGCATAGCCTGCACCTAAGGTCTCCATTGTACAGTCCAATTTTGTTTAAGAACTCTTTTACTGGTGCATGACCAGTCATGAGTCCTGTTATCACTCTCAGCTTACTTTTGCTCAGTAAGAGTAGTTCAGATGTTCTTTTAGAGCACGGTTTTCCTATGAAGGATTTTCTCTGCTTTTGTCCTGGCACATTTTGCCAGTGTTGAAGGTGTCTTTCCCTGATACAGGTTTTTATAGCCCCTCGGACTGCAGACTACAGAATAGACCTCCGGAGTCTATTCTGTATCGGGTATTTCTCCTGCTCGCCTTTTTGCAAGTTGATCAGCTTTTTCATTCCCATCGATACCCCGATGTCCAGATACCCAGGCCAGCACTAATCTGTTCTGGTCTCCTAGGACTATCAGTACTTTGATGCATTCCCATACCAGTTTAGACGTCACTTCCTGGCTTGAAATTACCTTCATTGCCGCCTGACTGTCTGACATGATTAGGATCTGTTGGTTTTTGACCTCTCCTATAATGATGGATATTGCATATCCAATGCATTTGTTATTCATATTTTGTTTGTTTTTTTTTGTTTAGTAATTTTTTTTATACTATGATTAGTTTTTAATTTCGCTTTGTCTATACAATTTTTGTAAATTTTTCTTTGAAAATAAAGCACATTCTCTCTCTCGACTACACTTTTCTTCCAATTAAAGCAGATTTTTAAAAAATGATGCTTGGTTAACATTATAAAAAACAAGGTTTTTGTATGAAACTCATTTTTCAACATTTCACATTCTTCGTTGTTACTAATTACTTTTGGCTAATTTTAATTGCGTGATATTTGAATTTTTATATTTCGTAATTCCAGTTTTAAAATTCAAAATCCAACTCTGTCAGAGTTCGGCGACAACAACCTCTCTTCGCTTCTTCTTCTTTTCCTTCACCACCACGTAACTTCTTTTCTTCGGTGGCCGTTAGGGCGGTTGAGAAAAGATGGTTTGGCGCGCGCGTACGATGAGGGTGGCACCTGTGCCCCGTGTATATGTAAGTCTGTGAGTGTGTGTGTGCGTGGAGAGCCTGGCCAGCAGGTGCTCGACGTCCACACCTGCACCCTCCACTGCCGCGTCGTCGAGTACTTACACTTTCACACACTTCGAATCGGCCTTTTTCATCTTGTAAGTACCTACAGCACGTTAGAGAGGAGTACCGTGTCGAAGAAAACCATTAACTTATCTTGGCAATTATTGTAAAAAAATAAAGAATATTACCTACGTGTTGCAAAGCACTGCTTTTGAAATGCGAAATAAAAAACCGGGAGATACTCTTTTGAAAATTATCATAAAATACGAGTTTTTCCTATTCAAAAATACTATTAAATAGAAAAAAAAAAATTAGATAGTTTCCATTTGTTCGTGTTTCCAAACAGTGGTTTATTTTTTAGCATTTTAGTCATGTGTACCTATTCAATATATCTTTATTTTGCACTTCAATATGGAAGGTTGCTGCTTGTCTCATTTATCCTAGAAGAATATTCAGTACCTATAATACTTAAATTAATTAAAAAAATATGCCAATTTTTTTATTGAATTATGTAAACTCAGCAATAATTCAATGATGCTGAACTAGATAGGAAATAGATGGGAATACAAATTTCTATAATGCTACCTTATTGATCAAGCTCGACAAAAAAAAAATCAGTTACACAGGGATTTCAATTTTTTCTGGGCGGGTCCAAACTTTGTTTTTTAAATAGCAACTTGTATTTTTTATCACTTTTTAAAAATAAAATATATTTTATGCATGTTTATATTTCTGAGACCTGAACCCTTCTGCGGAATAAGCACCAGTACAATACTTGATGAACTTGCATGGAAAAGAAGTAAATAACGAAAGATCCCAATACTGGATAGGACTACAAGGAATGAGGCAGGCCAAGACACTACTGGGAAACTATAACCAGAAGAGATCTGACGACTGCGTCAGTAAAAGAAAAATAAGATCAGAATACTAACGGGTATCCTAATAGGACACTGCTGGCTGAGAGGCCACCTAAAGAAACTCGGATTAGACAAAGAAGAATGCAGATTCTGCGAGGAAGAGGAGGAAACCTCTACCCACATTCTCTCAGAATGCATTACCCTGCAAAATCCAAGGGTACGATACCTCGGAGAATATCAAATTGAAGAGGAAGATCTACCTAACCTGAAGCCTACCGACATCCTAAACTTTTTGAAAGCAATAGGACTGGAGGAACTGCTCTATTCGTTGAGACATCCTTAACGATTGGGCAGTAGCAGGAGGCACAATAGATCTTTATCGAGATTTTTAGCATGACAAGTTCTTTTTTCCTATATTCGTCACTCAGAATATTTGAAATTATGAAGTCCCATTAAAATTTATTTTTGGTCAAGTATTCTACATTGGTGACTCTCTCAAACGATGTAACTGAAATCGACCTGTGGTACACAGGGTATGAAAAATAGCTTGCCACACATTGTCAATAAAAATTTGCAAGAATCTTCCTTATTTCAAATGGAACGCCCTGTATATTATCGATCCATAAGAAGCGCCAACAGAGGCTCTACAAATTTCATCGAGTATGCCCTAGACTAAGTTCAGTAGTTTTTCTTAAAACAGCTCTTTTTTAGAAAAATGGCAAATATTCATATGTTTATGCTATAATCTCAAAGAACGACTTTTTTGACAACTAAGAATATACAAATGACTGATAAGAGTATACAAACGACTGATAAGAATATTCGAAGGTAATATCCCAAGACTGTAACAAATAGCCGACTATTATTTTCTGCCTAATTCTATTGAGAGTACCTTGTATTTTGAGACAATTTGATAAGACCATATGAACATTTAACAATCTGAATAACTCCCGAGAGCTTTAGCTCACATTCAGGAAGATTATTTCATAAACCCCACAAAATCATTCGCTAAGATTGTCCCCAAACAGACTCTTCTGGGATAGATTTGCTTACATTTTCACACTGATTTCTGTAGTGGAACATGAACCAAAACGAGACATTTTCAATTTTAAGTGAATGTTACGTCAAATTTTGACACTTAATAGCACACTTATACAATCGACTAAAACAGCCGCTCATATTTCTTTATTTACCTAAATATTCGATCATATTGCACATCATGTGACTAAATTCATGACTTTTCATTGGCGCAGCCATGTGTGAATGAAATAATCAAAGATATCTTGTTTCAATTATGTACATTATAAGGTGTCCAAACAAATTAAAGTCTGAGCGTTAAGTTCCAGGTATTTATTTATTTATTTAAAGTTTAATTAAAGTTGATAATGAATCTTTTATAAAATATCTTCAACATGACTTCCGTTTTCTTGAATGCAGAGCCGAAGTCTATGTTTGAAAGACTGTTCCATAAATACATAAAAAATATGGTATTCGTCGAACCACCAAGTACTTCCGAAAATATGCGACTTAGAATAACGAATACTTTTCGCAGTACACCAACTGCCTTGCGTAGAGTGGAACAGAAAATTGAACATATTTTATAAAAGATTCATTATCAACTTTAATTAAATTTTAAATAAATAAATACCTGGAATTTAAGCTCAGACTTTAATTTATGAATGTACACCAATACATGAAAAAAAAATATTTGTTTCATAATATATTGTACTACATTATATCTCTGTAAAGGGGATTTCCCCGTTTATTAATAAATAAATAAATAAATTCATGACTTTTCATTGGCGCAGCCATGTGTGAATGAAATAATCATACATACAAACATAAATGTCATACGATATACATAAATTTAAAATTATATACACTAAAACAAATTGGTCAACTTACGTATCTAATAACTTTTGTTTTAAATGTCATCATTAGAAAATTTCAAGGTTATACATGGTGTCCAAAAAGATGAAACCGACAAAACTTATGGGGTTATAGGGGCTGCCAAAATGATTACAAAATGCCATATACAAATGTCCAAAATCGCTTCGTTACTGACATACATGATTTGTGAATTTAGGCAAAAAATTAAATCCGCCATTTTAAATACAGGGAATAGTGGATTTGGCTTAAATTTGGAACATGAATTAAACTAAAAGGCCTTAAGAAGAACGAAACCAATATCAGGAGCGGAAAATTCTTTTTCTTCAATGTTAAGGTCTTGTAAGAATAACTCACCCTGTATAATAATTATCAAAAATCTGAGCTCAGATTCGAAATCTACGGAAAAAATCCTACAGGAACTTGTTAAAAAAGTTTCTGGCACCATTTCAGTTATTCCGTAATAAATTATTTTCAATTTTTTCACTCTCTAGAAATTACAAATTTTTTGAACCATAAAAATACCAAAAAAGGACCATGGGCGTACCAAAACTACCTAAGGTTGTCAAATAAATCACACTTGTTCCCAAGAACCAAGACATTAAATGTCCTACACTGCACCAGCGTCTGGACTTTAACAACTACTCCTTGGGCTATGCCCCCCCAGGTATTGAATTACGAAAGTCCAGACGTGGTTTGGCGCCCGACCAAGTCGGGTCTTTAAACCAAAAACTTAGATTTTATTATTAAAGGAGCTTGCTTATAGTCTAGGGGTGTTAAATTAGGGGATCGCGGTGGCCAATTTGCTGGACCTCCACGGCCGATCCATCTATTGGGGTAAGTCAAGTACATGAGCTCCAATCAAATGATTATTAAGGATTCCACACCATACATTGACATGGAATCTTTAAAATTTTACTACTAAGTAATGAAAGAGGAAAACAATCTTTATGTCTTGGTTTTGTAAATATTTATTATATTAACCCATTGTTGATGGTACTTCATCCGACAATTAATTTCTAGGGTGAAAAAATTGAAAATAATAATTTATTACGGAGTAACTGAAATGGCGCCAGAAACTTTTTCAACAAGTTCCTGCAGGATTTTTTCCGTAGATTTCGATCGAGTTATTCTTACAAGAACTTAACATTAAAGAAAAATAATATTCCGGTCCTGATTTTGGTTTCGCTCAAAGGGCTACTTGTTAAGGCCTTTTAGTTTAATTCATGTACCAAATTTAAACCAAATCGGCTATTCCTTGTATTTAAAATGGCGGATTTAATTTTTTATCTAAATTCACAAATCACTCTGTATGTCAGTAACGAAGCGGTTTTGGACATTTGTATATGGCATTTTGCAATCATATTGGCAGTCCCTATAACCCCATAAGATTTGTCGGTTTCATCTCTGGACACCCTGTATAAAATTTCAACTTTAAATAAATCGGGACCTTTTTAAAAATAACAATCCCCTCTTAACGAACCATTATTTTGAACTACTCAATCGTGCCATTTTAAAAATACCATTAATTAATTGATTTTACCACAATTTTTTTAACCAGTCTTTTATCCAACAACAGAAGGTTAGCGAATAGAGTCTGGGTCTCTTGGGTTGTCTTATTCACAGCAGTAAAAATTAAGTATTTTCTTTTTTGCCACAATAAATGTCTCAATTTGACACGTGCCTTGCCAGTTGCTTGCTAATTTTGACAACACATGATATTCCCAAAATATGGTATGATAGTATTTTAAAAGGTTTATGTATTTTAACAAAAAGCCAAAATGATTTAGAAGAAGAATTTTAATTAATATCGCGTGTGAATATAGAAAAAAACCGAATAGAAAATCAGTGGAAACAGAAGAACCGTAGGATAATTATAGTATGGAGTAACGTGCGAAGTAAAAGTATTGTATAAGAAGAAAAAAGAAACGTAAATGTGTAAAAACAACAGCACATATACATAAAGAGCATAGAAGTTACGTAAACAAATAGCGCAAAGAACAGAATTGGCGGGAAAATATAATGTTCTAGTGCGACAGCACTATTAAATAATAATAATTATATTAATTAAACACTTTATATTGATTTTAAGATTTATTCACATTTTGAGATCTTACAAGCATAATCATGATCCCATAATCCCGAAATCCGGTATTGACAACCGACAATTAGACTTGATAAATTAATAATTTCACTAGAAAAAAAAATTAACCATGAAATAAACCAGATTAAAGACAAAGACGCAAAAAATATTAGATAAATAAGTACAAATGACAGTATAAAGTGTCTTTCTAGATAAATTCCTTACATGGAAAACCCATTCCGAATCGCTATTATTCGGGCTTGGTTCCTCTCAACGTATATTTAGTAATATAAAAACTAAACAAAACAGGTACATTTCTGGGAGTTGTCTAGATAGGACACAGGAAATATCGTCATCTATAACTGCTACGGGTGTATCAACGATGCGTGCGTGGAGGATAGCTGCTTCGCTTTTGAAGATAGGAAAAAATGTTTCAAATAAGCTATGTTCCAAAAATAACTACCAATATACAGGGTGTCCCATAAAAGTATGACTTATCAAAGTTATGTTTTTTTAAATGAAACACCCTATATATTTTTACTCGATTGAATTCCTTCGGAAGAGTGCTTCTCAAAAATATAGGGTTGTATGGGTTTATACCAGGTGGTTCTGAAGTTATGGTCACATTTATGTCCCAAAATGGGTTCATTCAACACCAAATATCTCAAAATCAATAATTAGGAATAACAAAAATTTTTCACCAAATATCCTCGAAAATGGTGTATTTTGATTTCATATTCATAAATTTACCGAATGGCACTTTTCCCATACAGGGGCAACCAAAACTCGGGATCATTTTTTTCTCAGTTTTTTCAAATGGAACACCCTGTATATAGTGCCATACCAGAATAGTCAACACTATGAGCTTCCAGAAAATGTAGGGTTTGCCTACTTGATTTTCACCGGAAATGCATCTAATTCTTAAGGAAAATATGGAAAATGTCATAAAAGCAATAATGATATTTTTTATTCAATGATGGACAAACATGGAACAAAATAAACTCAAAAAAATGTAAAAAACCGTCATTTCACAGTAGATGTTCAAACAATCACCCGTTTTAAGCTATGCATAACCGGACACGGTGGCCTAGTTGGTAAGGCGTCTGCCGATTCAGCTTGGTCAGTGTTCGGGGAGTAAGTTCGAACCCTAAGTATTCAAGTGGAATTAAAGTCAGATAAGACTTTGGGCAAGTGTAAAAAGGTATTTGCGTCATACGCAGTTTCATTCACGCCGGTAAACCGGCCGGATGAGATCGGATATCTCGTGGAACTGATAGGGGTTGGTGACACAATTACACACTTGTTAGTCGGTAGATCACCTGCATGACAAAGGCATAGTCCTGGGTTTAAGGTGATTGAGGACCGTGGTTCGGAGCCCACGATAAGCTGTAGGTCCCGTCCAGTTTAGGTCATTAGGTCAGAAAAGAGACGTTAAAATTAACAAACAAACAAACAAGCTATGCATAAATTAAGTCTATCTACGACTTCAGTTAAAGCTGATCTTGTAGTAGAGCGAAGAAATCCTCTAATTCTATTTTTCCTTCAGCGTCGTTGGTTTGCCGCTAATTTATTTTTGTGCTCACTTCTTGTGTTTCACTTTTTCTGTTTCCACAAACCTCTTCTTCGAAAACTCTCGAGTCGCATACATTCTACTGGCTAAATGCAGTTTCTGTAACATCTATCCGGAATGTCGATCATTTTATCGATTATATCAAATAACCCTTGGAACATTTGAATGTTACAGGAACTGTCAACAAACATGACATTTTATTATCGAAGTGAATTTATAGTTTAAATCTAATATTTTCTCGTTTCGAAATGAAATTATCCACCGAAGAAATGATAAACATGATCTACATCAAATATTATGGTTTAAATTATAAATTCACTTCGATAATAAAATGTCATCTTTGTTGACAGTTCCTGAAACATTAAAATGTTCCAAGGGTGATTTGATATAATTGATAAAGTGATCTACATTCCGGATAGATGTTACAGAAACTGCTTTTAGCCAGTAGAATGTATGCAGTTCGATATGCGACTCGAGAGTTTTCGAAGGAGAGGTTTGTGGAAACAGAAAATGTGAAACACAAGAAGTGAGCAAAAAAATAAATTAGCGGCAAACCAACGACGCTGAAGGAAAAATAGAATTAGAGGATTTCTTCGTTCTACTACAAGATGAACTTTAACTGAAGTTGTAGATAGACTTAATTTATGCATAGCTCAAAACGGGTGATTGTCTGAACATCTACTGTAAAATGACAGTTTTTTACATTTTTTTGAGATTATTTTGTTCCATGTTTGTCCATCATTGAATAAAAAAATATCATTATTGCTTTTATGACATTTTTCATACTTTCCTTAAGAATTAGATGCATTTCCGGTGAAAATGAAGTAGGCAAACCCTATATTTTCTGGAAGCTCATAGTGTTGACTATTCTGGTATGGCACTATATACAGGGCGTTCCATTTGAAAAAACTGAGAAAAAAATGATCCCGAGTTTTGGTTGCCCCTGTATGAGAAAAGTGCCATTCGGTAAATTTATGAAAATGAAATCAAAATAGACCATTTTCGAGGATATTTGGTGAAAAATTTTTGTTATTCCTAATTATTGATTTTGAGATATTTGGTGTTGAATGAACCCATTTTGGGACATAAATGTCACCATAACTTCAGAACCACCTGGTATAAAGCCATACAACCCTATATTTTTGAGAAGCACTCTTCCAAAGGAATTCAGTCGAGTAAAAATATATAGGGTGTTTCATTTAAAAAACATAACTTTGATAAGTCACACATTTATGGGACACCCTGTATGTTGGTAGTTATTTTTGGAACATAGCTTTCATTGCTGTCTACAACTTTTATTTGAAACATTTTTTCATTTCTTCAAAAGGAAAGCAGCTATCCTCCACGCACGCATCGTTGATACACCCGGTATATGTAGATATAACAGAGATTCTGCCATTCTTGTCAGCTCCAAGAACCGATATGAAGAAATACAACAAAGCTTGGTAGACCTAGTCTCATTTATTAGGAGAAAGAGCGAATCAGACATGGACATCAGCAAGCAAATAGCAAAAAAGGTAACCAACTGGATGGTACTCGAAGAAGAGAATCTCAACACTACATCAACATACAGGGATACCAAGACATAGGACAATTCATTACAAAGGCAGGCATAAATTGGCATGAAGTGCCAACTTTCCATGAATTGACCGAAGCTATAAAAACTACCTGCGAAAAAACATTCAAAAAGAAAATAATCAAAAACAACTAGAGAACCAGTATACTGTCGGAATGAAGAAGTAGCAGAAAGAAGGAGGCAATATTTACAAAGTTTAAAATCAAACACAAGATCTGATGTGATCTACAGGAGAGAATGCAACGAGCACTACAAGCTTAAAAGGTCAAGAAATCTGTAGTCCTAGTTAAAAGAATCAGTTGAAAGAAAGTCGTAGTTGAGGTTGACGTAGGCTAGTACGCAAATAACAGATGAAAGTAGCAAAGAAACTGTCCTGTCTATGGAATAAAATACTAGGAGGAATCAACTAAATACACAAAGAGGAAGTAATAACAACGATCGAACGACTAATGGAGAAAAAGCTACCAGATCCGTACGGAAGTTATAAAGATCATAATCCGAAGCTGCCCTAAGAAATTCGTACTGACTCTAAATAAACTACTGAAAAAAGAACAATTTTACAAAGATTGGAAAACCGCATAGTGAGTGATAATCGAAAAAAATCCAAGACGTACTCATATTATTATTACTTCTTTTTGAAAAGTTATTTCTGGAACACCCTTTATATTATTGGGTGTATAATACAAATAAATTCGGTCCGTTTTCAAAAAATGGCCTAGGCTGTTATGAATGGTTCATAGTGACTGAGGATTTTAACAGTTTTAGAGAGGTTAGACACCTGCTAATAATATTCGGTTTGTGAGATTTTTAAATTCTGTTTTTTTAAATTATAAGTAGGGTGAGAAAATCTTTGCTTCTGCTTTCTCAAGGAATACCTCTAATTAAGGGGCGGTCCTTGCGTGATTGTAACTTAACACACTTCACTGCCAGAAGTTTAAGAAAGTCCTAAAACCGTTAGATACTGAAAATCAGAACGAAAGTTTGTATCTATTAAATCATATTTTGACAATATTTAACCCTTTACAGAACTCGTTAATATATCTTAAAACTAAGAGAGAGAGACAGTCAATATCAAAATCGAAAGAAAAGAGAACGAATAAATATAGGAAGGACACTTAAAACAGTTATTTTGTATCTAGTGCGCGAAATGCTAATTTAGTTACAAAGTATTTCGCGTACGAGTTACAAACAAAATTTTTTCTACAATCGTCAAAAATGGATAGTCTTCCAACCGCCAAAACTACAATATCACGGGCTGAATCTAAATTATCTGGTTACCAAACTCTCTTCTAAGCTCCATTCATTGATAGTAGCACATTTATGAATTATCTGGTTTAGGAATATATTGGTTCGTGCTCCATTAATGTTAACATTGTAAATAATAAATAAAATTAGGTAGTGTAAAATTTTGTCACAATTTGAAAAGTGTTAAAAAGCCTTAATTATTGTTAAACATTTAGAAATAAAAATTTCTTGGATTTTTGCTTGATTGAGGACCATAAAGGTTAAAATACAAAAATCTCATATATAGTTACATGGGTCACTTCGCATATTGTTATGTATGCGCGAACCTTGTCATTTTTTGACGTTTGTAGAAAAAAATTATTATACATTCATTCAGATATTTTTTCTGTGTTAAATTTCATAATATTGGCGTTTTCTTTTTCTTATCAAAGAAAATTTAAATTATTGAATAATAAATTTTAACCAATCAATATAATCTATGATTTACAATATATTCTAATATGTGTTGTGGCAGCTTGTGATGGATACCGCCCACTGGCGCCATTTTTACCTACTTCTGGCCAGGATCTCTTGAGTCTACTTACTTCTAGAGGTTGTTATTTTTAAAATTTTTCTACTTGAGGGGATTACCACGATCTAAAGGCCTTCTAGTAGGAATTATAGTAAAGTTATTTGATTAAAGAAATATTGTAAAATAAACTTCAAATTTTGGAAAGATCTGTCCTGATTAAAGATTCTAAAAAATTTGTTTTAAAGAGATTAAGATGAAAATGATTGTCAATAAAATCAGGAATACAAATGGAAAACTGCCTTCCCAATAGATGGCGGCAGCAGTAAATGCTGCTCAATAATGGCGGATCAGAATCGTCTCTTGGTAAGGTTAGGCATATACTTTTTTTGTGAATGAATATGTCGAAGTTTAAGCCATTTATTAATTTTAAAAAATCCGCGGACAAGGCGCTAATTGTAGAAGCTTATGGTAAGGCTGCTATTATTGAAATAACGTTATTATTTTTTTTGAATGAACCAATTATTAGGCTTCCTTTTACGGGAGAGAAAAAATAGTTATTTGTGTAACTAGTGCAAAAAGTGTATATTTGTTGCACGATGCATGAAGTTTGCAGCTCGAGACGAAGTCGAGTGCTGCAATCATGCTGAGTGTAGCAAATTTAACTTTAAACTAACGATAATTTTATTAAACTAGTTATTTACTTTTTTCGAATTAATTTCAGCCTTCACCACTGAATATTCTGACTATAAGGTCGATGGCTTTAGTATCTCCGATTTTTCTTTCAAATACGCTAGGAGGACGTTCTCACTACTATTCTTAACACCAGTCTGTAAAGCGTTTATAACAAATTTCATAAGTTTTTTTTGGATTTTTCGGGTCATAAATCTGCTGTGACTTCATTTGCGGTTTGAATTAAATCTGGAGGAGTACAAATATATTCTTCTTCACTATTCGAATCAGACATTTTTAATAGCTAGCAAAATATTCAAATTTTAATTTGACAACTTGAGATGAATTACGTAAACTGCCACTGTCAGACGCCATCCCTAGCTAACTATGAATATGCTTTCGTTAGTAACAAGATTTGGATTAATCAAAACTACAGTAAAAAATGTTTCTTTTTAATATCAAACAATAATGTTTTTAATAATATTTAATGGTACCTAAGTTCCTAAAGTTACCACGTTTATAAGTATACTCAAATTACATGGAAAAAATGTTTTGTTCAGATCGAACTCCTAATTATAGAGTACCAAAGCACTTTGTTGCCCTAGTGCAACAAAGTAAAACTTTTAACACGGTTGAGAGTGCAAAAAGTAATACCTTTTTGCACGATCGTAGAAAAAATTCTTTTTTCATAGTTTCACAAAAGTACCAAGGTCCTACATTCATTTATTAGTGTTAACATTGAAGTTATTATTTTTTCTTAGTGCATGTGTTTTTTTAACTTGTTTTGTTTCTTATTGTTCTGATTGTTCTTATTGTTTTTTTGTTGAAATAACGTGTAACCAATGGTTTCAAAATGAGTGATTTCTGGGTGAAAGACAAGAATCGTCCCAAAAAGGTATAACTTTAATTTTAATGTAATTTAAAGTTTAAGTTTTTGCTTTATTTAATTCGTATTTCTTGATTTTCCTGATTCTCGTCTTCTTTCTTCTCTGAATGGAAGTCAAAATCACCCAATTAACTTCAAGATGAATTAAAAAATTAATTTGTTCTATTTTTTTTGGTATTAATGGCTCTTTTATATCCTGTTTTGTCCACTAATTTAGTATTTGGTTTAATTTTACCGGATTAGTATAAGTATGAAATTGTAACCATAACGGTTAAAATCGTATTTGCGACGTTGCCGTGAACGGCTATTAAAATAGTATGTATAATATTTTGAAACCTAGTGTATTAATTAAAAAAAAATAAATTGGTTCTATTTTGTCGTTTATCACTACTCTACATTAAATAACTCAAATTACTCAAAAAAAATTACGCAAATTACTCAATTATTTACTATTTAACCCTAAATATACAATAAAGGATACAATAGACATAATCAGATTAACGTGAACAGCCTGTATTTATACAATTCACTGAAACAGAATGTGAAGGACCTTACATCTCCCATGAAATTCCCTTTCTTTCAAATTGTAAAATTTGATGTATCATTCCTAGACAAAAATTTCACTAATAACAATAATACGCAACATATGCCAGACGAATTGCCATTCATCTCCCTAACCCAATTCCGCTTCACAATCCGTTAGCTCTCTGATAACCTATTTAAGATTAAATAAAAATAGTGTGGGGGCGTGTTTCATAGATACAAAAGTTATAAATAAAATAGGATTAGAAACATATCGCCTAATGACTGATTTAAGTTGATAAAATGTGGCTCATACGAGGGCATTTTGATAAATAAAACAACGTTCATAAAGTTTCCTACGTCTTTTAAATATTATTTATCTTGTATCCATTACTGATTCATTTGATTTCGTTTCAAATGTTTTTGAATTAAATCAAATTATGGTGGGCCCAATTCAAGCAAACGCTTGGAATTTTTTTCGAAGGTTAGTTTAAGCATATACAGATGTGGTAAAATTTTAACGGAACATACGATTTTCAATGTATTTTGGTCGAGAGAAGTTCCCCTTCCTGATTCGAGCAACATACACGTGATACTTGCCACTCAGTCTATTGAAAGTCAATCGCAGTAGTATTAGTATTAAGCCGATAACGATTAAAAATAAAATGTTCACGTTCTAAAAGGAAGAAAAGCCACCAAAATGAATCTTAAAAATGGGAAAAGAATAGAAGAAACTATGGAGAAAATGTTTATTTTTATGCAGAAAATGAATAAAAATATAGAAGATTTGGGAAGAAAGATGGAAGACAAAATGGGAAAGATAGAAGACAAATTAAGAAAAATGAATCAAGAAGTAGCGAATGTTTTAAAAAAATAGAAGAGACGAAAAAGGAAATAAGAGTGGAGATGATAACTAAAATAGAAGAAGTAGAGGTGTTACAAGAGATAAAATTGAAGGAAGCTGAGAACAATTAAAGAAAGATGTACAAGAAAACAAAAATAACATCAATTCAGGAATAGGGAAAATTGAAACTAAAATAGAAACAAATAAAGAAGAGGTTAGAAAAATTGAAAGAAAAACAATAAAAGAAATACAAATTTTAGAAGCTAAAATAAATAAAGATATACAAGTAAATATGGGAATAGCAGAAGACGAGAATAATAAAGTTAAAAAGGAATTAAAATTAGAATTCAGAAATATGCAGACAAAGATTGAAGAACAAATTCAAATATTTGTGAGGATTTTAAAAAACAAAATAAGAGGAATGCAAGAGATAAAGGTTATCAAAGAAAGATTAAATGAAAGTGGAGAGAGAAATTGGGAAAAAAGAAAAAAAATCGAGCATTATTCAAAGACCAAGTTTATTATAGCATAGTAGATCAGAAAAAAGAAGAGAACAAGATAGAATAGACGAAAACAGACCCACAAACAGGACAGACAACTGCATTAAACAAAATACAAGGACATAAATTTAATTGACAATTTACAAAAGGTTTCAAATGACATAATACGTTTATAGAATGCATATAAGTTGAAGATAAAAAATGGGACAAAATTAATAAAATTCGTTGGATTTTTCTTAGTCCACTACATTGCAAGAAAAGTTCAACGAAATTTTAGAGAATGTTGTAATGGTGTAAAAAATGGGGCAAAATTATTGGAAGGAAAAATCTGAGAACATCTCAGTATAGTGTATGTACAATGGAATGTGGCTTCTTTCTGGATTAGAAAACTTTGCATCTTGCAATGTTATTTGTTCTCCTTGTGGCCTTATAGCACTTGCGGGTATGACGTTATTGATATTTTTATTTAACTTTTTTCGATTATAAAAATCTGATTTTAAAAACTTCCTACACTTGGAGTCCAAGTGAATGGTTAGGAACAAAATAACGAAAGATTATCTCCATATATTAAGTAAACAAACGTTTAAACTGAAGCCATTTATCTGCCAAGTATTGCTGCAGCTCTACTCCTGAATACTAGAGTCCAGTAATTATGTCGATAACATTTACTTTTTGATGGTATTGTTTTACGATGCTTCTAAATTGATCTATTGTGAATTTATTAGTGTTAAAAATCGCGAAAATGTCATTCTTATACTTATACCATATCCGTGGAAAATAACTAGGAACAAATCCAAAATAAGTCTCAACTACATGATGCAGCAAAAATGTTGAAAAATTAGTTTGAGACCCATCAACAAAAAACTCTATTTGTCTACCCCCTCCTACTGCTTTGCTATCTACCCATATATTATTTGTTGATTTTGGTCTATTGCGTTCGTACTTCTAATTAAATGTATTTAATTACAATCATTATTCAGTATTTTTTGTTGGTTTCGTCCTTTTTATATGTTGTAGTTTTCCTGACAGTCAGCATTTTTGTTTTTAGCCTACAAGTTTTCCCATTATCTCCAAGTCAGGTTTTGATTTCTTCAATCCAACCATAGTTTTCTCTTTGTAAGTTAAAATAAAAAAAAATCTAGACTATAGACTTCAAAATTTAGAAAATACTACATTTGATAATAGTCGTTATATACACGAATTTTTCAGAATTTTAGTAAAACAGAAACTTGTATTAAATTTTGCCAAGAGTTTACACAAACCTTTATTTATCCCCTTACTATTAGAGAATCATGCCCTAGCACCACGTACCATAATGACGTGCGTGGTTTCCTTATAAACAATGGCGAAGAGGATCCCCCAAAAACCCGACAAAAGGCCGCATCGTGGTGCTGATGGAGTCGATGAAAAATCTTCGACGCGTAAAATTGCGAGTGTGTCAGGCTCGTGCCATCTGGTTGGCGTGCGTGTGTCTGTCTCTTCTTCTCTACGGTCTGGTCTGTTGTTGTTATGCGGGGTGTTACGCATCGGATACTCCGTTCTAACCAAAAAACTGCCCTACGTTGTCGAATTATTTTTTGATTTTTGTGGGATGGGGAAAGTTGGTGAAATTTTATTAATTTAACTTTTACTTAGGATTAGAGAGAGTGAAACAACTGTCAGTCAATTTTCTATTCGATATGTCGATACGGTTACTAGGGATAATTCATATTAATTAGGTTAAAAATTTACCCCAATCAATCTGTCACAATTCAATGTGAAATTTACCTAAATTGCTACCCGAAAACAAAAATTACAGTGATGTAGGAAAAAATTTTTATAGTGATAGTGTCAAAATAGTCACGGATTTCTGAGGCGACTTTAACCTAAAACATTCGTAAAGTTGGAAAAAACGGTTTTTTGTAAATGAAAAAGAAACTTCTCGTTGAATCGAAAAATAGTACATGAGGAAGTTGTAGATAATAACATTTTATTTCGATTGACCACCTTGTAAGTATCGATTGTCGAATTACTTTTCGAGATATATCAAAAAAACCGTCAAAAATCGTCATTTTTTGGTTTTACTATAACTATTTCAATTTTTCATATAATGACTTCATATTTACAGTAAATATAGCTCTTGGCAACCCAAAAACGCATGTTTTTGAAAAATTTGCAAAATATGTTTTTTTTTCGAGTTATATTGATTTTTCGAAAAACAAAGACGTTTTTGAAAATTGTTCACCCTTGCTCGAGGAATGGATGCAGAAGAACGTTCGGGGACGCATTTTGTTCGTAAAGAACTGTACTTTCATGATATGGAAAGTTCGTAACGATTTAATAAATTTTAAATACCTAAAAACAGCGTTGAAAAAAAATTTTTAGGTTAGTTCTTCTTTTTCAATTTTTGTTTTGCGATGAATTCTTGATCAAAACTCGATTGCTGCCATTTTTTACGAATTAAAAAAAAACTTTTTCTACTACCATTTGGGGCAGATATTTTTTTTACAAAAAATTCCTGAGGACGCAATGAACATAGTATAGCGTTAGTCTTTGGGGTTATTACATTTGAATACTTATATTTTTTATTAAAAAACACACCAGATTGGTCCATTGATTTTTACGATTGAAAATGGAGTGTTAAAGCCTTTTTTCTTTAAAATAAGTGGTTTTCTTTCCATTAGAAGAGTATTTGAAAAAAGACGAAACCACTATGTACTACAGAAATTAATTAAAATAAAGCGTATGAGCGGCGAGCGCCAACGAAACCGCTTTAGTTGAATTCGTTCGATATCTCTCTTAAAGCAAAAATTTTTTTGTACTTATTTTGGGGCGGCTTGATGAAATAAACGTGATTATCTCACATCATCTGCATAATTGTTGCATTAAAAAAATATTTTTTTTTGTGAATTTAGTTATATAATCATAATTGGAATTATTTGTTACATTTGATTCAAAATTTAGATAATAGTATATTACGTAACAAGTGTTGTAAAAAGCATTACGCATTACGTACTATACTTTACCTACGGCCATATACAGTGTGCCAAAAAGTCTGGGCTTCTTTAGATTTTTTGAACAATTTTATGTCGGACAATTTTACAAAATTCTCTTCAAATCCAATAGATTCCCGCCTCACTATCACATGACATATTGAAAATGTAGGTACTCTTTTATTATTTATTATTTGTTTTACAAAAAAGTTTATGTGTATTATTTTGATTTTGACAGTTGCTATGACTACGCTGATGACGGGCGATTACGCGATCACTACATACTTGCGAGTTATTAAATGTTCCGCTTACTTTTACCTATAAACTGTGCGTTTTGTTTACGGGAAACAAATCGCACGGTTTTGTGTTTACCGTGCGTCATGAGCTATATACTGTGGGTGTGTCGTGTGTTTTTGCCTGTTTTGAAATTGAAATGGTCTATAAGAAATTTATGTTTTACAAAATTTATCAAATAGTTTTTTAATTGAATGCCGTTATTTCACTGTGAGATTCTTGGGACATTTTTAAGATAAAATTGTCATATGATCGTATGTCCGCAAATGTTGGTTGCCCCTTAAAGATAAAGGACGTTAAAAAAATTTTAATTATCTCAAAAACGCGTTCAAATATTTGACCGCATTTTGCTGAACGTTGTAGAATGGCATAATATACGCCCTTCAATTCTTACATTTTCAAGTTTCCTAAATTTACCTGAGGTTTTGAATATTTCTGATCTATTTATAACCAAGGATAATGGAAAACAGACCGAAAGTCAAGTGTAATACAGATTGTATAAGGTGCAGTTTAGCGTGAATTGGCATAGAATAATCGGCACTTTAACAATTATTGAAAAAACATATTTAATTGTTATAACGGAGTTAGTAGTACACTTGATGTTGGAAAATCAAAGAATTACAGAATAACCGATGGTTTTTTTTTACAAGAGAATTTTAAGTATTAGACAAAGTTCTTTCTTCAGTTCGAGACGATACGAATTACCCTGAAATGCATCATTTTAAGGAAACTTTAAAAAGAGAGGTTTCCATTGGCAAAAATAATCCAGAAAGTCTACTTTGAATAGTAGAATGTATTTTGTGATATGGAGAAAAAATTACCTATGAACAATAAAAGAAATGAGAAATCATAAAATTTTCTAGAACGGGGGCCATACACCAAATAAATTTAGTGTGCAATGAGAGTTGCAAATTTGCACTCTTTTCTTCATATTCCTTCGAGAAAAAAAAAACAAGGTTAAAAAAACGATTTTTACATTATATCCGACATCCCAAGACAGGTTTATACCTTTCTGCTTCACCGGCTGAGCCAATAAACCCAGTAAATAGCTATGAGAATCTAGCATATTTGCATAATTCCTTTTTAGCTGACATAACTATTGATGTTTTCGCCTACCATATGTGAAAATGAATCATATAAACCTTAAAAATCAGACCGAAAATAGTATTTTCTGCTCTCGGCTTTCAAAAATTATAAAAAACACGATTTTGTAGTTTTTCACTATCTAGGCACCTCTGACTTTGACGTTTCACATACATTTTCATTAAACATCAGTGTAAATCAAAGTCTGGAATCAAGAGAAATAATAATACGTTCTAATTCTGAGTAATTGTGATTGTGGATTGTGTGAATTAGTGAAAATTAATAGTAATTCAGACAGTGCTGAAGAATTTACGAATAGTCCAACAAACTTGCAATAAGAAGCAACTAATGTTTCTCTAAATTTGTTACCTACAAAGTCTAGACAAGCGGCAATGGTAAGAAAAGTACTATAAATTGTTTAAAACTGGAAATAATATATAATAAATAAATTGGTACATTTTTATTACTTAAGTTTCTCATTAAATTCTGTCTGTATTTATAAAATTAAAGATTTTTCTTATATTTTCATATTTTTTGTTCATTTTTTTAGCCCGGGGATATTAGCTGCCCTTGCTTTGCTTCGCTCGCTCATGCAGCTAATATCCTAGTGCTGCTAAAGCTCATTTTCTGCAATTGTGACACAATATACTATTTATTGATCCTAGATAAGAATACGATTCGCAAATGTTATCAGTAAATCTGATAAATAAAGCTTAGAAGTAAATTTTGAAAATTTTACGAAACAACATATTCCCAACTTGCATTGAAATTGCAAACTCAACTTGCTTACTAAGAATACGATATTAGATTATATATAAATTACAAACAGTAATAAACTTTAAATACTGCCTCCAACCTCATGGCTACTTGCGTCAGTTTGTCAGTACTTTTGAAATATTTGATCTTAAACCGCTTTCATTCAGTCCATTCTTCAAATTAAATAGCATTAAATAAATTCGTATATTTTTATTTAATTGTAATGACATATTCTTGTTTCTGTAATTGCACAAAATGTGTTAAAAATTATATACCTTTAACAGAATATTTGCGTACCTCTTATTAGGTTATGTAAAATATATAATTTCTTGAAACTTTGTAGCATAGGTATGTAATTTGTGCCAAAAATATACCGACCTATAACGTAATAAATTGTATTAAACGGATTTCTCGTTTTAATCGATGAATGAACCCATAAATTTTGGTTAGAGAGCTTGCGAAAGGAAAGAGTTTCCGTATGGTAAGTCCCGAAGAGTTGGGCTGCGATTTAAAACATTTTTTCTACTCCCATACTAGTAAATTGCATATTACCTACTATTTGGATACTAAGAAAATATATCATAACAGATACTGACACGTAATAACTAGCACGTAATAATAGTTTATTGCACAAAATGTGTTATAGTATTTTACGTACTACACACAAAAAAGTCTGGACAGGGTACTTCATTTCTTTAAATGGGATAATACCCTGTATTATGTTGCATCTTTAGATTTTTTGAACAATTTTACAAAATTATCTTTTGTCTCCTTAATTATGTAAAAAATTAAAATTTGTAGTTTCTGAGCAATATAACCTCTATGGTAACATGGTAAGATAATCACGAAACTGTGAAATAGAGCAGGACAAATAACACAGGCTCACAAAACAAAAAACGTGGAATGAACTTTACATGTGAGTATACTACTTGAGCCGCTGAATCCGAATCCGGTCTCAGAATTTCCCCTGGACCCCTCAGTTTTCCTCTAGCCTAGGGGAAATTAGTGAAATCTTCCATTCCATTATACAGTGTGTCCCAAAAAGTTTTATACAAATGGACAAAAAGTTTATCTTGCATTTCACAAAAAAATTATTCTTGATAAAAATCTCTGCATGACTTGTTGATCCATAATCAGGTACAAAATTTGACCTCATCAGGTCAGGTCAAGGTCATTTGAAGGTCAAATTGAGGAAAAATTTCTAGAAAAATTTGAAAAAATTCATACAAAGGTTTTTAGGGACGCTGAATCCGAATCCGATATTCGCTTGACCTCATCAGGTCGGGTCAAGGTCATTTGGAGGCCAAATTGAGGAAACCTAGAAAAATCTGAAAAATTCATACATAGGTTTTCAGGGTCGCTGAATCCGAATCCGATGTCCGCTTGACCTCATCAGGTCAGGGTCAAGGTCATTTTAGGGTCAAATTGAGGAAACCTTCTGGCAAAAATCGGAAAAAAAATCATACAAAGGTTTTTAGGGTCACTGAATCCGAATCCGAGGTCCGCCTGACCTCATCAGGTCAGGGTCAAGGTCATTTGAGGGTCAGATCCGGTCCTCTGATTCGAATTCGGCGACACTGAAAACCTTTGTAAGAATTTTTCTAGGTTTCTTCAATTTGACCTTCAAATAACCTTGACCCTGATCTGATGAGGTCCAGCAAACATCGGATTCGGATTTAGCAACCCTAAAAACCTTTATATGAATTTTTTCAGATTTTTCTAGAAATTTTATCTCAATTTGACCTTCAAATGACCTTGACCTGACCTGATGAGGTCAAATTTTGTACCTGATTATAGATCAACAAGTCATGGAGAGATTTTTATCAAGAATAATTTTTTTTGTGAAATGTAAGATAAACTTTTTGTCCATTTGTATAAAACTTTTTGGAACACACTGTATGTTTCACAACTTTGATGATCATATAGTATATAATTCGTTATATTAATTAACATTAGGAACATAATAATTATTTATGGTTACTGTGTACAATTATTAAATAAAGTATAAGTATTTCGATGTGTGCAATCATATGACATTGTAATATTTTCATTTGTTGAGGTTGTATTACTATTATGTAAAATAGCGGAGGATATTCTCGATGAGGTGAGTTCTTTGTTTTTTAAAGAATTGTCAACATAACCTTCTGCTACTGAAGACGATTGCCAGCCACCATGTCTCTTCGAATCCAATAGATCCCCGCCAGCATCTACTAAAATAGTTGCCGAAGATCTGCGAAAACAGTGTCCTGTATAATAATAATTATATTGTATTCTTATTCTAAATAAACTCATTATCATTCAGTGTAAGAAAATATCTTAACAGACGATTATTTCCCGCATCTGTCAAAATTTATTCGCTGATAAACTCACCTTCCTACCTTTTCGAATTAACTACATCGTCCTCCTTAACAGCTCCTAAAATATAGGCAACACATCATACATGCACCGCTTATTTTACATTTAATAAATAAAAATACATGAGTTGAAATATTTATTTTTGGCTTATTAAACTATTTGAGAAATAATCTGATCAAATATAACTCGACCATCGTTTATGAGCGAATAATTTTTTTTTCGATTTTTCCTTAAATAGTTCCTTAAATATTTTAGAAAATTCAACTCGTTAAATTCGAAGATTGATGTTCAAAGAATAAAATCCTCGAGCTAAAGCTCTCGGGTTTTATTCAGAACATCAATCTCCGAATTAAACTCGTTAAGTTTTCAAACAAAACTATTTTTGGAAAAATCGAAAAAAATTATTCGCTCATAAACGAGGTCTTGTTATATTACTGTCGATAAAATCCTTTCAGGGTATCCTTTTTGCAATTAACTCTTTTTGTAAAATAGGCATCCAAATTTTTGAAATATCAACCGAAAAATTAGAAACACATTCGTTATTATTTAAACATATCAATGCTGCTTTAACTTTGCGGTTATAATTATTAGGTTCTTTTAATAATCTAGTTGAAGAATTCCATTGTATTTTATAACCAATATCCCAAATATCCCATGCATGTTCACATACTTTTGATTTTTCGAATTGTTTATTTTTAATGTATGATTTGTGTTCATTAAGTCTAACGTGAAAAGGTCTAGAGGTTTCTCCTATATAGAATTTATTACATTATCATGGAATTTTATAAATACAATTTTTTGTATTTTGAATTTTATTAAAAGGTTTTGTATTTACTATGAACAGTCATAGGATTTTGGTCATAAAATACAATGGAATTCTTTGATATGCTTAAATAATAACGAATTTGTTTCTAATTGTTCGGTTGATATTTAAAAAATGTGGTTACCTATTTTACAAAAAGAGTTAATTGCAAAAAGGATACCATCTATATCGGGATAGTATCATAAGTTTTTTATCTGGTTTTTTCTTATGATAATATTATTAAGAAAATTTCATTTATGACGAAGTATAAATTTTCTTATAACATATGCAAATGCTATTCTTTTTTAAAATTCGTTCCCAGAAACGAAAAATATGATGGAAACAGATTTTGACATCTTCAATCTTTCTCCGTGTCCTATATGTTGCTGTCATATTTTTATCAAGTGTTCTGTTATCACTTTTTAAAAACGACTTGCGAAGTTAAGTCGAAACGTCAATTAAAACCCCCCCTTTTTCTTTAAAATGCGTGGTTTTATTTCCATTAGAAGGGAAATTGAATTAAAAGGAAACCACTATGAACTACAGAAATGTACTATCATTTACAATTAAACATGTTATTTTTGAAATTTAAATTATTCTGTTCTATTAATTGTAATGCGAGATTAAGTACTCACCGATTCTTCAAAAAAAAAAACTTACATTCCGAGATAAGAAGTTCACCGTATTCAAATTAAATAAAATACAGCGGCAAATTTGATTTCTTCAAACAATCTTCAAAACATTATTGTTCGGTTAATAAGGCGAATTAAAAAAAATAAATATTTTCATCAGCTTGTTGGAACTCCAAGTTTACACAGTTTAAATATTTGTACACTTTTCAAATACACCCTTTTATTTTTCCTATTATTGTATTTGTGGATTTTCTGGTAACTTAATTTATTAATTTTGCATATTTTACCCCATTAATAATATTGTATTATATTCAACAAAAATTCTAAACAATATTCTCCCTATAACGAGGTTTTTGCGTCCAACAACCAAAAACCATTGTACCAGAACCAGTACCACTCGAAAAGAGGGTAATATTCGGCATCAGCGTTAGCATCGGCATTTTCTTCGTCATATGGCAAACGGGGCATCGAAAGGGAGCGCGAGCCAAACACGTGCTCCATCTACCACTCCGCCTCGTGTGCCTTTTTAACCGATATGTAGTGTTCTCATCCGTGTCCGTAGAATCTTTCAATTGTTTAATGATAAACTGTGGAATTTCAGTATTACTTGAACCGTGAAACGTCAGGATATTTAAGTGGGTTACTTTGAATGATTTGTCATTTTTCGTTTGATTTTAAATTGAAAAATTATCAAAGGTAATACCACGAGTCCTACAAATTGTATCGATAAAATTTTTGGTTTTAACGAAAACGGCTTTATTTGGAAAAACCACGAAAACAAACTGATTTTATCTCAAATCAGTTTGTTTGAGTGGTTTTGCCTAAAGTAAAGGCGTTTGAGTATGAAGATCAAAAATGTAATCTATAAAATTTCAGAGGACGAGTCGTATTTGAAAGGATTATTTTTTGAATCATTTTGTATTGAAAACAGAGAACTTTACACACAAATATTGAAAATTTTCTTTACCAATTTAAATTGAAACCTCATGATGAGCTGTTATAGTTTTACATACAGGGCCACCAAGGCCATGTTTTGATTGGCCGTAAATAAAAGCGAAGAAGAAGAATGAAATGAAGTCTTTCTTAATTTAATTAATTTTAGGTGTTTAGGCATTCAAAATCTGATATTTAATGAACAAAAAGTTTAGTGTTGAAGTGAGGTATGTAAAAATGTTAAAGGCGTTTTGAAATAAACTAATAAAAACAGGTTAGTTTACAAATACATTTTGAAATTTGGTTATTAACATAGATTTGCAATACATTTTAGTATAATAATAATTGATAAATGTTTAACATTTGACATCTCAAATAGGTAAACACAGTTTAATCAAAAAACAAAAACGACGAAGCTGTTTTATCAGTATAAAACACAATGATTGGTTAGGATCCTGAGCTCTTATTGGCTGAAACCACAAAAACTGACTGTTTTGACAGATAAAAAAAATAATCAGTATAAAACACAATGATCGGTTAGGATCCTGAGCTGTTATTGGCTGAAACCACAAAATCTGACTGTTTTGACAGATGAAAAAAATAATCAGTATAAAACTCAATGATTGGTTAGAATTCTGAGCTCTTATTGGCTGAATCCAAAAAATCTGACTGTTTTGACAGATGAAAAAATAATCCTGGTAAAAAAGCGTCTAAAAGAACAGTTTTGTTGTCTTTAAAAAAACTGACTAAAAAATAGATATTTTATAATTAGAAATGCAAAACAACAGTATTTACTTGGAAAATATAATCTAGTAGAAAAAAATATAATATAGTATATAAATTAGTCCTTTTACAAAGACTACCTAATAATTAACTATAAATGAACTTTTCTGGCTTTCTGAGAAACAATTTTGTCAACTATTTCGGTAAAATCAATGTTTTCAGAGATTTCGGATTCAATAGAGATGATGGCCAAATCTGAAAGCTTTTCTTGTGTCATATTATTTCTCATGTAATTTTTAATTTACTGAAACTTCTTTCACCTGAAGCCACAGAAACAGGTAAGGTTAAAAAGTTCTTATTGCTAGAGCAAAATTTGGAAAAAGGAAAATGAGATCATTTTTTACTATAATTTCTAATATACCGTCTACATCTTTCATAATACTTCCTTCCTCCTGTACCTGTAAATTCATATCCGTGCAGACTCCTATGAAATTATCATTAGAAACGTCAGTCATTCAGAAAGCAGAATATGGAATAGTACTCGGATACTAAGAAAAATCTTTCATTTACCGAAGAGATCACATGATCAAGAATTGCAAAATGGAAAGAATTTGAAACTGCCCTCCTAATCAACTAAATCTCTTGCAAAGTGTTGTTGCTGAATCGACAAATATTTTAAAATTATCGTCGGATCTTTGGGAAACTAAATATTTTTTAAGATTCTCATTTATTATCTTTTCAATCGTTCCAATGCATTTTTAAAGTCGCCAAAAAGTATAGAGATAGGATACATTTTGGTGTAAGCTGCTATTAATAAATTTTGTTGAAACAACTATATCATAACTGACTAATTCTTTTTCTCTGAATCCACATTAGTAGAGTCCAATTTTGTTTTCAGCTATACTATTTGACCTGTTCTTTATGGCATTATTTTCTGATCTACGTGCATGAGAGGAAACCATTTATAATATTCACATATTGTTTAAACCGCTTTCTTGTATATAAATCAAATTAATTAGCCATTACTTTTCTTACTTATAATCTTTTTCCACTTACTTTTAATATTTCCCCCTCATTACTCTCGTACTTATTATTTCTCCATTTCTTCTTTTTCACCAGACTTGAAGAAGAAATACATATAGGTGACGTTATATCAGCACATCAGTTTGGGTTAAAAAAAACCACTCTACAATCCAACAGTGTCATAGGATTGTCAACAAAATCAAAGAGAGCGTCGAAGGAAAGAAAATGTGCACTTCTGTCTTCCTAGATATTCAGCAAACTTTTGACAAAGTATGCCACAGAGGATTGCTATATAAATTGAAAATGTGTCTGCCTGCCCAGCTGTACTTAATCATGCGAACGTTATTTCCAAATAAAAATCGGTGAAGAATTGTCAAACTATCATCCTATTGGAGCAGGGGTACAACAGGGCAGTGTCCTTGGACCCCCTCCTATTCCTCTTATATACAAGTGATGTACCTGTAACAAACGATACACTTATGGCAACGTTCGCAGATGATACAGCAATACTCTCAACAGAGTTTGATCAATAAGAGCAACTGAAAAATTACAACATCATATCAATCTCCTTCAAAACTGTCTGGATCAATGGAAAATAAAGGTAAATCCCACTAAGTCTGCACATATAACGTTCACAACACGAAGAGACAATTAAACATAAACAATATTCCTATTCCCGTCAAAGCAGAGGTGAAATATTTCGAGATTCACCTAGAAGCAAAATTAACATGGAAACTACATATAAAAGCCAAAAGACGTTATCTAGAACTCAAAGTCAGAAACATGAACTGGTTTATGAAACGAAAAATAAAATAAGTATATACAAGACTTTACTAAAACCAGTTTGGACATAAGGAATTGAATTATGGGGATGCAGTAAGCCATCCAACACAAAAATCCTACAAAGGTTCCAGTCAAAAACGCTCAGAGCGATAACTCGCTCCATGGTGTGTCTCAAACCATACGCTACACACAGACTAGACATTCCATACATTACAGAAGTAATCAAAGAACATGCAAACAAACACAAAAATCGAAGCACTGAACACAACAACCAATTCGTAAGAGAACTCTTCAACCAACACACCGAAAGAAGATTAAGAAGATATTGGCCAGAAGACCTAGTTGAGTAAATTCCAGTGATCCATCGCTGGATGGTACCTGCCTCATGCCATAATTCTTGCACCATTTTTCCTAATTACTTTGGAAATACTAAGTAGATTGTAAAGCGCAATAAATAAATTTAAAAAAAATTTTTGGGTGGTTCCTCTTGTTCGTTTATCCATTTAATTATATACCTTTGTATCTCATTTTCTTCCATTTTGAAGATTTCCTTAAAATATGCGGCTAATTTTCTTCTATATCTTCTACTAATTATCCTTGTTTATATCATATTTTTTTTGTTAATTTTATCTTCGTTTTTCTTTCACTTAGTTTTTATTTTAATTAAATTTGTTTAAATTGTCTTCTTCTATATGTCTTTTTAGCCTCGTTATTTACCTTTTCGTGTATTTTTTGCTGTCTCTTGTGTCTTGAACAGACCAGACAACTTTTATTTATTTCATAAAAAAATTAATATTCTCATTATTATCGACACACATTTTGAATAAAGCGACATTCGTGATGGTGGTTAATTCAGAACTTCAGAACACACTAGTATAATAAAAAACAGCTTGACGTTGGCCACCGTCTCTTAATAGTGATAATTTGATTAGTTAAACAAATAAAACGACAGCTGAAAATAAACCGTTTCAGACCCAGACATCAAAATTCAATTCTACGGGCTCAAATGAGAGATATCATCAACTTAAAAATTATGACACCATTTGCCGTCAGCGTTATTGTCAAAAAAATTAATATCGGATATAAATTATGACATTAAGACAACATAAAAATCCTACAGCAATAAAAAGTTAAATCATGTTGGCAAGTGTACCAACTTTCGTAATATTTCATCCTTCTTGTCTGATACATTGACTTTTATCAGTGTTCCTTTAACCCCTTACGGTTATAGAAAGTAGATTAATAACATAAGTTAATAGTTTCCAATTGAGGCAATTTGAGTTTGCAGTCTAAGGAGTCTAATCTCTAATGGAATAACTAGACCAACTGAAAGTATATTCAGAATTTATTTTTTCTTTTTTGTGTTGGTAAAGGTGTACGTAATATATTTTATGTACGATTGACCAATAAAACGCTGTTTATAGAATAGTTTTGCGTCATAAAATCATGTATATAACGCGTACATAAACAGGCTTTATGGACTCATAATTGTATAGCCTCTCTCGCAAGCTCGCTCGGCGATAAAATTATTCGTTCAATAAAGCCCTTGTTTATGTACTTGTAATATAAATAGCTATTTTCACCTACCACATGTGAAAATGAATTATATCAACCCTAAAAATCAGACGGAACATAATGTTTAACGTCCCTTGGGCTGCTAAAGATTTTGTAGTTTTTCACTATCTAGATACCTTTGACTTTGACATTTCACATAAATTTTCATTAAACGTCAGTGTAAATCAAAGTCTGGAATCAAGAGAACAAGAAAAAAACTGTAAAATAATAATACGTTTTGATTCTGAATAATTGTTATTGTTTGAATTAGTGTAAATGAATAGTAATTCAGAGAGTGATGAAGAATTTTCGAATACTCCCACAGACTTGCAAGAAGAAGCAACTAATGTTTCTCTAAATTTGTTACCTACAAAGTCAAGACACTACTACTGAAGTTTCCTATTAAATTCTCTCTGTATTTATAAAATTGCATAATATACTATTAGCTAATATGTCAATAAAGGTTAAAACGTATAATAATAATAATATCCAATACTTATCATTAAAAATATCAACGAGTTTTAAAATTATAAATACTACATTTTGGCAGCTGATTTCAGCTCAGAATGACGAATTTAGGGAGTGAAATAATTATTGAAAGTAAAAATCAACATAACCTAAAAAAAGGATTTATTTTTGACAGTTTAACAGTTTATACCTAGTTTGAGAAAAACGGTTAATTTTAATCATCCTAAAATAATTTTACTTCCATTTATTTTCAGTTACATCCTAGTAAACGTTTATATTAAAATTCAATAAATAACAGAAAAGTTACGCTAATGTCTAACGCAGGTGTTTCCTTAACTTCCCCCATTGTAGGAGGAGATACAACGAACGTAAGTTTTCGGATCGCGACATTTTTATATATTACAATAAGAAAACGTCCCGCATAACTTATTCGTAATTGAGTTTCCTGCTACGAACATGCCAAAAGTCATTAGAAATATAAAATATTTTAGGATTGGACAGTCATTGCAACGCTGGACAATTTTGGCTTTTACGTCTTTAAATTTAACAGAATTTTCTATGGATTTTGCAATAATATTCACGTTCAGGTAATTAAGGAAATGGATATAATGGTTTAAAGGGGCAATTATATCAAAGACGGTACGTTAGCATATAGAAAAATCTTAATGTTTTGACTTACTTGGAAAATAATTTTCAGAATTATTTATTTTAAAATTTTAACAAACAATTTTCCCACAAATTTTGATAACACCAATTGATTTTTTAACTAAAGTTATCCCTTTTATGGATTTTTAATTACGTTTAACAGCATTTTTGTTTTGCTTCTAGAAAAGTTCTGGAAAAATCGGCTTGTTACACTGCTGATCATTTATTTCGCAGAAATACTGATTTTGGTACCGATTTTAGTATTAGCCAAGTTTTCAGAGGGTTTGACCTCGCACAAAATGTGATATCGATGAAACTTAGCACTTAAGTACTTGAAAGGGCGTAGAAAACGATAAAAAAATCTTTGCTGCTCTAAAGTGTATGCTAACTTCACAATAAAATCGAAAATTTTGTTTTTTTTGTAATATATCTCGAAAAAAAAAATCGAAAAACTAATAGCACCACTTGAAAGAGCGGAAAATTTTACTAACAATTGTTAAGTTATTTAAAAAAAATTGTATTACTATAAAAAATTATTAAAAATAAGAAAGCAAATTCGAAAACTCTACGCGCGCCGAGCCGTTGAATACAAATATTCAGGCGAGGCGTTCGGAAAAAACTAAAGTAGGTACCTTTGCCTAAAATGTACGCAAAGGAAAAAAAGGAAGCCTTTTAAAGAGGAGGCTCTAAGCTAAGCTTACTTAGGAAGCCATTAGTTTGACCGGAAGGTATAATTTCTAAAATTCTCACTGATATTTATAAAACTGAAGATATCTATTAATAGAGACAAAACAAAAAAAATCCTGGTACATTTATCATCATTATACATTTACTTTTGATGTAGAAATAATTAAAATGATGAATATTAACTTATAGAATCGTAAATAAAAATTGGGTTTTCAAAAATGAACTACAAACTTTTCCAAAAAGTGGAACTTTATTACGTGATTACAGTACAAAAGTAAAATGTAAAAAGCTAGCAAATGCCGGCAACAAACTAGTTTTGTTGCAATCCGATCTAGGCAGGGCCTTATCATGGACTTGCGGCGTCTGCATAATTCTAGTTAGACTATTACAATTACGTTATCATAACTATTATCTCTGTTTCATAAAAGTTATGTTTTAAAATTATCATTTTTTACAACATTCATTCGACGCAATTTTTATTTTCAAAATAATGTTTATATAAATCAGAAATGAATTCTTTTTTAAATAAAGTTAAAAATAATTTAGAAATTGATTTATATAAACAAATAAACATTACTTTGAAAATAAAAATTGCGTGGAATGAATGCTGTAAAAGAAATGATAATTTAAAACATAGGTTTTATTAAACAGAGATAATTTTCATCATTTTATTTATATTTAAATCAAAAGTAAAAGTTGTTATGCCTCTATCTTCAGTATCTTCAGTTTTATAAAAATCAGTGAGAATTTTATAAAATAATAACTTCCGGTTAAATTTTCTCTGAGAAAACAAAAAAAATTAAAAACTAATAGCTTCCTGAGAAAGCTTAGAGTCTCCTCTTTAAAATGCTTTCTTTCTTTTTCTTTTCGTACATTTTAGGCAAAGGTACTTTAGTTTTTTCCAAACTCCTCGCCTGAATATTTAAATTTAATTTCGAATTTGCTTTCTTATTTTGAGTAATTTTTTATAGGAATAATTTTTTTTTTAAAAAAACTTATAATATGATTGTTAGTAAATATTTTTATAGTAATACAATTTTTTTAAATAACTTTTAATATAATTTTAGTAAAATTTTCCGCTCTTTCACATGGTGCTATTAGTTTTCAGAAATTTCTCATTTTTTTCGAGATATAATGGAAAAACCAAATTTTCGATTTTATTTTCGAAATTGTGATCTTAGCATACACATAGCAGTTTCATCGATATCACATTTTGTGCGAGCTTTTGGTCAATATCCTTCTCTGGCAACTGGGCTATATTTAATTTTCCATTTTTCTATTTTTGCTTTCCCTTTTTCCAGCAATATTTTTGTTTATAAATTTCGATAATTATCCCTTTGATTGTATTTTTAATTCCGTAATTTTGATGTATTTTTGTCAAAAACAAACTATTTTACACTTTTTTCACTATTTTCCTGACTTTTTTACATTTCTTCGCCTTTCCCTAATTTTTTTCTGCTACAACATTTCCTTTTTTATAAATTTTAGCATCACATTGGATCTAATATTATCTCTAAATAAGATGATATAGTTTTTTGACAATATTTTCATTATTTATTTATGAATTTACTTGATATGTTATACAATCATATTTTTCATCAATTTTGAGATATAACAAATGGAGCTTCATAACAAAATATCGTGTCGGTAAATTAAGAGGGTGAATTAAAGGGCGTATATTATTATTATATTGTTTATTTTCTACATTTGGATCGAAGGAGTCCAAACCCACTACACTATCAAGCTTAGAACCAAATTGGTACTAAAGAGGAATATCAAAAATTTGGCCCCGTTTAGCCTTTATATATGTATGCAAAATTTCAGGTCTCTCGGTTATTTTGTTATTTCAGACTTAAAACAAACAGTAGGCAGTTATAGTGATTACATAACCTAACTAAGTCAATATAATGTAAATAGTGTTTCATATACACTCGTAATTTTTGGGTTTCTGTTCTAACCTATCACTTTTTTACTGGGTTCATATTTTTATTAACAATTTGTTGTAAAATAAGATTATAGATAATTAACAATTTATCATACTTAATAAAAGTTGACCAGTATTAAAGAAATATATTAAGAGAAAGTATTTTAATATTTTAGTTTTTCACTTTCTACTTAAGGGTTACTGTTCTGATTGCCCATTGAACTCTTTTTCTTAAATCTGTTTTCTAACAGCTTTTTTGGAAAGTTTTGTTTTTTTTATAGAAAGACCAATACGTTTTATGTTACTAGGAAACTACTAAATAATGTTTTTGTGGTAGGAGAGACCGTTTCAGTGGTAGGAATGGTAGATGTAAAAATCTGGATTTTAAATTTCTAGTTTTTAAAATTATTTATTCCATTTTCTGAATTATGGGGTTTAATTTGAACAATTTTGATAGTTATTAGAGATGTAAGTGTACAAGCTTTAAACAATCTGTGGATAATAAAATCAATTTTAATGTATTGACGTTTCGACTTCATATAAAAATTAGTTTTTAAAAAACTAATAATGATACAAAAAGTAAAAAGAATTATTACAGCAACGGATCATTGGTCAATTTCACAAGATATGAGTAATATGAGGCATAAAAAAATACTTTGAAATTTAAGATGTCAAAATCTCTTATCAACCTATACTGAAATTATAGTAACTGTAGGAGTCATGTAGATATCAATACTGAATCCGATCATGACACACTTTTTTTAGAAATAGATACGAAGGAATCTCCCTCCGCAATGTCAAACATTATTGAATTTAGAAGCACTAATGAGGCTAATTTAAGTTTCTTTAAATATCTCCTATCTAAAGAAACATGGTGTGATGTCTTGTCACAAAAAAATATCGATTCAAAATTTAATACTTTTTATACTATATTATTACGTCATTTTGAAAACAGTTGCCCAACAAAAACTAAAATAATTTCAAACCAAAGCAATAAAAGCTGGGTAACAGAAGACGTAAAAAAATCATCTATGAATCTTAAAAACTTATATACTTTACAAAAAAAACACAGAGAACTTGATAGACACTATAAAATGAAAAAATCAGAACATAAACGTCTCTTAGAGAACACCAAAAGTGAGTATTATTTCAATAAAATTAATGAATCTTCAAACAAAAATAAAACGACATAGGAGGTGATTAACGAGTTAAATGGAAAAACAAAATCTTATAAAAACATGCAAATATCTTATTATATCTCAAAGGCTTGCTGATATTTTTAATAATTTCTTTACTAACATACCGATAGAAACTGTAAATAAAATAATACCATCTAATATTAATATATCCTATCCCCAAAATGACCTTCAATTACAAAGTATGTTTATTGGTTATGTAACAGAAGAAGAGGTTTTAAATGTTATTAAACATAAAATAAAAAATAAGCCATCGAGTGATGCTGATGGATTATCTGGCATAGTTATTAAAAAAATTGCACACCTTGTAGTTACTCCTCTTACAGATATAATAAACTCATCTTTTGCAGACGGGAAATTCCCCTCTAAAATGAAACTTTCTTTAGTATCACCTATATACAAACAAAATGATCCCCATGACCTTTCAAATTATCGACCTATATCAGTACCATCTGTTATATCTAAGATAATAGAGTACTGCATGCTAAATCAGCTGCTGGATTACCTGACGAAACATCGGATTATAATGGATAACCAACATGGTTTTCGTAATAATCACTCTACTCAAACAGCAATAACATCATTTTACGAAAAGGTTCTAAATGCCATTGATGAAGGCGAAAACCCGACTGGGATTTTTTGTGACCTCAGTCGAGCTTTTGACTGCGTTCAGCATAAAATCCTTATGAATAAACTTTATAGATACGGTATTATATGACTGGTTTGAGTCTTATTTAACAGGGAGGCAGCAAAAAGTTAAAATAAGAAACTCCGGACGAAACTACTACTCATCGGAATTACCCAACAATATGGGGGAACCTCAGGGATCCATTTTGGGGCCAATCCTGTTTATCTTGTATGTAAATAATCTACCGCTAATTATAACTGATGCATTTGTTACATCATATGCAGATGACACAAATTTACTATTTTCTGCTAAGGACAACAATGTTTTACAAGACAAGATCTATACATCTCTGAATAACTTCTCTGAATGGTCTTCTGACGCATATCTGTTGTTTAATACCTCCAAGACGAAATATGTCAAATTTCATAATTATCAAAATACTAATGTACCAAATCTAAATGTCAGTATAAATAACATCCAAATTGAAAATAATAATAATATTAAATTTCTTGGAGTAAACTTTGATGCAAACTTAACATTTCAAACACATTGTCTACGATTATCTAAAACTCTAAACAGCAAGTGTTATCAAATAAGAAATCTTCAAAACTCACTACAATTAGAACATATAAAACAATTTTATTTTGCTGAAATTCATTCAAGAGTAACATATGGTATTACAGTATGGGGTGCCTCTAGCTATGCAGAAGAAGTATTTCTATCCCAAAAACGCATTGTTAGGTGTATCTTTCGGGTCTCACCAAGTCACTCTTGCCGCATGTTATATAAAAACTTAAAAATTTTAACTGTATATGGAGTATTTATTCTTGAACTTTTAAAATATATACATAAAAATAAGGATTCTTATTCGCGAAACAATGATATTCATTCATATAATACAAGACAAAATATCAGGTTTCATATCCCTTTTAGAAATCTTGCAGTTTACACTAGATCACCAACAATATTAGGCTTAAACCTGTATAACACACTGCCACATGATTACGTTTCCATGTCAACTCAAAAATTTAACAAATGTCTGAAAAATCTTCTAACCGAATTATGCCCTTATTCTCTTGAGGAGTTTTATAACAGGAGATAATATAAATTTATTTGGAGTTAGGTATCCATATTCATGTTTATGTAATATCATATGTAAGAATCTAATATTTTATAATTTTTGTATTGTAATTTTCTATATTTTAAATGTATTTTTGTATTGTTATTTTAGTATTTAGTATATTTTAAACTATAAATACGAACTGTATAAAAATAGTGAAAGAAAATCTATCTATCTATCTAATAGCTGAGGTAATAATGATATATACCTGGTAAACCACCTAATGAAGCAAAATTCTACAGACCAATATCTCTGTTACCAGTAATATCTAAACTATTTGGAAAATTTTTCTTAAAAAGATTAAAACCCATAATAGGAAGTAAAAACCAAATTCCAGAACATCAATTTGGCTTTAGGAATAAGCATTCCACTATAGATCAAGTTTACAGAATAACGAACGAAATAGAAAAAACATTAGAAGGAAAGAAGATATGTAGATGTAGCACAAGCCTTCGAGAAGTTATGGTTGAAAGGTTTGGAATACAAACTAACAAAGCTCTTGCCAAAACAATATTGTCATATTCTCAAGTCCTATATAAGTGATAGAATTTTCAGAGTGAAACATGAAGACGAATACTCCACACTCAGAGAAATAAAACTAGGTGTACCTCAAGGAAGTGCCCTTGGACCCGTACTTTATCTGCTATTTACATCTGACATACCATAGCCAGAAAACGTTAAAGTAGCAACGTTTGCCGACGAAACAGCTATTCTAGCTGTTGGAAACAATATAGAAGAATCAACTAGAAAGTTACAAGAAGCAAACAAATAAAATCTGTGAATGGACAAAAAAATGGCGCATTAAACTCAACGAAACCAAAACGGTACAAGTAAACTTTATAAATAAAAAAACAGTACAATATCGTCCAGTGGTATTAAACAACAACATAATACCTCACTCAAACACAGCAAAATATCTAGGCGTGAATCTAGATATTAAACTAAGATGGAAAGAACATATAAAGAAAAAACGTGAGGAACTAGGCATAAAATATAGAAAACTGTACTGGCTAATGAATATAAAATCATAACTATCAATATAAAATAAATTATTAATTTACAAACAAATACTAAAACCAGTTTGGTCTTACGGCATACAGCTTTGGGGATGTGCCAGTAAAACCAACGTAATTCAACGATTTCAGAATGAAGTACTGCGTGCAATTGTAGATGCACCATGGTACGTAAGGAATGTTGACCTCCAGAGAGATCTGGGGATGCCAACAGTCGACGAAGAATTCAAAAAATTGGCAGCAAAACACGAAAAAAGACTGCTTGACCACGTTAACACCGAAGCCCTGCAGCTCTTGAATAACCAACATCTGATGAAAAGACTCAAAAGGACAAAACCATTTGAGTTAGTTAGCGAATAGTACACAAGAATATACTATGTAAAAATTAAGTGCAGTGCAGTTCCTGCTTGGAATACCAGAAAAGAAGAGAATGATGGCACTGGGTGAACTCTTAGTTTTAAGTTCTTAAGTTTATCTTAAGTGCAATGCAAATTTAAAAAAAAAAAAAAGGTTTTATTTATTTTTTGCCATCCATATTTTCAGATACCTTCCTTATATAAAATGTTGTGTCGCCACTGATTATTCGTACGAAGAATTTCCAAAGAAACATTAATACCACATCTAATGTTTGTGGTCAAACTACGTAAGTATTAGGAATGATATTTAGTCTTGACGGAGGCTACTTTGTAAAAAAAATATCATTCCCATATGGTCTATTTAAAAGGTGGAAACAAAGTTCACTCAACTTTTAAAGTTAGAAAACTAATTTGCCAGAAGGTAGAAAATATGCGGTTGTTAGTTTGTTGACTTCGGTACTTAATGATAGTTTGGCAAAAAATTAACTGTATAAGAGCACGTGTGTTATCTAAAATTAGAGTAATTTTATTGCTATTTTTTAATAGGATGATAATATGGTGACTAAAATACCTAATGAGATAAAACCTGTTCTTCGATGAGCTTCGATAAGAATTCCAGTTGAACAACAAAGTGTAAGCTCAAGGAAAGATGAGGTAAAAATAAATTGATGTTTTTTAGTTATTAAATACATTTTAAATAAATTGTTTTTGTTTTTTTACTTAGGCCTAACATAGGCGGATCCAGGGGGAGGGCTGTGGGGGCTGCAGCCTCCCCCCCCCCTTTAGGTTACGTTTTTTAATATATTCCATAGCCTCCAGAGCCTCAACTACAACTAATGTGGAAGACAGCCCCCCCATTGACATTGTACTAAATATTTAGATATTTGTTGGTTGGTACCTTAGTCTTTCAATACTATTAATTTCTGGTATCCCTAGGGATGGATGTTGTAAATTCAGGAAACAGTAATCAAAGTTATTCAGGAATTACTGGTTTAAATTCAGGACACATGAATCAAATGTTCAGAAACCACTGCATTAAACTTTTTTCTAAATTGAACTATTCAGTTCTTGACAATTCACTTTTTGAAACAGGTAAAGTTTTTAATTTTTATATATGTCACTTTTTGATTATTCGTAATTCAATTGTTTTTGGTTTCAGGAACGATATGCAGTGTACAAACGTTCATAGTCAAAAAGCCAAGAAAAATCTGCGAAATTAGTTTATCATTTGATGAAGTCGAAGCCACTTGTTAAATTTTCGCATATTTTTCAAGAAATTACATCAAATTCTTAAAAATAAATAGCTCTTCCACCTAAATTATTAATCATGTGTTATGACTTCGAGAATTCCTTAGCCTGGACCTTTAAATAAGTAAATGATTTTAATTAATGACAAAATTTTGAGAAAGTGGGGTCTAATTTTCTTAATTTCTACTAATATTTCCAGCCTAAAGCATTTTCTTTTCATGTATGGAAAGATGTAAATTTTGATATTATATTTGAAAATTCATTTGCTAATATCTTTTCATAAATCAAACTTTTCGTTATTTTTACATTTTCAGTTTTATCTCTGGATAAGATAGTTCAATATTATCCAATCATTTTTATTTCAAATTTGAGGTAAATGTGTTTAAATTATATAGAAAGTTCTCTTATTTTACAAATGACATTTTATAAGTTAAAAACTATTTTAATTTATGTAAACTGGTACTTTTGAAGGTTTGTCTCGGTAACATGTTCCAAAACTAACCTTTGCAAACTATAGGTTTAGATACTTTTAATTAATTTGTAACATGTATATTTGTTTTAGAGATTAAACTACTGGGCACATTTTGCAAAACAAATGTCACTACATATAAATAGCAATAAAAACCAAAGTCTATTACAAAAATGAGTATATTTTGATTATTTTATTCAACAGTCTCCAAATTGCTTCAATGATTATGATTATTGCACGATTATTTATTTTTCCCTATACCTATACTCAAAATAAGTCTTTGTTTTCCATATCAATTTATAAATAAAATATAGAGATAATGCGAAATTATGGGATAAAATAAATTTATACATGTACATATCATTTTTACATGTATAAAATTATTATTTGCCACACCCTCATTCAGTTCATGTGGAATTTATTGAATTAACCAACAAAGTTCGTCGCTTGGAGAGGCATTCGATGGGATAAAACATTTCGACTCATAAATCTTTTCTTTTCTCCGTTTAAGCGGTCGCTTTGGTACAGGGTGGCCAAATAAGAATTCGAGGTACTGTATCTGGGAAACTATCCATCGTAGAGGCTTGCGGACAAAATAGTTATACAAAAACAGCCAAGAGAAAAACCTGGAAAATATTTTCAAGTTTCTGAAATGGCCGCTGCCATCTTGAATCTAAGAAAGTGATATTTCTGTGAATTCCGCTATATTAACCTAACAAAAAAATACCTGATCTTTAAAGTAGAGGATGATATGAACCATTTTTGTTTGACAATTTTTACTGTATCTCTAAAAATAAAGTGGTGGAGGGTATTCAAAAGTTTCAGTAAAAAACACCCCGTATGTTCGAAACGGCTGAGCCGATTTTAACAAACTTGGGCTGGTTGAAAAGTGCTATTCTTGGGCTACAAATGTTAAAATATTTGAAGTTTTGTTAGTTTCACATGTCGCCGCTAGAGGGCTTTTTTCGACATTTCGTCAGAAATGGTTAATTTTCTCAAAAAAATTAAATAAATTGGTATGATTTCTTTTTCACGAAAAAGTAGCTAAATAATGCCTAAACAAGCTCGCGAAAACCGCATCTCGATATCTTGTTCCTAACCTAAAATTTAGGCCAAAGAAAATTTTATAAGGAAATCCCTTAAATTTTTATTTTTTAAACTAATTAATTCCTTTTATTATGTAAGTTGTTGCTATAAAAAGGACCGATTTAAAAAAGAAAGGTTTTTAATGCCCCCGTAAATGCTCTAAATGCTGACCATAACGCTCTATGCATTGCTGAAGTCTCTCATGGGTAGACAAAACTGCAGCTTCATTTTGGGCTCTCGGTATGTTACGTAATGCATTACGAATTCGGTTTTTCATATCTCTCTCGTCGTAGGTTGTTTGAAAATCAGACAAGTTAAGTCTGGTGATCGCGCAGGCCATGGAAACAGACTTCCTCTTCCAATCCACAGCTGTTGTAATACTGCATTAATATGTTCTCGCACAATAATGGAGAATTTTTATTTCAAATTATTTGGACCGATGAAGCCACCTTTAAAATCTGCACAATATACATTATTGGTCTGCAGAAAATCCGCATTGGTTGCATGAAGTTCAGCACCAAGGACGTTGGAGTTTAAATGTGTGGTGTGGCATACTGGGAGGCAGAATTATTGGGCCATAGTTTTTCGAGCTATCCCTAAGCGGCAATATCTTTCTTGACTTTTTGGCCAATAAATTACTGTTGTTGTTGGAAGATGTTCCACTGGAAACACGTCAAAACTTGTTTTTGTAGTTGGATGGTTGCCCAGCATATTATGCTATTATTGTGCGATCACCAGACTTAACTTGTCTTGATTTTCAGACTCAACCTACGACCAGAGAGATATGAAAAACTGGATTCGTAATGCATTACGTAACATACCGAGTGCCGAAATTGAAGCTGCAGTTTTGTCTACCCATGAGAGGCTTCAGCAATGCATAGAGCGTGATGGTCAGCATTTAGAGCATTTACGGAGGCGTTAAAAACCTTTCGTTTTTAAATCGGTCCGTTTTATGACCACAACTTACATAATAAAAGGAATTAATTAGTTTAAAAAATAAAAATTTAAGGGATTTCCGTATAAAATTTTCTTTGGCCTAAATTAGGAACAAGATATCGAGATGCGGTTTTCGCGAGCTTGTTTAGGAATTATTTAGCTACTTTTTCATGAAAAAGAAATCATACCAATGTATTTCATTTTTTTGAGAAAATTAACCATTTCTGACGAAATGTCGAAAAAAGCCCTCTAGCGGCGACATGTGAAACTAACAAAACTTCAAATATTATAACATTTTCAACTAGCCCAAGTTTGTTAAAAGCGGCTTAGCCGTTTCGAATATACAGGGTGTTTTTTACTGAAACCTTTGAATACCCCCCACCACTTTATTTTTAGAGATACAGTAAGAATTATCAAACAAAAAAAGTTCAGATTATCCTTTACTTCAAAGATCGGGTATTTTTTTGTTAGGTAAATATAGCGGAATTCACAGAAACATTACTATCTTAGATTCAAGAATGCCGTTACGCCCCCTAGCGGGCATTTCAGAGACTTGAAAATATTTTCCAGGTTTTTCTCTTGGCCATTTTAGAAATAACTTTTTTTTCCGCAAGCCTCTACGATCGATAGTTTCCCAGATACAGTACCTCGCATTCTTATTTGGCCACCCTGTACAAAACATTGACGGGCCGAGAGAGGGTTTTGGTAAGGCAGGTATGAATTCGATAATAAAGACTTACAAATACAAACTCAACAAGTCATTTTGAATATGTTCGATTGTCTTTGAAAGGAAAATAACCAGCAATCTGATAATGCAATCATAATAAGAATTGCTAAATTAACTAATATAAATAAATTTTCCATTTGTAAAAAAAAGAATTCCTTATTAATTTAATAGTAGTTTTTGGAATCAACCATTACCTCGAAGTCAACAAACTATGCACACCTTCTGGCAGACAAGCGACTTTAGTACATCAAGCCCTATCAACAAAAGTTGAGTGAACTTTATTTTAAGAAACATCCAAATGTTCATCAATTTTCAGATCCCTTCGAGCTAATTATAATTCACGGAACAATAGATCAAATACGTGATAAAATTTTGGTGTCTTAATATTTGGACTCATCATGAGGCGGTTAGTATTAATTATGAGGAGCCCCTGACATAATGCGAATGGCGATGATCATAAATAACATCGTCGTTAACAGATAACACATCGTCAAATTGGCAGGGTCGCACTAAGCTCGGTCAAAAAGTTACTCTTTTAGAATATAAGTTACCAATAACTTCGTGAGTTCTCATTCATTGTATAGGATAAAAGATCAAATTGTATGTGCCTCATATTCAGTAATACTTTTAACAGAGCTGAAATAAAGATGTAGAAGATATAAGTTGCAAATAATTATAAAGTTAGTAAGGCAAAATCTTACCTAGACATTAGGTACGTGCGACAAAAACGGGATAATAAATTGTTTAAAATTAAAGTAAGCCTGGTAGTTCACGATAATATTTGTCAAAGATATATTATCAAATCAAATTATAAAAATCATAGCTGTACAACGGCCGGCCGTGTCCATATAGTTGATGATATTGGAAGGGCTATGGATTAAGGAAAATCTAATATTGCTGGACTTTAGTAGAACCTTTGATACTCTTAATTACAGTTTAATGTCTGCAATCTTGCACCACTCTGAGAGTGCTGTAAATTCCTTAAATTCTTATCTTAATAACAATTAGTTAAAATCTATGATGGATTTCCTCTGTATAGGGAGCTAAGATATAGAGTTCCTCAGGGTTCTATTCTTGGTCCTCTGCTCTTTGCGATATATACATCCAATCTTGTATAAAGCCTTCAATACTCTAATATTAATCTTTCTGTCGATGACACCCAATTGTACTATATTTTTAATTCCGAAATGGTAGCAGAAGCATGTAATTTTATAAACGAAGACTAAAACAGGTTTGTTAAGGCTGCATCTGATCACTGTATTATATTAACAGTGAAAGGTCTAATGTTATTGTTTTTGGAAATAGGGCCAAAAGATTACTCCTAATGTTAATATTTTGGTTGAAAATGTACCACTGCAAATTGTTGATGAAGCTAAAATTTGAAACACACAATCAACTAATAAAACGCGCATATTTTACTCAAAGTATTTTATGGAAGTAGGCATTTTTGACCATCACATATCAAATCGATATTGTGATACACTAATTCTATCTATTTTTAGTTATGCAGATATACTCTATGGACCATTTTTAAACAGCTTGTATAGAAAGATGATTTAAAAAGTTAGTATACGGTATTCGGAGAAGAAAACATATCAGTCACAAACTGAAAGAGAATGGCTGGTTAAATATGGCTGACAGAAGGACTATGCATTCAGCAGTGCTTTGTCATAAAATTATTTTTAATAAGACACCCTCCTACTTGCACAAAAAAGTGACTTACCGGACTGATGTTCATAATCTAAATGTCTCCTCCTTTTTTTAAGTTAGAACTTTTTAGACGGAGCTTTACATACCAAATATGTTCTATTTATAATGATACTCCGGCATCTATAAACAAATTTAAAAGAGCTTTTAAACAATTATTAATTGAACGGTAATAAATGAATCTTTGCGTTGAGACATTTAAAAATTAATCTGCAAAGTAAATCCTATATGTTTAGAGCAAAGGTAAACTATTAGTAAATATAATGTTCATTTTTTGTTACGATTTAGACTAGCAGCATTTCATTTCAGGTTAAGTGGAAGAACAATTTACTGGTGATCCATCACCAGATAAATTGAATTTCGGCTTTTGTTTTAAATAATAAAATTTTTTCATGCATAAAAATTGTCTACCTAGAATGTACTAATTTCCTCCCAGTGAATATAAAAACAACAGGAAGAGGCAAATTATCGCCCAATATCCATCATATGCAACTTCTGCAAAGTATTTGAAATGCGTTTAGAAAAAACCATCTATCGTCACGTTAATAAAGCCATATCTCACGGTTTCATGAAAGGTAGGTCAACTGTCACTAACTTAGTAACAATAACGCAGTACGTGGCTGAAAGTATCGATAGACGGTCCCAAACAGACGTAATTTATACAGATTTCTCTAAAACCTTCGACAGGCTTGACCATGGGGTTTTACAAACTCTCTCTGATTGGTCTTTCAGATGCTCTCCTTGACCTCTTTAGTTCTTACCTAAACAACCGAAGGCAATATGTTCAATATGGTTGCAAGTCTGTCGAACGTCTGTCCGGCGTTCCCCAAGGATCCAATCTGGGTATTCAACATCTTTATCAGCGATATATGTAGTGAAATAGATGTCCCATTTGATATACAGTATGTCTGAAAAAGTTGGCAACATATGGGAAACTTTTCTATTGTAAGTTTTACGAAAAACTTATTCTTTATGAAAATCTCTGCTTTCGAAAATAATAATATTCAGCTATTTACATTTGACATTAGATGTACAGGGTGTCCACAAATTGCAAAAGATTAATAGGAATATTTTGACCACTTCAATTTCAACTTAAATCTTGCAAATTTTAGTTGTGAAACACGTTATTTAACAAGTCAACACACCTCAAATGTTCATTTGTTGATTTGAAATATTTTAGCAATGAACGTAAATCAGTAATAAATAAGTAATTCAAAAAAAAATTGACATCTGACATTTCCGCTTTACTTTATTGGCCATGCAGAACTTTTTATAAAGAGTAACTCTTTTTCGTAACATTACAAATAAAATTTTTTTTCCATATGTTGCCAACTTTTTCAGACTGTATACCTATGCTGATAACTTTAAAATATATTACACTGTGACGCACTTTAAGGACTGTGAACGCTTGGCTAAAAACTTGGGTAGTTGTATGGTGTAAGGATAATAAGTTATCTTTAAACATTGCTAAATGTAGTGTTATGTCCTCCACTCTAAAAAATAATCCGCTGATATATAACTACATGCTAGACAGCGAAACCATAGAGAGGCCCAATACTGTTACTGACTTAGGAGTGACATTTGACTCGAGGCTCTCATTTAATTTGCACATAGATACAATCGATGGATTTTTATATAGAAACTTACTGGAGAAATTAAACTTTTGTATTCCCCGATTATCGTCAAGAAACAACAATACCTTTTATTTCGAAACTGCTCGTACCAATATTTTAAAGAATTCTCCTTTATATGTCATGATGTCTACCTGTTATTCGTTAAATGAAGTAGATTTATTTTGTTGCAAGTTGTTGAGTATTAAAAAACATTTTCTTAGTTATTAAGTAAACATATATGATGTTATTATTTTTATTTTTATATGCTGTTATTATTTTTATATTGTTTGTAAATTCAATTCCGATTCTCTAAATGGAGAATAGTGTAGTAAATAAATAAATAAATAAATAAACAACCTTTGATTTCTAGGTGAAAATGTTTATTTGACACCAACTGTCGATAAACATTTAACCAAGCTCCAATTAAACTGAAGATTTTTTATTTGTTATTAATAACTTTCAATTTCTACTTTTTGACCCTCACTTTAAGATACAACCCTGTACCGTAGTCCTCACATAAATACTGCACTCTTAATTTTAATTTCCTGCAGCCCGGTGGTGGTTTTTTCTCTGATGGCAGTGCAGACATGAGAAATCGGTTATCTCGACGTATCTGGCCATTTTATCAAAAGACAGCAGTCTAACGGAAAAGTTAATTCACTGTAGATTATTCTTTCGCTTTTTTTAAGGAAGTATTGAGAATAACTTTAAGGGACCGATAATCGATTAACTTTTTTTTATAATGAAATTTATGACTCTGAGATTTTTCAGAGAATCGGGTTTGCCAATTTTCTTTACCACGGCATATTCCTTTCGGGTTGGTTGAGACAACACTGAAATATAATAACGATCTAAAAATTAAATTTAAATATGGTAGATTATATTGTGATATGCAGATCCTACTTCCTATTTCCGAAGGGATTTGGTTATTGACCTGGTAACTTCCTGAGGAACGCCTTTAATGTCTGGTGAACCTTATCAAAAATTTAATAAAAACTTTAATTGCTTTTTAATATTACGAAAACCTGTTCCCCAAAGTTCATTGACTGTTAGACGTCAGATTAAAAATGACGATTTTTATTTTCTTTTTACAATCAGGACAGTGCATAGTACGCAGGAACATTCGCGACTTACTGTTTACACGACCTAAGTATACATATTATTCTAGTTCTGCTACCTAAAGTGCAACAATCAAATTTCAATTTTTTTTTTAGTTGCATACGAGGTTTGTCGAAAAATATGAATTTTTCTCAAGAGTAAAGTAGTTTTATTTATTTACAAATGGGACTAACCCAAAAACAGTATTCACACATAAGTAATACTTTTCAAAATTAAGGTATAGACTATTTGTCTCATAGTAATCATGAAAGTTAGGCTTACTGTCCACGTAGACTGCACGTCATACACACGCTATCGTTATTTCATTTGACGATTGCTTGTATTTTAGGTATAAACAAGCGAAACTGTGTCCACGGTGCAGCAACGTCGCGATTACCTTTCGTCATGCGTTCGTCTTGGGTTGGGAAACGCGTGGGTAGTAACATGCTATAGCACGAGCTGCATGACTAAAGACAGACGCGACGTTGCTGCACACAGTTTGACTTGTTTATACCTAAAATGCAAGCAATCGTCAAATGAAATGACTATAGCGTGCGTATGACGTGCGGTCTACGCGGACAGTAAGCCTTAGTCAAGAAAGTTGGAAGCCAGGTGAGTCGGTCAGCAAAGAAGGTGATTCTACAGGAGGTGGAATCATAAATAGACCACGAAGGAATGTCAGAAGACCTTAAACGCACGCTATCGTCATTTCATTTGACGATTGCTTGAATTTTAGGTATAAACAAGCGAAACTGTGTCCACGGTGCAGAAACGTCGCGTCTGTCTTTCGTCATACGTTCGTCATGCAGCTCGTGCTGCAGCATATTACTATCCACGCGTTTCCCAACCGAAGACGAACGCATGACGAAAGGCAGACGCGACGTTGCTGCACCGTGGACACAGTTTCACTTGTTTATACCTAAAATGCAAGCAATCGTCAAATGAAATGACGATAGCGTGCGTGGACAGTAAGCCTTATTGAGATCTTGCTACATTAGTGTGATGTCGATAGCATCAGAGATTGAGTGATATATTTTTAGATCATCTGCGTACATTAAAAAAAATTGCGAATCGAAAACATTGGGATATATCATTCATGTAGATATTGAATAAGAGTGGTCCCAGATGAGATCCTTGAGGAACTCCAGATGTGATTTAGCGATATTCTGACTCGCGGTTACCGATTGTTACCGCTTGATGACGATCAGTTACATAAGATTCAAGCCAATTTATCAGATTGCCATTTATCCCGAGCAGAATAAGTGAATAAGTTGGAGTCGACTGATCATTTCTTCATGAAGCTATGTTGTTTATTATTAATTATGGTTTTAACATCGAAGAACGGATTATCGAAAATAATAGATTCAAACATTTTTTGCTATAATTGACCGTTTTGAAATAGGTCTATAGTTTTTGACGAGCAGTTTGTTGCCAGATTTTAAGATTGGGATTATATGAGCTCTTTTCCACACTGAAGGAAATACACCCTCATTAAGGGATTTATTGCAGATTGTGTGAAGTGGTAATGCAATATATTAAGAAATGTTGTTGGTAGCTCATCTGGCCCCACTCCTTTATTTGAAAGATTTTGAAGTTTTTGAATAATAGATTGTAAGGAAATGTTATAGGACGAAATGTTATATGATTCTTGCTGGGCTACGTTTTGAGTTGAAATAATTCTTCTCGGATTAAAAACCGAGAGAAAATATTCAGATAATGACCTGTCCTATACATTTGTATAATGTCTTCAAGGATCAATAAATATTATTATTATTATTATTATTATTTTTTCACAAATTTCATTGGATTTAGTAATTATTCTATCGTTATCTCTCAACGTGTTAATTGAAGCAGTACTGTTTGTTTTTGATTTCACGAATTGCCAATGATTGATGTAGTTTTTATAATCCTCATTAATTAGAAATTTTGAACGACCATGCATTAGTTCGAATGTTAAATAGTCAATTTGATTTTTGTGCTTTTTCCAAAAAACATGATATTTTCTCTTTTCTCTAATAACTTTAATCGTACTGTATGCATACCATGAAAATATTTGGTTTTCTTTGAATCACATAGTCAATTATTAAATATATAGTATTATTGTCACGACCCTAGTGCAAACTCGATGTACTGAGTGTTATTTGTTTAGCGTGACATTATAAAACATATCAGTTGATTGTTCACTATTCAAGTTGTGTTATTTCTGTTATTTCTGACCATATCGATAATTGCTTTTTAAAGAAGTTGATCAGAACTAGACACTACACTTGAATTATGTATTTACATCTACCACGAAAAATCAGCTTTTTTATTTTTATGTGATTATTGCAATTTAAACACACACATAGAAATAAATACAAATTTCATTTTCACTCATTCGCTAATGCCTCGACCTATCCACCCCGTCGTTCAATTAATTCTTTATCATATTTGTAGAAATTTCCCGCCATGCTTTTGAAATTATCATCTCCAAAAGATTAACATCCTGAAACAGGCCATGCTGGTAAATTATTTGTTTTAAGTGACCCCATGTTAAATAATTCAGAGAGGTTAACTCATGGCTTCTAGCAGGTCAAAAAGATCTGAATATCTGTTAATCACTTTTGCGTTGGAAATATGTTCAAGATATTCTCTAACATTTAATTGACTGTGGTATGAGGCACCGTCTTGTTGCAACCAAATACATTGACGTTCTTGTAGGGGTAGTTAGTCAATTCGTCCAATTATTGATATGATTTTGTAAAAAATGTATCGGTATTCATATATTGGTGAAAAAAATACGGTCCAATTAATTAATCTGTTTTTGTAAGTACCACACTATAGACGTTCGTTTTAAACGAATATTGGTCACATGTTGTGATGAGAGAGTTTCAAAAAAATTCTTCGTCTCATTAAAAAAGTCAAATAAGCTTAGTCTTAAGTGGTCAAATACTTACTCTAACTTGAAAGAGATCACTCACCGGAGTGAAACTCGATATGTCACCCTAATTATCAAACCAAACGCTTATTGCCTCTTTAGGTAGATTGCAGATCTTTCTGAGAGCTAAAAAAAATAAAAAAGGGTACTTGTACTTGTACTAGCAACTGGTGCAAGTAGCTAGCTAGTCCCAAGTCCAAGATTAGTAGACGTTTACACATAATACTATTTTCTTAATACTAGTTACTAGTAGCAAATTTTAGAAAATATTGTTCCACGTACCTATATACAAATGTCACTGGCACTGGATGGCGCAAAACGGTTTATATTGGGTGTGCATAGAGGTTAGTAACGAGACGAGTACAGGTACAAGTAAGTTAGTATGCAATTATCATTTACTACACCAATGAAAACGCCGCTTAACTCTCTTTCGATGAGACAGCAAAAATCATAGCGCCTATCATAATCTCTTTCTTTCAATGGATGAACGAATTATAATTTAAAAATTCTTGCCACTGTTCCACTGTATCTTTACTTACATTATTTTGTATCAAAGGCTTTTGCGCAACGACATTTTCTAATCTTACATGACAGACTCAGTATTATAGGATTCAAGATATTTGAGACTGGCTAGCCTTTTACTTTGGAATTTTCTCTAATCACATTGTAGGAATTTGATTTTAGCCTGTTTTCTTACCAAACTCTTAAACCCAGCCTTGATCTTTACTAGGATCGTAGTGGATTGTATTGAATTTGAATACCGCATTTTTTATTAGAAATGTATAAAAAATTAAAAATAATTTGTTTAGTGTAAATGGATGTAATTGCATTTTTAAACGTAGTTATTATAGTTTAGAGAAGAAAGGAGTGCAGTAATTTAATTTGTAGAAGTAGTACAGGTTTAAGAGGTAAAAATTTTAATACATTTGATCGGCTTAATAAAAGATTTCGTTTGATTTAATCATGTTTCCATGGTTTTTACTGAAATAAACCTGTTATTTTGACAGATAAGTCAGACTTTATTTATTCATAGCCGTATCGTATGTATTTTAATTGATTCGGAATTTTGTATCAATATATATTCCAAAATGACTTCATTCTAAAAATATTATCAGTCCTCCTAAATCCTTGAAGGCAGAATTACTCGTAATAGCAAATCAACATAAAAACAAATTCAAAAATATATTATAGATGAGATGGCCCGAGAAAAAGGAATTGAAATTCTCAGATTTCCTACTTACCATGCAGAGTTAAATCCCATTGAACTGATCTGGTCACAATTAAAAGGTTATGTTTCTCAAAACACTACAACATTTAAATAACCTGATGTGATGCGAAATTTGTTTTGAAGGCAGTTTCAGATGTAAATGGAGAACATTTGAGAAAAGTGGAAAATTCATTTTGGAAAGTGGATATAGCAATGGAAAACTTAATAGACCCTATAATAATAAACCTCAGAAAAGACAATGATAATGATACCAGTAATTATTATAGTGAAGACAGTGACTTTTAAAGATAGTTCTTCAACTTTTTATTTTTTTTAATCTTTGATTTTAGGTACGGTGTGTTTTAATGCAAAGAGATTAAAAAAGTTTAATCCCATTAACAACATATAAACCTCCGTGTAATATCGCCACTTTCACTTCGCTCCTCTTTAATTCAGAGTATATTTGTGACCAACTTTTTTAAATGACAATTTTCGAAAATATAGGTACTTTACCCTTGATAAAAATTTATATTTTTTGACAAACTTCGTATACAACTGAAAAAAAATTAAAATCTGATGGTTGCGTTTTAGGTTTAAGACCATGCAGAACTTTTGATAAAGAATAAATTTTTCCTAAAATTATTAAAAAAAAAATTGTCCTTTGATTCCAACTTATCGAGATATACTGTATATCATTTTGCAAGCCAACTGGCAAAGCTTGATTACTTTTTTATAGATCTGTTCTCCTAGATATTTCTATACCTATTTACATTTTTGCATATGTCCCTCATCATGTGTAAGTTATTATTTTACTACTTCTGTTTAGTTACCTATTACCTATGTTTATTAACATTTATTTTTTTTAAATTAAAAAATCATTTCCGTTTCAAAAATAATAATACTAACCTAACAATATTCAACATGAATATTAAGTTTTTTGTCCGCCATATTGGGCTGAACTTCCTCTATTTTTTACATCTATATGGACATTTCGCACGAGTTGTTAGACTGATGCAGGTGCAAAGCTGTAGATCGGACATCTCTTTGAATTATTTTTTCCAACAATAATTACCCGCATATGACATGTGTTATAATTTATTAATATCCAAATCTAATTGAATGCAATAAAATCTACTAATTTTTGAAATTAGCGACAAATCTGATGCAAATAATTACGGGCTTAAATAGTTCGAGTGATTGCTTCATGGTTAATGTTGGTGGTAATTCAGTGGCGGATCTAGAGACAAGCTCGGGGAGGGGGCATTGTCTAACCATTTTTTTGTTTACTTGTTTTAATTTTTTGCTCCCGCTCTCACGTTTACTTTCCCTTCTGTAGATACCCATGTTAGTATAGAAAGGGTTAAGTAAATACGAAGTTTGGGCTCGTGTGTGGGCTGCAGCGCCATTGAAAAATTAATAATTTAAGACTCTTGGGGGGGCCACAGCCCCCGAGGCCCGCTCTCTGGATCCGTCAGATCCGGTATAGGAATATATTGATCTAAAAAAAAATGTTACAAAATTGAATTTTGTAAATTAGAACAAATCCATGTTTTTTCACCTTTTCACCTTTATTAGTGTAACCTCGTTTTAAACAGTTTAAAATTGTCTCCTTAATTATGTAAAAAATTAAAATTTGTTGAGTAGTTTCTGAGCAATATAACCTATATGGTAACATGGTACGATACTCACGAAACTTTGAAATAGAGCTGGACAAATAATCATAAAAAAAGATTTAAAGGTTTAAATACAACGTCATGATAGGGAAAGCGCTCTTTTTGATTTATTGTTCGACAAATTTCTGCTCCAAAAATTATCAAACCACGGCGTTACTGTCACTGACAACTCGTCGTATCTTTCGAGGTTAATTAGAAAACCAGAAATAGAAATAAAATGATTTCTAATACTGTTCTCTCTGGATATTAAAACCTCTTATTTATATCAAAAAAGTTTTTAATTTAACGTTTCGACTTTTAAATCTAAAGTCGTTTTCAAAAATTGATATAAAAGTCGAAACTTTAATTTAAAAACTTTTTTGATATAACTAAAAGTGGTTTTACTATCCAGAGAGAAGAGTATTTGAAGTACCAGGCCACTATGGACTACAGAAATGAAGAATAATTTCTACATGAAGCATCAGTTTTGTATTTTGAACAAGGCATCAGCTCGTGTCTAAATAAATAAAAAATTCACACTTCAGATCGCATGGGCATCAATTTGGCCGCCCATGATTTATCATCGTTTTCATGATTTTTTCTTGATTCATTGTACATAATTGGAATTATTTAGGATGAATGAACTCTGACACAACAGTACAAAATGTAAAATGAGAGTTGTATTTAAAATAAAAAAAAATTATCCACATAATCCAAAAATAGTCTATGGAGATTTGTTTAATAAAATGCAGAATGCATTGCAACCGATTAAGAATCTAAATTTGCACTATTTTTCCATTAGACATGTAAAAAAAAGAAAATGAAAGTATAACAATAACATTTATATACAGGGTGGTCCAAACCTCTGTCGTCGGAGTATTACGTCGTTGTGGTAAGACATAAAACTTTCAAATTTTGTGTGAGCTAGTACAGTCACTAGGTGCACATTTTGAAAATAGTTCCGATTATACAGGGTGTTCCAAAAACTCGTGGCAACATAAACTTACATTTTTTTAAATGGAACATACTATATTTTATTCAAGAATCGAAAAGATCTCACCGAGAGCGTTAAAAAAATATAGCATGTTAATATATTATATGGGTGTTTCAAAAAGAGATGGCCAATTATTAGCAAAAATGACCCCATCTTTAACACTCTGTAAAGCAGTAAATCAAAATAAATCAATAGGTCTTTGTATTCAAATATCATTCTCATATCGTTGGCTGTGCTCACTATTAATTACTTTCTTCATCTGTGGCTTCTTTAATACTGGGTGAAACAGAACTCAAATCAAGCAATATCTCAAAATTTTCAAATGAATCTGTTTACAATTTGTTAGTACAATTAATAAGCTTTCAAACAATATAGTATAGTTAGGGTATAAGTTAATGGAAAACTGTAAATATTTTATCATAACGGAAAAATCATGTATTTTACGTACACTCAGGTTAAAAAGCTTTTTGCAAATAATTTATGCAAGGAATAATACTAATTGTTATTTTATTTAGGTAATATAAAAGCGATAAATGGTACTTTTCTATAATAACATCTGCTTGTTAGGATTAAAAAAATGTTATATTAATACCTATCAAATAAACAGTACATAATTCTTTACCAAAACCCACACACATTACCGTTATTTTACATCTTTAACAGATTAAAAAAAAATATCATAAAAAAACTAAGAGAAAACAAAATCCTAAAATACTTCAATTCCACGTGCCACCAACGGCAACAGTCCATCTGTCGTTGGATTCAAAACATGGACGTACCTAAGGGTTAAAAGGGTCGCTATTAGAATTTCAAATTAAAGCATTTTTTGAACAGGTTATAGTATTTAGTATTAAACGGGGGTGGGAAGAGATGGCTAGAAGGCATAAAATATTCAAACATACAAATATTTTTAATGTGGTCAACTAAATTGTTTATTTAACAAACATGAACAGAGTATTGGAATGTGGTAGTCAGAGTTTTACTCAAAATTACTAAAATATTTTTTTATATTATATATTCATCTCCTTAAAACCATTATATTTAATAGAAAGCCGCAAAAAATCCTGAATCTTGTTTCTTTTATACAGGGTGGTTCATAACTATTGGGACAGAGGCTAAGGGTAGGTTATTTGGACCAAAATATGGCGATAGGACCAAATATACCTTAATAAAATATTGCTGTGAAATAAGATACAGGGGGTTAAAGTTGAATTTTTTTTTTCGTTTTTTTCTGATGATGTCCCTGTATATTTATTAATTGTTATCAAAATCGACGCAGAACCATAACTTCGGACAATGAATATTATTTTATGTATTATTTCACATTTTGTTATAGGGCGCGCCACGTTAATGATTGTTGATGATTACATTAAGTGGTATCTTTTTTTGACGAAACTTTTTAGTGATTTTGATTAGAAAATATGACATAAACATCATTTCAACCGTTTTCGAGAAAAACGCGATTGAACAGTTCTGAGAAGGGGATTTCAAACAACAGACAATAAAAAAATTGTGACGTAAGGCTTCTATTTCAACGGTTTATAAAGCAGAATTAAATATAATTTACCATAAAAAGAGCAAACTTAAATTAAATGTTCTATGTGGCCTCCTCCGACCTCTATGCCTTTTCTAATTCTTGTAATAAAGGATATCAAAGAAAACATTTTAAAATTACCTGTTCAATTGCGTTTTTCTCGAAAATAAGAGTACTAATATTATGTAGAAATAATGTTTACGTCATATTTTCTAATCAAAATCACTAAAAAGTTTCGTCAAAAAAGATACCACTTAATTTCATCATCAGGAATCATTCACGTGGCTCCCCCTATGACAAAATGTGAAATACTACATAACTTAATATTCCGTATCCAAAGTTATGCCTCTGTGCCGATTTTGATACCAATTGATAAATATACAGGGACATTATCAGAAAAAAACGAAAAAAAAATTCAACTTTAACGCCCTGTATCTTATTCCACAGCAATATTTTTATTAAGGTATATTTGGTCCTATCGCAATATTTTGGTCCCAATAACTTGCCATTAGCCTATGTTATGAACCACCCTGTATAAAAGTACACAAGTGAAAGTTGAAAGGGCAATCGTATGAAATTTCAAAACAAAATATATCAAATATATGAAAGGATTGTTTTACAACTTCCGCCGTATTATTGCGAGTTAAAAATACAACAAAGAAGTTAGATGATGTAAAAGAATTCCTTTTAAAAGAGCTAGACGGTGTTTGTCAAATACCAAGCAACTGTTTGGAGAACTTCTAGTAGTCTGCATGTGCTCACCGGAGGCCATAATTTATCGGTCTTTTAACTAAATAAAGAAGGCACCTTCCTCGTATATCAGTAGTCCTTGCTGCACACATTCGGTGGGAGAGCCATTATTGTATTTGTTATTGCAGTAATATTTTGTAATAAATAAAAAAAAAGGAGGTAAAGTCTTTTATTCCCCCAGGGAGAGCAGGCCTGTACAGGCTTTTCAAGCCTCTTCAGCTACATGAACTCCCGAATGACTTCAAGTAAGTCCAAATTACAGTTCTTCTAGTAACAGTGATGGTGAATAAGATTTATTAATAAAAATAAATTCGTCATAAAATTAGTTTTTACATTTTCATCTACAAATCATTTACATATCATTCTAGGTAAGTTTTTCTTAGTAGAAAACTTTGATTTCTCAAAAGGTATAATTTCTGTTCAAATTAATTCTATTTTTCCTTATCCAAAATCTTAAGTACGCCTTTCTAGACAGATTTTCACTTTTTATTCACTCGCACCGAAAAGATTTGGTTTTTTAATTGTCTCTCAGGTAAAAAAATCTAGGTGAAAGTAGGATAATATGAGAAGGATAGAGATACGACTGACTCTGTTGTAGACTATCTATGTCTAGCCATCACTTTTGATTTATTTTTAAAACTGTTACGAACAGCCCTAATGAGAGTGAACAGAAAATAGGTGGAAACTCTCTATATATTTATAAGAAAAAAATATACACGCAAGTGAATTTTTAATTTGTAGTTAATATCAAGGATAATATTTGTTTGTATTAGAATATATCAATAAATACCACAGTTTTATGAAAGAGAAGATTCTTTTATTTTTTTATTTATCACAAAATTTTTAAATATTCACGTAAAAAATTGGGTTGTAGGTCAAAATTTTCTGGCCTCTAAATCATCTATATTGCCCTCTAAGTATTAGAATCTAGAATTATACAATCGTGTATTTATAAGTAGTTTCCATAATATACAGAGTACTCACACCTTAGGGAAAGTTTGTGTTTCTTTGAAGCTCAAAATGTTTTCTTAAGGACCAGAATATGATTTAAGATATAGGATTAAAAGAAAACTTCACGTGGACTCAGATTTGGAAATCTGGCTACTCTTCTTTTTCCTCTCCAAAGCCACTTTTACTAGAACCACTAAAATTGCTTGAATCTCCAAGAATTTTAGGAATTTCTTAACAATATTTCAAATAATATAAAAAATGAGTAAATAATATCTTTTGGTCCCTTTCAGTTTCAACTTACTGGGTTACTGTTCTGACTGCCCATTGAACTCTTTTTTCAAAATTCGTTTATTTGGTGCTAAAAACTTGTAAAATAATTTTTTTGTTTACACTGGCTGAAACTTCGAACCTTTAATTGTTTTTTCTAATAGACTTTTAAAGTAATTATTTAGAATAGAATCAATGTATTCAAATTTTGGTGAAGGATAAATGTTAGTTCCTTCACCGAAACTTGAAAAATATACAATAAATGCTTTTGTATAACTCAAAAGTAATGTTTTGCAAAAACAAATAAAATGGCGGCCGTTTGAACTAGAGTTGTATTTTCTGACTTCCAACTTGCCCGGCTTTCAATCTTTTAGCAATTTATATATATATATATATATATATTTTTTTTATTTGCAATCTGTAAAGTCTACAATAGGCAAATGATTTATATATAACTCAACATGCAAGAAAATTGTCCAGTTCAGGATAACTACACACTACACAGCACATACACAATAACACTAAAATCTATCAAGATGCCGTCTCAGCCTTCGCTGGATGGGAGATCTCATTAGTTGTGCTAACGCGTTGGGGTGATTTTTGATGGGATATTTCTGTGAGAAGAGGGATATTTCGTCTTTATTTGAAGGTCACAGGGTATTGGGTACATAGCATGGAGCATTTACAAGAAGAGTATTTTGGACTGAAATCTTTCCAGTATGTCTATGTGCACCACAGCTGGATTACATAACTCCTTATGGGCTTTATTATGACTTTATATTGTAGAAGCTTATTGTTAATAGTTAGTTGGGATCTACGGCCTATTATCCAATAGAGTTTGCTAAGTTTTATGCCTAATTGTTTTCTCTTTGTAAGTATATGTGTTCTCCACGTTAATCGTCGGTCCAGGTGAATTCCTGGGTATTTTGCATTTTCTTTTTTTGCAAGAGCTGCCCATTTAACGCCACAGTTGGACATATTCCTCTTCATTGGGTATAGATAACATGGATTGATTTTGTTTCATTCACCTTGATTCGCCAAGTTTTTCGCCACGTGGAAATAGCGTTTAGGTTGGTCTGCAAGATTTGGGAAGAAAAACAGGATCTTGATGAGATACCAGGACAGCAGTGTCATCTGCATATGTTGGCGTGGTTATATTGGTGTTTGTGAGAATATCCGCTGTGTATATAAGGTAGAGGATCGGGCCAAGTACACTTCCCTGTGGAACCCCTGATATTATTGGACGCAGAGTTGAGATTTGATCTTGAAAATTGACTTGAAAGTGTCGGTCTTGCAGGTAGGATTTTAGGATAAGAAATAGGTTAAGTGGAAGTCTTTTCCTGATTTTGTATAGTAATCCATCGTGCCAGACCTTGTCGAATGCCTGAGTCTAAGAAAGCAGCAGAGCAGTATTCTTTGTCTTCAAAAGATTTGTATATTTCTTTTGTAATTCGATGCACTTGTTCTATTGGCGTATCTCTAAATCCAAATTGATGGTTAGGTATTAATCAGGATTGGTTCTATTTTCTCTATCAGTAATTTTTCTAATAATTTTGACATAGCGGGTAGTAAACTGATTGGTCTGTAAGATGTTGTTTCCTCCATTGGTTTTCATGGCTTAGGGATTAGTTTGACTTGGGCTACCTTCCACAATATTGGGAAATAGCCCGTTCTTAGGACTGCATTGAACAATTGTGTCAAATATCTCATTCCCTAGCAATTTATATGAAAATGTAAATTTTAGAGGCAACTCGTACATTTTGATGTAGATGGAGTATAATTGGCATTTGCGGGAAGTTGTAATTTTCAAGAGGAGCTTGCAGAATCATTGTGAGTGACTCAGTTTTAAGTAGCATCTTAGGCGCTATATCAAATTTTTGACGTGGGCACTTGTCAATGATATAGTATAGTAACCACGGTTGCAACCATTGTTGTATTTATCATTTTAGAAAAGTTTGAAAGTTTTGGATAGATCACTTTTAAACGTTATGTCTTTTTGCCCTTAAAAAGTAAAAAGAAAATATGGAAAAGAACAATCCATTTAAAGAAATTGATGAAGCAGCGAACCGAGCTACTTTGGACTTATTACCAAGAAAATCCCGGATTCAGTATGAAATTGCATACAATAATTTTGTGAAATGGTGTGAAGAAAATAGCGTTCCTGGAAAGTATACTGAAAATGTATTCTTGGCCTATTTTGAGGAGAAATCGAAGGTTTGGAAGTCTTCATCTCTATACGCCAACCCAGTAAATTAAATAATGTCACTAATTATTAAGCGTTAAATGTTAATATGAGCGTCTTTCGACGAAGAAGTGTATACCTAAGGGAACTAAATTGTACGAAAGTTATCTTGTCAGTAATGTTAGGGAAGAAATTAGAGAGGATGGATTTAGATTAATTTTCGGTACTATTTTGAGGGTGCAGAAAGCAAAAGGAAGCATGAAACCACATATTCACCTAAAGTAGTAAACTGTGGATTCACAGCAAACGGAGGAATTACAAGCGTACACTTTGTTTTGACCAGATCGGTTCGAATTTGGGGAAAATCCTTATCAGCCATGATCTCATCCCTCGGTTCTAGTAATTGTAAAAATCCGGAATCGTTGACGATCTGGCAATCACTAGAAAAAATGTGAATTTGACAAGTATACGCCTGCCAATTTCGATTTCGCTTGACACGAGCGGCGCTCTAACGAAATTTTAGGTAAACAAACATAACTATTTACTTACGGGCCATGCCACAAGATGTCGCATTGAGCGTTGCTTGGTTGGCGTATTATGAATTTTCTAATAAACTTACCGTACAGGAAAATATATTTTTCATTTTAATCAAATTGTTTAATTAATTAGTAAATAAATTTGGGTAGATACATAAAACGCAGCAGAAAGTAAAAGCGATAAAATCAACTGAAATAAAGACAAACATTAATTCCAACTGATTCAAGCTCTGTCTACCTGCCCAAATTGCCATTTCGCCACGACCGTTTTTTCGTCTTCTTTGCTATAATAACGGTACCTAAGAGCCACTGAAAACGATCAATCAATTGAACCGAAATTCACTTTTATTCATCCTTAGCCAAGTATAACAGTACCTTCCAAATGGCAACACGAGTCGTCAAGAGTCAAGTCCACTGCCCTAGTATCCAGGCATGTTACGCAAGGTGATACGATGACCCTCTGCGGAGGCCTATCGAGTCCTACGTCCGATCGTCTGCCCTGTCTGTCAGTGTTCTGCAGTCTGTGCATACGCATACTTACTAAAAAGGGGGAGAATCAACTGCACTCGTATTAACTTAAGCTGAATTGTATTTTATTAAAATACCTACTGACAGTTTATAGTAGAGGAAAGCATTGAATTTAATCAGAGTGGTTCGATGTTGTTTTGAACTTCCAATTAGGAAACACAATGGTTTTCTCGCAATATGTTTTTTAATGACACGTTTTGATGTTTGAGGTATTAAAACAGGCCTAATAAAAAAACAAAATACTTTTTTCAAAAAAAAGTAATTTTGACACAAAACACCTTAATGTGCCCGATTTTGGCACCATGATTACTTCCCCTAGATTCCGGCTAGTAGAGATGACAATTAATCAAAAAGATATGTTACATATTTTAACTTCATGTCTTACGGCATTAACGAAAATGGCTTTTTGACCCAATTCTTTCATTTTAAATGTAAAAATAGATTCCTGTACTGTTATTCCTTTCTTTCGTCCAATTTCTTGTATCTCCTTACTCTAATTTGGTTCATGGAACCTACACAGAAACAAAAATGGAAAGTCTTGAGGAACTTACAAAAGTTCACTTTCCGGCCTAAAAGGTCATTGGGAGGGATCCAAAAGAGCAGGACAGTCCTGAGCAAAGGCATAAAAGGCCAACTCAAAGGGACTGGGAAGTAGCCACGGAAATTACCCGCCCAAAACAAGGCCAAAAATAGGCCATAAATAAGTTCCAACCGTTCAAATCACCTGAGGTGGATGGAATCTATCCAGCATTCCTACAAATGGCAGCGGACGATCTGATACCACACCTCTGTAAAATCCTCAAAGCTAGTGTGGCATGGGTATACATACCAACTGTATGGCGAAAAGTGAAATTGATCTTTCTACCCAAAGTGGGCAGAATGACAGATCTGACACCAAAGTCATACAGACCAATTAGTCTAACATCATTTCTCCAAAAAACTTTGGAGAGGCTGCTAGACAGATACATCAGAGACGAAATAATAAAAGTAAATCCTCTGAGTAACCGCTAATACGCATACTAACCAGGAAAATCAACAGACTCTGCGCTGAATGATTTAAACAGGCTGCTTTGAAAGTCAATAAAGGACAAAGAAATAGCCATGGCAACGTTCCTAGAGATAGAAAGGGCTTTCAACAATGCTACCACAGACGCATTAGTCAATGCACAAATCAGAAGAGGATTCCTGCCAAGCCTATGCAGATGGATAAGGGCCAGTCTAGAGAGAAGGACAATTATATCCACTATAGGAAAGGCTATCATCATGGCAAAAGCAGGTGGATGCTGCCAATAAGGAGGAGTCCTGTCACCGCTACTGTGGGCAACCCTAATGGACGATCTCTTACAAAGACTTATCCAAGAAGGCTTTCATTGCCTCGGATATGCAGATGACCTAGCGATAGTCGTCGGGGGCCGGTTTTCTGGAATAATTTCAGAAAGAACACAAAGGGCCCTAAACATAGTAGACAATTGGTGCAAAAGAGAACGGCTGTCAGTCAATGCTCAGAAAACACAAATTGTCGCATTCACAAAAAAACGAGCACTGCAAGGCCTGAAACCACCAGTGCTGGAGGGCACAATAATTCCTTTGGTCAAAGAAGCGAAGTACCTAGGGGTAGTTTTCGATCAAATGCTTACATGGAATGCCCACACAATAAAACTCGCCAAAAAGTCAGGAATCATAAGGCAGTTAACAGTCATACAAAGACAAGCGTGTCTCAGTGCCACAGGGGCCATGAGAACCACCCCCACGGCCGCGATGGAGGTCATCTTGAACCTACCACTATTACACATATACCATTACCAAAGGTTAGAAGAAGAGCTAAGGTCGGCTCCAATCACAGGAATGCCCAGCAACACCATCGTAACCAAATACAATTTCAACAGGAAATACGAAGTAAACGTACTGGAGAGAGACCACTGGGAGGGAGGAGCACCCATCAGTGCAGCAACAATCTGGTATACAGACGGCTCGAGGACCGAAGAAGGAGTCGGAGCCGGAATATACGGGCAAAACTCAAGGATAATGATCCCGGTGAGCCTATCAAAAGACACCACAGTATTTCAAGCAGCACACCTCTGTATAGGAGAAATAAACAGACAAGACAGCATAGGTCAGTCTCCGACAGTCAAGCAACACTAAAAGCACTAAAGGCCACCCAAGTAAACTCCAAACTTGTGTGGGACTGTGCCTGTGCCCTGAATAAAATAGCTAACCGCAAGAAAGTGACCCTGGCATGGGTTCCAGGACACAAAGGGCATCGAGGAAATGAAAAAGCGACGAACTGGCCAGACAAGGCTCGTCAATGGCACTCTATGGTCCAGAACCCTTCTGCGGTATAGCCAAAACATCAGTTAAAAAAGCAATCAGCAAATGAGCGGAAAAACAAGACCAAAGCTGGTGGGAACAATCCCCAGGACAGAGGCAGGCAAAAAGGTTTCTCAAGAAACCATCACCTACACTCACGGCAGACCTACTAAGCAAGGACAGAAGGTCCGTAAAAGCAATAGTAGGCATGCTTACAGGCCACTGTAAACTCAACAAACATATGAAAAATATAGGTCTTGCAGAAGAAACCACATTCAGGTTTTGCCAGACTCTTAATTTCTCTTCCTTCTTGGATGTTTCATCGCTGCTGAGGTTACTTTACTTTCGGTTGCTTGTCATTGGCCTTCTTCGTAGGCTAACGTTGATACAAATAGTGTATTTATATAATAGTGTATTTATTTCGATAGATATCGTTTTGTTTAGTAATATGTTTCCTTTCATTTCTTGCTCTGTTTAATAATTAATTATTGTTTTTTAATGTTTCTTTGTTGTTTTTTTCTCAGATGCTGGTCCTATCTCTAGCTACACTTCAGCCTCTTGGACTTTTTGTGCCTTCCGGGTTAGTATCACAGCACCCACTAGGTATCTCTTGTCCCCTGTACCAGTCTGCACAGGTTCTCCATTGTACAGCCCCATTTTGTGCAGGTGTCCTCTCATTGGACTGTAACCAGTGAGAAGGCCAGTTTTTGTTCTAAGTTGATCCATGCTCATCTTGAGTAGTTGTTCTTTGTTGTTAGTTTTTTTCAAAATGTTTTTCCCACGCATAATTTTTTTGTGTTCTTCATAGCTGGCATGTTGTGGTCATTCTCTTAATTTAGTTGGAAAGGCAGCTGCTAACTGTTTCTCAGCGGCTGTTCAATTCTTTGATTTTCTTCAGAATTTATATACATTTTTCACAGCAAGCACAGAAAGACACCGAATTCTAATTGAAAAATTAACAGAGGAAAAAACTGAAAGTTTTACGTTTTGAAAAAGCTTGTCTTGTCGAGCTGAAGCGATTGTTGACATTATGAGGAACGAGGCAACATCTTCTGGAAAAGATGAGTGGTCTCGAAACAGCTCTATTTGCTATCTTTTGGAACGACATTTTGGAGCGATTTACTGCTACAAACAAAATGTTACAGGACCTAAAAATTGAATCTGCAATGCAGGTATTGGAATCATTAAAATTATTTGTTGAATCCAAAAGACACAAGTTTGATAAATACGAAGAATCAGCTAAAGGAAAATCAAATACTGACCAGTACTTACAAACGCGCACCATAACAAGAAATGTAAGGTTGAATCCGCACGATTATATGAAAGCGCAAGACGCTAACCTGTCACCAAAAGTACAATTCAAAGTGTCATGTTTTATCCCAGGGATCGATCAGCTAAGTTTTTCTCTTACTGAAAGATTGCGTGCTTATTATGATGCTGTGCGTTCTAGATTTGCATTTCTCAATCACAGTTTGAATGCTGCAGCAGAAGAATTAGTTAAAGTTTACAAAGACGATTTAGAACCTAATCTTGGTCCAAATTGTATCGTTGATATATTTCTACAAAAAGGACTATCAAAGAGACCAATCTAAAGAGCTGTTCTATTATCAAATTCTTGAAAATTAAAATTTCAGAGCTATCTATATATTCCCAAACATTGAAATTACACTGAGAATGTACTTGGTTTTGATTGTGTCGAATTGAACTGGAGAGCTCTCATTTTCCAAAATGAAAATTGTAAAAAATAGGATGAGACAAAGCCGCCCATCAAAGTTATCGCTTCTTAGCATTGAAACTGATTTACTCCTGGAGCTGGATTTCACCGAAATCATCAATGATTTTTCTTCGAAAAAAACTCGCAAGTTGCACGGTCCCATTCGTGTGCTGTGATTTAATTAGATTTATTTCTTTTGTATTTTGTATATTGTTATATGCTGTTAATTTGTTTCGTAATAAATTATTAAAACACTCGAAAGAAAAAAATTGTTTAACTTGTTCCAAAAATAATTAGGGACATCCACTCTTTTGTTGTCCCAGGGCCTCCACACCTTTTGATCCGGCCCTGATTATAACACTATTGCTATGAAGTAAGTCAGGGACCAACTATTTCCAATGGTTAAAGATCCCAAATTACTGCATGAATACAAATTCACAAATGTTTAATTAAATTCGGTAAAATAAGCCGTTCGGGTGATATTTGAAATTTTATTTATGCACCGCCTGTTAATATGCACATATAAAATACAAATTAAAAAACAGTAGACTAAAACTAGAACAGAAAACAAAACAATAAACTTTTTTTAAATTTTATTGACCCTGTTTTCTGATATAGAGGTTCATGCACAATCTCCTCATTTCAGCATCTATTTAGCCCATTTATATGGCAAGCGCATTCACCAGACCTTAATCATATGGACTTTTTCTGGAGCTATCTAAAAAGTTTGGTGTATTCGACTCCTGCGCACAGAGAGCAAGAATTTATAGACAATTGACGAAGCATTATTGGTGCGTTTGAAGGAAGAAATTAAGAAAAATTACCGCAAATAAAGAAGAAAAAAGTGATCTTTCACAAAGACAATGCACTGTATCACAAGTTAATCGTAACAATGGTAAAATTGCAAGAATTGCTCTTTCAATTGCTTCCCCATCATCCGTATTCTACGGATCTGGTTCCCAGTGACTACTTCCTCTTTGCAGACCTAAAAAGGATGCTCAAAAGTTCTTGTTTTATTAGTCACCATGCGAACTTATCGAGTGATCGGTACTTAAAATGGATAAATAATTAAGAAAACAAAAATTAAGGTTATAATTTGTTTCCTAAGTTCCTAAAAAACGTCAGAGAATCCTTACAACTTCTCTTATCCTTAGTTGAAATTAATCACACGTTTTACATAAATATTTGATAGAAACTCAAGGGTGCAGTTGTGGTGCACCTCATTCGACATCGACCACGAGCGGGGGAGAGTTCGCGGAGGCCAGGTGAGCCTATAGATTGATGCACATGGCACTATTAATTATATTGATATAGGGGCCGTATACCCACACGTATTATAACGATTTGTTGAACAAGTTGGGATTGCTGGTACACACCAATGTGTGCATATAAATTTATTAAAGTTCGATGTGTTTTAAACTATAGTTTTACGATTCTTTTATTGGGTAAATTCGCTGTGTTTACATACAGAGAAATAAATTGTCATGTGGGATGTCAATGTGATTAAAATTTATTTACCTTAAGAAAATGTTATTGATAGTTTTCTCGAAGAAATGACAATGTTTTAATTCTGAAATTTGAAAACCATTTTTTGAGCCATATTTATATGCTTAACGAACCATGGTTAAATTTGATTATAAATAAAATATTACAAATAAAAACTTCACTAAAATAATAATTTATGGATTAAGGGAATTATAAGGGCCTTAATTCTCGAAGGCAAGGTGTGCGTCCCGAGGGCCTCTGGTGGCCTGAGGTGGTATTTTTTCCATAAATTAGTGTTCTCGCCCATTAGCAATGATAAAGTTTCCAAATAATTCTTGTTACAACGCAATGTTACTTTGGTTACGCGATTGACAGTTCATTAAATGAGTTGGAGAGAGAAATAAAAGCATTGAAATAATTAAGAAAATCACTAGGGGTAAACATCAGAAATTGGCAATTTAGTCCCGAAAGTATGAAAAATACTAATACATCTTGTGACTGAGGTAGTAGTCTTAATCTCTGAGGTACATTATGGCTCAACCTATGGTTGGGCCATAAACTTTACCTTCGCGATCAAAAGTACTATTTCAGTCCCGCGGTATACAGGGTGTGTCACGAAGGTAGCTCATTAGCCATATATAGAGAACTCTAGATATTTGAAATTGGAAAATTGGGTTACGTGGCATTGTCAGTACGATCTATTCATTGAAAATATTTCAACTTCCGGTTACTTCCGGTTATACCGGAAGTAGACATCAACTTTGTTATTTCAAATAGCATATACCATCTTTCTTTTTTTTGGATTCAACATCAAATTTGAACAAAAAATTATCAACATACCACAGGTCTAACTTTAACAGTTTCCGAGATCTTTGAGATTTTTGTAAAAATTTTTGAAAAACACGCATTTACTTTAATTTCCGTATCTGGCTTAGTTGTTAAGCTATGAACTTCAAATTTTATGCAGAGATTGTGAGAATATCCGTGAAACTTCAAATGCGATATTTTATACAAGCTGTCTAGAATGTTCATATTTTCAATTCTCAATAAGTCGATAATTTCAAATATGTATTTTATTATCACACCCGAATTAATTTTTTATTCTCTTTAAATCTGTATTAGCATTCCCTATACCTAAAGTTACGCATTTATGAGTTATTGCTAGATTTATTATAATTTGGAGATATTTTACATAATCTAACATGCCATGAAAATTAAAAATGACACTTGTAATAAACAAACCACTTGACAATTAGATTATTTTATTTTCTTCGTTCAATTTGTATGTGAAAATGGCTCTTCTGGGTTACAGTAATGAAGATTTATTAAATATGGTAATGAATCGCATAATTAGTCGTACGTGCCAATTGTTCGCAGAGAGATACCCAGAAAAACGTAGACCAAATCGAAAAATGGTCAAAAATATTATACTTAGACAATCTTTTATTGCACGGATCGTTTAAACCAATAGTTAAATCGACCAAACCAAAAGTTGATGAAGAATTGGAAATATCAGTTTTAGCGTACTTTCATGGTTTTTCATAGGATTTTGATAAAACATAAGTGGAAGCCATTTTCTTATTATTTAGTGCAACACTTAAAACCGTCCGATTTACCCAAAAGGGTAGAATTTTGTGAGTGGCTCTTAATTAAAACTCAAGAAAATCCCGAAATTTTAAAACAAATAATTTGGTTTGACGAAGTTAAGTTTAAAAAAAATGGTGTTTAATAGACATAATAGTCATTTCTGGTCAGATGAAAATCCGCATCTGACTCATGATAGATATTTTCAAGACTCTTTTAGTTTTAATGTTTTTTGTGCGATAAAGGACAACAAAATTGTAAGTTTTTGTTTTTTATTTGAACATATTAAGGAACGCGGTTCTACCTGCATTAAATGCTTGGCCGAATAATGGGAGAAATACTGCTTGCTATCAACATGATGGTGCAGGGCCTCACAATTACTTTCCTGTTCCAGATGGATCAGTAATAAGGGCCCATTTCACTGGCCCGCTCGGTCTCCAGACTTAAACCCTTTAGACTATTCCATTTGGTTACATTAAAAACGTTGTGTACGCTGATCCTATAACACAACAAGAGAAGATATGCAAAACCGGATTAGGCATTACCCAAATTACCCAAGAAAATTTGCTTAAGAGAATTAAAAAATGTTTAGAAGTAAATGGCGGTGTTTTTGAATATGTCTTGTAATGAATAGGTTTTTAAATAATTAAAATTTTTTATTTACTGAGTTTTTCTGGATTTATTTATTAAGTAGGCTTATAGTGATAGGTAATTAGTTGTTCATTTTTAATTTTCATGGCATGCTAGAGTATGTTACCCACCAATTTATGTAAAATATTTCCAAATTATAAGAAATCTAGCAATAACTCATAAATACGTAACTTCAGATATAGGGAATGCTAATACAGATCGAAAGAGAATTGAAAATATGAACATTGGATGCTCCATTCTAGACACCCTGTATAAAATATCGCATTTGACGTTTCACCGTATACTATAAGGATATTTTCACAATCTCTGTATAAAATTTGAAATTAATAGCTTCACAACTAAGCCAGATACGGAAATTAAATTAATGCGAGTTTTTCAATTTTTTTTACAAAAATCTCAAATATCTTGGAAACTGTTAAACTTAGACCTGTAGTATGTTCATAATTTTTTGATCAAAATTTGATGCTGAATCAAAAATAAAAAGAAAAATACAACATGCTATTTGAAATAACAAAGTTGATGTCTACTTCCGGTATAACCGGAAGTAACTAGAAATTGTAAATATTTTCATTGAATAGATCGTACTGACAAAGCCCCGTAACCCAATTTTCAAATTTCAAATATCTATAGTTCTTTATATATCGCTAATGAGCCACCTTCGTGACACACCCTGTACAAGGTGGGAGTTTCTTAAAAAAAAACGAAGGAACTATAGTTTGTCCATCTTATAAAAAAGTAATGTAAACAGCCTTTTAGCAACGTTTGCCGATTTGAACTATGCAGAGTGGCGCAAAAGACCCTGCACGGAATACATAGATAGCATTTTGCTTGATTGCGGAATTTAATGAAACTCTAGTATGTTGTAGATTATGAACTGTCGGTAATACTTTAAATAAACCATAATCAAATCGTATGATTTCGGAGTAACAGGGTGATTTTAAAAGTAGTTACAAACACAGAAAATAAAGGTTATTTACCACAAATTGAGACTATTTTTGGTTTGTTCTCGTGATTTGGCTAAAATATGTCATGACTTTGGTAACGCAACACTATTATGCTCCAAATCAGTATTTAGTTTACCGGGGTCATCACAAACGTACTCAAAAAATTATATTTCGTCGTTTTGTTTACTTCACATTGAGATTTTTTCTACTTTAATTTCGAGATTTATCTGAGTAGTGTTGACAATTTGGAAAATCAATACTATTATTATACAAATACAGTATTTTAGTATATCGCCGTCATTAGAAAAATACTTGAAATATTCTATTACAAAGTTACTCACTTCATTCTTTCAATAGAAACCATAAAAACCATATGTTTTCAACTTATAACGTTAATATCCTTAAGCCATAATATGTGGAAAAACCTTTAGCCAAACTTATATTTTTAAAATACAAGGGCCCTACGAAAAGTATTTCTACATATGTACATGACTAGTTGATGTGTATGTAATAATAATTTAGGGTATTTCAGGAAGCTAATTTTCTTCTTCCGCAACCTCACGAATAGCGACATCTTGAACGTATTCCAAAGTATTGGTAGTTGGAAAATTTATATTTTCCATAATATGCCTACTGTTGCTGAGGTACCAAATAGTACTTGCCACATGACAGCACATTCCCACCACCCTGGCATCTGACCGACATGTGCAGTTATGTCCTGTTATGTCGTTTGCATCCAAATCAAATGCCTGGAAAATAATCTGACTCTAATAAAACCATTTTTATTAAGTTACGTATCTATATCAATGTATTATCTTCCATCCTGGTCCATATTATCCTGTATATAGGTATAATGGATACAGGAACAACTGGAAAACTCCAAAAGAAAAAATAGCGCCATTGGTGAACATTCTGAGAGAGAAAAAATTATAGAGAATTTAGAGAAACTCCAAATACATAGTGCCGCTGACAATTTTTTTTTTAGTAGGGATCTTGTTATTATTATTATTTATTTTAAAAATATAAGTTTGGCTTAAGGGTTTTCACATATTAACGTTGAATGTTAAAAGTATATGGTTATTTAAGGTTTATATTGAGAGAATGAAGTAAATAACATTTTTAGGTACTTTTCCGATGACCTCAATATACTAAAATACTGTATTTGTATAATAATTTATCGCTCTTCCAAATTGTCAACTCTACTTAGACAAATCTCGAAATTAAAGTAGAAAAATCTCAATTCTGATAAGTGAAGTAAGCAAAACGACGAAATATGATTTTTTGAGTATGTTTGTGATGACGAATGTATTGGTTTTTTCAAAATTAAAATATCAGGTGTGGTTTCCGAGATATTTAATTAAAACCTTATTTTTCAAGATAGAAAAAAGTTTGAAAAACTTTTTTATTAAAGGCCAAATATCTCTTAACTTAGCGTATCCAATTTTATAAAACAACGTGTCGACTTTGAAGGACTACCCTTAACTTTGTATCTATAATGGTTTCCGAAATCCCAATAGTGTTCAATTAAATTTGCGCCACCCTGTATATAAAGAAAACTATCTAAAACGGGCGTACAGAAAGTAAAGTATGATGTATTATATTCAAATTTATAGAATATCAGCTTTATACATTTCTGGAATAATTTTTTTCTAATATTTCAAGTTTTCCTCTTTAGGTGAAGGTGCCTGCTATTAGTCTCTCGCTAAGTAGATAGATATATAGAATTGATAACTGAATAATTGTAGGCTTTTTCAGATTCTACAATGAAGTCTAATGTATGTTTTACCCGTGATCTTAATTTTCTGCTAAAAATTTCCTTAAAGTCCTTAAAATTGCCAAAATTCTTCCGACAAAGTGTGAAGACGATTACAGAGGTAGTTCCTTCATCAGATTTAATTTCCAAATGTGCTATATCACCTTCTTCCTTTTCGAGATTGTTTTAAGTAAACGAATGCTCGCCCGTTAAACAATTTTAATAAAACTCGCACGCATCGAATTGCCGAAAAACCCATAAGGCCGAAGAAAAAACTCTTCATCAAATAATAAGTTCCGGTCCAAAACAGAATTAACTGCAATAATAAAGCAGGGAATTTTTTTAAAAGTTAATAAGTTAAAGTATTTCGTGACCATCTGCCTATACTGGGTGTCGGACACTTTTTGTATGCTAAGAAACCGGTGTGTCTGTTTTTAAATTACATTGTAAAATACAATCTAGCGGAATCAGAATCGGTACATGTGATAATAACCTCGTAATAAGGATTAATTGGGTACTGGACAGAGGCGTTCAAGACTAGGGTGGATAATATACCCGAGTTTAGTCTCAAAGTCTTGGTGTAACGATTGAATCTCAATGAATTTGAAGAAAATACATTAGTGGAGAGCTGTTAGATTTATCATGTTCTTTTTTGGAATGTGTTTTTGATACTACATACTTACCTATACCTATACTCCGGAGTTTGACATCTCTGTTTTTTGAGGGATACGAAAAAAGTTTTAAATGCAAATTATAGAGAGAGTCTAGCTCCACCTTTTAAAATTATTTCGTAATATACAGGGCATCTCATAAAGTCACAGCATACCAAAGATATGTTTTTTTATTGGAACATCCTATATGTTATCTCGAATTTGAATTTTACTATTTTCCCCATTCCGGCAATATAGGGTTTTATCAGGTTCTACAGGGTACTTTTAAAGAAATTGCCACTTTTCTGTGAAAATATTAATGAATTCGTCACCCTGTATTATTTAGAATCAACAATTGAGGGTTAATATCTCAAGTCCAGAATAATTTAGTTAGTTAGTACGTTTTTGTAGAGGTCGACGAAAAAAAGTAATATGCGCCTTGGCGAAAAACTGTCTATTGTCTCGCCTGCTTACTAGCCTCGGCTGCGCCTCGGATATCAATTTGCAGACTCGACTATAGACAGTTTTTCGTCCTTGGCACATAAATAACTATTTTCGTCGACCTCTACAAAAAATGACATTTTACGTACTAATTTCCGAATGAAAAGTCAACTATTTTTAAAGGCAAGTACTTTTCGTCCTCAAATGACTCGCACCGTGCCGTATCCTAGTGTCCACAGCGAGCACCGTGCCGTATCCTAGTAACCACAGAGGACGAAAAGTGTTTGCCGACGAAAAATGCATGCCTTCAAAAATAGTCGATTTTTCTTTTGGAAATTAAAAACAATTAATTGCTGGCCTCGGCTATCAATTTGCAGACTCGACTATAATAGACAGTTTTTCGGCCTTGGCACATAAATAACTATTATTGTACATCTCGATATTATCAGCCAAAAAATACATTTTTTTTAATGAAATTAAAAAATCGTAATTTTCTACGCCCTATAACTCGGGATGAAAAATTGTATTTAACATTAATTCATTAATAAAGGATAATTTATCGATTACCCAATTTTTTTTCTTCACTTTTTGATGAAATAAATATATATTTCAACTCTCAATAGATATAGATAATAGAGACAGTAAAAAGGTTTTCCAAAACAAAATAAATATTTACAATATAACATTTATTGTTTATTTGTATAAGAATAAAGTTTCACCTACTTAAGGGCTAGATTTTCTGTTTCGTGTTTTGCAGCCATAATATTTGCCGTGCTAATAAAAGACGGCCCTGGATAATAACCTCAAATAAGTTTTAAGTGGAGAACCGTATACATATATATTTTTATGCTTATTATCTTAATTCGAAATATAAATAACTCTGGTAAAAAACGTATTTGTTGAAGCAATTTAGTTGACATTGTAATTCTGGCGAAAAAAAAAGTTGTTGGCAGATGAAAGAATAAAAGTAAGATGGATATGTTGTTGATTGTTCAACTTTTGGCCTAGTAAGAGTTAATTTATCTTCTTGGAAAAAAATTAACGCAAACTGGCAGTCGACTGCTTCCGTATACAAGTAAATTAAGTTCATAAATCAAAGAGACTGTGTGCCATCAACACGTCATCTTGATTGCAAAAAGTTCGAATTCATTAATCCAAAAAATGTAAACTGAATTTTTTTAAACTATATGTTTTATTTTCATTTAGTGACTTTTCTTTTCTGTTTTTTATTATTGGATGTGCAAATTAGTTCGGCCCGTTTTCATTAGATGGTTCCGGCTGTTATGAATGGTTCATGGTGACTGCCGATTTTGGCGGTTTCAGAGATTATAGACACCTGCCAATAATACTCAGTTTATAACATGTCACGTCAAAGTGAGCAGTTCATTTGGAGTTCGTCACACAAATAAATAAATTAAAAAACTAAATAAATGTTCAATGTTAAGTGTTCTCTTACAAAGAGTATTTCTCCATTGAACATTTAGTTTTGTATTTATTTCAAGGTGTCCGTCCGGCTGTGTTTAACCCTGTTAATGAAACGCCCATGTCGGTAACAAAAAAGTGATTGAAAAATGAAAAATGTAATGTCAATAAAAAAAATTCTTAAAAAATAGTTTAGAAATCAAAATAAAATCTTCTAAAAGACGCTAAATGTGTGCGTGTGTGTGTATCTGGGTGTGTATGACATATATCCATCATATAAACCCTAAACGTAAAGAGGTGAACGCCTAACTTGCCGATAAATGCCCATATATCGAGTTCCCCCTAATCATTTTAAACTCGCGCTAGCTCGAAATCTGTACGTAGGATTGAGTTGGGCCCGTGAACACTTTTGATAGGGATGGGATGAAGAATAAATTTCCGAAGTTTTAGAGAAATCCACCGAAAGCCATTTTCCTATCAAAAACTGCGGGGTCCTTTTCAATTTTAAAGTTATATCCCATTTTTAATACAAATTATATTTTTTTATATGCGCCACTTAGCGGTAGTAAAATACATTAATATGTCTAACAAGTACTAAAATTTAATAAAATGGTAAATTTAAGATTGAAATATCATTCGGAGAACGTTAAACCGGAATTCATGTTCAAAACTACTTTTTCGTCGGAAGTGTTGCAGCTTTATATTTAAAGGACGATTTAATATACGTTATAGGCTGTGATACGCGACTATGTAAGCTTTTTAGCACACGTTGTCATATAAAAATCTAAAAATTCACATAACTCAGGAAAGGAAGCACTAGGATTTTAAATTCAACTGATTTTTGATGTCCAATCAATATAGAAACTTTCTGCTTTAGCAGATTTCGGATCCATTTTAGTCAAACTTTTGCAGCCTTCAAGCACACCGTGAACTAGAATCACCAAAACATCATCTACCACAAAATTATAGATTACATAGACTCTGATTTTAAACCCGCTGATGTGAAGCAACAAGTAATTAGCTCAGGTCTTTCGGACCATGAAGCAGTTTTTGCCAAATTTGTGATACCACGCACAGCTTCAAAAAAGTCTATCAGTTGGGTAGAATTTTCTTCCAGCATAATTTTGAAAAATTTTATAACTTGTGTCTAGCTACTGATTGGAATAGTGGTTCTAAAGATATTGACTCTAAATTCTTGGACTTCCTAAATAAGTTTTCAACACATCATTTCCCCTTTGCCCCATTATCCTCCTGTCAAAAATTATTTGTATGTATTTTTGAAAGAAACCTTATCGTACATAACATAGGAAATACTCCCACGTTTGTAACTAGGGTAAGGGAAGAAGTATTAGATATTACAGTAAGTACACCGAGCCTAAAAGATCTAGTGATAAACTGGAGAGTATCGAGTGAGCCGTCTCTGTCTGATCACAGAATAATTACGTTCAGACTAGAGACAGATCCACCTGAGCCAATCCTCAGAAGGAACCCTAGAAAAACAAATTGGGAAATATATAACACCAATCTGAAAGCAAATTTAGCACGCGTCCAGAATAAAAAGGCTAGGCACCATCTAGAACTGGAGAATATTATTGAAGAAGTTAATGGGGCAATAATCGATGCATACGAATCGAGCTGCCCCGAACAAGTAAGCAGAAATTGCAGGGACGCACCTTGGTGGAATTGTAATCTGGCAAAATTAAGATCCGAAACTCGAAAGCTCTTCAATAGGGCAAAGAGTAGCGGAGATTGGCAGAGCTACACCGAGAAACTAACCACCTACAACAAAGAACTAAGAAAAGCAAAACGAAATAGTTTCAGAAAATTTTGTGAGGATATTGACTCCACACCTGCTGCCGCTAGACTATATAGAGTCATGGCAAAAGGTAGAGTCGATAACGCAATGGCTCTAAAGAAGCCAGATGGTAGCTACACCGAAAGTGAAAATGAAAGAGCCCAGCTCTTACTGGATACTCACTTCCCTGGGAATGAACCTATCTCTATAGGGCACACTCCAGAACGGTATAGTAGACCTACCAGAGAAGATACGGCAATGGCCAGACATATCTGCAGCAATAGACGCATAAGATGGGCTTTGAACACCTTCCAACCGTTTAAATCAGCAGGAGCTGATGGAATATTCCCCGCCTTACTCCAGCGCGGGCAAGAAGAAATTCTACCACACCTAGTGAGTATGTGTCGTAGCAGTCTAGAACTGGGATATATACCGGAAGTATGGAGAAGGGCCAGAGTCACCTTCATTCCTAAAACAGGGAAAAGGGATACAACCAATCCCAAATCCCTTCGACCAATTAGTCTCACATCGTTCGTTCTGAAAACGGTGGAGAAAGCAACTGATAACTATATCAGAACAGAAATCCTGGAACGGGTGCCTCTGCACCCTCATCAGCATGCGTACCAAACGGGCAAATCCACGGAGACCGCACTGGTGCAATTGACAGATGAAATCCAGGATGCACTAGAGAACAAAGAATCTGTAGTGTGTGCCTTTCTAGACATAGAAGGGGCTTTTGACAACACACCACACGAAGCCGTTAAAAGAGCACTAGAAGAAAGAGGGGTAGACAACACGACAACCAGATGGATGTCGCGACTTTTGTCTACCAGAATAGCAGAGACTAAAATGGGACAAGACACTGTTTCCATCTGCACAACCAGAGGATGTCCACAAGGAGGAGTTGCCTCCCCTCTTATGTGGAGCCTAACAGTGGATCGACTCCTCTGCGATTTGACCGAGATTGGTATATCGTGTCAAGGCTATGCAGATGACATAGTCATAATCGCAAGAGGAAAATTCGAGAATACCCTCTGCGATATAGTTCAAAGAGGGCTGGACTATACCAAAGAATGGTGTCAATCGATGGGACTTAGCGTGAACCCCACCAAGACTACCTTAGTTGCCTTTACACGGAAAAGAAACATTAACCTCAAAACCATCGAATTGGACGGGAAAGTTATTGAATGGAAGCCAGATGTTAAATATCTGGGACTAATACTAGATAATAAACTCATCTGGAATAAGCACGAAAAAGAAGTAACCAGCAAAGCCACGAAAGCTCTAATGGTGTGCAGAAATTTTGCGGGAAAAAACTGGGGATGTAACCCAAAGATCCTGCAGTGGATGTACACGTCAATAGTGAGACCGGCCATCACTTATGGAGCAGTGGTCTGGGGCAGCAGAACTAAGCTGGCCAGTACAAAGGCAAATCTAGCGAAAATCCAAAGACTAGCCTGCGTATGCATAACAGGTGCAATGAGAACGTGCCCAACGGCCGCCATGGAGGTAATCCTAAGCCTTACACCCCTCCACATAGTAGTGGAGAGTATAGCGATAAGAACAACCTACAGAATGACCAGAGAAGGATCAACCAAACGCAAGTTTCGACTCCTTCCTGGGAATCATCAAACCTGGGACATGCCCCAAGATGAGATGACAAAGAAGTTTAGCTTTGTGAAAGAATTCAACACAAAGCTAAGTAACAAAAGCGAATGGGACAAAGATACCATCCCAAAACTCAAGAGAAGTGCCATTAAATGATACACAGATGGTTCTAGAACAACAGAAGGAACAGGAATAGGAGTATATGGGCCTGGAACCAAATATTCTGAAAGTTTAGGCAAATCTCCGAGCATTTTCCAAGCTGAAATATACGCCATCGGAAAATGTGTCCAGTTCAACATAGAAAGAAATTTTCGCAGACAAGAGATCATCATCATGTCAGACAGCCAAGCAGCCATTAATGCTTTGAACTCCCACGAAATCAACTCCCAGATGGTTTGGGAGTGCCTAGAGAATCTAAACGAACTGGGCAAGAATAACACTGTTACCCTCCTATGGGTTCCGGGACACACTGGAGTGGAGGGTAATGAAATAGCAGACATACTCGCAAAAAAAGGGGCTGAAACACCATTTCTGGGACCTGAACCCTTCTGCGAAATAAGCACCAGTACAATACTTGATGAACTTGGAAAAGAAGTAAATAACAAAAGATGCCAATACTGGATAGGACTACAAGGAATGAGGCAGGCCAAGACACTACTGGGAAACTACAACCAGAAGAGATCTGACGACTGCGTCAGTAAAAGTAAAAATAAGCTCAGAATACTAACGGGTATCCTAACAGGGCACTGCCGGCTGAGAGGCCACCTAAAGAAACTCGGATTAGTAGACAAAGAAGAATGCAGATTCTGCGAGGAAGAGGAGGAAACCTCCATCCACATTCTCTCAGAATGCTTTACCCTGCAAAATCCAAGGGTACGATACCTCGGAGAATATCAAATAGAAGAGGAAGATTTACCTAACCTGAAGCCTACCGACATCCTGAACTTTTTGAAAGCAATAGGACTGGAGGAACTGCTCTAATCGTTGAGACATCCTTAACGATTGGGCAGCAGTAGGGGGCACAATAGATCTTATAGGTCGCAGTGTATCGACACCCCCATCACAGATAGATAGATAGATAGATGTTCGTCCAAGTCAGAGACACTATTTCATGGAGTTGACAGTACAGGTGCGCAGGTATACAATAATAATACAACAAGATTTTCTTTTTTAAAAAATAATGGTTATTAGGTTTATTCATAAAATTGTACATAATGTTAATCATCCTCTTCGGATGAGTTTTCATCCTTATATAGTTCATCACTATCTGTTTCGAAACTGCACTTTTTAACGGAATTCATTATATAAGTTTCATGGTTAACCGTCATACTAATCCATTATTATGAAAAGTGTATTCATCTGTAAACAGCACATTATAAAAAAATCCTCACTAACCCTCTCCAATGCCCATAAACAAAAATCTATCAGACTTTGAAAATCTGTTCCATACAGATTTTGATGCATCTCGAAAGCTTTTTAATAATGTCAAAGCCAAACACATAGTTTGAAAGATAATTTTTTCGGATCACAGTCTAAACTGTTCAAATACAGGGTGTTATATTTAGGCATTACGGTGGAAAAATAAAGTAAAATTTAATAAAAATAAAATAACTCCAAAATTAATAGATTGAGGCATAGGATACCTTTATAATTTTTATAAGGTACGGGAATTTGCTTCATAATAGGATTACAAAATACAGGGTGTCCCATTTACAATAAGAACGATATTTTCGTTTGAATATGTCATTAGAGAATGACCCCATTCTGGACGCCCTGTATAATTTTAAGCAACTCTAAATACATTATTGTTTTCTTTCTTTCTAATTTTTTCCGTTAAAACTGGATTTGGCTGATTCCATAGGTTTCAAAGTTATTGATTTTCTTGTAAGTGCTTCCATTTTTAGAAATATCAAAATATGTCGAAAACTAAAAAGCTTAGGTATATGGAATACTTAAGAAAGTTTATCTTATTTTTAACGTATAATCTATAAATGCAATAAAATATAGGGTCTTCCATAAGACATAATATAACTTTGATACGCCACACTTCTTTGGGACAACCTGTATATTTTAAAATAATTTTAAAATGTAGCCTTTATCAACCCACATAACCATGAATAAACAAAATTTTCGGAATATTAACCGTTTAGCTACAATGGACCGTCGCGTCTACCGTGACTCACCCTGTAGAAGCATTAGTTAAATTGTAAATTTTAATTTAAAGTTTAAGTTAAAATGACAGATATTGCATATCCAATGTAACTGTTATTCCTATTTTGTTTGTGTTTTGTTTTTTTAGTAATTTTTTATATTATGTTTAGTTTATATTTTCGCTTTGTTTTAATTCAATCTACCCGATCTGTAACTATGAGACCGGAATTTTTACACCGTTTATGCGCTGCCAAAAGTTATGCGTACAAAAAAATGATGGGGACTTTTCACAACTTATTTTAGACGCAAAAAGATAAGTGACGACCAATTTTCTGTCCGTTTTCAGAACTGTTTGAAACATAAATGTTATTTTTGGCTGTGATTTTTAATGAACTATAAATTATTGTTAATGAAAAAAAACTTGTTTTAAGATATAAGTTTTATAGGTTGCATTCAGTCTTTGGTTTTACAAAACAGTTTCTACCTGGTTGTACGTGCTTTTGGCAACATCTGATTGTTATGAATCACCCCTATAATATTTGTTTGGGAACTACAAATTACCGGACCTACCTGAGAAGAAATGGTCAAATAAAATCATAAACACTTCCTGTAGATATAGTAAAAGAGAATAAGAAATTACCATACAGAACGAGTCCCAATAATTTAAAATTTTGAAAACTACTTTTTAGTAAAGAGGAATCTTTACACGTTTTACAAATATAAATTCGGACAACAATAGTTTTGCCCAGCTCAAAATGTGATATCGATGAAACTTGGCATTTAAGCACTTGAATGGGTGTAGAAAACGATAAAAAAATCTTTGCTGCCCTAAAGTGCATGCTAACTTCACAATTTCGAAAATAACATCGAAAAGTTGGTTTTTCCATTATATCTTTGAAAAAAAGATTCGAAAAACTAATAGCACCACGTGAAAAAGCGAAAAATTTTACTAAAAGTTATATTATAAATTATTAAAAAAAAATTGTATTACTATAAAAAATTATTAAACATAAGAAAGCAAATTCGAAAACTGTACGCGCGGCGAGCCGTTGAATACAAATCAGGCGAATACAAATATGCAGGCGAGGCGCTCGGAAAAACTAAAGTACCTTTGCCTAAAATGTACGCAAAAATAGAAGAAAGCATTTTAAAGAGGAGACTCTACTAAGCTCAAGAAGCCATTTGTTTTAAAAAAAAATTTGTTTTTTCGTAGATAATTTGTCGGAAAGTTATAATTTCTAAAATTCTCACTGATTTTTATAAAATTGAAGATATCTATTAATAGAGGCACAACAAAAAAAATCCTTGTACACTTATCATCATTATACTTTTACTTTTGATTTAAATATAATTAAAATGATGAACATTAACCCTGTTTAGTAAAACATGTTTTAAAATTATCATTTTTTTTACAATATTCATTCGGCGCATTTGTTATTTTCAAAATAGTGTTTATACAGGGTGTTTCATAGTTAAACCGACATACGTTAACTGTAAATAGAGGGAACTTAGGTGATTCCAAATAACCTTGGTTAATCGGTCTAACGTCTTTATTAACCGAGATACGGGGTGTTTCATCCATTTCGGCCAATATTTTGATAAGCCGTAACTTTAGAACCACCCTGTAGATTTCTCTCATACTTGGTACAGGCATAGTGTGTTAATAGCCCAATCCTATAGTGTAAGAACTACAGTTAAAATCCAGATCCGGATTAAATATGAAAGAAATCTACCAGGTATTTCGAAAGTTACTGCTTGTGAAAATGAAAAAAATGCATTTGATGTAATTTGACGTTAAACCTCCAGTAGTAGAGTGGGATGTGCACTTAAAAAAATTTTCACTTTAACTCATTTTTTTCCGTTCTTTTCAAATATCCATCCCAATTTTAAAAAATCTGATATACAGGGTGTTGTTTTGGGAATTTTCAAATTTTGCAAATTCTTCTTATTCCGGATCTGGATTTTAATTGTAGTTCTTACACTATAGGATTGGGCTATTAACACACTATACCTGTACCAAGTATGAGAGAAATCTACAGGGTGGTTCTAAAGTTACGGCTTATCAAAATATTGGCCGAAATGGATGAAACACCCCGTATCTCGGTTATTAAAGACGTTAGACCCATTAACCAAGGTTATTTGGAATCACCCAAGTACCCTCTATTTACAGTTAACGTATGTCGGTTTAACTATGAAACACCCTGTATAAATCAGAATTTTTTTTATTAAATAAAGTTAAAAATAATTTAGAAATTGATTTATATAAATAAACACTATTTTGAAAATAAAAATTGCTTGGAATGCTGTAAAAAAATAATTTTAAAACATAAGTTTTATTAAACAGAGACAATGTTCATCATTTTAATTATTTTTACATCGAAAGGATTTTTTTGTTATGCCTCTATTAATATATATCTCCAGTTTTATAAAAATCAGTGAGAATTTTAGAAATTATAACTTCCGGTCAAATTTTCTACGAGAAAACAAAAAAAAATTAAAAACTAATGGCCTCCTGAGAATGCTTAGAGTCTCCTCTTTAAAATGCTTTTTTTTTGGGTATTTTTAGTAATACATTTTTTTTTAAATAAAGTTAAAAATATTTTAGAAATTGATTTACCTATATAAATAAAAAATTTTCATTTTAACACATATTTTATTAAACATTTTAATTATATTTAAATCAAAAGTTTTCGAATTTGCATTCTTATGTTTAATAATTTTTTATAGTAATACATTTTTTTTTAAATAACTTATAATATAACTTTTTGTAAAATTTTTCGCTCTTTCACGTGTTGCTATTAGTTTTTCGAAAAAAAATTTTTCGAGGTATAATGGAAAAACGAAATTTTCGATTTTATTTTCGAAATTGTGAAGTTAGCATATACTTTATAGCAGCAAATATTTTTTTATTGTTTTCTACACCCTTTCAAGTAGGTACTTAAATGCCAAGTTTCATCGATATCACATTTTGTGCGAGCTTTTAGTCAATATCCTTCTCTGGCAACTGGGCTATAATACTGTAACCAACCCATGTTTTAGAGTACTATTGCAAGGTTGCCAAGTTATTGTTTTGTGAAAATATGGGATTATGCAGACCCTCTATGAATATACTACAGTGAAGGAGCGTTTGCAAATATTTTAAAAGGGTAGAAGTATTTTTGAATTTTTTATATGTACCTATTAGTTCTTTAGTGTGTCCAACGCCAACTGTTAAATTCAATTCTTTTAACCCTTTACAAACAACATTTGCTGCGTCTGTGGCTTTTTCAATGTTTATTTGCTGAATGTATACTCTTGTTTTTTTTTGTATTTCTTTTTTGTTTGTTTGGCTGCAAATAAATATATTTAATTTTAATATAATGGCTGTGGGGATCGAACCCATGAACTTCCGCTTCGCTGGGTAAGTGTATCATGTTGTGGGTAAAAACCAAATATCTATGAGATCCCGATAATCATGCAAGATTAAAATTAAACTGGTGAATTAAAATTTTAGCCTTCATCTAAACTATAATTGTTAAAATCTAAACCTATAAATCTTATTACAGTTTCTAACCATTAATTCGATAATAATTCTTTTTTATGTTTTTTATGCTCGTTTTGTGCCGACGTGAATCATTTAATCTAATCATCTAAGACTTATTTGATCAAGTAATTCTGATCTTTACATGTCAAGACGTTAGCGTAAATAATATACGACACAAAAATCTAATAAAAGTAATGGCTTCTCATTCAAAATTCATTCAATAATAAATTTTATTCAGCTTTAGTACTGATTAACAGATGAAGATTAGGCGTACGTAACAGTTCTAAATGAGGGTTAATTCGTTTGTTTTACAGGGCCGGTTTTGAAACCCAAAACTGCCATTTTATGATCATAACCTTTTGCTGTGTTAAGGTGGATTAGACATTAGTTTTTAACGAGACGGACTTGGTATTTTTGAATCAAGTTGTTTAAAAAAACGAAACATCTAGTATTGTAATTCGTTTCTGTAACTCATTGTGGCTTGCTCGTTTAAATACTCTTCTTTTATATCTTCTCTCTTATACTCTCTTATACTCTTCTTTTATATCTTCCATATCCGTTTCACTTACAAAAAGTACGAACTATCATAACGAATGATTATGCCGCATGACGTGAGTAAGCTCAGCGGTTTTTTCAAAATCAAAAAACCAAGTTACCGAATATCTTAAATTAAGTTGTCGATAGAACGCACCCGGGATTCTTAGATCTGCAATAGTTTTTGACTTATGTCAATTTATGTCTCAAAATCCACAAAAAACTTCAGTACTTCAGAACTAATCAAAATAACTTAATCTACTTTTTTTCAGTCGATAAGTTCTATCGCCTACTACGATTTTTTGAAAATGACAAATTACAAATAGCAATAACTCGACTTTTTCGAATGCCTCACCCTATATTTTATTACATCATTGCATGGTATTTTTTAAGAGCAAATAGCTGATACAGGGTTTGTGGGGTTTATTTTGTAAAACTTGCGAGATTTATTGCAAAATAACAAATGTTGATGGTTTATTCGAGAAAAAAATTTTGAAAAGAAAGTTTTCAACAAAATGAATAGAATAGAATAGAAACGGAAACACATTACAAAGTAAACAGTTTTAGTAATACCACTTGCAAGAACATGAAAGAATGATTAATAGGAATCATAGTAAACATTTTCACCGAACAAATTGTTCGGTATCTGAATTCGATCTGTGTGTGTGCAGGCCCGTGCGCAGAGGGGGGTTTTCTGTATCTTTACTCGAAATATTAGAAAAACTTTTCTTTACGATGGACAAACTATAGTTCCTTCGATTTTTTTTTAATGAAAACCCCCCCTCGAGCAAATCCTGCGCACGGGCCTGTGTGTGTGTGTAGCTTTTTTGTGTTTATGAATTTTAAAATTCTGACTTTAGATTTTGATAGAGCATCAAAAAGTAAGCTTAGGGTTTGATGCGCCCCTCCGTACCTCTTCGGGAACACTTTCAAAATGGGGTCCAAAATATGAAAATTTTGAAGTTTAAAATGATATTGAATTTAAAGTAGACACATAGTGAATGACGATTTTGGTAAAAGCGAGTAGACTGTGGCTGTGTTGATTAGAATAAGAACTGTCAATCTAAAATTTTATTAATACTGTCATTACAATTTGTTCGGTCTATGGCAATGTTAGAAGAGCATTCTCAACTGGTTGACTTATAACAAATGCTCGAATAGGTCACAGTCACCATCATTTTCCACACAAAAATCACTCAGTCGCGTATATATAATGACGTTTCTATAGCTGTCAAAAAAGAAAACATTTTGTTGTATTGTTGTTGTTGTATTGTATACCTGCACGAAATTATTTTGGTTTATTATTATTATTTCGCCTTGAAACTTATATAATGAATTCCGTTAAAAAGTGCATTTTCGAAACAGATAGAGATGAACTATATATGGATGAAAACTCATCCAAAGACATATACAGGGTGTCCCGTTGGTAAACGGAAATATTTTAAAGGTAGGTAGAGGTCACAAAGGCGATTCTAAATAACCCATATATAATGGGTCTCTAGGCTTCCATAACCGAGTTACAGGGTGTTTTATCCATTATGCATAATTATTCATTTGGCCAGAACTTTTGAATCACTTAGTATATCTTTTCCATCTTTGGCATACAGATTACACTTCTCACAAATAATGTACTGAAATATTGAGAGATATGAAAATCCAGGGTCGGCTCTAGGAAAAACATTAAAAATATCAAAAAAACACCCTGTATAACAAAATTTTAATATTTCCATTTTATATTTGAATGGAAGGAAAAAAACTGAATTGAAACAAGTTGTTGTTTTATCCCGCCACCAATTCGAATTGGAAAATTTTGAAAGTGTACGTAAAATTTTCATTTAATTTAGAAAAAACACATTATAAAACTCATTTTTTCTTTAACAATTTTAAAAATTCACTTCGCATCATTTACCTATTTCTTGTTTATTTGGCTTAAAATAATTATACACTGTACTGGTGTACCTGCAGGCCCGTACTTAGGAGAAAATATTAAAGTAGGTATTTACTTTTTAAACGCCCAGTATAAAGTAAAGCGGGACTATAAACGGTTATAGTAACTAATAAACATTTATTAATAATTATTTTGTTTTATGCACTTTCTTGCACGTTTAAATGTCCCTTACTGATTTTCTTATAATAAATGGATTGTTTCTCAATTCCTAGCAGGCTTCCTTAATTCTTTGACGCAGTTCTTCTCTATTGTTTATTTCTTTAGAATACACCTGGGATTTCAGGTATCCCTATACAGCATAATCCACTGTGCTAAAATAAAATTATACGAGGCGATCGAAAAGTAATCAATTTAATATATTGTTTAAAGTACGTAATATTCCTTAAAATAAAATTCAAACGGACAAATAATAAAAATATTAATAATATAGGAGTGTCTAAATGTCGAAAATAAATTAATTTTGAATAATAAAGAATATTAAACGATAAAAAAAATAATTTCTCTTTTATTTTTCTCTAAAATTTTACTTTCAGTTTCAAAAAAAAAGATAGTGCATAAAACAAAATAGTGAACATTTTGAGCAATTTCGTTAATTACTATTAAATATTTGTTAGTTACATAGTTACTATGAGCGTTTATTGTCCCACTTTACTTTATACTGGGCGTTTGAAAAATAAATACCTAATTGAAATTTTTCCCTAAGTACGGGCCTGCAGGTACACCAGTACAGTGTAAAATTATTTTAAGCCGAATAAACAAGAAATAGGTAAATGACCCGAAGTGAATTTTTGAAATTGTTAAAGAAAAAATGAGTTTCTTAATATGTCTTTTCTAAATTAGATGAAAATTTTACTTTCAGTTTCAAAATTTTCCAATTCGAATCGGTGGCGGGATAAAAACAACAACTTGTTTCAATTCAGTGTTTTCCCCTCTATTCAAATCTAAAATGGAAATATTAAAATTGTGATATACAGAGTGTTGTTTTGATATTTTTAATATTTCAATTTTTCCTAAAGCCGAACCTGGATTTTCATATCTCTCAATATTTCAGTATATTATTCGTGAGAAGTGTAAGCTGTATGCCAAAAATGGAAAAGATATACTAAGTGATTCAAAAGTTCTGGCCAAATGAACAATTATGCATAATTGATAAAACGCCCTGTAATTCGGTTATGGAAGCCAAGAGACCCATTATATATGGGTTATTTAGAACCGCCTTTGTGACCTCTACCTACCTTTAAAATATTTCCGTTTACCAACGGGACACCCTGTATAAAATTTTATGAATAAACCTAATCCTAATAACCATTATTTTTTAAAAAAGAAAATCTTGTTGTATTATTATTGTATACCTGCGCACCTGTACTGTCAATTCCATGAAATAGTGTCTGCGACTTGGACGAACACACAAATAATTTTTGACAGGAGGATACTAAATACGATGGCGGGGGTTAAAATTCTTTTCGAGTTGGCCCCACCATCCACACAGACAGAAACCAACCCCAAAAGGGGGAATTGCGTCTTTCACCGAAAAAACTACTAGGGTCCTTTTTGGCCGTTTGGGGGTGGAGTCGACTTGGAGGGGACATCCAACATCACCATCGCGTTCAGCATCCTCGAAAACGGGGGTTTACATTAGTTTTGCCGGTGAAAGACGCGCTTCAACCGTTTTGGGGGTGGTTTTTGGCCGTTTGAGGGGTAGGGCAAACTTAAACGGAATTTTAACCCCCGCCATCGTGTTCAGCATCCTCGAAAACATACTATGGGTGCATTAAAAATTTTTTTGAGTCTCTCGTGGTTTTTTCCAACTCACAGAATGCCATAAAAGCACGTGGGGTATTTGAATGATTTGGGCGGCCAAAATTATTTTTGTAGTTTTATCGGTTGTAAGTGTGTAAGTAACTAATAAATAGCAATTTTAGTATAAAATTGCCATTTTTTAAATGTTCACTACTTTTAATTAAATGACTTATCAATGTTAATTTTGTGTCCACTTGAAATCCTCATAATCCAGTTTTTTTATGTTTGGGAAATTTTCACGCTGCATCATGTTAAACAACTCCCTTCGAGGAATTATTTTCACATTTGCTGACCCTAAAACAAAAAATAAAACGAAAAGTTACACGTATATCTAGTAAATAAATGCAGTTAAGACCTACTACGTTCCATCAACTTAATTTCCTAAAATGGAGTGATTCTGGGGAAAGTTTTTACAAAATCGTATGGCAGAAAGACCAAGGTAGGTGACACAAAAAAAAAGAATTGTCGGGAAACTTCGGGAAGTACAACTTTTATAATCTCCGATGAGTATGAAAACGGGGCAAGGAAATAATTATAATCCAATTCTTTTTAAATTTCTCGACTCCATTCGACCACATTTTCGCCGAAAATCTGTTTTTTTTTTCATAAAAATCAAATTTTTGAGTCGAATTTCAGAAAAATAAAGACCGATATCAAATATCCCAAATGAGGCATCAAGGGAAATCCATGACGAACATTTAAAAAAAATCCACCTCAAACACCTATGTGAGGTGTAGAATAATTTGAATGCGGCAGTGGCGTTTCATCCCATTGTGCGACTGAAAACCCGTTTGCTCGCATCGGGGTGGCTATAAATGTCCGTATCGATTTTTTCCAACTTTTTCACAATAAAAACTAATTCCTCAAGTAGAGAACGGACGCGTGGCGATAACAAAATTAGACCACTTTTTTTTACATATTCAAAGATCAATTCCGACTTTTCTGGTGACGAAAAAAATCCGTCACCCTGAACTTTTTTGTCTAGAATCGTATAAACAAACCGATAATCAACAGAACGGACATGTGGCGATGACACCTTTTTGAACCTGTTACTAATTTTCCAATTTTCATCCATCAGAACCTGCCGGGTGAATCAAAATGTCCGTTCTAAATTTTTTCTCAACATATTTACTTCCCTCTATTAAAAAACAAAAAACGGACGTGTGGCGATAACAATAGACCACTTTTTTTCTACACATTCAATTCCCACCTTCCGGGTGACTAAAAAAATCACCCTGAACATTTTTTCTCAATTCTCCGAGAACAGATAAAAAATACTTGAAAATTCTGTGTTAAGGTATGCCGTACTAAACTAACAGTAATTATTTGCACCTTTTCTTCCTCATTGTACAGGGTGGCCAAATAAGAATGCGAGGTACTGTATCTGGGAAACTATCCATTGTAGAGGCTTGCGAAAAAAAAGTTATTACTAAAACGGCCAAGAGAAAAACCTGGAAAATATTTTCAAGTTTCTGAAATGGCCGCTAGGGGGCGTAACTGCAATCTTGAATCTAAGAAAGTGATGTTTCTGTGAATTCCGGTATATTAACCTAACAAAAAAATACCTGATCTTAAAGTAGAGGATAATCTGAACCTTTTTTGTTTGACAATTTTTGCTGTATCTCTAAAAATAAAGTGGTGGGGGGTATTCAAAGGTTTCAGTAAAAAACACCCTGTATATTCGAAACGGCTGAGCCGATTTTAACAATCTTGGGCTAGTTGGAAAGAGCTATTGTTGGTCTACAAATGTTATAATATTTGAAGTTTTGTTAGTTTCACATATCGCCGCTAGAGGGCTTTTTTCGACATTTCAACAGAAATGGTTAATTTTCTCAAACAAATTAAATGCATTGGTATGATTTCTTTTTCATGAAAAAGTAGATAAATGATGTCTAAACAAGATCGCGAAAACCGCATCTTGATATCTTGTTCCTAACCTAAAATTTAGGCAAAAGAAAATTTTATACGGAATTCCCTTAAATTTTTATTTTTTAAACTAATTAATTCATTTTATTCTGTAAGTTGTGGCCCTAAAAAGGACCGATTTAAAAAAGAAAGATTTTTAGTGCCCCCGTAAATGCTATAAATGCTGATCATTACGCTTTATGCATTGCTGAAGCCTCTCATGGGTAGACAAAACTGCAGCTTCAATTTAGGCTCTCGGTATGTTACGTAATGCATTACGAATCCGGTTTTTCATATCTCTCTGGTCGTAGGTTGAGTCTGAAAATCAAGACAAGTTAAGTCTGGTGATCGTGCAGACCATGGAAACAGACTTTCTCTTCCAATCCAGCGCTGTTGTAATACTGCATTAATACGCTCTCACACAATAATGGAGAATGATGAAGGATGAAGTCATCTTTAAAATCTGCACAATATGCATTATTGGTCTGCAGAAAATCCGCATTGATTGCGTGAAGTTCAGCACCATGGACGTTGGAGTTTAAATATGTGGTGTGGCATACTGGGAGGCAGAATTATTGGGCCATATTTTTTCGAGCAATCCCTAAGCGGCAATATCTTTCTTGACTTTTTGGCCAATAAATTACCGTTGTTGTTGGAAGATGTGCCACTGGAAACACGCCAAAACTTGTGTTTGCAGTTGAATGGTTGCCCAGCACATTGTACTAGAGCATATTAATGTAGTATTACAACAGCGGTGTATTGGAAGAGGAAGTCTGTTTCCATGGCCTGCGCGATCACGAGACTTAACTTGTTTTGATTTTCAGACTCAACCTACGACCAGAGAGATACGAAAAATCGGATTCGTAATGCATTACGCAACATACCGAGAGCCGAAATTGAAGCTGCAATTTTGTCAGCAATGCATAGAGCGTGATGATCAGCATTTAGAGCATTTAAGACGGCACTAAAAACCTTTCTTTTTTAAATCGGTCCTTTTTAGGGCCACAAATTACAAAATAAAAGGAATTAATTAGTTTAAAAAATAAAAATTTAAAGGATTTCCGTATAAAATTTTCTTTGGCCTAAATTTTAGGTTAGGAACGAAATATCGAGATGCGGTTTTCGGGAGCTTGTTTAGGCATCATTTGGCTACTTTTTCATGAAAAAGAAATCATACCAATGCATTTAATTTTTTTGAGAAAATTAACATTTCTGTCGAAATGTCGAAATAAGCACTCTAGCGGCGACATCTGAAACTAACAAAACTTCACATATTATAGCATTTATAGCCCAAGGATAGCTTTCTTCAACAAGCCCAAGTTTGTTAAAATCGGCTGAGCCGTTTCGCATCTACAGGGTGTTTTTTACTGAAACCTTTAAATACCCCCCACCACTTTATTTTTAGAGATACAGCAAAAATTGTCAAACAAAAAAAGGTTCAGATTATCCTCTACTTTAATTATCAGGTATTTTTTTGTTAGGTTAATATAAAAAACATCACTTTTTTAGATTCAAGATTGCAGTTACGCCCCCTAGCGGCCATTTCAGAAACTTGAAAATATTTCCCAGGTTTTTCTCTGGACCGTTTTAGTCATAACTTTTTTTCCGCAAGCCTCTACGATGGATAGTTTCCCAGATACAATACCTCGCATTCTTATTTGGCCACCCTGTAATCCATTTTGAATTATTTGTTTAAGAAATGTCACTTATCAAACATATTAGGTGTTTGTCATTTCCATAGCTTACTTTATCATGATTTTATAATATACGGAATATCCCACTTAAGAAAACATTATTTTTGTTGTATAACGTAAAATCTGTTCGCTACTGTGTTTTAAATGACATTTTAAGAAAATTTAGTCATAGCCAAACACAAGTATTAAATTAACGAAAATATGCCTGCAAATTTAAATGTAAATGTTAACGAATTTAAAACTATTTTTATTGAAAAATAACGCACTACTCTTGACACGATTGTATATCAGTATTAATTATAATGATTTCATAAAATCACCCCAGTTCACAGGCCAGTCCCTTCCTGGTTCTCCAACACGAGGGGGTTAACAGTTAACAATTTAGCTAAAAGCAACCTGGTTCACGGGTGTTGTTGAAGACGTTACCGAGGGGTAAATAAAATTGTCACAGTAGGTGAGCACATGCACGTGCCATGTGTTAGTTTGTTGCACGTCTTCAACGGTCTTCATTCTGCTTCGTTTACTTCGAACACACGACGAAAATGTCATTTTTACTGATGATTCATAAATAAATAATATTTAACTTTTTTGCTGATTAAATTGGGTTTTAATGGAGTTTACGAAGCAGCCGGTTTACTGGTTATGACAATTTCAAATAGCGGTCCTTCGCCAATTAAAATGTATGACCAACATAATACTTTCCTGATACTAAATAAAAAATATTACTACTTTTTTGATGGAATAAATATTCGTCTAGTAATTTAATAATTTAAAATCAGTTATCGTACTTTTTAATGGCCAACCCCTAGCGGGAGTGAGATAAATTTGTTTTTTACTTATTTTTAGCTTTAAAACGCCTATTTTACCGGATACAACGACAAGACGAAATTTCCCATGTTACACCGAAAGAGGCCGCAGAATAAATCAGGTCAAATCTGAACCCAAAGAAAGCACCTGGTTTCGATCTAATAACGGGTGAGATGCTGAAACATTTGCTGAGGAAAAGTGTAGTCATGCTGAGCTACCTCTTTAATGCAGCCTTCCTTTTAAAACATATTTCTGCTTAATGGAACATCATGACAGAAATAATCATGATGTCCATCAATAAAAATAACATATTACCTACTTGATCCAGTGACGTACATTTAAAATATTTTCGCCCCATTCTTTACGCCATTGTCCGACATAAAAAACGCATAAACTTTACATATCGGAAACTTCAAGATATTTTATAGTTTCTATCATTATTACTAATATTTTTTAATTTAAAATTATATTTTAATAAAATATTTATAAAAAATAAAAATTATATTTAAATTAAATAAATTATAACATACTTTAATTATGAAAATTTCTAATCCGAAATTTTTTTTTTATTTAATATTTTTTATTAATCTTAAAGTTTCAAGCTCATACCTAAAAATTTTTGAAAAATCCCGTACAATTAGCCTAAAATGAGGGAGGATATGGGAGGATATGTTAAAAATAACACAACAGCACTGATTTACCGAAAATTTATATTGCGAATGAGCTTCCCTGGTAGCAAATGGATCATGTGTTTTTTTTAGTCTATTAAGTGTTGTGTAATTTTTGAATTTTGTTTGTAATTTAATTAGATATTATTTAACTAAAAATGATTTTTATTTATTTAACTCATGTGTTGTTGACGTACTTGTCTATTTAATTTCACAAATAGTAGATATAGCGTATCTCTAACTTTAAATAAATAACCCATCACATTCATAATGCTTTTATTGCTTTTTCTGTACTTTTATCCTTTACAAAAATTTGATTTTAGTTTTTTACTCTTCTACTCCAAACTACAAAATTTTTCATAAAGAAGGTTAAAAATAAATAAATAGAATGGATGTTGTATAGGTACACTGTAAAAAATAGGGTGAAAATTACATTAAACTTGTCTAAAAAAAAACATCTTTTTTAACGTATTTTTACGTTATAAAATAAAATACTTTGTATTTAACGATATTTTTACTTAAATATCCTACCGTATTAAGTATTATTACGGCGAAAGAGGTAAAATCACCAACTAAATTAATAATTGTGGAATATTACACGTAAATTATTTAATTTTACCATTTCCTTATTTCGTTTTCCGAATGCTCACGATATATCAGCCAATGAGCGAGTACTCTGCTGGTCATGGGACTTTAAGTGACGTCAGTTCACCATGTACTACTAGATTCTGGCCAGTTTTTCATTCTTTTCGGCAACGTAAGTTCATGCAAACTCAGGTTACGCTTCTCCATTTTTTAATTAATGTAATTGATTCTTTATAATTTTTGTGTTTCTAGGGACGCTTAAAGTAAGCGACAGTTGTTTAAATAGCAGGAATCGTATTAGTTGTGATTTATAATAAAAAAAACTACTAAAGGTAAGATTCATTTGAGTACCACATGATTTTTTTCTATAAAGAATGGTAATTAATAGAAGTGACCAAAAATCTTAAATTGTGTGTAAATAAATCCTGTCTAAAAACCCTTAAGGTTCATTGGTGTTTTTGTTGTTGATCTCACAACGCAATTGTAGGTAAAAGTTGACATACTTCTAACAGATTGGTTTAATATGCATATTTTTAGAGAGTTATAATGATGCTATAGTCTATTTTTATGTATGAGAGAGTAATAAACAGCATTTCTAATGCAAAACTTAGTACGGTCATTTTAAATATTTTTACGGAATAATCTAAATATTTCCTAAAATTGTCATAAATGTACCTGAGCTAATACAAGTTTTGGGTCTTTTATTGGTCTTTTATAACCATAAGCTGTACAGAACAATAGAAAAAGGTTTGGACAGGCCAAAAGCCCTGTGTATTAAAGAAAACATAGCCGTATCTTAAGATTATTTTCAATAAGTACCTATTTGCCAATTTTGTTTTAATTCCAAGAATTTCTTACAGTAATCGAATTATAAGTAGATAAATCCCTTACCAACAAATTTCACCGAAAATGCGATTGTAGGTTTTCCATTTAGTAAGGAGGTCCAGTTGTGTATTCTTGACAGCTTACTAAATGTCGTTTAGTTGCAACATGCAAGGTGCAGTGTGCAGTCTATTGTGAATTCAGGTGTTCTCATGGAAAATTTGGAAGTACCGCGTAAACGACAAAAAATCGGTCCTTTAACAGTTAATGAAAAAACATTAATATTTAATTGTTTTAAATCATTTACAGACAAACATTTATGTAAAAGTGTTGATGACACAGTGGAATTAGTGAGTAGTACGCTTGGTGTTGGGAAATCTACGATTTACAGAGTTGTTAAAGAAGAGAAATGTGGCGAGTTTCAAACAGCACGTAAAGCTCCAGGAAAACCAAAATTTCAAATAGAAAATCATTTGAAAGAAAGACTTCGAAGGAAAGTGCATGCGTTCTTCTTTAGAAAAGAATTTCCGACAGTAGACAAAGTTCTTGCCACGGTTCGAGATGATAAGGATTACCCTGAAATGAGTCGAAGCACACTATGGAAACTTTTAAAAGAAATAGATTTTCTATGGAAAAAGCATTCCAGAAAGTCTATTTTAATAGAAAGAAGCGATATTGTAGTATGGAGAAGAAATTACCTAAGGACTATAAAAGAAATGAGAAACCAAAGAAGAAATATATTTTATTTAGATGAAACATGGATCAACGAGGGACATACACCAAATAAATTTTGGCAAGATGAAACTGTTACAAGTCGAAGACAGGCTTTTTTAAATAATTTATCTACTGGTTTAAATCCACCATCAGGAAAGGGGCGCAGACTGATAATAGTACACATCGGTAGTTCAAACGGTTTTGTTAAAGGTGGTTTATTGACTTTTGAATCTACTCGTACCGGTGACTACCATGAGGACATGAATGCTGATGTCTTTAAAGAGTGGTTCGAACAAATGATAGATCTTCTTCCTCAGAACTGTATAATAGTAATGGATAATGCAAGTTATCACTCGAGACTTACAGAAAAAATGCCCACAACCAAGTGGTTAAAAAAAGATTTACAGAATTGGCTAAATTCAAAGAATATTAAGTTCCATCCCGGTTCTGTGAGAAGAGAACTGTATCATTTGTGTTCCCTTCATAAAGAGAAATTAAAAAAATATGAAATTGATGAAATTGCAAAAAATCGTGGGATGACGGTGGTTAGATCACCACCATATCATTGCGAAGTAAACCCGATTGAACTGATATGGGCACAGATAAAGGGAGAAATTTCAAGAAAAAATAATTCTTTTAAAATGAGTGATGTTAAACAGTTGTTTTTGGAGGCTGTAAATAATGTGAAGCCTGAAAACTGGGAAAAGGCAGTAAATCATACGATTAAAGAAGAAGAGAAAATGTGGAAGTTGGATAATATTACTGATGAAATGATCGAGCCACTCATTGTAAATATTGGTTGCGACAGTTCATCTTCTGATTTCGATTCTGATTTGGATTTGTAGGTAAGAAGTAGTTTTTATATTAAAATTATTATTTATGAACGTAACGTTGTTTAAAAGTCAAAGTTTAAACCCTTATACCTACATAACCCTGACACAATGTTCTTAACATACCTTGTGGAAAAATAAAATATTTTAGACAAAATTGCACTTTTTTACCTTCAGCTGTTTAGAAGTTATAAGCAGGTTAATTAGGTGAAAAAATATGTACACCCGATATATTTATTATATTTATACAAAGGTTATTTCATACGAAAATACTCGAGGTATAACTTCACAAAATATTTTAACTGTCTACTAACTAACTAACTAACTATGGATTACGAACGCTTTATTATTTTAATACTCTCTCATACATAAAAATAGACTATAGTATTTTACAAAGATTACAGCGGGTATAATTTTAACAGGAAGCACCGATAATATAACGTTCTACAACTTTTTTACTACTTTTTTCACGAAAACACCAAAACAACAAATTATTTTTTTTTTTCGGATATAATACTATATTACGTAACAAGAGTGGTAAGCAACCCTATGCGCACGAAGTGAAAAAGTACATTTTACGAGTGTGTAGAAAAAATTGCACTTTTTTACCTTCAGCTGTTTAGAAGTTATAAGCAGGTTAATTAGGTGAAAATATAAGTCTACACCCGATATATTTATTATATTTATACAAAGGTTATTTCATACGAAAATACTCGAGGTATAACTTCACAAAATATTTTAACTGTCTAATAAAAGAAGTGGTACGCCTATGGATTACGAACGCTTTATTATTTTAATACTCTCTCATACATAAAAATAGACTATAACATTTTACTTTAAAATTGCATTATAAATACGATAAAAATGTATTCAAAATACATAATTTTTCTGTTACTTACCTGAAATATTTTGTAAATTTACTGATATAATAAAGTAAAAATCCATATTGATAAACCTACTTTTCCGAGATTTAGTGCTGATTTTACATAATAAACTAATGTACTATTCCGGTTTATTTAGTGTAAAAATCCAGAATTTTAATGTAGTTTTCATTTGTAATTTTACGACTATATATGTAATTTTTCGACAATTTTATGTAGAAATACAATTGATGTAGTAAAATTACATTAAATTACGGTTTAAATATGTTACAACCGTAATTTAACGTAAAATCACTAATTATTTTTTACAGTGTAAATCTAATGTGACATTTAGTTCCTAGTACGAGTAGTACGGTCCTGTAAATCTGTCTTTATAGGCCTAGAATACTATAAAATTTTTTGGAATAACATACTTTTAAACCAAATAGTTAATTAGGCCAAATAATATTGATTACAACTTAATAGGATTAATTGAGCACGTTGGTGCCCCAAAAATGTAAGAAAACTTATCTACTTATGAGTAGTAAAATCATATGTGTAAAAATAAAATTTTTTGTCTTTTTTTTAGATATGGTAAAATATTTTTGAAAATTTAACATGCAGGTTGTTGTTTATGAGCGAAACGAATCTGCCAACTTTTAATGAAGCCGGGCCTGGATTTTCAATATTACTAATATCTCAATTAATTTGTCAAGATACAGAGAGTATTAGTACCAAATATTATAAAATTATACAGAGTGGTTAAAAGCACAGGAGGCAATGAAGAAATGACCAAAATGTACAAAACACTTTGTATCTCAGCTATAAGGGACTGTACATCCATAAAATATGGGTTATTTGGAATCACCTCAGTAACTTTTATCCACTGTTACAATATTGCCCTCTCCCAATGAAACACCCTGTATATAAAAAAAATGATTTTTCAATTCAAATCAAACTTGACTTGACAAATCAAACTAGTTTGGTTTGATGCATCTCTAAAAATTCCTACTCGATAATTCACTTTCCCTAATTTTCCACACTTATTTTAAAAGAATTTCTTTTCCGCCACAACTTTAACCAAATCAATCGAGTCTTTCTACCTCGATTAACGTTTTGTACCAAACATGAAATTTTTTTATATAGATTGTTTGGAATTTAAAAATTTTTTCCTCCGAAATCATTTTTTTTATTAATTTCGGTCCTATTTTTTCTTTTTTTTACTCATTTACGCCGAACTTTAATTTTTGGCATTTTAATATATCTATCTATTAAATTTTTTTGCTCTGTCGCATGTTGTTATCATGTTTTCCTTAATAATTCGATAACTGTTTCCATAATAAATTAATATTATTATTTAGGTACTACAGAAATGCATTGGCTAGTTAATAGATTTGTTTAACCAAATCAATAAATAAAAATTACGACTAATTTTACCATTTGAAACTTTTACCTTCTGAAAAAAAAATTCTTACAATAAAATAAAAGATTATAAATCTTAATACGTTTTTGAATATTTTGTTATGGAATTAAAATACTACAAATAGAAAACTTGTAAATTGTTTAATGGAAATTATGTAAAGCTTATTTAAAAAAAAAGACATAACCTTTTAAAAATGAATGTCAAAATTACAAAATTACTTGATTTTTTTTTTGTAAAATTGTTGGGTTGTTAAAAATAGTTGAGAAGAGGGGGAGAAATAGTAATTCATGTATCAAGGGCCTTAATTCCCGAAGGCAAAGTTTGCATTCCGAGGGCCTCTGGCCCAAGGGACTGCAATTGCCTGGGGTAATTAAGGCTCATTAATTCCCGAGGTACATAGATTATTTTATTTCTGATCGATTTTAATAAAATAAGCAGCAATGACATTCACTAAATATATCTAATGAAACACTAACAGCAATATTCAATAAACGTCAAAATATCCTAACAACGGGAATTAAGCATGACAACGGGAAATTAAGGCACCTCTAATATCCCAAGGGAGTTATGACCCTGTTTATTGATAGCGTAACTATGATAATATAAGCTTATAATAGCAGGCCAGGAAAAAAATTATTTTTTGCTGATGAAGAAATTTTTGAGTTTTCCCAGAAATTTTATAATTATGAGATTGATATGATTAGACTTAGTATTATACAAAGAAAAAAGAAAAGGCATTTTTTAAGAGAAAATGAGATGTAGATTGAAAGGACTGAACGAAGTTATAAAGAAATCAAAAGAAGAGTTTATTTTGATTGTGAAATAATATACAGTGTTTTCGTGAAAAAGGTATTTAAAAACTATTATAGAGAGAAAATCTTTTGTAACTTTGAAGAAACTAAAATCTCTTGCTTTGCTATTTTTTAGATATCTTCTGCTCTAAGAGTCGTGGAAAAATAAAAAAAATAAAATGGCCGTGGTGAAGTAGAGCTTCGATCCGTTTTTTTAAAAATGTATCCTCAAAAAACGAATTCGCGCACATTATTTTTTTTACTGAATTGGCAATGAACAACCAAAGAATCCTCGAATTTTCTTAAAAATTGGAGAAAATATGTATTTTTATGTCGGGAAGACATGGTAAAAATTAAAAAGAAAAGCATTTGTACAGCCAAAATCAGCATTTTTCGAAAAAAAATTGAATTGGCCGCCATTTTTGGAAAAACAATAGTAGAGAAAAATTTTTTCTCTTAAAAAGAAAGATTTTATGTGTACTTTTGTCTAAGAAAATCCAATATTTTATTTCTTTATTTAAAGTGCCCAATTTAGGTCTAATTTCACTCCACTATAAGGAATGAATGAGTGTTTGTGAATGTAGGTATGTTGTAATTTTAATTAGATAGGATTTTTCAGTAATATTGTGATAAAAATTATAAATAAAATAAAATTGTAATGAAATTTATAATAGTAGATATAAATTCTGGGAAAACAGGTTTTTCAAGGGAATATTAAAATTGAAAATTTTGGAATTACGAGAGAAATTGAATTTTTAATTTTTATAAACAATTTACAGGTTACCTCTATTTTTTTTAAACTGTACTTTAACAGAACTCACCAAAGTACATAGAATACTTTTGACCCTGAGAATCTAAATTAAATTTAAAATAAAATAAAATTTTGGCGTTTCCAATTAAATTTAAATAAACAATATTTTATTTTAATAAATTTTTATAACAATATAGATAATTTATTATTATACAAAATATATTTGCACATTCGTTATTTAAATTTAACGATAAATATGCTGTAAAATCCATAGAAACTGCGCTGAAATTTCGTGGACAAGCGATAAAATGTGACTAGAAATCGTTTGAAAGATCCTGCTCCTACTGGCCCCTGAAATGAAAGTTTTTTAGTGTGAAAACCTCATCACAACTACTTTACGATCTGTCTAAATTATTTTATACTATACAACAAAAGGTAGCGAGAAAGAAAAAATCATATAAATCAAAAATGAACGAAATATATCCATTTATACCTACATGGCTTCAATATTACTGTCGCCACATAAAATACCTAATGCCACTAAACATAAAAATCCTGTAAAAAAAATCAATTTGCAATTAACTAACTCATCAAGATACCTGTAAATTAAGACACAAAGTCTCTCCCAATCACTTAACAATCACGATCAAAGACTCCGCCCCCCACACCACACCGACCAATAGAAAGTCGATCTCGGACGAGAGGAGGTATCGAAATCCTGCACGTGTTTTGTGTAATTTCACAGGAGTTTGCTTACCTGGTGGGGCGCTAGTATGAAAGTTATACCTGGAAAACGGTAGAATTCAGTCAGGTGGTAAATGTCACACGTGGTGCGTTGCTGAGAATCCGGGATTGCTTACGAAAATCTTTTATAAAATCAAGTGTTTGCGTGGTTTACTTTGATTCTAGTGGTTTTTCTATCTCGTCCCTATATAAGTGAGTTGTTAAAAACTAATAGAAAAAATTTATTTTAAGGTGATGAAAAGGACATAGTGAATTTGTTGTTCCATCTGCAAAAAAAATAAAAAAGCAGGTAAGCTTATATCAATTTTTAATGCCTAATCCCCAGCGTATTGATTTATACTTTTGTAAATTTAGCCGGCTGAAATAAAATATTTCTTAAGGTTTTAACGATCCAAATCCAATTAATTTTAATCTGGCTAAATGAGAGTTGAATGTTTAATGATCTAACTTCTAAAGTGCTGAACAAAATATAACAAGTATCCATAAAAAAAATTGATAAACTTGTAGTAAAAATTGACTCAAAAAGTACCCAGAATTTGGTTATTCTTCCTTTACTTTTTGAAAAAATCCCGATGCTATACTTCAAGACAAGATTTTGAGCATTTCTTGCAGGGACAGTGTTTTACATAAATTGATAATATTCTTGTTTCGGTATGACGGAAGATGCAATATTAAAATTGACAGCAACTCTATTCCAACATGAATCAGACAAAACAGACTCTATGCATATTTATTGACCTTTCTAAAGCATTTGATACCAACTGTGTGTTCCAAGTTGCTATTGAAAAAAGTTGAAGTGGTATAGGATTAGAACCAAAACATACGACATTCTGAATAGTAACCAGAAAAATAACTTTTGGGGTTCCGCAGAGGTCCGTTTTGGGACCTATATTATTCATTACATATAATATTTAAAATTTAAAATGAGCATTTGATTTACAAAAATCATACTTTAAAAGAACAACAATATTAGAAGTGTGAGTCGCTTAAAATATCAGTTTATAGGCCCACAACAAATCTTTTTGCTATACCTAAATGCAACGTAGTTCTGAGCACCAAATTATATAATTATTTGTCAGAAAATATTAAATCCTCTAGTAACTTTATTACACAGACGCGGATTTATAGGTATGTGTACTATGCGCTCGCAAGGGGCTCCGTGCATGATTGTAATGGGGCCCCGGAAAAAATTTAAAAACTTATAAATAATGGTTTGAGTGCAACTTTCCCAAATGTTAAAACAATTTTGCAGATTTTTATCACTCTACCCATTTCAAATGCTTCTGGAGAAAGAGTTAAATCATTTTTAAGGTCATCTTTAAACCAAGAAAATTTAAGTATCTTAGCAATTTTGTACATAGAGAAAGAAGCATGGAGTGAAATAAACTATGCTAGAGTGATAGATAACTTAGTAAAGAATAAGGATAGAAAAAAGTTCATTTAGTTTTTGAAAACTATTTTAGGATTTTGTGTGTTTTATACAGGGACTGATTACAGAAATTTCACTCTATTTATAGTATCACTAATAAAATAGTCCTGCAATACTTAACAACGCCATTTCTTTTGCTCCTGGATTCCTAGTTTGTTTGGTATTATTCTATACCCCCAAACAGGAAATATTTTTGGGGAGGATTGAGCATAGTTAGCAAGGGCGGATTTAGCTTTTTTTTATGGGAGAGGTAAAACTTACCAAGTAGTCCAAGAAAGCTAGTAAATTGTTTTGAAATATCGAGCAGAAACTAGCGAATCAGATCGACTTAAATTTTTTTGCAAATTACTAGTAAAGGTGTCCAGAAGTAGTTAGTTGCGTTTTGAGTGGGGACGTGAAAAAAAGAAAAAAACATTTCGTAATTGATAAATTACCTTTTTTAATTAATTAATGTTCCCTCCCGAGTTATAGTGCGCAGAAAAATGTATTTTTTGCCCGTAACTTTTTTTTGACTGATAATATTAAATAATCTACAATAATCCATTTTAAAGCTTCGGATGTCGCCGAAATATCATGTTATGACAAACTTTTTCATTGGAATGACCGTTTTTTCAATATTTGACCCGAAAAAATGATATTGACGGTTATAAATGCAAAGATAAAAAAAATGGTAATTATTCGGAAGAATATTTGCTCAAAGCCTTGTCTCTTTAATTTTTTTTCAAAAATCAATACTTTTCACGGTATTGACCCAAAAATTGAAAATGTCATAATAAACAAAAATTTAGCTCAACTTTAACAGACCAAAACTTAAAAAATAATTATCCTAAAAATTACTAGACAATTGTAAAAACATATGTTACGACTTTCTGCAAAACGATTTTTTTGTCAAATACCACAGTCTAGATGGCGTAAAAAAATTGAAAAAAAATTATTTTGTCCATAACTTTTTTTCTGCTTATGTTAAACGGTTCTGGATGGTCTTAAAATGTTCCCAATGTTGTCATTAAGATGTTATATACATTTTTTGTGGAAGTCATATTTTTTCAGATATTTACGCTAGAACAGCGGTTCTCAAACTTTTCAAATTTTGTACCACATAAATATGAAACAAAAATATATGTACCACCATAAAAGCATTTCGCCGTTAAAAAACAATGTGTCGCGAAATTGTTCGAAGTTTTTGGAAAAATCGTCATTTCAATATTAAAGCTAGAGCCGTTAAAGTCAAAAACTTGAACGAAAATATATTTGTTTCTGAAAACAAAATGTTAAATGTTAAATTGTACCACTAAAACATTGTAATGTACCACCAGTTTGAGAACCCCTGCGCTAGAACGATCCAATTTCTTTAAACATCCATTTTTCAATTGCCAGATCTTCCTTCGTATTAATCGTAGAAAAATAAAAAATAATAATTTTAATTGTTAGCTTAAGGCCATAAAATTAGTTAATATCAATTTTTAAGTAATAATATCAGATTTTCGGTTATATTTAAAAAAACTAGAAATGTACGATTTTTATGGTCAAAATGGTAATTTTCTACGCCCTATACCACGAGAGGGGTTTATTTTCATGAAAAATTGTATTTAACATTAATTCATTAACAAAGGATAATTTATCGATTGCGCAAGTTTATTTTCTTTTTTTCCCTCACTTTTTGATGAAAAAAACGCCACTATCGAAAGTTTTCTACTTCTGAACTAAACACCCTTCCTAACAATTTGCAAAAAATTTCAAGTCGATCTGTTTCTGCTCAATGATTTTACTTTTCTTGGACTAAAGACAACATGTTTAAAAAAAAACTTTTATTAATACTAAATTATAATCCCAAAGAGACTAGGAAAGTACTTAGAAATGGTTAAAACAAAAAAAAACACTTTTAGACTGCTACTATTAAAAGTCTAGTAAAATAAGGAAGCTGCATACATTTTTCTTTATCGCGTTATAAGAAGCATCACTTTCTTTATTATGTAAAAGAGTTTTGTATGTATTATGTTTTATAATTTTTTTTATAAATTATAATCATGGGGGGGGGGGTAATTACCCCCTGTACCCCCCGTATCCGCCCTTGCCCTGTACTGTATTTACACAAAAAAATGGATTCAAACAAGTAAAACATTTTATCAAAATTTTATTTATCCTTCATTTTTGTTGAATTTATTTAATGTAATAAAACTAAACTCGATATAACGAAATTGCATCCAGCACTTAAATTTCATTCGTATTATAAAATACAATTTATTTTGTCAGAGTTGCCGAACTTTGAGTACATAGATGAAGACTTGAAGTTGTACAAACAATAATTACTTAGAAGATAATAATTATTTGTGTAATAATTCGTCAAATTCGGGTTAGATAAATAAAAATCAAACAGAATTAACTATAGATGCAATTTTAAATTTTTTAATAGAAAAGTCATTAACAACAAAATTTGTAGGAGTTTCCTAAATTGAAACATATTTTAACTTCCAAATTTTAGACAAGGGAAAGTATTGTAAGAAAATAGACTTTAATTTACCTACTTGAATTTCGGTGTTTAATACGAATAGTTTAAAAATAAATTAAACTAATTTGTACCTGTATAGATAACGTATAATATATTTTTTCTACTATCGTAGAACGTCCTTTATGCACACTACGGAGTGCGTAAAGTTTTACTTTTTTTAATTGTACATAGCAACAAAATAATACGTTTAATTTTAAATTACCATTTATGATATATTTTTCTAAGACAAGTAAATTATTTTTGCTTATATTTAGTGTACAACAAATTATTAACAGTTTTTTTATTTTGATCATAATTTTCTTTAAATATCATTGAATTTAAAGTATTTTGGTAAAAGTGAGTTAGGTCGTGGCTGTGTGGATTAGAGAAACTGTCAATCTAAAATTTTATTAGTATCACAGAACACATAGCAATTAATTTCTAAAGCTTATTTAGTAAAACCGAATTTATTTTGACAACGCAAAAACTTTTTGTTATTAATGTTTGTATCTCAACCGATATGGATTCAAATTCATCTGGCGAATATCGAATATTTATTAATTTACACACTTTTGCGTAACTCATGTGATTCGCCTTTAGCTCATGCGACAATATTCTCATTCGTCAAAAAGGGCCACTTCACACACTTATTACATAGATAACTATTTTCTACGAACGCGAACGTGCCGAAATGTTATTTTTCTGCATGCATTTTATTACAGAAAGATGAGGAGACATAGAGCTGCGGAATGCAGAAGTCATAAAATCACAGATGTGTTTAGTAAATTACAGGGTTGTAGTCATGACCTACGCTAAATAGTTTGCAATATATTTTTATTATTATTCATTTGATTTCGTTTGTGATGAAGATGAGAATATGGTTTTGTAGTTTTCAACAGACTTTTAACCTCCATGGAGGTTTTGTTTTAATTATTTTAGTAAAAGATATTTTTGCAGTTTTAGAAAAGACGAAATTTAATTAAAGATAACAAAATAGACATAATTTATTCATACATATAGTAAATATTATTAGTTTCTTCGAGTACGTTCACATTAGACATGTTTAGGAAAAATAACATCGTACCTATAGCAAAAATGTATATAAATAAAAATCAATTGCCGAATGTTTGAACAATTGTACGGAGAAGTGAAAATTTTCGGTTAAATAAAAATCTCGATATAAAAAGTGAGTAAGACAGAAGACAGTGTGGGAAGATCTTCAAAAATATTGACAGAATCGACAGATTGACGTTTAGTTGTTCAGTTTCTTACATTGTTTTATCTTTTTTCTACGCCCAGGTCAGTAAACGTTAAAAATTGCAATCAAATTTTTATCTACGTACCACTTTATTTGGACTATTTACATAAATTTAGTCAATTGAAAAACATAAAAACTTTTAGCATTAGCGAGATACATTTTGAATTAAAAGAGTGATGCCCCTAAATGTCGGCAACACATTATACAATTTATCAAAAAATAACCCGTGTTTCTATAGAAATAAACGTCATGTTATTTTTTATATTGTCACAAAATATTGTATCCGAAGATTTTCTTTACCTACGAATATGTCTGAAAGTGAAAGTGATGAAATTAGGAGCACTCCACCGAACATTTTAGAAAAAGCTCAAGCTGCCACACATAATTTGTTACCGCTAAAATCTAAAGAAAGGTACGAAATTACCTATCGAAAATGTATGGATTGGCGACACAAGAATAACGTTAAATCCTTTTCGGAGAATGTTTTGCTTGTGTATTTTGAGGAAACATCAAAAACTATGAAGCCATCTTCTCTATGGGCCATTTATTCGATGCTGAGAACTACACTAAACATTAATAATAACATTAACATAGCAGATTATCCAAAACTAATGGCCCTACTGAAGCGGAAATCGGATGGATTTAGAAGTAAAAAAGCGAAAATCCTTTCTCCAGATCAAATTAATAAGTTTTTGAAAGATGCCCCAGACGATCATTTGTTCTCAAAGATAACGAATTAAAATATTGTGTAATTATCATCACACAAAAATGAGTTTTTGTTTTCAGGTTATCCTCATTATGAGTGGGCGTAGAAAAAGTATAGTACGTTACTCGAGTTGTAAGCCCTTTACACACTCGTAAAATGTACTTTTTCACTTCGTGCGCATAGGGTTACTTACCACTCTTGTTACGTAATATACTATTATATCCGAAAAAAAAATAATTTGTTGTTTTGGTGTTTTCGTGAAAAAAGTAGTAAAAAAGTTGTAGAACGTTATATTATCGGTGCTTCCTGTTAAAATTATACCTGCTGTAATCTTTGTAAAATACTATAGTCTATTTTTATGTATGAGAGAGTATTAAAAACGTTACGTTCATAAATAATAATTTTAATATAAAAACTACTTCTTACCTACAAATCCAATTCAGAATCGAAATCAGAAGATGAACTGTCGCAACCAATATTTACAATGAGTGGCTCGATCATTTCATCAGTAATATTGTCCAACTTCCACATTTTCTCTTCTTCTTTAATCGTATGATTTACTGCCTTTTCCCAGTTTTCAGGCTTCACATTATTTACAGCCTCCAAAAACAACTGTTTAACATCACTCATTTTAAAAGAATTATTTTTTCTTGAAACTTCTCCCTTTATCTGTGCCCATATCAGTTCAATCGGGTTTACTTCGCAATGATATGGTAGTGATCTAACCACCGTCATCCCACGATTTTTTGCAATTTCATCAATTTCATATTTTTTTTAATTTCTCTTTATGAAGGGAACACAAATGATACAGTTCTCTTCTCACAGAACCGGGATGGAACTTAATATTCTTTGAATTTAGCCAATTCTGTAAATCTTTTTTTAACCACTTGGTTGTGGGCATTTTTTCTGTAAGTCTCGAGTGATAACTTGCATTATCCATTACTATTATACAGTTCTGAGGAAGAAGATCTATCATTTGTTCGAACCACTCTTTAAAGACATCAGCATTCATGTCCTCATGGTAGTCACCGGTACGAGTAGATTCAAAAGTCAATAAACCACCTTTAACAAAACCGTTTGAACTACCGATGTGTACTATTATCAGTCTGCGCCCCTTTCCTGATGGTGGATTTAAACCAGTAGATAAATTATTTAAAAAAGCCGGTCTTCGACTTGTAACAGTTTCATCTTGCCAAAATTTATTTGGTGTATGTCCCTCGTTGATCCATGTTTCATCTAAATAAAATATATTTCTACTTTGGTTTCTCATTTCTTTTATAGTCCTTACAATATCGCTTCTTTCTATTAAAATAGACTTTCTGGAATGTTTTTTCCATAGAAAACCTATTTCTTTTAAAAGTTTCCATAGTGTGCTTCGACTCATTTCAGGGTAATCCTTATCATCTCGAACCGTGGCAAGAACTTTGTCTACTGTCGGAAATTCTTTTCTAAAGAAGAACTCATGCACTTTCCTTCGAAGTCTTTCTTTCAAATGATTTTCTATTTGAAATTTTGGTTTTCCTGGAGCTTTACGTGCTGTTTGAAACTCGCCACATTTCTCTTCTTTAACAACTCTGTAAATCGTAGATTTCCCAACACCAAGCGTACTACTAACTAATTCCACTGTGTCATCAACACTTTTACATAAATGTTTGTCTGTAAATGATTTAAAACAATTAAATATTAATGTTTTCTCATTAACTGTTAAAGGACCGATTTTTTGTCGTTTACGCGGTACTTCCAAATTCATGATCACACTAGAATTCACAATAGACTGCACACTGCACCTTGCATGTTGCAACTAAACGACATTTAGTAAGCTGTCAAGAATACACAACTGGACCTCCTTACTAAATGGAAAACCTACAATCGCATTTTCGGTGAAATTTGTTGGTAAGGGATTTATCTACTTATAATTCGATTACTGTAAGAAATTCTTGGAATTAAAATAAAACAAAATTGGCAAATAGGTACTTATTGAAAATAATCTTAAGATACGGCTATGTTATCTTTAATACACAGGGCTTTTGGCCTGTCCAAACCTTTTTCTATTGTTCTGTACAGCTTATGGTTATAAAAGACCAATAAAAGACCCAAAACTTGTATTAGCTCAGGTACATTTATGACAATTTTAGGAAATATTTAGATTATTCCGTAAAAATATTTAAAATGACCGTACTAAGTTTTGCATTAGAAATGCTGTTTTATTACTCTCTCATACATAAAAATAGACGATAACATGACTCACGTTCTGTAAATTGTTCGACTATCAGTCATTGGTTCATTACGATATTACAAAAAATATATATAAATCTAATTGAGATCAAATGGCAGCAAGACGAAGGAGAAAACAATTTTTTGATATCGTTGAAACTTGGCTCAACAATCTTGAGGATGGTTATATCGAAAATTTAAACATTTATGGATGACTTGTCAACGGAAAATTTGAACAGGTTTTCATAATATCAGAGGAAAAAACTTATTCCGATATAGACATTTTTGCCAATTAATTTTGTAAGAAAGTTATGAAATTTGGGAAATATCGACAGGATAATTAGAAACCCGCTTATTTAACTTTGTGTTTATAATTGTTAGATTCTGTTAAAAATCCTGTTGAAGAATTCCATTTACTTTATGGTCCGAATTCCAAACATGCACACTTACATTTTTTGTACGATTAATGTTCTTGAATTCGTATTCGAAAAGGTCTGGAAGTTTTCCCAATATAGAATTAATTACATTCACATAGAACACAATTTTTTGCATCCTGGATTTCAAAAAAAGGTTTCTTATTACAGTGTGATATTTTATTTGTTTCTACTTGATTCAGGAAACTAATATTGTTGCTAATTTTAAAAACCGTTATTGTTATCTTTCTTTATAAAATAGTTCAAAAATTAAACTTCAGCCACGGCTTTTATTCAAATATTTATAAATATTGTGAAAAATGTTGATGAAAATGCAATTGTACAAAATTGTAAAATAATTGTTTTAATTTTTTGAATAATCTCTCTGACATTAACGTTAATGATATTCCACATTTTTCTTTTCTTTGTTTAAATATTCGCAGTTTATTATGCAAATTATTTTTTTCTGTAAAAATCAAATGTAAAATATGCAGGTATGTTAATTAATGTGTTTTTTAATATAAGTTAGACATTAAGTCGTAAAATATAATTTTTTAATATTATGGTAGCTTAACTATGGTTTTAAAATTAACCATCAAATAATTAAAATAATATTAAAAGCATTCAAGGCGACAGTGTGTTCTTCCCAATTCAGAATTTGAAAGTTTAAAAAATATACCCAATTAACTCAAAGTTAGTATAAAGTAGTTTCAAACGTATGTGGCCACAGGCCAATTTTTGTAACCACACAGTACATTAATAAAAAAAATCTTAGTTCTATGATCTGTTTCTATAGTAAATTATTATTAACAAACCGCTATGAATTACAAAAATGAAAAAAAAATAATTGTTGTTTCTCCAATAAACATATTTACTCCATTAATGAATTATTATTCTTAAAATATTGTCACTTGTAAGAAAATTTCACTCCAAAGTAACATAAAAAATTATAACATGACATTTCCTAAGATCGGTGTATTTTTATAATTTGACACTTAACAGTTTTTTGGTTGCTACAGTAACGAGCTGAAACGAAAGCTTCTGTGTGAAATTTTCTTTACAGTGGAGTAGATCTGGTTTTGAAAACGAAGTCGCTCTTTTCGAAAAAATTTTTTTGTGATTATATAGATTCGAGGTCCCTCTTTCACGTGATCAATGTATGAAAGCTAAGGGAGGTGTGGAGGGGGTGTAAATTAACATGTAAAGATATGGAAAATTGGTTTTTCGCACGTAGCTCGCCAAAATATGTGAACACGCATGGGATTCTGGTCATAAAATACAATGGAATTTTTCAACTAGATTATTAAAAGAACCGAATAATTATAACCGCAAAGTTAAAGAAGCAGCATTGATATGCTTAAATAATAACGAATGTGTTTCTAATTGTTCGGTTGATATTTCAAAAATTTGGATACCTATTTTACAAAAAGAGTTAATTGCAAAAAGGATACCCTCTATATCGGGATAGTATCATAAGTTTTTATCTGGTTTTTTCTTATGATAATATTAATAAGAAAACTTCATTTATGACGAAGTATAAATTCTCTTATAATATGCAAATGCGCTATCCTTTCAAAAATTCGTTCCCAGAAACGTCACAAAAATATGATTGAAACAGATTTTGACATCTTCAATCTCAAAATCTTATTCTATCTATATTATGTTGATGTCATATTTTTGCAAGATTATCAAGTGTTCTGTTTTTAGTAAATTTATTTATTTTATGTCATTTTGATAACGGCTTTCGATCTGGAAAGCCGAAACGTCAATAAAAAAACTTTTTTAACAACTAAGTGGTTTTAATCCAGTGGAAAGAGAGAGAAATTGGAATACTGTAGATGGTTAATAAACAAGATAAATACAGAGCATAACTTTTTAAACAAAGTTTTATTCTCCGACGAAGCCACGTTTCATAAGAACGGTTGTGTAAATAGACACCACTTCCATTATTATTCGGACCACAATGAACATTTATTTAGAACCACATCACAGTATCGATGGTATTTGAATGTGTGGGCGGGAATAATAGGTGATTATGTAATTGGTCCCTATTTCTTTGATGGGACTGTAAATGGAGCTATATTTTTATATTTTTTAGAACATGATTTTCGCAAAATGTGCCTCAAAATTATCGCAACGGAATGTGGTTTCAATTAGATGGTGCCACACCACATTACCTATTAGATGTTCGCAATTGGTTAAATAGGGAATTTCAGGATCGTTGGATAGGAAGGGGAGGACCTATAAATTGGCCTACTAGATCGCCTTGCCTTACACCTTGCGATTTTTTCTTGTAGGGTTTTATTAAAAATATTGTTTACAAAGAAGAGGTTACCACAAAAGAAAATATGAAAGAAAGAATTACTGACCCCTGCAATGCTAAGAGATGTGCGTAAATCAATGAAAAAAAGGGCAAGAAAATGTATAAATGAAAATGGAAGACATTTTGAACACCTACTATAAATTTTAACTTCCACTATTGTAGTTTTCTTGCGATTAAACTTTGTAAAATTTTGTACTTATTAAAAATTGTGTAAAATATGTTGTTTGTCACTTAACGTCAATTATTAAAGTAAATAGTAAAGATAGATATGCAAAACCCTATATTTTTTTAATGCGTATTAGGGAGAGCTTCTAAATGAAGAAAAATATAAAGGGTGTCCCATTTGAAAAAATATTTCTGAAGTGCTGTTTTTTCATTAAATCTGCTTAAAATAGGAATAACTTGCCAACGTCGCGTCGGATTTACAAATACAAAAAACTACCGTAAATCCAATATTAAGTAGAATCAGAAGACATAATCGTATACAGGGTGTTCAATTTAAAAAAACCAAATTAATTTTCATTCCACAAAAATTAGCCACCCTGTATACATCAAAATATTTTAAAATTGTAGTCTGAGTGACACTGTCTACCCCTACAAAAAATCTTGTTGATATCTCTTTTAGTTTCGGTGCTAGAGATCGAGTGGAAATAATTGGCGCACCCTTTATAAACATGTACTTTTGGAGCTTTATTCTGAGTGTTTTGCCATACTTCAGAATTAATAGTTTGAGGTGCTTTATACCATATATTTAGGCAAAATTCACAAGAACAATATTTAAATAAAATAGCAATACGATGTGAAGTATCTTTTGAGTATTACTATTAAGGAAATATACGTTTAAGATTTAAATTTAATGAATATTCATCTGCATTTACGACATTTAAAATCAGTTTCGGATAATTAGTTTTATTGTTAAATATTCTGTAGATGGTAGTACTTTTTAATTATTGTGAAGTCACTGGTGGCGGGCAACAATTTTTGTAAGTAAAAAGATTATAGTGACCAACTCATTTTGGAATAATTTTTACATCTTTATAAAACAGTCACAACATTGACAGAGTCTATATTTATTTATTTAGCGTATGGCACAAGACACATTAAATTTACGTCGCCATCAGGAAATCCTCGGATGTCCCCTCGTAGGCTGTTCTAGGACATTTTTCTGTGATTGATTTTGTTTTCGTTTGTGTCTCTTGTGTGGTCAGGAGAACCTTCTTGGTTTGTCTGACCGCCAGTTGTTTGCTAGTTCATTTAGCGTTACCCAGGGTGCACCACGAGTCTATAAACGGATCCCCTAAGCTGGTGAACTTTTATGTTGATGATGGTCCAGCACTTGGAAATAGCAAAGACGCTATTTTAATTGTAAAGTTGAATTGGAGCAAAAGTTCCAAATGACGTTTGGTAAAGTTGTCATTTCTTAGGAACGCAAATTGTATAACTAGAAATATAAAATATTTATTTATTAAAAAGTAGATTTAGTGCATTTTAGAAACATACAGGATGTAAGATTCCGTTTCTGTACTCCATCTATTGTCTACTTTTAGTTACCGTTGATTGCTTAATGAGGTTAGTAAAAATATGATTCCGACGAACCGATTACTTTACCGAAACTCAATTACTGTTTCAAAAATTTTAAAATTAATTAAATCTAAGATATCTTTTACTATTGACGGTTTGTAATCGAATACAAACGAGGGTTTTATGACATTACTGCTCATTTTATTGATCGAAATTGGAATTTTATTAGATTTTGTCACTGTAAAAAGGATCACACAGGTAAATCTATTTCTCAAATATTTCAGAGCACATTACAGTTTTAGGTATGTCCTACACAAGTCAGTATTTAAGGTGTAACAGACAATACCAACAGTTATTTTACTTTTGTCACAGAGTTAGCAAACTTAAATTTTCATTCGCGAAACATGCATTTTGTTTGTTTTGCTCACATTTTAAGCTTGGCGGGGCGTGATTTCGTGAACATTCTTCAAATTAATGTTGATGATTCGCATGACAAAAATGTACGTTTCTAAATCTGATGACAGGGACCAAATTCTTCAGAAGATAAAGTTCAATGTAATTAACCTTTTAATAAAATTGAAGCTATTGCCAAGAAAAGCAAAAAGTTTGAGCGACTTAAAATTAATTTTGAAAACTTTTGTGATACCTTAAATTTGAATTCAAATCAAGCTAAGCCTGCGAATCTCTGAGTAGTAGTCCAGTAAACGAAGATATCGACCTGGGCATCAGGTTGCACAAGAATAATTTTTTTTTAATTTGCAGCTATTCATGGTTACATTGAACTGTGAAAATCTCAACTCCTTTAAATTTGTGGAAGGGTGGGAAAATCGCCCCAGAGTTCTGGAAAATCCGTTTCTGGCCGATATCTCCCAAAATATGACTCTCAGAGAATTTTTGTTCAGACAACAAATAAAGAGCAGTTTATTGCCTAAAAAAATGATCCTTATCATATATCTCGAAAATGTAATGGTTTTCGACATAATCGGCCGCAACCGCATCTCGTATTTTTAGCTCCCGACCTGTATCTACAGAGCACGTTCTAGAGGAATGCCACTCCCAAGCGGACTAATATTTTTGAATAAATCGGGCAAAAATTAATATTTTTTCATGATTCAAAGTTCAGGTGAAAGGAGGAACCTGTAGCTATATTACCATGTTAATTTTTCCTTTTCCTTCTATCAATCTGTTTATATTCTTTTTATAAAGAGTAATTTCACTAAATCCTTTTGACCAATGAGGCTTGGGAAGGTCTTGAATACATTCCAAAAGATTCAATAAGGATTTTTTTCGTATTTTTATAAATAACGTGTTTTTTCAGGGTTGCTTTTTTTTTGGTTTTTGGAGTTTTCCAAAATGCTCGGGGCTAATCGGGAATTGATAGATAATCAAGAACCCTATTGGGTTTTAACCCACATCATTGGAAAGCTTAGATTGTCCCCTTGTCTACGATATTTTTCTTTTTTTTATTATGATTCGCGTAGCGTAGCGTAGCGAAAAAATGATCAGGACCAATTTTGTAGATAATAGACTGCTCTTTATTTCTTGTCTGAACAATAATTCTCTGAGAGTCATATTTTGGGAGATATCGGCAAAAAACGGATTTTCCAGAACTCTAGGGCCATTTTCCCACCCTTCCATACATTTCACGGAGTTGAGATTTTCAGAGTTCAATGTACCCATGAATAGCTACAAATTAAAAAAAAATATTCTTGTGCAACCTGATGCCCAGGTTGATACCTTTTCCGGCCTTCATTTACTGGACTATAGTGGAGAAAGATAATTTTATTAATAGTAAAATGAACGTTCAGGTAAATCTATATCTTTCCTGAAAACTGAGTACACCGTAAAGGTAATAGGACATCCAGAATTCCACATGCGTTCTAAATATGTGGGGGCGCACTCGAACTGCGGACACGCATGTGACAGGTATAAGGGTAATAGAAAGGGATATAATTTCGATTTATTATAATATTAAAAATATTTTTGAAAAATCCAGTGTTTTGTGACTGTCTTTAAATACGTTACACGAGACTTTGGCACCTTATAAAGAAGAAGATTGATTACATGGAATTTATCCTGAATTCAAAAAAAAATTTTAATGGACTTTTTAATGGACTCGAGTTTTTTAGGTGGCTCAAAATACAACAACTTGGTCTGAGCACAAAATTGTATATTTTAATAACGAACTAAATAGGTATGACTTTGTCAAGTGTGTCTCCTAGTAGTATTGTTTCATTGTAATCACTATTAAATGAAACAAAATTTTAAATTTCATCTGATGTTTTTTTCCTTTCCAAATATTTTGTTGTCCGCAGTTCGAGAGTCGGATTATAGGATCAGATTACCTTGTCCGCAGTTCATGTGCACGGATATGTGGATATGCGGTATTATTGTATTATTAGAGACATATGTTTCTAAACTCCTTCTTAGTGTTACTAGTTTAGGTTTACGAGTGTAGAAGATTCTATTACTGGAGAAAACTTTGTATAGTTTATTTTTGAGATATCACATATACTAGACTTGTCAGATTTTAATATTACACTTCTCAGTCAGTTTCCATGATATTTCGATTTTGCTTTTCTTTCTTTAAACTAATTAACAACGTATCCACTTTCAATAAAAAATCTTCTAGTTTAAATTTGTATTTCTCCAAATTCAACATTACGATATTATCATAATATTAGTGTATTGTGGAACTAATGTAATGAACTAGAGTAATCATACGTAAAAACCGAATGTTTATTTTGATTTGTAAAACAAAAATAATGGTATAATGACATAATTGATTCCAACACATTCACTGAAAAGCTTCTATCGTTTATTTTATGATTACTTATGCGTTTTGTTAGCAATGCAGTGTTTCCCAAGCCTGGTTAAGTAATTTAAACAGGATCGGACTTAATAACTGTAGATTTTTGGTGTTCATTCGACATAAGCTATAAAAGTTTTTGCAAACTTTAAGGTACTTTTAGAAGGTCAGATCAGTTCTCCGTTCAGTCTCAGTTTCAGTCGAACTGTCAATTATTTGTATGTGTAAATACGAAAAACTGTAAGAAAAACTGAAACTAACAACAGCATAGAGTTTCCAAACTGAACTGACAACGGAACTGAACCTGAAACTGAACGGAGAACTGATCTAACTGTTTAAAAGTACCTTCAAACACTCAACTTTCAACAATTCTGCAATTGATATTAATTTATTTATTCATATTAATTTTAGATTGAAGTTTACCAACTTTTGTTGTCCTCATATCTTACCAAATTGCATATGGACTTTATTGTTAGCTATTATTAAGTACGAAAAAGAAGAAGAGAGAGTGGAGTTCTTGTGAAGAAGAATGAATGATCATTTTATAAGCACTGGCATGAGTTTCATGGTTGGAAGCACGTGCTAAAAATTTGTCACCCGTGCTTAAACACCGAAAGCCTGAGGCTGAACGCCTGCCTGCTTGACTCTCGTTATTTGGTCCACATAACCAACTACAATTTGTTATCGGTGCACCCGGATATCCAAGTCTTTTAACGCTCTGTGCTTAGAGAAACCTGTCGCCTTTTAGTCGATGCAGGATGATTGTGTGACTGTGTGTCCTGTATCAATATGTTTTCCTAGCAACTGTCTCCACTCTTTGATCCTATATATCTCTCGCTATACGTCAATATACAGATTGGGGACGCATAATTAGGACCTTCAGAGTGTATACCACCTGTGACACACATTTGTATTAAATGCTGCAATTTGTTTAAGCGTTTTATAGTGTGCAGTTGTACTGTAGCCTACAGTATAATGTAGGCATACAGAAAGAAGGTCTTTGAAAGCTTCTATTCTTTTTTGCTTTTGCTAGTTCGACCTAAGAGGGGGATTGACCGTCAGTCTTTGTCGTTTACACCAGTGCGGCAAGGGACCTATGAGAGAGCTAACCGACACACCGACTCTGCTAGGAACTTGTTTATATCCACTCTTCTCTATCTTGTGTTCTTTGCGTTGCTTCATACCATCTTTTTTTCTTTCTTCCTATCTGTATTTTTGTTAGTAGTGTTTCAAAACTTCAAAACTACCGTAGTTGCCCCCTTTAATAGTAATTTGTAATTTTTTGAGAATTCCTCTGAAGTTGGCCTTCCATTCTGTAGTTATTCGTTATTTTAATCGGTATAGATCAATTAAAGTATTAAGCTAATTTTTTAATGTTGAAATCTTTCAAAAACTATTAATTTTGATAAAAAAATTGTTTTTAACTTCTTAGTGTTTATGTTGGAGTTCTTTGATAAATAATTCAACATTTTTTCATGTAGTATATTCGTAGATACTAAGGGGTTTTACATGCATCCTTGAAGTATCCCTTTTTGTAATAGCATTATGCTTATGCCATTTTTCACTCTTCGGCGCTACTCTGCAGTATTCTATGTCAAAACTAGGATTAAACTATTTTTATTTTGTCGATAAATACTTGAGATTATTCGATGCAATTTTCATTAAATAAAGTATTTGACACAAATACGAGTTACAGAGGAATTTGATAAAACTCAATGACACACATAAATCTATGAAGTGTATTTTAATTATCGTTTATATATTTATGAAAGTAAAATAATGATGACCAGAAATATTATCGATTAAATGATTAAATTACTTTTAAACTTCGTATTTAATATAAAGATAATATTTGATAAGCTATTAGAGGAACGAATGATTTAATATTGTAGAAAATGTAGGGCAATGATCCATTTGCAATAAATAAGTAGATCAATCAATTATATAACCGAAACTAATCATTAGTATTAATATATTAGGCGTACAACTTTGCTTCCGCTGTTTTTTTCCGAAATTCCAGGATATATTCTAAAAAAACTGGTTATATATTTATGATTGAAAGTATTGTCCATCTTTCGGGCTGCGTACAAATTTCGCGGTGGAAAACTTATCATCTTTTGAAGCGATCTTACTTCTTTATAAGACCGGAAGTGCTGCTCACTCAGGCCGTGTGCCGTTGATCGAAACAAGTGAAGTCAGAGGGAGCAATGTCTGGAGAATACGGCGGATGGAGTAGGAATTCATATTTCAATATTTCCAAGTATGTCTTGATCACTTTCGCAACATGAGGTCGAGCATTGTATTGCAGCCGTTTGTCTTTCAATGATTGGTTCAAACGCATTTTTTTGCATTCGATAACGGTCACCTGTGATTTTATCAGTCGTTTTTAACAGAATATTCGGCTTGGTCTTCCACGTGGAAGCATGGCCGGGATATCCCCATGATTTTCTGCCCTTGAGGATATTGTAAAGGCGGGATTAAACGACACGTCGAGTGGCACTCCTCGCACCAACTTGTCAGTTCACGAGCTGTCAAGTTTGGGCCGTTCTCACCGCGTATGAGGATCGCGCAGATCGCGGGCAGGCGTGGAGACGCAGCGGTTGTAGTCTGTTGTACACCGGCGTGTTGGTTAGCGTCCGAGCTCCTTTGAACCGTGTTGATTTACCGACAATCGACGGGTGAACTGGCAAGTTTGGCGCGAAGAGTGCCACTCCAGGTGCCGTTGAATCCTGCTTAAATGGGCCCATTTTTGTCCCCAGCACAATGTGATATAGAAATCCCTTCCGTCTTTGTCTTTTAAGTAACTGTTCACAAACAATCGCCGTTTAACATCTTTCGGTTTTAACTCCTACTGCATCCAATTTCCTTGTTTCTGAATCATTCCCATTTCTTTGTGGCGTTTTGAAATTGCTTGTTGTCAATTCTTCTTGATGTTGACACGACCCTTCATTCAGTAATTCCTTCAATTCTGATACTGATACTGATAGCAGCCTCACTATAAGTATTTGAGAGCATTCGATGAGCCTCAACCGCAGATTTCTTCATATTGAAGCAGAGAATTAAAACCTCACGCAAATAACGAGAATTTGGCTCGTAAACTGACATATTTAATCGAGAATAACTTTATGATGCAGATACAAATTGTCTATAATCTATTTATTTCTTCGTTCTATTCGTAGAAAATTTTCATCCTTGTTCTTAGCAAAAGTTTACCAATTATCCTACAACTTCTTCATAGGACACCTAAGGTATTTCAAAATCAGATTAGGAATTATGAAACCAAAAAAGCATGTTATTATTAGTCGTTAGGATAACCCAGTTGGTATGGTTAGTAATATATAAATGGCGGGAGAGACATTGGCGTCAGTTACTAAACCTGTAGAATTTCCTGACGGTCCCGCAATTACTCAGTATGACTGCCATCTGCATTTCTGGTATTTATTGTTCTTATTAGGCATAACAACATCATTAAGCAATACAGAATTGAGTCCCTTATCCACCATCACAATGTCTGGCCGGTTATTAGTCACTATCGTGTAGTTGATAATGAACCGATTGTAGTTATTTTCTAGTACTACCTGCGGCTCGTATTTGTTGGCCAACTTTTGATGAGTGAAGTTACAGACCTGTTTATGTCTCTGAAGGTAATCGGTGTTGGCTAAGAATCTGCAGCTCGAAGTTATGTACTGAATCGTCTCTGATATCTAATGGCACCTCTTACGCTTGTTAGACTTAACATTCCTGTATTTAATCACGTAATTTTTATAGTTACTGCTGTTGATTACCTGATTCTGAATTGCACCCATGAAACCTTCCGTTTTGGTGAATAGTTAGTCATCTGTTGAACCCTTTTTAATCTATGTATAACTAATGACAGTCGTATGTATTATTCATCTTTGCAGAAAGTGAACTCATAGCAAGACAACACAATAGGCGGCTTAGAGAGTCACCTTGCGGTATACGTCGGTTGCTGATCTCATCTCATTAACGGAGATGCAGTTTTGTGCGCCAATGACGTAGGGTGGTTTAAACATTTCAAGTACGGCGATTGCTACTGATAGGTGCAATCATCATTCAGAGCTTTGGTACTGAAAACACAACGAGACTCGAGGATCTTAGAGATCACATCTCTAGGGAGAATTGCAAAAAAAGACGCTTAGAGAGAGTTTGTGATATGAGACTTTAACAGAAGTTGGGTAGAGGGTGTAGTCAACAAACAACAAACAAACAGGCTCTGTTCTCCATGTCAAATGTTAGTTAAACGAAAAAAATCAATTTTAATTTAAAAAACCCTTAAAAGAAGATGTAAAAAATTATGAAAATTGTATTTGTTTAAGTCCGGTCCTGTCAGCTGTAATCCCTAAAATTACATTTAAATTATACGTATTTAGAGACAATGGCGTACTTTTCTAATGGAAAGAGAGGGTGGTGTAATGATATATAATAGAATAAGTAAGTAAGCGATTTAATTTTTTTTTGGGGTAAATGTTATTTGGGACACCATGTTTTACGAATAAAAGTAATAACTTAAATATCTTAGTTTCAATGTTAAAAATTAATCTAATACTCTAATTTTCTTTTTATATTTTGCATCTATAATATTTCACATTATGATACATATTTGAGAACTATAATGTTTCATTAGAGTACGCAACTTTTTGTGTTATACGGTTGGTGATATTAATCAACAAATGACATGAATTGACATTTGTCTATTGAAATCTGTCAAATTTTAAAAATTCTACAACAGTGCTACCAACTCATTTTTTTTAAAGCAAACTTCTCTATAATATGCAAAGTATAAATTTATTAAAAAATTAATAAAATGGCAAAATATAAAAAGTATTATAAGCAACTCGTCCTTTAAAAACCTCATCGCTGCGCGATTCGTTTTTTAAACTTGGACTCGTGTCATAACAGAATGCCATATGAAATGCGTTGCTTAATGTACTATTAAAATATCGCATTCTATTACCCATCCCCGTACTATCATAGATGAAAAATGATGAACACTAAATTTCTTTAATATACAGAAGAGCAAAAAACACAATAAACTAATATTTATATTATATTAATTTTAACACAGTGTTTTGAGTGCAAGATATAGTACTGTTAAACTGCAATTTTCATTAATTTTAACGTTATATAGTTAGAGAGATGACAACCAAGATATTTACCTCATAGCAGCCCGGTTAAAACCACATGGAATCGATAGGTTACATGACCCTGTGGCCTTACATTTTTATAGCATTTCGAACATGTCAACAAATCTGAAGTCACTGACCCATAGCAATTTGTCTGAAATTAGTCAAGAATGATTGAATACATTGCCCATATGTCGAAAAAAATGATATCAGACAAATTGAATGTAGCATGTAACTAATCAGACAACTTTTCAATACAGCTAGGTTCATTATTAACGTATTTCTAGCGCCAAAATGGATTAGGCGTCTTCCTCCGGCAAAATATATCTTCCCCACCGTTTTCGAGGATGCTGAACACGATGGCGGTATCCAAAATTATTTTCGACTTGACCCCACCCCTCAAACGGCCAAAAATTACACCCAGCGCAGATTGAAGAATAAACAACATCTTTCTTACTTATTACAATACACCGTGCGACTATTGTTTATTTAAAAAAAATACAATAATCTTGAAATTAAAACTTTATTGATCATAACCTGTATAATAAACGAACTGAAACATTATTTATCATATATCTATACCTTATTTATTTTAGCGAGGCAGTGATGTCGTACGTCAAAAATCTGCGGCGTTGCCAGGTAGAATTTTTTTCGTTGACTTAAAGATAAAATTGTGTCAGTTATTTTTACTTAGCTTAAATATAAGTACATCTAATGTGCTATCAACTTGATTGAAGATTGGAATGGTTGTAAAAAGAACTGCTAGTCTATGGAACATTGAAATCATGACCACCTATAAAGAATTTTCAATAGTAAGCAGTGTTTCAAGATTTAAAAAAAATGAATAGTTATGTAGTTTTGGAATATTTATTGTAATATCTATGTTATCTACGTTTCTGTAAGATAAAGTGTGTAAAATGTTTCTGTGAAAACGTTTTTTTGATTCACAAAAACCCTTGTATCTAAATTTTGGATCCGTCATTTTGAATTTTTCAAATCTAATCTCAAAATTGAACAAATAAGACAAATAATAGATATGAAAGTGTTCTGAAAACTTTAAACGCGTTTATCTCGAAACGACATTTTTCAATACTTCAAGCACGATAAAATGAAAACAGTCCCACCTATTAACTTCTACTGTTGCGCTTCGAAAATTGGACACTTTTCTCTGAATCTTATTCTATTTTAATAATAACTGTTTTTACAATGCCATAAAAAATGAAAAAATGTGCCAAAAACCCAAAAACAAAGTTCAAGTTAGCGCCATTCTGTCAAATTTTAAGTTATTTCATTATTTCTTAGATATAAGATCTCACAAATTTAAGGTAGTTTTGGCTTATGTAGTTGATTGCGAAGATGCTACACTTCTGGAAGTTACTACTCACCAGTCGCCTCTAGGGTCAAATAATCTATCGATTTTACACGGTTTTAGCTGGGGTGCTATGAAACATGGTTTTGGTTGCCATCTCTCTAACTAATAAGCGTTACTATAGAATCAGGAAATCTGGTCCTACGGGCCTATATTGCCAGCCACCAATGCGCTCAGCTGCTGTCAAATTTGCTCCTAATTGGTTAGTTATTTTCATTTTTTTATTAATTAATGCGGTGTTGTCATATCAGTACTTAACTAGAGCCAAATAACTTGTCAGCTTTCAGAATTTATCTCATATGTCCTTGCCAGGTGTTGATAAAAATTTCGTTGAAAGTTGCGTGTGTATTTATGTAAGGATTCTTGTGTTCCAGTTAGCCCTCCGAAACATCGTTTAATTATTTAGACAAACAAAACAAATTTAACTCAGAAACGAACATACTTCTTTATCTTTGCAAACAAATGAGGACGTGGCAACAGCAATCTAAGTATACCGGTCTTAGTGCAAACTTTTTCCTGAATATTCGCAGTAACGTTACAATAAACATAGTTTTTTAATTTCGTAGTTATGCAAGGTGTTGCTGCTATAGTATCTATAAAGACAAAAAAATGTTTTTCTGTTAATTCTATTCGTTTCTCTATTTGAGTTCTTTAAACAAAGATGTTTTTACCTACCACATACACCTTGTATAAACACAATATATAAGATTGACAAGAAAATTGCTTCTAAATCGTACATTATGTCCTAATCAAATATAAATACTCAATAAAAATCAAGGTTTGTAAACAAATGAATCCATTAAATCTGAGTAGAAAAATAATTTTGATTTTATCTAATACAAATCTACAAGTATCCAAATGTTTGTTTAGTTCAATAATGGCTTAAAAAAAGATCGTAGTGAAAATTGTTGTAAAAGTCTAAAAGATTAAAAAATATACATGGTGGTCAATATTTATATGACACAATTTGATAAAGTAAAGAAATGTTGATCATTTTCATCTGTCTCTTAATCAAAGTTGACTCGGTCAGGCCAAAATACAGGAACCGCAACAAGAAATTTGACAAAGTAAAGAAATCATTTGAACCTTTTTTTGATCCAAGTTGACTCATCCAGACCTGAAAACAGGGACTCCAACAAGAAATTAGATAAACAGAAGAAATGACATCATTTTTAAGTGTCCATAAATCCAAATTGAGTTATCCAGCTCTGAATACAGGGAGGATAACAAGATATTTTTACTTCTACTACTTTTACTTCTACTTTTGGTTATACACCAAAAATCCAAGACAACGTGTCTGATTACAAGGTGACGATTTCAATAGAGCTGTTCTTAAGTTGATGTTTTTAAATTTTCGTCGATGTTACCCGATCTGTAGATGTCTTAAATACACGAGTTACCCGATCTGTAGATGTCTGAAATGCACGAGTTAACGAGTTACCCGGTCTCTAGATGTCTTAAATGCACGAGTAATACGGGAACCAGAAAGATGACCCTAACAGCATCACTAGAAGTCGTATTCAACCTACCTCAACTAGATATATCAAAGAAGGAATGTAACGCCCTACACACCTATAAAACAATATAGGGCTACATATAATGGTGGGTTGTCGATCTCAACCTTATGCCTATCGGCGTAGCTCTGTAGTGGAGACGGTCGTGGTTCCAAATTATAATAGAGATCGAAAACTTACTTTTTTAAAGTGTTCAGGAGGCGCCAGTTGATTTAAAATTAGCTTAACTGACCTAATTGACCTCTGAAAATCAACAAAATGGGTAAATGCAAGACAATTCCAATATATCACCGATTTATTAAAACAAATAACCCAAATCCCAAACAAATAATTAAATATATACAAAAGTGCGTGAATTAAATATAAAACTGTTCAAATGGCTCTCAAAATAATAAAAATATATGGTTCAAAATAACTAACAGAGATTAAACGTCCTAAAGAGAAATTGACAATCTCATTTAGCAGTGGTACCAAAGCTGAATGGGATATTAAAATGATTAAAGTTAATGGCGATAAAATTTAGTTTAATTTCCGTTTTTTTTTTAAAAGAAAAGTACAAAAATATTGGTATGCGCAATTAACAAAAATAAATTTATCAAACCGTTTGATTTCTTCTTTCTTCCAAATTAATTTCAAACAAACCAAATCCAAAATAAAGTTCAAAACACAAATTAAATTTTCCAATTGACCAAATCCAAATCCAAATCAAATTTCCAAAAACAGTAGAAAGTAGCCAGGCAGTAGAGTTGTAGTACAAGGACGGCAATATTCCTCTAATAATTCGACGGCAGTCGAGCGAGCAGAGGCGATTGTACCAAATACTTCACAGTATACTACAAATCCAAATATCGCCTACAATTTGCTCGCAAATAATGGAATGGCACTTTTAATCCCCCAAACAACTTAGGGATGGCAATTTGCCACTATATAAGTGCTTCTTCCAAATCAAAAATAAACCGAAGCTTGTACAAATTTGAAAGCTGTTATTCAACAACCCTTTCTCAAACACAAAAACCGCGCGTCCTCTCCAAATCTCTGAATTTCCGTAACCAATTGGAAAATTTGGCGTCAGTCATGTGACCTTTAGGACTAATCCTAGTAGGAACTCGAAAATAAAATCTCCATTACCGACTTTCCAAAAGATCCAAATCAAAATACAAACGAACTTGTCGTCAACGTTCGTTTTACAATTTCTGTAATTACTATAAAATCTAAATATTAACGCATACCAAAGATTAAATACCCTTTTAAAACTAAAACGGTGGATATATTGGAGTAAAACGCAAAATTACAATAAACTAGAACAGTTAGGAATTGTCATCTATTCCTAACGTCAGTCACTACTGTCAAAATAAAAAAAATGATGGATAGCAGGGGTATCCAAAAAATTATTTAGAGTATGGGGAAAAATGAAACCGTTACAGTAAGAAGAGTAGTTACATCTAGGATGAAAAAAATAGAAATGCTTATAAACAGACTTTATTAAAAGACTACCTAAAGAGTTAGGAGACAGAATAATAAGCTTTTACCATATAAATAATATGCTTTAAAAGTTTTGCAAAATAATTTCCTTCTACAGATCGAAAAATGTATTATTATTGTTAGTATTAGTCTGTAAAACTACATTTATTTTCCTATTTTTCTGCATTTAGCTCCTACTGAAACATCACCCTTTACAAACCCAACAAAAATGAATCACAAATTAAGCCACAGAAAAAAGCTCATCCAAATAAACAAAGCAACGTCCAAATGAATAAATTGATATGCAGGGGGAGTCCGGTAAGGGCATAAGGGCTACGTCGCATCGGTTAGTGGAAAGTGTAGTTAATGCTGTTTAGGTTTGAGGTTGAGTCGATGCGATCACGCGATGGACGATGATTTCGTCTATTGATCACCGAGATTGTCACCATAATTGCTTCGGTATATTGTAAACAGGGGCGGAGAACACGAAAAACTAAATAATGATGCTTCCAAAAGGGTGGATTTGTTACAGAAGCGTGGAAATTAGAATTCTAATTTAGCCGCCCCAATGAAAGATTTGGAACTTTTCAGCGCACAGTCAGAGCCGGATCTAAGGGAGGGCAAACTGGGCTGCAGCCCCGGGGCCTCCACAAGAGAGGGGCCCCCACAATAGACATTTTTAGGTAAGATTTCCTAACGAATACCGAAGATATGCAATTTCTCAATCACTTAGAGGAGATGGACGCTGCAAGTTTGAATGCTGCAGTAGAAGAATTAGTTAAAGTTTACAAAGACGATTTAGAACCTGGTCTTGGTAATGAGTTGGTTCAATTTAGAGAATGTACTGTTACAGGATTTAAAGATATTTCGTTATTTAAACTCGAGGTTGAAAAAAAAAGGATAATTTACATTTAGATAAAAATATCTTACTTGAAGTCTCAGAGTTTATGATTGATATTAATTAATAATATGACCTTTTAATATCCACTTTTCTTCGTTCTTTTTGTTAGGATGACTTGATGTTGAATCTTCTTTCTTTATATATTTCTGAGACCCTAAAAATAAAAATGAAAATACAGAAGTATGACGTAAGCCTTCATATTATAGATATTTTTACCACCAAAATATAAAATAAACTTATTTTAATAGCTATTTATATTACAAGTACATAAACAAGGGTTTATTGAAGAATAATTTTATTGCTGAGCGAGCTTGCGAGAGAGGCTATAAAATTATGAGTCCATAAAGCCTGTTTATGTACGCGTTATATACATGATTTTATGTTCGATTGCAATTAAAAAATAATAATAAATTTAAAAAATAAAAATTTGATACGATTTTGGCTGACAGCATTTGCGATGACAAGTAGATGTTTATTTTTTAAACATGTCAAATTAGTTGTCTTGCAACTTGTCAGTGACGTTGACAATTACTTTATTTTACTAGTAAAATAAAGTGCACTTTATTTTCAGTAAAATAAAGTGCTACTTTGTTGACGCAAAACTGTTCTATAAACAGCGTTTTATTGGTCAATCGTACATAAAAATATTTGTTTACTTTGTCATATTACGAATATGACAAATGAAAGGTAACAACTATCCTTGTTCATCAAAGGTTTTATGGAATTATCATTAAGGACAAAAGGTTGTAAGGGAACCTTCTATCCTTTTCTTTTCTTTAAAACAAAGAAATATCCATCTCTCTTCTTATCTGGCTGAGTCATGGATAAGTAATTAATTCAAGGACTGAATAATTGAACAAATCCTTGGAACAGGAAATATTCGAATAAGGTAGAACCGATCACTTTTTTATCTTCTGGATAAGCAGTTAGCACGTGCCAGCAGGTTTGCAATTTTTGCAAGATTTATATTCGTAAGCTTAATTAATAATCCCAGATTTGGATTTGTTCTGGATAGAAACTCTTACAGTTAATTATTGGATTAAGGGATTCTTAATACATAGTTTACAAACCTTATTCTGGTATCCCTGTCTTAGGAGACATACATTTTCACACGAAGGCCCCATAACACCTTTGGCCTTCTACTTTAACTTCTGTGGTCAGTTTATTGTAGTACCATATAATTTTGATAATTTTATTCTCTGAAATATTCATATTGCACATCGGAGGTATGCATACCGAAGACACTTAAATCCGGTAGAGTCCATTTATTGTTATTAAACATATATATATATCTTTTTCATTAACTTTACTTTCCATTTTCTTAACCATAAATTAATTTTACACGTGTTATACATAACCTATAACCTTGTTTGACAATTGACACAAAGGGTTATAAACCAAGCTGGGTAGCGACCCATTTATAATTTAAAAAAGAAGTTTACAAATAAACGCATTTAGTAACAATCCTAATTGGGTAGTATTTTGTTTAAGAACCACTCCCTGAAAAGAATTTGTTGATAAGTTGGGTATAATTTAGAAACCAAATATTGTGCCCAACTTGTCTAACAAGGTAAGATTTCCTAACGAATATCGAAGATATGCAATTTCTCAATCACGTAAAGGAGATGGACGCTGCAAGTTTGAATGCTGCATTAGAAGAATTAGTTAAAGTTTACAAAGACGATTTAGAACCTAGTCTTGGTAATGAGTTGGTCCAATTTGTATCGTTGATAGATTTCTACAAAAATGACTATTAAAATATAAGGAGCTGCTCTATTAACAAATTCTTGAAAATCAAAATTCCCAAACATTGAAATTACACTGAGAATGTACTTGGTTTTGATGGTGTCGAATTGCACTGGAGAGCGCTCATTCCCCAAAATGAAAATTGTAAAAAATAGGCTGCGAAATACGATGAGACAAAGCCGCCTAACAAAGTTATCTCTTCTTTAGCATTGAAAGTGATTTACTCCTTGAGCTGGATTTCACCGAAATCATCAATGATTTTTCTTCGATTATTTCCCGCATCTGTCAAAATTTATTCGCTGATAAACTCACCTTCCTACCTTTTCGAATAAAATACATCGTCCTCCTTAACAGCTCCTAAAATATAGGCAACACATCATACATGCACCGCTTATTTTACGGTCGGCATTGCGGAAATCAAGTATACGCTGAATGTCAAATTGAAATTTATTAATCTATTTTTAGTCATCGTTTACTACTGTAAAAAAATGGATAGATTTGGAAATGAAAATATCAATAATTTAATAAATAATTCAGTACCAGCAGACACTGTGCGCACTAAAAAATCTGTGTGGACACAATTTGAAGAATTTTGCAGTTGCAGACGTTACCAGATGTCTGAAAATACTACAAATGTAGAGTTGGCAAGTATACTGCAGGACTGGGCTGTGAATATGCGCAAATTAAATGGCGAAGAATATAAAGAATTTTCTGTAAAGACCATGTGGAATACATGAGTTGAAATATTTATTTTTGGCTTATTAAACTATTTGAGAAATAATCTGATCAAATATAACTCGACCATCGTTTATGAGCGAATAATTTTTTTTTCGATTTTTCCTTAAATAGTTTTATTTTAGAAAATTCAACTCGTTAAATTCGAAGATTGATGTTCAAAGAATAAAATTCAGAACATCAATCTCCGAATTAAACTCGTTAAGTTTTCAAACAAAACTATTTTTGGAAAAATCGAAAAAAATTATTCGCTCATAAACGAGGTCTTGTTATATTACTGTCGAAAAAAACTCGCAAGTTGCACGGTTCCAATCGTTTGCTGTGATTTAATTAGATTTATTTCTTGTATATTGTTATATTCTGTTAATTTGTTCCGTAATAAATTATTGAAACACTTGAAAGAAAAAATTGTTTAACTTGTTCGAAAAATAATTAGGGGCCTCCACTCTTTTGTTGCCCCAGGGCCTCCACACCTTTTGATCCGGCAGTGGTCGGAATATGAATCTGAGGTCACATTTTGGAAATTCTAAAAATTCAAAATGACGGATCAAATATGGTGCACGAAAATCTAAAATTTTAACAAAATTTACCAATTTTATTCGAAGACATAGATAAAAAAATGAATTTTCAGCACTTTTATCTGAAAATTTCCATTTTTTTACTTACTTTTTTTTTTGTATTTGATCTTACTTAACTCTCTTATGTTGTTTTTCAATATATTTTAGTCATTTTTATTATTGATTTATCAATTATACCAAAAAAAACTCACGTTTTACCATGAAAAATGCATTTTTCTGATACTTTATATTTTTTAGTCGCTGAGGAATTTCAGGGGGCATGAGGGGGCAATATTATTTTTTCGGTGTGAATCATTCCTACTTTTCCCCTTATCATATCATATTTTCTGTAGCTTTACAATAAATAAATGAAGCTTTGTTTATTAAAAATTTATCATTGTAAACATTTGAAAAGAATCTATTTACCACATATATCGCGTCATTTGTACATTCTACTGTTAATCACTAGATATTGGAGTTTTTTTACTATTGTCATATTATAAATATAAGGCAATACTTTTTTGCAATTGAGAAATTGTTAAATAATATTAAACACTCATAGAAATGCAAATATTTAAGTAAAATAGAGTATTTTATGAAATTTATGTAATATTACCTTATTTCTAGCATAAACATTAACAACGAAAAAATAATAGCCTCCCGTGCCTTCTGAATTTCCTAAGTGAATAAAAAATATAAAGTACAAAGTTTTTTTTTTTTCAAAACAAACAGCTGCCCCGGAGAAAGCTACAGCCTATCAAAAAAATGCATTTTTCTTGGTAAAACGTGCATTTTTTTTGTATAATCGATAAATGTTTGGATAATTAATGATAAAAATGACGATAAAAATGACGATAAACTTTATTGAAAAACAATAAAAATCTTAATTTTCACCAGACAGTGAAGTAAGATTAAATACAAAAAAAAAGTGCTGAAAATTCTTCGAATAAAATTGTTAAATTTTGTTAAATATTGTTAATAGTTAGGTTAACAAATTTTTTTTTTAATTATTATCAACACAGAATTTGAATTGGACCATAATTTTAGATACTCATGCACCATAAATGATTGGATAAGAATCCAAAATACGCTTATATTTAAGGTTTTGCAAGGTTCCTTACACTAAATCCCACTTTTTTGAACATTTCGACTACTGTGGCGGTGGGTGCACATAAACTCGCCATGAGATAAGAAAGGTATTTACGAACTAAATTGACTTACTTGAATCCCACCATTAAACTCGCCAGCAGACAAACTAGGGTCGTATAAGAGAAGTATTAAACTCGCAGGGAAAAGGATTGAAGCAAAATAATGATCGAATGCAATCTACAAAAATTAATTTATTTTAGAACATCTTAATCATTACATAATTAACACTAATATAATTGGACAAACATGATATTATATTATATCTTATAGCAGATATAGCTATTGACTTGTACGAGTTTGGAATTTTATTTATTGGATTCGAAAAGCCTAACTGATGAAGCCGAAAGGCAGACACCGGTCTTAGGATGTCGAATCTAATAAATTAAAATTCCTTACTGGTTTACTCACTTTGTATTGATCTCTGAAAGGGATAAAACAGAAGAGAGTGACATCTTGACTAGATTCAGTCAAAATTTAATGTCAATCCTCTCTTCTTACCATAGATGGGAGCACATCTAAAAATGTTATCTTATAGCAGATATAGCTATTGACTGGTACGAGTTTGGAATTTTATTTATTGGATTCGAAAAGCCGAAAGGCAGAAACCGGTCTTAGGATGTCGAATCTAATAAATTAAAATTCCTTACTGGTTTACTCATGATATTCAAACATATTTCAATACAATTATACATTATTAATATTACGTAAATAACCCAAACATTTTACAAATGCGAACCTGGAAATTTCACCATTTTTATATTCTTCTACTTTTTTGTTAACTAGTTTTTGTCTTTTACACGTTGACAAATCTTTGTTTCTAGCAGGTTCGTTAAGGCTTTGAATTTTTATATATGTATCAATCTTGCAAAGTTAGAAGAACATCGAGAAAAATAAAAATTGAAGGATGTGTAGAATAAAAACTTCTACTAAATTTTGAATGAAACGCTTCGCATGCGTTAGTGTTTCTGTTAATGCTATCAGATAATTCAGACCACGATTCTGGAGGAAATTTAGATTCGTTTGAAATATAAGTGTCTACTAGGTAGTCTGAAAACTTCGTTACTTTTTCATTCTGAGGTTGGATGGGGAGTATTACTAAAACTTAATCATTGCAATTTATGTAAAAGATTATAGATTTAGGTAAAGATGTTGAAGAAAATATACCTGGCTCTCCGAGGCGAGTTTATGGGTCGGATTATAGGTTAGCAGTTTGTGTCGAGGCGAGTTTAATGGTGATCTCCTACCTGCTTCCTGGCGAGTTTAATGCCGCCCGTGGCGGCGAGTTGCAAGGCGAACAATTGATGAATATGAGCGAAAATATATTTTGGCGTCATTATAATGTTTATGATCTTGTCAAATTGGCACATTCTGAAATTAATGCTACAAAAAGCCTAACAATATTCTGCCTCAAAAGAACTAATTATTGTTCAAAAAACTAAAACCATTCAATTCTTTAATTCCTAATTACAATTTTCATGTCAATAATTATGTATCTCATAGTATGACCTTTATCCGAGTGCCGGTGTGGGACTTTAGATTAAATATTTAGAGTTATTAGAAAAATATAAAAATTAATACACAATCTAATTTGGATCTCAAGCAAAATAATAAAATATAACCAATACCACTTTTTTCTTAAACTAAAATAATGATGTATGTCAACAAATTCTTTGTCCCCTCCAATATGGGTGATTTTTAAACCATGGCCTTTACCAGCTGGAATTTTTAAGCCAATAGAGTAACCTTCTGTACCTAAACGCTTGACGAGCATTTTTAATTCATTAATCTTATCAAATAGACTATAACTGAGTGTAGGCTATAACTGAAACTACAGTAATTTGAAAATTTAAGTATAATTTTTAGAATTTCCAAAATGAAATGAAAATTACAGTGTTATACTTCTTAACGATCATTAAATTTCGATATCTCTTATGCCAATTGGCCTTCCCCAAAGTAAATAACTCCAACTGCTTAATATTTTAACTCGAAAGTAAAAATTTCAATTTTTATTTTCAGAATGCCTCGCTGCGCGACTCTATCACACTACAGCGTTCCTGGAGAGACTCCTCCTCGATCGCCATGTAGTCCTGCAAGTAGTCCAATAGCGGGAATATCTTCTAGAAGTGTTAGTCCGTCATCGCCTAGATCTCCAATAGCAGCGTCGAGGCATAGTGCCTTTTCCCTAGTTTATCCCAAAGAATTGCATAGGAATAAGAACTATTTAACAGTTAATGGTAAGTTTCCTTCGGGTATACTAGAATCATAAGTAAATCAAAAATCAGTGTTGAATACCGTCAGGTTAACTTTGGAAGATAAGTACTATGTTTGAGACAATCCTATAACTTAAATCAATGGAGATCCAGACTCACCTCAAACAAACAAAAACAAAGCCTAAACTCGGCAAATAAAAACAGTGGTCACAAAATTTTACTGAAGAAAACTACAATACATGCAGTAGAAAATCTAACATTAACTGACAAAAGTGTATAAATGATAAACAGTAGATAAGCGTCCAATAAAAATAAATAAAACAGAAAAAACATATTCAAAATGTAAGTCATTAAAAGCATAGGAAGAATAACAGATACAACATTGAAGTAATAAAAAAAATCATCAAGTAGAATTCGAAAAGATTTTTTTAAAACTACAAAGAAATTTTTTCGTCGAGAAAATAAAAACTACAAAGGACTTTCCAAAAACCGTCTTCATTAACAGATGATTCAAGATGTTGATGCTTCCTGAAAAAGAAAATCTCACGCATCAACTGGCGAAAACGATAAAGTAAATAACGAATAAATTGTAGTCAATTCTAATAGCAACAAACAGACCTCTGTTGCAAGAATTTATTTTTGCATTTATTATAATTTGTTTTTTTTTGTTGCAGGAATGAGTGCCTTAATGTATGCGAATTCGTTGAATCCTTTAGTCAGTAGTCCGTATCCTTCATACATGTGGCACCCAATACCAGGATTATTTTTACCTTATTCACCAGCACATAGACCTGAATCTCTAAGTCCTGACCGATCAACGTCCTTGGACAAAGGGTGTTTCTCGGAGAAAAATAAACAAGGTAAGTTATGAAAACTTTTTTAATAACCAAAAACTATTTTTTATGATTAAACTGATAAATTTCTATTAATAAACATGTTTAAAATGTAAATTTAAAGCTCCACAAGAAAACCTTCCAAAATATTATTCTGATATACTGAAGTCTCTATCTATAAGATTCTATGAAATTAAAGATGTAGTATCTCAACAGTAGATACTTACCAATCAAAATAACCAAGTGAAACTGCTTCATTAGAAGTAGATGCCTCTTATAAGAATAAGCAATTATCTTTTAACAGCATTTCTGATCATCTAAGGGGAAATATTTGCTGAAACTTTTTCAGAACTTATGAAAGAAGCTATAGAAATAGCGGAAGGATACTGTCAATTCAAGTAAAACTGCGCTTATACCCTTTCAAAGAAAGAGAAAATTAGATAAATGATAAATGTCTGGCCATTTCAATGTACAAACCAGGAAGTGAAGTATATATGGATGCCAAAATGCCAAACACTTGCAAAAAGAAAAACAAAAGTAAAATAGCATTGGACTCACGGATTATACTTATGATTGGTTTTGGTATAATACTCTAGTGGCCTTCAATAAATCAAGGATAAGCGGTAAAAAATCCAAAGATTCACTTGTCTTTTTATATCGGATATAATGAGAAGCATCCCTGTATCCTTGGAAACCATTCTAAACCTTTCGTTCTTTTCCTTAATAAATGATTTAATCATATGTCTGGGCATGTTCCTACACTTGCACGAGATGACAGAAATATTAATTAAAAATCATAAACTGCCATTAAAAAATTACAAAAATTACCATATTGAACTGGTTTTAAAGAAAAACTGTCCGACGTGGCAACCTTGTAAAGGACATTTAATGATTCTCGAAAACTCTTACTGATATCTTGCATTCGCGAATATTGTATTCGATTATCCTTATCAAGTACTGAAAAGTATTGAAAATTGTTTTAAGGTAAAATTTATGGTTATTTTCTATGAAAAACAGTCGCATAATCTTTTTTATATATTTATTTATGGTGCATATATCTTTGAACAACAAACCATTTCGCAAAATTTAAATGATTAATAAGTGCAGGTTTTCCATAAATATTTCTAATTGGTGATTAAACAAAACAAGCCTCAGTAAAATAATGATTACAGTTATAATTAGGCTGATAAGTCTAATAAGCTGCCAAGCAAAAGTCCTGAAAAACTTTCAGGTATAAACAACAACAATGTTATAAATTTTTATCATGCTATTAACGGCATACTGTTACCCTTGGATGATAAGAACACGGGTTTGCAAATAACTGCTATCAAGAAATTTACTCAAATCGGAAAATTTTTAAAATGCCTTTGATTAAAACTATGCAATGATAACTAAGTACTTGCATTGGTTTTTTTTTGTATAAATGTTAACATAACAAAAAGGTGAGTAAAAATAGGTCAGTGAAAAGGGCTTAATCAATCATAAATAAATATTAAAACGGGTAATTGTTGAGATAATATAACATAAAAAGAGAGGGTGTATATTTGGTACGTATTTGTTATTCATGCAAATTATCCTTTCTGGAAACAAAAACAAAAACATAGAATAAGAGATAACAATTTCTAAATGCACATAAGAGAAGTGAAAAAGTTTATAAAATAATTTTCTCCAAAAAAGAATAAAAATTTGTATTTCATATATTCCCAAATTATACTCTGTTTGAAAATGCATGATAGCACAGTTTTTATGGCAAAGGTCTTTATACAGGATTAGTCAAAGCAGAAAAAAAGTAAATATTGATATCTTCTTATCTGAATTTTTACTAGATTTTAGTATGACCATCCCGAAAAACCTCGAATTTTAAATGTAAATAAGGGATTAACCAATAGTTCTATACGCCAGTAACGGGAAACACGAGAACACGAAATTTCTTTAATATAAAAAATAATAAACTGTCAATATTAAGTACCCACATTTATTTTTATAAAAATAGTAGTTATACTAGATATTAGGTTCACAGAATAGTATAGTAATGCTTGTTCAACAATAGCGAATTAATTTTGCTTCAAGATTAAAATCAATTTGCCTAAAATATCTCCATTTAATTTAAGATTATCTGACATCCAATTGCAGTATATTCTAATCTTAAATATACTTCATTTTCATTCAAGAAACTATTACCTTATAAGAAGATATATTTTAATGATTCAAGTTTAATATAAATTACATTCAATGATACGTTGTTCTTAAATCTAGAACAACTAAGTTTGTTTAAAAAATGTTAATAGCTATAAAATATATTAATTTCGGTTGAATGATAAAATAGTTTTATTGTAACAATTTAAACAATCTTAGATACTAAAAAAAATACTATTTGGACTGTAAACAAGAAACAAAAAAACTTACGTACAAAAGCAGTCTTATCGAATTTATAGTACATGAAAATTAAGTTCTTAGAAAACATTTGCTTGAAATCAAAATAAAGATTTTAACTAAGAATTAAAAAAATCGAGGTCTAAGAAAGAGCAGTGTATCTACATAAAACACGTCATTAAGAATTAAAAAAAAAGAAAATGCAATAATCTAGTAGAAAATATTTTTAAATAATTTTATTTTCTTGAACAATAATAAACTTAAAAATTAAAAAGGTCATTTTTAAAATTAATACATTTTTGTTTCTCGTTAAATGGGGTATTGTCCATAACTATTACAGAATTGGTCGGTAATAAATCTATGATTTGACTGAAATATTCCTCTAAAAACATGAGCAGTCATTTCTTCATGGTAGTCTTTCGTAGAATTTATTTCAAATTCTAACAAGCCTCTATCAACAAATCCGTTATCTTCTCCAACATGAGTGATACTTAAACGGCGCCCTTTACCATTTGGAAATTTTAAGCCAGTAGACAAACCTTCTATAAATGCCTGGCGAGCATTTGTAACCTGTTTATCTTGCCAAACTTTTTCTAATTTCCCTTAAATATTGCCTGCTCCAACAAATAATTTCATGTTTCTCTATGAGTACAGATTTTCTATCGTTCTTCTCCCACACGAAGTCTAGTTCATGTAAAGTTTTCCACAATTTGTCTCTTTTAACGTATGGCTAAGTTTCGTCTCCATTAATATCTATTAAAAGTTTATCCAAAGTAGGTATCTTTTTTGTAAATTACATATTTACCTTATTTTTGTTGATTAGATATTTTAATCCTTTCTAAGAAAGTTGAGGGCTACATAAATTGATCTTGAATTGTAAATATTTTTTTACCTGTAGAGATTATATATAGGTACTTATCTTATTTTTGTTGATTAAAATGACTAGAAAATTTAAGACAAGAATTGTAGCCCAGTTGCCAGATAAGAATATTGACTAAAAGCTCGCACAAAATGTGATATAGATGAAACTTGGCACTTAAGTACTTGAGAGGGTGTAAAAAATGATAATTTTAAAACATAAGTTTTATTAAATAGAGATAATATTCATCATTTTAATTATATTCAAATCAAAAGTAAAAGTATAATGATGATAAATGTACAAAGATTTTTTTATGTCTCTATTAATAGATATCTTCAGTTTTACAAAAATCAGTGAACATTTTAGAAATTATAACTTCCTATCAAATTTTCTATGAGAAAACTAAAAAAAATAAAACCTTATGGCTTCCTGAGAAAGCTTAGAGACTCCTCTTTAAAATGCTTTGTTTTTTTTCTTTGCAAATTGCTTTAATTTTTTCCGAACGCCTCTCCTGAATATTTGTATTCAACGGCTCGGCGTACGTAGAGTTTTCGAATTTGCTTTCTTATTTTGAATAATTTTTTATAGTAATACAATTTTTTTAAATAACTTATAATATAATTTTTAGTCAAATTTTCCGCTCTTTCACGTGATGCTATTAGTTTTTCGAATTTTTTTTTTCGAGATACAAAGATTTTTTATCGTTTTCTACACCCATTCAAGTACTTAAGTGCCAAGTTTCATTGATATCACATTTTGTGCGAGGTCAAACTGTCTGATAATTGGGCCGTTGAAATAAATTATTTTTATTTTTGAACAAATAATGCTAAACATTTTATTTTAGAAATTATCCTCCACTGATTTATGATGTTTTAGGTATTGGGGGTTTATCTCCTGGATCATAAAAATTTAGTAGTAGGAAAATTTAGTGTAAATTATAAGTACTTAAATTAAGAAAAATTAAGTGGACTGAGTAAAACTTGCGGAAGAGGGGTGGGGGTAGTTAATTATACGTTTTGATGGTTGAATATTGGTTTTTTACAATTTTTGGCTGAAATATACATTAAAATGAAAATTTGCAAAGCAACATTTTCGATTGAAAATTAGTCTTTTTTTAATTTAAATTCGTATAAAATCGAAAAATAAATATACAAAAATAACCAAAGGTACCTCTTCTTAAAAAATAAAACGATTTCTTTAAACTTCTTCATTGGTTTTTCTTAAATTTTTGAATCACCGTTCTTTAACACGATAGTCCCTTACACATTTTTTTTATTCTTACAGATGAAGACGCTCCCCTCAATTTATCCCTTAAAGGTCGCTCCAGAACCCATAACATATGGTCTCCGGGTAGTTTATGCGAACAAGAAATGAAAACGACTGACATCCGACCTGATTCTAGTGTAACCACAACCTTAATTAGTCCTGTTAACACAATAGAAAACCGATGGAAGTGGGATAACGACAGGGATATACACAATCGGGTACCAACGATAGGACCATCAGGAGAAAAGCAGTTTACGGTGAGTTACTTTTATTTTTATATGTAGTCGAAAACCTTATTTTGCCAATCAATTTCAACAATATTCAGCCATGGAAATTATTTTCTTTTTACTGAATTCGAACGGTACAGGAAAGCGGTTATTGTCTGACAACAATTTTCAGTTACTTCTAACAAAAAAAACTCCTTTGTCACAAACTTTGTTGCTGAATCAGTTTATTAAATTTTTCTCTGCAATTGGAATAACGTTGTTGATATACTCGTTCAGCTAGTAAACGGTTTTTATTCCTGATCGGGATATTACTGGAAATTATTTCTTCTTTTGTATGGCTGGAGCTTCTGTTCACTACAGTCGAGGTACCTCCCTCTTCTAATGGCAAAGTAGACAACATACGCGGCGTTTTATTTCTTAATTCGATGCTATCCTCCAAATATCCCTCCGCCACCGTGGAACTTTTTCAACCTCCGTGTCTTTTTAAGGTAGTTGTAGTTGCTCCTGCATTGGCTAGAGCAGTAGCAAAAGTGCGACGAAAGCAATGTCCCGTATAGGAAGATGGGTTTGGCAATCCTACATGCCTTGCGATAATGCTGGGGATTTTCCCAAATATGTTTTTTCCAATTGGCTGAGATATACATATATTTTTTCGGAAGTTCAAAAAAAATCGTCAGGACGCAAGGACATATAAAGTCTTAATAAACGCAAAGCAGAGAACTCTTCTTCATCCACAACTGTAAATTTCTTAGATACACCATTTTTACTTTCCGATACGTTCACTACCATAACGGAATCCCGGTCATCTATATCCGATATATTCATATTTAGAAGTTCCTGAGTTCTGCATCCTCCAAAATAACCCATAATTAAAACAACCTATAACAAATAAAAGAAAATAAATACACATAAAAAGAAAAATAAGGAAAAATTACCTTATGCAATAAATGAGTTTCATTAGGAGAGTCCTTTAGAAATCTGATGAGATCTTTAGGAGATAAAACAGCAGACTTTTTCGGCTTTCGGCCTCTAGTTCATTGAACTTGGTGATATCTCGTTTCCCATGTATAGTCGCCATCGACTTTAGCATTGACCATTTAGTCCATAAGGTAAACTCCTGGACAAAATTAACGCACCACTTTAATTATTCTAAATATTTACAATATAAACACAAAATAAAACTTAGTTAAATTGAAACAATAATGAATACCTAAAAATTAGTCGAATATGACCTTAACATGACCTTAATTTGCCTTATTTTTTCTTTAAAAATTTGTTTTTGCTGAAAATGCATAATTAAGCTATCATGCTTTCCAATTGAAAAAAGAAAAAAGAATATGTGAAACACAATAAATGAATTTTGGTGAACCCTAATACCGTGTAGGGCCTCCTCTACTTCTTATTACTGCATTCATGCGTCGAGGCATGCTTGATATTAAATGTTCAACAAACGCTTGCGGAATAATCTCCCATTCTTCAATAACGGCCTCTATAAGTTGGTTGTGATTAACAACAGGAGGTCTAAGACTTCGAATCTTCTTTTTGAGATAGTCCCATAGATGCTCTATAGGATTCATGTCCGGACTGTTAGGTGGCCACTCTAATAAAGGGATATTAACATCATTTAGGTAACCAATAACCTGTCTTGCCACGTGGGGACGAGCGTTGTCCTGCATGAATAAAAAATTAGGCCCAACAAATGGAGCAAAAGGCATTACATGTTCGACAATAATGTTATCTAAGTAATATTGGGCATTCATAGACCTCGTACGTATAGGGACTAATTCCGTACGAGCATCGAAGCAAATTCCTCCCCAAAACATTTTAGAGCCACCACCAAAAGGTACTTTAGGAGAGATATTACAGCTAGCAAACCTTTCTCCTCGTCTTCGCCAGACACGCTCACGTCCATCTGGAGCTTTAAGGCTAACTCTGGTTTCATCGGAGAACATAACCCGTTTCCAATCATTGATGGTCCAATTCTGATGTAGTCTTGCAAAATTCAATCTCTGAACTTTGTGTTCTCTGGTAAGCAAGGGCTTTTTGGCTGGTCTTCTATTGCTCAATTCTGCTTCATGTAAACGTCTTCTAACCGTTCGAGATGATATAACGACGTTGCGAACATCCGCTAATTCATTTTTTAACAGATTGCTGGTAACTCTCCTGTCTCTGAGAGCACGTTGTCTCAAAAAACGATCATCAATTTGATTAGTGCAACGTTTTCGCCCTTGTCCTGTTCTTCGAAGGTACGAGCCTGTTTCATTATGACGCCTCACTACGCGACTGATACTGGAATGATGTCTTCCTAATAAACCAGCAACATGTCGCATTGAATATCCTTCATCCAGAAGAGTCGATGCTCGCACTGCCTCCTCTATTGACAAATTTCTTTGGCGGTTCATTTTTCTTACTTGTTTTACTCGCAAATGAACTTCCAAACATGCATATGATAAAAACAATTACAAACAAACGCTTGCTTCTTACAGAAATTTTGTTTTAATCAACACTTTTTTAAAAAAATTTTACACAGATTTACTCTAAAACAAAGTTTAATATGAATTATTGTCAAAACAAGGTATTATGTGACACTAGCTAGTTTAAATAACATCTGTCAGTATCAAACACGGTCCATAGCCTACTTGTCGTACACTAAGTTAACAATAAATAAAGATTATTGAGAAAAATATGAGTGGTGCGTTAATTTTGTCCAGGAGTTTATTTGGACTATAGGTTTCTGACTGCAACGAATAAACACAACTACTACCAAATCTTACCATTTCTCGAAAATATGTCAGAAAGACAGTTCATCGGCATCTTCTGGAATAACATTTCTCTGTGTCAGCCAATTCAGATATACCTTGTATTCGTTTTGGTATATGGCTTCACTTTTCGATGGAACTAATGGTTTTCTTGCTTTCTCAGCATTTTTCAAAATACCCTCCATTAAATCAACGCAAACACAGCGATTGGCCGATTAGTAACAAAGGTCTGTTTATAAACATAGTAACATAACAACAACCTATCAACACTCATAATCAACAGTACCTGATTCAAATATGCAGGGAAGGTAATAAATTGAAACATTTATTCCGTTTTTAAATATGTTAAAATCGATCAGAAATAAAATAATCTATGTACCACGGGAATTAATGAGCTTTAATTAAAGCCTTTATAATTCCCTTGGTACATAAATTACTATTTTCACATTCATCTAATATCAAAATCATATCTACTAATTCTTCAATTAGAAAATTTAAGTAAAAAATAAAAACATTTTAAAGTTTTAAAGTCTTAGACAACAAAGTTTGCGTCCCGAGGGCCTCGGCCCGAGGGACAGCAATTGCCTGAGGTAATTAAGGTTAATTAATTCCCGTGGTACATTGATTATTTTATTTCTGATCGATTTGAATAAAATGTATAACACAAATCAGCAATGACAGTCACTTAATATAATGAAACACTGGCAGAAATATTCAACAAACGTCAAAATATCAAAAAATCGGGAATTGAGGTCTTTAAGGAACCCTCTTTATTGATAGCGTAACCATGATGATATAAGATTATAATATCCCGGTCAGGAATAAAACATTTATATAAGTTGAGGGAAAATCTAACGGAGTCACATTTTCTATTTTACTCTTCAGCGCCATTTTGATTCATCATTTATCATTCTGACTTCAGTGAAACCCTTAAATTGAAAAAATTTTATTGGTAAATAATTTGCGTAGTACAAAAGTACCGTCAGTATTTTATCTTTAAAAAAAATTTTTATCGGTATTTAATTCGGTTTCAAGAAGTAACGTTGACACGCGTTGGATCGCTAAAAATGGAATCTATAGCATTTTATATATGGTTCGCCAGAAAAATACTGGGTATTTAACTAACTAAAAAGGACAAAGCAGTAGTAGGAAAATCAGGACGTTTGGGACCAATTATGACTATTTTAAGGTTTACATGTACTATATTTAACTTTATTGATACAAATTGTACCTACCGTTCTCGTTTTGTTAAAGTTACAAAAAAATTTAAGCATTAAAAGAAATGTTTATTGTTCTACAAAGGCGTTCGCAATTAGACAAAAAAATTATTAAAACAAATGATCTGTTAAAGGCAAAATAGTTTTAAATTCTAATAAAAATATATAAGTAATCCACACTAAAACACGATAAATGTACTAAGTGTACAACTTTGCTTCCATCCGTTTTCTTATAGAAGACTAATTATACTATTATAGTAGAAAAGAAACTAATTCCATCACACCAGTTTGGATTTAGAGAAAACCATTCAACTATAGACCAAGTCGATAGGATAACAGAATTATTGGCATCATCAATGTTCCATAAGAGTATAGAATAACATTTTAAAAGAGATCAGCATATTATAAATTTGAAATAATAATATTTAGATAAAATTAATTTAAAAATTAATGAAACTAAATATTCAGACTATGCCCAATCCAATATTTCTTCTTAAAAGTAGCTTGTCAGGTTAAATATTAAATGAAACATCACCTAAAAATAAAAAATAGTATTATTAAAATAAAGTTTAAAAGAATAACCAAAATGTTATTTTATTAATAAAGATAAAAGTTAAAGTTAACTTACCTAAGGGAATGATTTAATGTGAGATAAATATTACAGTGAAAATCCTTTTGAAGAGCTCTGATATTAACCTAAAAATTAAAATCAAAATTAAATAATATTCAAAATTCAAAATTTTACCAACAATTTAATCTCGGGACAATCTATATAACAAAATGAAATAAAAAGTTGTGACAACTGTTTAAAATGAAATCCAGAGTAAACAATATTGGTAAAATTATAAATTAATAAAATGTATAAAAATAGACACCAGAATATAAAGGAAAAGTATGTTAATCGTTATAATTAAAATTATAAAAGCTAAAACACATAAAACTTATAATAAAATACCATAGAATCAAAAATTTGAAATAATAAGAACGAATTCAGATATAATTAGAGAGTTTTTTTGTTTCACTTTAGAAGGTAACATAGCAACAGAAAAAAAAGAAGGTAGTTAGTTGAAAAATGGTAGAAAGGCTGGGATAGAAAAATTTTAAGAAATTATTTATTGAAATTTTAAAAGAAAAAGTTAATAAAATAAAAAGTATTTATATTCTGGAGATCTAATTATAACTGCGACTATGTATACTGATTAGTAAGTGCATAATCTCAAATATTACTTAAACAAACAACTTGCCTGGAAAGTATTGGTCTTATTTTGTGTGCACTGTGTCCTGAATAACTTGCTCAACCGAACATATATCACCTGAAGAATCAACAAAATTGGAAATATCACATCACTAGAAGTCTAGTTACAATATATCATTGGTTGTACGAGTTGGAAGAAGAACGATCACAAATAGTTGAAGGTGTAAACTCACCATTTCCCTTACAACGTGCTTCATACTAATAATAAATTGTGGGACACGTGTCTTTTGTGTTTGAGGTAGATGAATTAGTCACTGTCTTAGTAAAAAACGGTGTGCCAACTTTAGTTTTAAAGATTTTATTGCGGCAAAATTCAAATCATTATTAGAAATAAAGTATCATATGTGAGGCATGCAAGTAACTCATATTAATAAAACTATCAGTAGCATAGATTAAAAGAAAACTCTAAGAACTTGAACTCACAATTAAATAATCCCTGAAATAAAAAGGATTTAAAGACATATAACATCAATTTGAGCATAGTCGTGGCGATATCAACAAATTATTTGAAAATTAGATAACAAATTAACAAAAAACATTTATTTAAAATTAAATTAAATCTAAGTCAAAATTATAAAAATTTCATAATAAAATAAAAAAAATTAAAATTATAAAGTAATAATAATTGAAATATTATTACAATATATATCAAAAAGATACTTTAGGATTAAACAGGAAGAAGCATACTCTAAAATTAAAGGAATTAAGGGAGGAGTACCACAAGGAAGTGTATTAGGGCCAGTCCTACACCTATTATACTAGTGATATTCCTGAATTAGAACAAAATACAATTGCCACCTTGCAGATGACACCGCTATCATGGATTGCAGTAGGGAAAACCCACGAGGAGGCTGCAAGAAAACTACAAACATCATTTAGATAGAATTAATAATTGGAGCAATCGTAGGAGAATCAAATTAAGTGAAAATAAATCGGTTAATAATACTAACAGAAACAATGAGTATATACCAGTCAGAATAAGTAATATCCCTGATGCTAATTCAGCAAAGTATCTAGGTATTACTTTAGATGCGAGACGACGCTGGAAAGTCCATGTAAAAAAGAAATGTCAAGAACTGAACATAAAATTCAGGAAAATGTATTGGCTGCTTGGAAGGCATTCTACCCTGTCATTATACAACAACAACAACATATTGTTATACAAACAAATTCTGAACTTTTTCATGGACATATGGACATATGATATCCAGCTTCGGGGCGGTGCCAGTCAGAGTAATTTACTCATAATACAGAGATTCCAGAACAAAGCATTAAGGAGCATACTCAATGCTTCCTAGTACTGCAGAAACAGTGATCTCTACCGGGACTTGGAGATGGACACTGTTAAACAGACAATGAACAAATTTGCAAGAAGTCACGAACAACGACTCCTGCAACACCTGAATGTCGAGGCCAGACTCAAGAGGAAGAAGAGGGTTAGTGTAAGGGTTAGTGTAAGTGAATCATCAGAACCAAAGGTACACTAGTTAGAAGACTAGTTATTCAATCTTCAATCGACTTAATTTAGGTTGGACAAAAATTACTCATTGGATCGAATTATATGAGCAGATTGTAATATCAATAAATGCCTCGTAGAAATAGAAAAAAATGTATAATCAGTTTTTGTAGAATAAATCCTCTAATTTCGGACCTAATATTTCAAGGATGGGCAAGAAGGGCAACGAGGATGGCGGTATAAGACAATTTTAGATAATTAGTTTGCTCTTCTCATTATTCTAATTTATAATATGCACTTAAGTATGTTAATCCTAAAAAGAAATATTTTACAGACCCCGACAAACTGTCACATTAAAAACTGCTGTGTTTTCAGCGATAACTCTATTTGAATCAGTTTTGCATGATGCCATAGAAAGCTTTTACTATCTGAGTTAATTTAGATTTGTCTTGACGTAATAAATTGGATTAACATTTGTAGAGTTTCTCGATACTAATAAAATCTGTTAAAAGGTATCAAAATCAAATCGTTAAGTAAGCAAATCTTCTCGATAATTTAATATTGATTAGAGACAAAAAAAATGTTCAACCTATATTGTTCTTCGTTCAAGAAATATTTTGTAAAGATAAAGCAGTGGCGGATCCAGAGACCTTTTTTAGGGGGAAAATAAGATTTGACTTTTACCTTTTGGGTGTAAGTCTATTGCAACACTTGCTAACACTTTTCTACTATTCTGGCAATTTTTTTGAATTTTGAAGTCCAAGGGGGGGGGGTAATTGCTGTCCCTCTGGACGCAAACCTTGCCTTCGGGAATTAAGGCCCCTATAATTTGCTTGATACATAAATTACTATTTTACGATAAGAAGGCAGTGGCGTCACATGATAAAAACCTGAGGCGTTGTCAGGTAGAATTTTTTTTTCGTTTACTTAAAGCTTGACTATAAGTGCATCTAATGTTCTATTAACTTTAAAATGCTATTAATTAAGTTATAACTTGATTCATGATTGGAATGGATGTAAAAAAGAACTACTAGTCTACAGAACAATAAAATCTTGACCATAAAGCATTTTCAACAGTAAGAAAAGTGTTTTAGGATTCAAATAAAAATTAATAGTTATGTAGTTTTGTAATTTTTATTGTAATATGCCACTATGTTACAGTAAAAAACTATATACGTTCCTTAATTAACAAATATAGCTACAAAAAAATAAACAAAATAATAGAGGTTGATATTTAATAAGTACTTATTTAGGTAGGTATGCTATTAATTCTTTTAGAAGTCCCTTTAAAGTATATAGTGTTAATTTAAATATTATAATTTAAACCATCTTCTTTAAGTGTTAAATGTCATTAAAAAGTCTTTTACATTTTTGCCGGAGGCGCAAATAAATAACTTGGAATGCAAATTTCTATGCAATTTTCCATGAAGTACTAAATATTTAATATCAGTTAAAAATAATAGCTTGTTTTTAGTAAAAAAGATATTAGTAGGAAAGAGATGTATCGCAAAATATTTTATGATTAATTTTAACGTTTTTTTAAAAAATAGCAAATTCTACAGTGCATGTGAATTCTTCTTCTACTTATCTCACTTTTTGGGGATCCCGTTAACCCTTAGGAGCTAGGTGGATATTGATTTGAAGATGCACCGTGGAACAATTTCCATAGCACCTCAGATAGTTCAAATTAAATAGCTTATAGAGGTTAATATTTTATCTGATCTTGTTAACATAGGTTTCCTTGACATAACCAAATAACAATGTCGCGCACAATTACAACAAAGATTTATTTACGTCAAAATAAGTAGTAGGATTTAAATAAAATAAACTTGTTTTTAGTCGAAACGACTGTTTTCGAGGATGTTGAACACAATGGTGGTGTTCAATATCACTTCTGACCCCCACCAACCACAGGTCAAAACTGACCCCTGAAAGGGACACCCTTTTTGCCGCTGATATAAAAAATTCGTCACTTTCGGGGCGGTGAGGTTCGGAAGTAATCTTTAACACCACCACCGTGCTCACCAACCTCTAAAACGGGGGGAAAGACGTGTTTTTAGAGGGAAATGATGTGCTGTCCGTTTAATCCCTTTAGGGGGTAGTTATTGGCCGCTTTAGGAGCTGGCGAAAAGAGAATTTCTGATACCGCCATCGTGTTCAGCATCCTAGAAAACGGGGGCGGGGGGAGGGAGAGGTACTCTCGATCCGGGTAAATTTTGATCAATTTTTCATGGTTTTTTCCGACTCACAGACGCCAATATTCATCTTTTTTATTATATTTTTTTCTATGTAACTAGAGGTTTTTTGTTGATAAAATCATGTACTTCAAAGGGTCTTCTTTTTCTCTTGCTTTCCATATTTTTTCTATTTTCTTTTCCATGTTTCATCAATTGTCACAAACATTATTTTTATAGCGCTTAAACAGCTTCGACTGAAGCAAGTGCGGTACCCACTTCGAACAGTGCTTTCTCATAGACAAATGTTCATGCAAAATTGTGAATACACTGCATTCTGACATCTTTAATGTGTCAACTATCTCACCCATCTCCAATTTACAATCGGCCAAAACTATTTTGTGGACTTTTTTATATTTTGTGGAACAACTGCCAAATTTGGGCGACCACAGCCTTCAGCATTATCAGTGTTTGTACAAATCATACGAAATTAAGATTTTGTGAACTAAACCTCATATTATCATATTTTGTATCATTTGAAGGTTAATACTTCCTAGAAAATCACATGGAAGTGTCAATATAAATGTCATAAAAAAGAATATTTCAGCCACTCAAATTTTTCTGGCAAGTATGCCAATAAAACAGCATTTCGAATACTTTTTACATGCTTCTTGATGCACCATTTAATAATATACAGGCTGAGTCACGGTATACGTTAATATTTTGAAAATTTTGTTTATTCTACATTTTAAAATTATTTTGAATTATACAGGTTGTCCCAAAAAAGTGTGGCGTATCAAAGTTATATTATTTCTTATATAAGACCCTATATTTTATTGTATTTATAGATTATACGTTAAAAATAAGATAGATACACTCTCTTAAGTATTTCTTATACCTAAGCTTTTTAGTTTTCGTGATATTTTGATATTTCTAAAAATGGAAGCACTTACAAGAAAACCAATAACTTCGAAACCTATGGAATCAGCCAAATCCAATTTTAACTGAAAAAAAAAATTCGACTAATAATTGAAAGCAATAATGTATTTAGAGTTGTTTAAAATTATACAGGGCGTCCAAAATGGGGCGATTCTCTAATGACATATTCAAAGGACAATTTCATTCTTATTTTAAATAGGACACCCTGTATTTTATAATCCTATTATGTAGAAAATTCCATTACCTTTTAAAAATTATAGGGAATACTTAAGTTTATCTTATTTTTAACGTATAATCTATAAATGCAACAAAATATAAGAAATAATGTAACTTTGAGAGGCCACACTTTTTTGGGACAACCTGTATATTTCAAAATAATTTTAAAATGTAGCCTTTATCAATACACATATCCATGAATAAACAAAATTTTCAAAATATTAACCGTTTAGCCACAATAGACCGTCGCGTCTACTGTGACTCACCCTGTTTTACAAACCAAAATGGAAAATATGTTATTACATTTTCTACCGAGGTTACAAACCACTATTTCATTCACAATCTAAAATTAATTAAAATTTAATAATGTAATAGTATATTCTGTAACAAGGTTGGAATGAGAATTCGACACGAGTGGAGGATTCCGAACGCGAGCGAACCACGAGTGTCGGATTTTCATTCCAACAGAGTAACAGACTGTACTTTCTCCACGGACACAGAAAGTAGAAATTAAATATAGTAAAATGAAACCTCAATCTCTCAACATTGTGTAGGTAGTATTTTTATATTCAAGCTTGGATTTTTGCGGTAGCAAATTTTGAGTTATATTATCGGCAATTTTTTTATTTCTGGAGGAGTATTTTCAAATTCTACATCTGAATCGTTTGATTTTCTTCTCCTTTTTAATAAATTAAAAGTTTTTACAAACCAATATTAAGACCATGTCAACTAATACTGACAGTTAATTTGACATTCATGGCAAACCTTATCTTTGTAAACAATCACGGAATACAGATTCTAGCTCTAGAGATAGAATGTAATACATATAAAATACATAAGAGACAAAAGTTTCAGAATTTTCTTTCAATCTCAAGAGCGAGAATGTTTCTTTTCTGTTATTATAAGTGGTTTCACAATAACTACATTCAGTAGTGGCCGTGGAGAAAAACATTTTAATATAGTAGTTGCTGCATTTGACATTTGTTACTATTTTTATCTGTCACCAAAGGAGGAGGCACACTGGGATTTCCAACAATGTACGAATTTGATAAAATGTTAGTATTTTATAGATATCGACCTTATGATCAAAATGTTTCATGGGCCCAAAGATATCCTATGACTAGTTTCCGAGATACAGTGGCGGGTAAGGGGTATATTGAAAAACACGAATTAAATGAAAAATACTATAAAGGTAGGTATTTTCTTTAAAACAGTGATACAAGCAATTTAATTTAATCTTGGGCGGCTGTGTTGGATGTCACGTGTCGATTTTTTATGTACAGGGTGAACTCATAAGTAATATTAATACTATTTATTTCCATACTCTCAACAAAAAACTGACAAAGTTCAACCTCACCTTGCAAATATCCTTATAATAAAATGTTAAATTTCGTTACTAAGTGTTCAATTTTTTTAAGTGTGTTTCACCTGATAACATCCATAAATGGTTTATTTGCACTGTATTTCCAACCATTGAAAATAGATATATAATATGTCATATCAGGTGAATGAGAATTAAAAAAGGAAACGAAAAACGTCAAAATATACAGGGTGTCCCATTTAAAAAAACATAAGTTTGCATTATATTTCCTTAGTGAGCCCCCTAAAAAAAATAATCTGTGCGCCACTGAACTCTTTAATATTATATCTATCAAAAGTTTCTATAACGTTTTTTTATATTTTTCTTAATTAAGAAGTTATAGTACCTTGTAGTTTTCGACAGTTTTCAATAATCGCCCTGTATCTTCCAACTGCAGGGAGTTACTAAAGATTTAATTAGGATATCGTTACTTTAACAAAAAAAGAAGTCATAACATCTTAACTGCTTTTCTTCTCTCTTCTAGTTTACGAGATACCCTGCAAAACACACCAATGTGGGACACCCTGTACATAAAAAATTAGCACATGTATCACTTTTTTAAAGAAAATACCAACCTTTATAGTATTTTTCATTTAATTCGTGTTTTTCAAGACACCCCTTACCCGTCACTGTATCTCGGAACCTAGTCATAGGATCTCTTTGGTCTAAATTCAATCCCCGTTAATAAGAAAAGATAAAACTACTAAAATGTCTCTGATTCTTAGGTCTAATTAATGAGTTGCACTCCGCCAGAACTAAAAGGAACTACAAAAAAGATAAAAACATAAAAATAAAGTTTCTATACTTTCTCCTCTTATCCCGAAAGTAGCTACTTTCATCCCAAGAGCCATTCAAACCACAATAAAATTCTGATCTTAATAACAATGTGTTAGAAAAGGCCTACTTTCGAACCTCTAGCAAGCTATGAAAATGACATATTACTGACTGATTGAGACTGTAAAGACATATTTTCCACCTCGGTTTTTAATATACTATTACCGGACTTTCGCCATAAATTTTCCAACCCAATCTGAAATAATTTTCAGCAGAATAAAAAAAAAGTATTTCTACATGTCGCCCTTGTTAGATTTTCTTTTTCCAGTTTTCTCAAGTAGTACTGCTACAATTTTCCATCTTCATTTTGATTCCCCTTTAAGCATTGAAAGCAAAGTTCGATACAGAATGAAATCAACTGAAGAATAACTTTTTAATTCTTTTAATAAAAAACTGGCACCGTTTTGTTTCAAACAGATCCCATCAATATTGTATAATATAATATCGAATGTAAATGATTGTCTCTTCGTACAACTGTAATTTCTATCGAGTTGGTATCGTTATGAAGTCCGCTTTATATTATTACATGTGATTTTTGTTCAGTTTTATTGACAAATAAATTGTCAAACTTGATATCAATTACAATAATTACTTAGAGCCATATAATAGGAAAGGTAAATAAAAGCACATTAATTCCGGAGTGGACATTACGACTACAGCCCATCTATATAATTACCAAATATATCATCGATTTTTATATTTCTATGCTTACATATTTCTAACAATAAAAAATCTAAATGAAAGCAATTATTTCGAATAAATAATTCATCGAATATTTCTTACCTAGTGGGAACTAAAGTATTAATGATTTTTTTTTTCGATAGTAATTATAGTTCTGGCAAATGAAAGAAGCTAAATTAAAGATATTTCGTGAGTAAATGGAAATATTAGAAGTCTTTTTAATTGCATCCCAACAAATTATTCAAGAAAACGATGCGGTTCTTGAGGATTGCTGTCGTCGATTTAATTGTTTTGTAATTATCGAATACTTATTTGTTTTTCCAATGGATGGGTTTTAGTCCACCCTGTCACGATATCGTTTAGAACCCTAAAAATATTAAATGAAACGCTCCAAGAAAAATCGACGCTTGATTTTACGATAAATTACGTATTCTTCGGAAAATTAACTATAGCGTCCCACTATAACTGAGACAATTAACAAATGATAGTAGTATTGATTATAATCTCAAGAAATTAACCAAGTAAACAAACCAAAAATGCATATTCTAACTATTAAATAAATGGGTAACGAAGAGAAGGTCCAAAACTTTTATTAAAAGGGAAACAAAATAATATTTTTTAAAAACAACAAACGAAACATTCGTAGAAGGTGTCCAAGAAGAACTTTACCCGTAGACTGGGCATTTTAAGGTACTACCAAATGAACAAACTCCCATAAGTAAGAAGTAATATATGAACAAATTCCAAGAACCAAACAATAAAAGTGATGGTGAAAATGATAAAGTAGCAAAAATACTGAAGTTAGGAGGGGGAGAACCTCAAAAACCAATGTACCAACTAATAACATATATAGAAGATGAAAACGATGCCACAAGAGTACAAACTAACAGTAATATGTCCCATTTACAAAAAAGGGATGTAGAAACTAATGAGTAAACCAGTAAAGAATTTTAAGATGGTAGCACATGTAGAAGCTAATGTGTGCTATAAAATATTAGCGCTAATAGTAAAAAACCGGGAAGGAAGTGGAAAGTCATAGATCATGTATTCACTCTAAACCAAATTCAGTTAAATGGCTACTCCTAAAACATACACATTCTTTTTATTGACTACAAACAGATAGTAAGAGATGACAACCAAAACCATGCTTCATAACAGCCTGGCAAAACCGTGTAAAATCGATAGCTTGGCGAGTGGCGTGGCATTCAACGAGCTGTTGGATCCCTCCTTTATACTAACTTCTGTTTTTATGATTGTACTAGACTCATTTTGATAGCATCAATAGACAATAGATGTTGAATAAATTAAAAACACTGGGTATACCAAAAAAACTGATAGATTGGCTAGAAATAACCCTTAAAAATACCAAAGTTAAAGTGAGGTTTCAGGGAAACACAACAGATGAGTTCAACGTAAATCAAGGGGATTCCATTTCACCAACAGTATTTAACTTAGCTCTCGAAAGTATATTAAGGAAAGCAAATCTAAACAATAGAATCATAATAACAGAATAAATACAAGTTATATCGTATGCCGATGATCTGACAATAATAACAATAAAAGAAAAAGATTTAAAAAAAGCAATAGAAAGACTGGACAAAGAAGCGAAAGAAATAGGCTTAGAAATAAACGAAAACAAAACTAAATACATGCGAATAGGAAGAGAGAAAATACCACCACAAGAATACCCAGAAGTGCAAAAGCATAAATTCGAAAGGGTAACCACCTTCAACTATTTAGGGATAACGACAGGATTGGTAAGCGGAGAAAAGGTCAAGGAAAGAATCCTCAAAGGAAACCAAGCTCTAGGAAAAAACAGAAAGAAACTGAAAAACAAAAAATTTAGTAAAAGGACAAAAATAAATATATATAAAACATTAATAAGACCAACGATTACATACGCTATGGAAACTGTGGTAATGACTAAAAAGTAAGAGGAAGACTTGAAAATACTGGAAAGAAAGATTATGAGGACAATGCTAGATCCAGATATAACGGAGGAAGGAGAAAGAAGACGAAAAAGAAATGCAGAAATTGAAAAAGAACTAGGAGGGGAAAATATAATAAGACATCTCACTAAATGGATTTAAAACGCTATAAGCGATGCCATAATCCTACGGGATTGAACGGCAATGATGATGATGTTGACTAAACTCATAGACTTTGTACTACATTTGACAACAACGTGGATCATATTATGATAAACTGTCGTGCAAAACAAGACATAACAACTTTATTTTCGAGCCTTAAAGTTTGCAGTGATATTAAAAAATTTACGTTCAAATTGAATTATTTTTGAAATCATACATATAGTAAAATTAGAACCAGAGGATTCTAGAACACCTAAATTTCATGGTAATTGGATGTTTTTACGTAGAACTCTCTGCATACAGATTTTTTTATTTTATTTTTAAGCTTATAAACAAAACTTGGATATAAAAAATTAAAGAAAACCCAATTACCAACGAAAAAAAGACTTTTTGTGTATAAAAAATTCAAACCTGACTATGTCTAGATTATTTTTTATATCTATATTTTCCCAGGTTTTTAGAGCCCAACATTTTAAAGATTAACAAATCATTTTGATGTCCATTTACATAATCCTTCTGCATGACAGACATGTCTCTTAAATTTTAAATATTTTATTAGCATATACAAGACCGAGTAAAAAACGTATTTATTTATGGATTGGAGCTAAGAATATACTCTTGTTGAAGACAATTAGCTGAAGTACAACAATACCAGTCCTCAAATCCGAAACAGCTATAAAGCATAAAACTCTGCATTATTTTTTACTTATTTATGAACGATGTACAACAAGAGGCGGCTTTAAGAAATTCTCCTCCTTAGAATGAAAATTTAAAGATTTTTATTTCAGTTTTAAATAATTTACTTTATAAAATTCTACCAAGAAGTTTTTTGTCGAAATTTTTTTAAATATAGACCAGGAAATTGCTTTATTTTAAACATTAATATATATTTTTTTAAATTAATCATAATGGGTTAAATGACAGCAAAATCCATGTTTTGTACTACGTTCTTCTGGAGTTAAGGAATTACATTTCGAGAATTATAAAAAGTTAAGAATTTACTAAAAGAGATTATTGTCGTATTTTATTTAAATTTCTAATGTATTATTACTGCTATAGGAACAGCCCTAACTAGACATTCAATTTATCCATTAATCTGGATATTAGATTTCATCCTTAATTGCTTGGATTATTTTTTTAAATATACAACAGCGTATTGGTTAGTTAGTATTCACAAATATGGTGCAATGCAAATAATTCAATATCAGTTTTAAAGTTCCATCCCTTGAGAAGCGCGTTGTCTTTGAATGTGTAATCGCGGACGTACAAGAGTAAGATGAACACAGATTGGGGCTATAATGTTCCGTTCAAAAATTAATGTAACCATATGTCAATAATGTAAATCTAAAAAATTAACCCTTTAAATTTTCGTGAGTTTAACCTACAAACCAAATCAACAAACCTATCAAGTCTAATACTAATGAAACAATAACTTTTAGGAAACATTTTGTCTTTATTACTCACCATAGTCGCCTTCAAGAGTGATACAGTCATTCCAACGCTTCTCTAACATTTCGATGAATTTTTTGTTGAACGATGTATCTTTGACATCAAGATAGGCCTTAGGTTCAGCAATCCCTTCTTCTTTGGAGCATCCTTTTTAGGTGTGGGAGCCAGATCCAGAAAATGCTGTAGAGGAGAAGCTTAACACACCAAGAAGATGTTAAATATCTAGGAGTGTACCTCGACCGTAAGCTTACATGGAAAAAGCATAATTTCACCAAACGAAAGCAAATAAACTCCTACCGTACAAAGTCATACTTAAACCGGTATGGACTTATGGAATCCAACTTGGGAGCTCAGCACCCTACTCCAATCTAGAAATACTTGAGAGATTCCAGTCTAAAGTAAAATACCCAACGCATACATTGCTAGAGATCTGCAGATAAAAACTGTAAAAGAAGAGACAACCATCCGAACAATCTGACAACACAACTCATGAGACAACTACAAGACGGAAGTCTAAAAGTTGTTTTTGATCTACTGTGAGCAAACAGAGCTTTCTCATGAACAAATATTCATGTAAAATTTATGTTTTCTGGCACAACTGCCGAACTTGGGATTCCAAGGTATTTGCACAGCTGCGTTTAAAATCAGAAAACCACTTCTTATATCATGTGTATAAGAAGGAAGTTATCTTCTATAAATATGGGGACTTGAAAATGACCTATTACGTTATTATTTAGTTTGGATTAATTTTTTATATCTAAATGTTGTATATTAGTCCAATATTTTGTTTGGAAGCATCAATATCAACTTTTAAATAATATGCGTATTTAGATAAGTGTGAGATTAAGATACCTTGCGGATTTTGACTTCTACTGGATGTAGAGCTGCAAAAATCTCTTAGAGTAGTACATGCAGATGGAGAAAGCCTTTTTAGACCAGTACGTATTTATATGTAATGATTTGATCATGTACTTTTCCCCCAATAATTTCCTATGGAGCCAGGCTTTTAGAGAATTTCTAACCGTATTAATACGCTTGAAGAGGCCGAGCCGTAAAAACGCACTTAAAACGTATAGATGCCTTGTAAAATGTTAAACAAGTGGGAAGATCTGGACCCCAGCAGGTTTTTCTTATAACTTTCCCGTACTTGGATTATGGAGTTGTTTTGTATTTTCAAATTTTACTCAAGGAGTCGGTCCTGTGCGAAGCAATACTTATAGTGGAAATAATTGATTCTTGTGGGTAAAAGACAATCGTAATCGATACAAAGTAGTTTAAGTCATGAAACTTTATAAAATATTGAGCATGTTAAACGAGAAGAAATATATGCTTAGATTTAATGAGTACTATTTTACGATTAAATTGAAGTGCATTATTTATAGAGACATTAGTACAAGAAAGAGAACGATCGTTACTCGACTTCGACTATGATTTACAATTGTGTCCATTTGATATCATTAGCTTTATGGTTTTTAAGTTTTCTTTTGATTTTCTCGAAGAGGTTTTTTCATAAAGATCGTCCTTTTTGTAAATGACAATCGTTATATTTAATCTTTGTTCTTTTGAATTAATAAATAGGGTTTCTACAATTTAATCTTATGAAGTTGTTTCATTTTAAATTATAAAATGTTAATATTTGATATTTACTCGTAATCTGTTACTTTAGGTGTTCTAGTACTTCATAACGCTCGAAATACAGAGTGTCCTAGAATTTTTTGAACCTTGCTTTTAAAAACTGATTATTTTCGATTCAAAATAGCATATAGTAGTTTACCTAACAAGTGCGGAAAGTGATAGTTTTCCGCACGCGATTGCAGATGGCCGAACGACGCTGCTGACTAGTGGAAGGGCCAGCGACAGCGTCACTGAAGTTTAATATTTTATTCGATAGGCTCTTTTGGAAACTTGGTGAGCTTTCTACATAACCTTCTGCGACGCTAGAAGATTTCCAACCTCCGAGGCGTTTAATATTTGTTATTCCTTCTCCGGAATCTGCAAGCATTGTGGCGGCGGAACGTCGGAAACTGTGGCCGTATATAATTCAGGATTTGGAAGCTTCAGATAACTTGCAATCTCTGACGGCATTTTTCCGAAGGTGTTTATTCCGATACATTGGACAGTGCAAGTTCCTTTCTTATATTTCACGAAAAATCGCTTATGTGGGGTTTCAGGCTTTCTTAAACTCACATACTTTCTAAACAAATTTAGCAATTTTCCATTTTCAGCTTCCTCAGAAATCGCAAAGCTTCTGAAAGAGTGGTTTTTCGTGTCTGGGATATTTATCAATAAAATATTTCCTTTGTCATCAATATGATCTAAAGACATCTTTGTTAATTCTTCTCGCCTAAATGCGCCCGTCAAACCAAAAATCGTATGAAGATAAATTTTGTCAGGCGCTTAATTTATAAACTTAAAAATTTCTTCTTTTGAGAAAATTTTTGCCTTTTTGGGTCTAAATCCAATGTTTTGTTTTTTTATATATGCCGTGACCTTGAAAAACTTGCTTAAATCGACGTCTTTTTGAGTTTAATTACACTTTTCAACATTGAGTACCTGGACCAAAGAGTGTTTGGCTTGCATGTTTTGGAAATTTCAGCGAAATAAGCCAAAAAAACGTCTTCTTTAAAAGTTTTAATTCCCTTATTCTGGCACCAGTTTTCAAACAAAATATATTCCTTTTCATACCTATAACGGGATTTTGATGGTAGTAGACCCAAGTTTGCAGTTCTAGCCGCTTCCAAAACTGACTCTGGCAAATCTTCGTCTGAAGAATCCATGAAAAATTATCTTCTAGAAAAAGATGCGACGGTAAAATTGGTTTTGACAAGGTAGTGTTTTGACTGACAGGTTTATTTTTTCTTTGTTGCTACGGTGATTCAAAGTGACAAATAAAAAATGTCAGATGTTTATTATTATTTGACATTCATTTGATTAGGCTTATACCAGGGCCATTAAAAAATTATTGAAACGTACGTTTCTTTTTATTAAAAATTATAGCAGAATTCTAATAAGTTTCTTAATTTTTCAGTCATTTTGTAAACTACAACCATACAAATATATATTTTAAATATTCAAATGTCAGTATACTCCCCAAAAACTTAACAAATTTACTAGTGCGGAAAATAGTTTTTTCCGCACTAGTGCGGAAAAGTTACTCTTTCAACAATAAAATGAGTGCGGAAAAGTGGACTTTTCCGCACGCTAGTAGAAAAATTATTTATTGCTTATTAGGGTTTCTTTGAAAAATAGACAAATTATGCAATATAATCTGTTTGCTTTACTTTTAAAGCAGACAGAGAATATGGCACGCGTTTTTATCTATTCATTTTCTTTTCTGGAAAAAATACCACTACTCGCATTACGACGAGTTAAGTCGAAAAAGTCCTTTTTTGAAAAAAAATCCCGAAAAAAGAACAACGGGAAATGAAGAACAACGAAAAACGAATGTAAACAATGTTAAAATTGCCGAGTATATAAAATAGTCCGAAGCTGGAAGCAGTCTGAAGATCAATATGGTTACAGCGTTGCCAAACATTCTATTTGTATTTCCTAACTTTATACGCAGATATTAGATCTGTTATTCAAAAATTAATGTTATTTGAAATGAATTGTCGATATCAAGTTTTGTTTCCGGAAACTCGAAGTGATATTTATTTGGTACTCCTGTGAAATAATAAAAACGGCAACAATGAAATGAGCAATTAAGTAATAGTAATTGTGACGTCTGCATCGCGCCTCCAAGTCGCATGTTTGAATAGTCCCTGAAATTTTAAGCATTTCAAATGGTGTTTTTTAAAATATTACAGAATAATTTGTAATAAAAATTATGCAAACATGTAATTTAGTGGTTATATTTTAATTATTTGCACATTTAAATTGGATTCCATTTTCCTCTCCAAAACAATACAATGTGCGCAAGATGTTATAAATACGGCAGTGGTGACAACACAGATAAATAATTTAGCAATTCATGAATATGAAATAAAACATAAAAACCGTTGAAATACTAGTTACATCCCATTATTAGTGAAGGAACTCGTCATTATATCAAAAAACTTTATTATAATATAATCACAATTCATAAATATATAATTGTAATTGTAAGAGGATATTGATATTTCTACAATGACAATGTAACGTTAACCTACATCGATATCAATGGTTAAAAAGATCAAAAATTTTGCTAAACACATAATTTTTAGAAAGTACTAACCTTCAAATTTAATTTCATGATAATCTGATGTTAAATTCACAAGTTACAGTGGCTTTATTTATTTATTTATTAATTTATTCACGGGCTAACGCCTATTAATATTACAACCATAAAGTTACAATAAAATAAAATGGAATTGAAAATAAAAGTCTTACATAGTTAAATCATAAAAAGTATCAAAGACATACAATGTCATACAAATAAACTACATATCAAAATAATGACAATTTAAAAATTAAAAGTTGCCAGCGAAACTCAAATGAAGATGTAAGAAAGTCAAGATCTAGACGATTGGCCAATCTTGTAAACCTGGAAATAAAGGAATTAATACGATAATTATTGTTGTAGACTGGTAGAAAAAAATAACACTGTTTCTAATAAATCTAGTTGGTGCGGAAAATCCAACATTAAACAAAAGATTAGGACAATCAACAGTACAATTTACTATGTTGAAGAGAATATTGGGATCTTTACAATTCCTTCTAGAATGAAGAGGTTCTAAATGAACGAAGAGGTTACAAATGAAAACGGGAATATGCAATTCACGGTAATTAAAATAGTAAGTGTTAGCAGGTTGGTTAGTAACGCTACTTTTGTAATTTTCAAAACAATGGAAAAATCTGAATTCTTAGACCGGGAGATGGTGACAGGTTTCATTCTCCCATTTTATACCGCATGCCTTTTTAAGCGTTGATAATTAATCATGCTTTCCAGCCATGATGGAAATCGCTTTTCAGTTTATGACAAATTTTAGCATGTTTCCGTAATAGTATACTGCCTGCCTTTGTAACATAAGGTAGTTAACCCAAATTGAAGCTGTAATAATTAAATGCATGCAATCCACAGTAGCCGAAAGGGCTCAAAGGATCACATAGAAATTTTGGGAAAATTGATAACATATTTTCTGTAGGAACTTAAATTATTTGTTTCGAAATGAAACTCGTTTGCTTACGTTGTGTATATAAGAAGATGAGAGTGGCAAGAATCAGTCAAAAAACTTTGCAACCCCCCAATGCAAGTTGGACATTCATTGCTTTGTAAAGCTGTCAAAACGTATAGTGGAGTAGATCTGGTTTTGAAAACGAAGTCGCTCTTTTCGAAAAATTTTTTTTGTGATTTCATAGATTCGAGGTAACTCTTTCACGTGATCATTATATGAAAGCTAAGGGAGGTGTGGAGGGGGGGGGGGGTAAATTAACAAGTAAAGATATGGAAAATCGGTTTTTCGCACGTAGCTCGCTGAGTTTTAACTCGTCCAAATCGGTCTAGCGGTTCTTGAGATATTGCGATTTGAAAATATATCAATTTTCGCCGCGAAGAGAACACACCTAGAGCCGTGTTCGCGTTTTTCACATGGAAGAAAATGACTTCGAGACTTGATTTTTCCTCCGATAGATAGTCATGACCTAAGCATTGTGTCGAAATTTCAACCCGCTAGTTTAATTTGGGAGGGAGAGGGAAGGCAAACACTGATTAATTTTTGACTCGAGGTAACTTTTTTAATCACGCACGTCTGCAGTCCTCTATAAACTTCTAGCTTTGTGGTAAAAAAATCTTGAAAGAGAACTGATTGCCCTTGAAAATGAGTCTATCCCTTGCCCTTCTACAGGGCAAAACGCGTTCACCCCCTCCCACCCTTCCTGATTATCGTATCGAGTTCTTGTAGGGCTCAAATCAAAAAGAACAAAATTCCGCAACCGATGGCGAATAAAAAATTTTCCTCATTTTACTCTTTCGTTACGAAAATCAAAAATTAAAATTTGCAAAATCCGAAATTCGGTGGCCATTTGTCCGTTTTCGCGAAAACCATGAAAGAGTTTGCCATTTTGCTGACCCAGATTGGTCAAGAATTAAAAAAGTTACCTCGAGTCAAAAATTAATCAGTGTTTGCTCTCCCTCTCCCTCCCAAATTAAAGTAGCGGGTTGAAATTTGGACACAATGCTTGGGTCATGACTATCTATCGGAGAAAAAATCAAGTCTCGAAGTCATTTTGTTCCATGCGAAAAACGCGAACACGGCTCTAGGTGTGTTCTCGCCGCGGTAAAAATCCATATATTTTCAAATCGCAATATCTCAAGAACCGCTAGACCGATTTGGACTGGTTAAAATTCCGTTTAAGCGTTTTCGCGAGCACTTTATTTTATATCCAGAAGTCGTTTCGATCCGAATAAAACCGATTTTCCATATTTTTACATGTTAATTTACCGGCAATTAATGTCGACAATATATAGGCTAAAGAGGAGTTGAGCAAGGACTGATCCCCTTGGGGAGCTGATGTGAGATCCCACTGCTACTTGAAACATTCGGTCGTCTTGCTTGCTGTCTATCAGTCGGGCTGTTAGTTTCCAGGGGATTACTTGTATACCATGTCCTCTCTCCACACTGTGTCGTAGGCCGCCGATAAATCGATAAATAGAGCTGAGATTTTAAGTTTTCTTTAAAATCCTACCTTAATGTGGGTGGTAAGTGATAAGATTTGATCTGCATAGTTTCGCTCATGCCGAAAGCCTGCTTGTTCGACCGGAATCACTTAAAGTGTTCTAGTAACTTATAAGTCACAGACGGTAAAGCTATTGGTCTGTAACTCTTACGTCTGGTTTTAATATAGCGATTATCTTCGATCGTTTAAATTCTTTTGGGATATTGCTAGTTTGCATAATATCCGTGAAGAGGTGAGCCAGCCACACTTTTGCGTACTTGCCACAGTTTATTGAGAATTCAGTGTGGGTAGTTTGTATGACCTACATTATAATAGTTACTAGAAAAACAAAAAGTACATATGCTGCGATTTCTAGCATAAAAATATTGCTAGGTGATCGAGAGAATGCCGCAACGCCTATTTCATTAACGATTGAATGTTTTGATTTGGAATCGCTTCTGTGTGGGTCCGTGAACCCCTATTATGACTACCGATAAAGTGTTCCTAATCTAAAACTAGTATCATAATTTTTTTTCATAAAACACCTTCTTAAATAGTTGAAATAACTTCCTACTATTATCCATTGTCCCATGTATGAATATGCACACAATTAAATCCAATCGATTATACCACTATAATATTTGTTGCAACACTTAATTTATGATTAATATTTATTGTTTGTTTCAGTGTCAGCAATGCGGTAAATCGTTCAAACGTTCCTCCACCCTCTCCACCCACCTGCTCATTCATTCGGACACAAGGCCGTACCCGTGTCAGTACTGCGGGAAAAGGTTTCATCAAAAATCCGATATGAAAAAACACACCTATATCCATACTGGTATGTAATAATGTTATTATTTTTATCATATATTTCCTTTTTTATTATATAGATATTTCCCCTGTTGTTCAGTCTTTTTATTATTGATAATACGATAATAATTTGTGATTGTCTATTTCCTCCATTTTGTAAAGTTTTAAAATAGGTGAAACTTGAAAACTAATAACGACACTTTACTTTTGTGTGTGAGTGTGTATTGAAGTAATAAAACATTACTGATCCATAGTCGCGACATAATATTTTAGTAGACAGATGAATATTTTTCATAGTTTATACATCATTTCGCAAGACATCTTAGAAAAAATATTTTTTAAATCTAAAATTGATAAAAACATACATTATAACTAGCTACTTCCTACAAATCCAAATCAGAATAGGGGGGGAGGTGGTTTGGTTGCTGCTTAAAATATTCGTGTTTTCGAGGTTTTTGTCGACTCACAGAAAGTACCAAGTTATTTATCGCAAATATTTTATGATTTAATTAAATATAATAATACACACCCTCAAATTCACTCTAGTCCTGCTAAACTCAAAAAAAAGCTTATGCGGAGGAGTGACCGCTATTATTATTTACGATATACAACTATTAAATCTTATCAAAGTGAGAGGCTATTATACCCAATTATTACGAAAAATTATGACGCCAGCATAAGTGGCGACGTAGAACTTCGAAACTTTCTAAATAATCCTAAACAGCTACAACTATAAATGATATATCATTAATCTGGAAATGCACATACCCCAAAGTTCGTAATCGTAATATTTCTAAAGATATATTATTTCAAAACTCGGAACACTTAATACAGTTTCAGCATTTGCATGATGAATATTCCATGTCGAAATAACTCGTTTATATATCAATAATTTATTGAAATTTAAAGTTTGTTGGCGTAGTGGGTAATTTGTTATCTGCTGATCGTTATTGGAATATTCCATTAAAGGGGGACTCATGCAACATATGAAACTGTTGAATAAATTAATCGAATTTATTTTATTAAAAGGTGTTAACAAGTTTTATTGCACGGCGTTTAATTTCCCATAATGGAGATGCCAATGTTGAGATTGTGGCTTCATTATCCAAAGTCTAACTATCCGTATTATAAGAAAATGGTGCATTATTTTGGTTACTAGACCTAAAATCAACCACACTTCTAGTGATACAGAAACTTTAGATTTTATTCATTTCTGTAATTCATAGTGGCTTGATCCTTTAAACACTCTTCTTTCTGGATAAAAGTGGTTTTATTATGGAAATTGTTATTTAGATAATATTTGATTTAATTTAAAAATTAGTGACAAGTCTCATTGAAAAATAAGTGCGTTTAAATTAGAAAAAGAAATCGAGTTGCTTCAAAAGTCAGCTGACATCGATCAAAGACAGCACTGTCCCATCTAAACGGATACACACGGTCAATTTTGTTAATACAAAAGTAGGTAAATGTAATTTATGAAGAAATTTCCACATTATATAATATGAGAATATTGTCACGCACCCCAAATATAGTTAAAATATTTACGAAAAGTTAAAATCTTCTTAGAACAGCTTATTTATCAAAACTATTTTAATACAAGTTTATTTATATAATCAATCGAAAACCCAAACATTTAACCAAACCAGGTCGCGCCGCTAAATTTCGCTGATGTGCAGAATCACGAAAGTCAAGGTTGGCGGGCTCAAGCACGAGCCTAAGCTAGACAGAAAATGTAGGGCGATCTAACAAAAATAATGATTCTGCACATTCAGCTATCTTTGGTTTTAAAAACGTTCCAAGGGGAAAGAGAGGGGTTAGTCGGTTAGTCGGTCCTTAGCTACGAAGGGGTCTCCTACCGAAAAGGTGACCGCCAGAAGAAAACTCGGTGAGAGTAAAGAAATTCACGTTTAAATAAATAATGTAAATAAAGTAAGAAGTTGATAGTCCGCGAGTTGCGGTCCTGGTTTGGGAGCGAGAACCTTCAGCGCAATAGTGCAAATTGGGAGAAGCGTGACCAGCCCTTTACCCGACATGCTTAGGTAAGGTATAATTGTTAACATTGTCATTTATTAATTTATATTTATCTGAAGGGTGACCCAATAAATTTGTATTTGTTTTGTACTTCTTGTTTTATTTCTCAGAGTGAGTGGTGGTACTAAAGCGTAATAACTGCTAAGTATTCGGAGAGAGATCTCCATAACTTACTAAAGGTCGAAAAGGCGTTTCGCCCTGGATACGTAGCAGCAACACGAAGGCCAACCGTAAATCAACAAATATGTCAATCACTTGTAAGATTTTGAAGTTTTATCAATATCAAAATGTAGATCAGTAAACTGTCTCTAAATAATAGAATTCAATACATTTTTGTACAGATAAAAATGGGGAACTAGGAATAATATTGTTAAGCTGAAATTCGTATTATTGATTTTAACAAATATATTTCAATAAATCCCTATAATATGTTGTTTATACTAACCTGAACACATCTTGACAAGTTTCGTGATAATTTCTGGAAGTCAAAGTTTCTGAAAGTAATTGGATTCCAGAAACTATCGGATGGTTTCAGGAAAATTTAAAGTGAACATTTTGATTTGTATAATTTCGTTTAAGAAAACAAACTAATTAGTATTTAAAGACACAACATTAATTTAGTTATTATTATTAACCACGATTTTTCTTCCATTGTCGCATCTACTATAAACGTTCTTGTTAATACTTGACCTGGAATAGACCTAGAATAGAAAAAGTTAATCTAAGAGGTTGTGGTTGATTTTTGAAATACGAAAAATCTTCGGTTGCCTCATTAAGAGAGAAATGTCAGAAATTCTTCTTTATTTTTTAAATCCGGCAATAGAACTTCGTATTTACTCTTAAGTTGTCTGACGACCTTGGCCGCTGGAAAAATGGGTTTTTTTTCTATATAATAAACTTTTTACACAATGTAGATCATAGTTTGACGACATATTTTTTAATCAAAAATATTGCAAAATGGCGGCGCTGCATCCATTTCCACGGAGGCTCACCGCACGAGGGGGGGATGTGGCGTCATCGATTGCTCCGTTCATTTGCATCTGAAAACAAAAAAAAATATGAGCTTAATTTTGGATAGTGTAGTTATGATGTGACATAGCGTTTTTTTTTTCGACTATTTGAAAAATTGTGGTGAGCCGAAAAAAAAAGTTCATTTCACATCTAAATTTTACGAGAAAAAACGTCAATAAATAAAAAACTAATCAAGCAATCGTAAAAATGCTACGTCACACCATAACTACCCTATCCAAAATTAAGCTCATTTTTCCCCCTCGGGCGTAATGCCTCCGGGGAAATGTATACAGCTCCGCCATTTTTTAATATTTTTCATTAAAAAATATGTCAGACATTTGTCAAACTATGGTCTACATTGTGTAAAAAAAAATTAAATAAAAATCATTTACACTTCAGAGTTTATGAATTTAGAAAAAAACCATTTTCCGATCGACCGAGGTAGCCAGACCCCTTAAGCACTTGAGTGCTTTAGACATTTCGCGAAAAAGCTGCTTTAGATTATCTCTAAACAAAAGAATGTATACCACTGTCAAAAATACAAACAAACAAAAACCTTTTTTAGTTAACTGTTGCTTATAGGAAAATGCATAAATTAAATTTAACAGCAATATATAAATCATGGTTTTTTGCAATATTCACTTACTAATTATAACATTTTCACGAGATTTCAGTCTACTCACGCGAATATTAAGCAATGAATAGAGGACCGAATAGCAGGATAAAAATTTTGGCAATTGTTGCGTAATTGTTACTACTTCTAAATTCTAAAAGCTTTTATCGACAAGTTTAAATGCTTACTAGCTTTGGTAATAGCAGAGAAATCTTCTACTGGCTTCTTTACAGAATAGCGTAATTTTATAAACCTTCCTTACAAATGGTAGGTTAAGAAGATAATGAAATTTTAAAAGCAGAACTAATCCTATAGAAATCATTCTCGATATTCCATTTCAAAAGAATAGCTTGAACGATCACAATTTAGCAAATTATTTTAAAATTGACTAGGAAATCAACTGGCTAGAATATTCATGTCCCTTACTAAAAACGATAAAAAAATTACATTCTTAAGTAAGGAAATTTGGCCTCATCAGTTACCTTACAATCATCAATTTTAGATTTACTAATCTTCTATAAAATCAATAAATAAATGTATAAATGCGACTGTCATCAAATCTGACAGTAACAAATGGATTTATGAATATTAAAAAGCCGAAACCACGCTTTGCTATGCCCGTACACCTACTTTAAGTATAACGTATTCCTGCTGAAAGGCTATAAAGACTCGTTCTCGTGAATATATTGTAACAATATTTTTTTTTAATTTTATACATTGGAGAAATAGGTATATCATATCTCACTCCTATGTAAAACTGATTTACAACGTGATAGGTCTAATTTATAATCATATTCGGATTGTTTTATAGCTTCCTTCTTGTAGAAAAAGTCAGGAAGTAAAAGCAACAGGTTTGTCAATATTCATTAAACACAAGGTGTTCGTCTAAGTGAGATTTTCTAGTACTGGAGGCGATATACCTGATGGTCACTCAATAAATTCGTAGGATGACATATAGACGGTGCCACTATTGACAAATCTATATGATTTTTAGGAGGTACGTGTCAAAATTTCATGACAACTTGTCGTTCAGTTCACAAGTTACAGCGGTTTTAGTGACGGTACTTTAGTAATGTACAAAACAGTGGAAAAAAGTTCATGTGTAGATAAAGCATTGAATACAATACAAGCCTTTGTGAGAGGTAATGGAAACAAGTTTTTGCGATTCGTTTGTCAGCAAGACTTGCTAATAGGCCTCCGGCAGATCAATTAATTTTTGAGCATTTTCACCATTTAGAATTGATGTTGAGTGTCGGGGTTTTATTAATTTTTTTATTTTATTTATTTACGCTGTTCTACAGAAAAAGATTTCCAACTACAGAACAGGAATTAACTGAAAATATGCACAATAATACTGATACTAACAATAGAAAAAGCTTAAGAGTAATTCGCATTACACAATAAGACCAACAATAGAAAAAAGCTTAAGACTAATACAAGAATGCAAAAAAGGAGAAATTTTGTATAAAGTGTAAATTTTTTATTCGTTGTAAAGCGCAGGCAAATTAGATTTAGAGTCAATAATAATTTTGAGCAGGGTTTTTATAATTGGAAGTGGTAAAGGGGCTTACGAACATAAAAAAATTCGTCCAACAAGAGGGGTGCTAAAGGGTTAATTTGAGGGGGGTTAAAAGTGCTGCAAAATGGTAGATCTGGAAAAAATGTACAACTTCTATGTGAGTCATTTTCTATCATAGCCTCAAAATTTTCGTGGAAAATGCAAAAAATTATTAGTTTTTTATTTTCAATTTACGCAAAAATAATTTAATTTTGATGAAATTTTCTCCAAGTATACCTTTTTAAGTCTCAAATAACCTCAAATTATTTCAGATTAAAAAATTTAACACGGTTTTCAAGATAATAAAGTTTTTAGGTGAAAAACATTTTTTTTTCAAAAATAAAGTTGGTTGTCAAAAAATCATCGTACAGGGTTCTTTAGGTGTGGTAACGATTTTTTGCAACTACGAATCCGGTTGTGAATGCTATAGATGCGGATGTCGGAAGCATGGACTGCATTCATGGGCGCCGTTACAAAAAATGTCAGGGGGGGGCACATTTTTTCAAATCAAAGTATTGCATTAAATTGAAATGAAGTCACATTGGTCTCGACGGCCGACGTAGTTCAGTAAATTAACGCTAGAAAAACCCCAAACCTGGGCATCAAGTCTATCCGTCAAAATTTTTTTTAATTTGCAAGGTATTCATAGGCACATTTACCTCCGAAAATCTCAGCTACGTGGAATTTGTGTAAGGGTGGGAAAATGGCTCTAGAGTTCCCGAAAATCCGTTTTTCGACGATATCTGCCGAAATATGACCCTTAGAGCATTTTTGTTTAGAAAAAAATGAAGAGCAGTTCATTACCTACAAAAGTTGTCTCTGTAATTTTTTGTAACTACGAATCCGGTTGTGAATGCTATAGATGCGGATGTCGGAAGCATGGACTGCATTCATGGGCGCCGTTACAAAAAATGTCAGGGGGGGGCACATTTTTTCAAATCAAAGTATTGCATTAAATTGAAATGAAGATCTTGTTTCTTGCGAGTCACATTGGTCTCGACGGCCGACGTAGTTCAGTAAATTAACGCTAGAAAAACCCCAAACCTGGGCATCAAGTCTATCCGTCAAAATTTTTTTTAATTTGCAAGGTATTCATAGGCACATTTACCTCCGAAAATCTCAGCTACGTGGAATTTGTGTAAGGGTGGGAAAATGGCTCTAGAGTTCCCGAAAATCCGTTTTTCGACGATATCTGCCGAAATATGACCCTTAGAGCATTTTTGTTTAGAAAAAAATGAAGAGCAGTTCATTACCTACAAAAGTTGTCTCTGTAATTTTTTTCGCTACACTAAAATTTTTTGCAAAAACGGCGTTTCAAAAATTCGCATTTTTTTTTTTGGTGAAAACGGAAAATTTGAATATCCTCCCAAAACTTGAATATCCTCCCGTTTGTGTCGGAAGACAAAAGATAAGGCAATAATAACCAACTTTTTTTCACTTTTTGCACTTGATTAATAAATTTATTGTAAAAAAATCCAATTTGAGAAAGTTTGAAGGCAGTGTTTTTTCTCGTGCACTTAATAAAATACTTGATATATATACAGGGTGTTCCAAGATTTTTTTTACAGGCTATAACTCAGGAACTAACGAATAGATTTTTTTGAAAATTGGGTAATCTTTTTGGAACCTACAGTAATTTTATCTGAGGTATACAGAGTATCTGTGACGTCATCACAGAAGCAGGGACGGCATCTCAATGAAAAAAATTAAATGGCAAGGGGGAATCAAACTTAGCCCAAATGAAAGGGTTTTTTATTTCAAATTCAACGGTGTATCACAATGAGGGTACCAAAGTAATAATTTTACAAAATTTTCAATTTAATGTTTATTTGCAACAATAACCAGTGATATTTAAAATGCCGCAATTATCATGTCCAAATTTACTTCTGATTGGCCTATTTTTACTTTTAACTAGTTTTTTGTAAGCTGAAGAAAACAGTTGAAAAATTGAAAAAAATTGATAAGCCGTTGAATTTGAAATAAAAAACCCTTTCATTGGAGCTAAGTTTGATTCCCCCTTTCCATTTAATTTTTTTCATTGCGATGACGTCCCTGCTTTTGTGATGACGTCACAGATACTCTGTATACCTCAGATGAAATTACTGTAGGTCCCATAAAGATTACCTAATTTTCAAAAAAATCCTGAGTTATAGTCTGTAAAAAAATCTTGGGACACTCTGTATATTGATGAAAAAGTCAGAATGTGATCTTTTATTTAGTACAATTCCTAACCCCAAAAAAATTTCAGCACGAAAAGAAAATGATCCTCAAAAAAAATGTCGATTTTTCATAGGGGTGAGAAGTTTTCTAATGATGTGCATTAAAAACCGATATGGTCCTCGATTATCTATTCATTCCCGATAGACCCGAGCATTTTCGAAAACTCCAGAAATCCATTTATTGAATCGTTTTGAATATATTTAACGCCTTGCAAAAGCACCATTATCCAAAAGAATTCGGTGAAATTAGTCTTGATAAAAAAAATATGAATAAATTTATAGGAGGGTCAAAATATCGAGCTAAAACAAACTTTGAATCATGATAAAATATTAATGTTTACGTGATTTATTGAAAAATTTGTAATCCGCTTGGAAGAGTCGTTCCTTTAGAGCGTGCTCTCTAAATGCAGGACAAGAGCTAAAAATGGGGATGCCTTTTGGAGCCGGTTATGTCGAAAAATGATAAGACCATTTTAGTAGGTAATGAACTGATCTTCATTTTCGTCCAAACAAAAATTCTCTAAGTGTCATATTTTCGGAAATATCGGCGAAAATAGGCGAAAAAAAACACATTTTTGAGACCAATAGGCCATTTTCCCGCCCTTCCACAAATTTCAGACAGCTGAGATTTTCGGGGGTGAATGTACCCATGAATACCTGCAAATTAAAGTCAGACCTGATGTCCGTGTTGGTATAGTAGAACCCACCGCTTTATGAGAAAGAAAAAACAGCAAAGGATACCGCCAATAGAAGAAATGCTAATTGATCTGGACATTTTTGAGTGCTTTAATGTCGAAAACACCGTACACTATCCATATACATAAAAATAAAATGATATTTTGGCTATTAGGACCACTATGCAAATATTCAATAACCAACTTAGCTGGAGATCGTTAGGGGTAATTTGCGTAAATTTTCTGTATTGATTAACTTTCTTTAATATGAATTTACATTTTAATTTCTATAAAGCGGCGTTCAGAATTTACAAGTTATTTGAATTCAAGTAACTTGAAAGGAGTAACCTGAATTCAAGTGAACGTTCATACTATTTCAATATTTGATTCAAGTCATTTCAAGTTGACATTTTTATTTAAATGATTCCTGTTTCAAGTTACAAAAATTGCCCCTTCCGCCCTATTTTTGTGTATTTAACCCCACAGAATTAATTTGGGGACAAATTAAAAAAGAATAAGGCGTTATAACGTGTTTCCCAAATTTGACGGGTTGATAGCAAATTTGGTAAAAGAAGAAATTAACAAAAATCAAACATGTTATCAAAGAAGAAAATTCTAATATAACGAGTCCGACCAAATTGATTATCAATGTTGATGACAGCGAATCCAATGGTGAGGGTTGAGATAGGGTAGGTAAGCTTAATTAATTTATAATATTTATGACTTTATTCACCGTGTTTTTAATTTTAGAATTAAAATTTGAGACAAAAATTTTAATTAGCAACGTTTGTGAATCTCACAAGAGATCAGAAAATGAACCTATGGGCGAGGTGGAGTGGTCAACCTCTATTGAAATCTAATATGCGTTATAGAAATTAAAATGTAAATTCATATTAAAGAAAGTTAATCAATATAGAAATTTTACGCAAATTACCCCTAACGATCTCCAGTAAGTTGGTTATTGAATCTTTGCACAGTGGTCCTAATAGCCAAAATATCATTTTATTTTTATTTATATGGACAGTGTACGGCGTTTTCGAGATTAAAGAACTCAAAAATGTCCAGATCAATTAGCATTTCTTCTATTGGCGGTATCCTTTGCTGTTTTTATAGCGTTTTTTCTTTCTCATAAAGCCGTGGGTTCTACTATACCTTCGTTTATTGGGCTAACGAGCGACCGCGAGATCTACCGAACTGTTATTTGATACTCCAGCAAATTTAAGTTTATCGTGTCTCGACTAATAAATATAAAATCCAGGGGCGTCCGCCCCCCCATGCCCTTATGTAACGGCGCCCTTGACTGCATTCTACAGATTTATGCACTAAATTGCATTGACATCTATTTTCATTGTTAATTATTCAATATAGCGTAATGACACTTGAACATTTTCTTCTTATGTCCAGGCTGAAAAAGCTGTCTTGTCAATAAACTCTCATATGACGTGTCAATCGGAGGATAAGTTCGATCTGCTTTAAAACTTAAGTATTTAAGAAAGCATCTATGAATGTGCACTTGATAACATGGGTTCCAGATAACCGAAGCGGATTCAAGCTTAGATCTCACAAGAGCATAGTAAAGAGCTTTAAGTTAAAGTTATGGCCAACTTTAATTAGAAATCCATACATATGGTAGTTAGATCTCTGGATCGAAAGTAGCTCCAAGGTCCTTAAAATTAGATGATCTGTCAGAGAATGATTATCTATTTATCTAATATAATTGGATCAGATCAGATCAGATATGACAATACGCAACATTTATCAGGATTTAATGTTAAGAGGACTGTACACCCTTTAACAAATATCTGTGTTGGTAAAAACAGCAAAGTTCAAAAAGAGACAGACAAACCACCTTATTGGTTACGATATAGAAGGTACAGTCGCTGCGAAAATTTTGTTTCAATTGTTATCAGTATCGGTCGAGGAACGGTAAGGTTCACATCAGATACAGTTGGGAATCTGACGCCTCCTTTTTAAAGATGCTCTATACAAATCGCGAAAAAACATGAAATCCTATGTAAAATGACCTGCCGGATTCGAATTTTTTGCTCGCCCTTTGATCCGAAATTGCGAAATCTGTCAAAACATTTTTGAAAAAACATTAAAATAATATTTTTTGCAATATGATATTTTTCAGTACTTTCCTGACCTAGTTTCATAACAATGTAGGACGTCACATGAAAGCTACGTAATTTTTTTTTTTCGATAGAATACACAAAATATCGTCAATTTGCAGCATAAAATGGTGAGTCGAGGAAACTTTTTTATCTTTGGAGATAGATAACTAGTACAAGCGAGAAAAATATTGCCAATAGACCAAGGAAACTTTTTTATTTAAACTTTTTTTTATACGACGTTTAGTTTCATCTATTGATGCCATGCAGCGAATAAAGCAAACAGTGTGTCAGAGAGGGTAAACACCACAACATTCTTCATACGTACTATCTAGCTAATTCAATTATTGCAAGGAAACAATTTAAACAAAAGTCAGTTATAAACCCAAAATCCATCCCTAATTAATCTAACCTTACTTAATTTCTATTCAAGCAATTTTTCGTTCGAGTAAATTTCTATCGAACAAATTTCCGTTCGGGCAAATACATCAATGTAAAACCAATTCTATAGACCTAAAAAAGTGTGTGTAAAATGGAATTCGACCACATTGGAGACCTTGAAACTGACCACTATGCGCGATTCAGTTATGCCAGATTTAATTGTTTATCCGACTGTACTCTCTTGAGCTTATTATAGATGGGGCAATTTGTTGCGAGGAAATTATGTTTTTTTTTAATATTCCTAAATGCACATTTTTAAAGACTAAGAGCTGAAATTTAGCAGACATATTGATTATAGAGTTATTGAGGGCAAATAGTATTGATTTTTAAAAATACCGTTTTACAGAGATTTTTATTGTTGCATCTTGGAATCCAAAAAAGATTCACCTTTCTGGATAACAAAAAGCACTAGAATAATACGTATACATAATTGTGTCCAAATTTGAACTCTTAATGTAACGTAGTTTAAAAGATACGATTCTGCGGAAATTACGGCTGGGTCTATACTCCTCTTAACTTATTGCTATATACTGCACCATAGACTGGCTTGCTTTAGATCTTCTGACAGTAACACGTATTAACGATAAGAGAAAACAGTTTCAGGTCATCAGCATACAGTAAGAAATTTAGTTCGATTATGTCACCATTAATGTAAATAAAAGATTTTAGATTTTAGACTCAAAAGAGTCAAAATATTTTTTCCTTATTTCGTTATTATTGTAGGTTATTTTTTTTTAAATTATGCCATATATCCAAAGCTTTTAAGGTAAAACTGAATCACCTTATAGAATTAATCAGATGGAAAATAAATTTTAATTCCGTGCTTGGTGGAAAACAAAATATTGTTATTTTCAAAAATAATATCCATAAATCAGTCGATGGTCAGAGATGTATCAAAGTCTCATTAATTAAATTTAATACGATAAGATCGTGTGTAAAGCGCTCATGATGGACACGTGTTGTACCGGAAACTGATGGAGAATCAAAGTTACACCCTAACGTCAGCCGCTTAGTGGACTTCCGTTCTCGCGTCGCACGTTCGTGTCCTTTTTCATTACGATCATCATATTATTATCATTATATTAGCGAAGCACCACTGATGACATTGTCTCACCATGGTAACCCGAACTTTGTTAATGTGGTTCTACCAAGTGAAAACGAACCAGAGTACCGCCGCCGACGTGGTCAAAAAATTTAAATAAAATTGTATAGTTTGGTGTCAAATTGTGGAATACCAGATCTGTGAATAAGAAAGTGGAATAGTTTTATAGAAAATACACGTTTGTTGTATGTAAATATTAAAAAAATATTTTATTCAAAGTTTTGACTATATATTATTATTATTACAAACAGTAAGTGCAGAGGCATAGCCAATTATAGCATAATATACAGAGTGAGGATGTATTCTTCTGTCCCAACTGCCTAATCCTTTGCGCTTTCACGGCCGCTGTTATATATGTTATCATTGAATAAAGACTGTAATTCCAAGATCTCCTTTCCCGTAGGTCGTCTACCATCCTTCCTCTCCTATTGGAAAAAATATACTTTCTACAATAGGAAATGCAAGAAATTCCAGTTAAATTCTAGACAAATACAGGAATTTCCTGTAAAAGCTCAGGATATGAGCCAAGAATAAAGGTACCCAAGAAAGCTTAGTCAAATGTCAAACCGATTGAATACGCTATGACGTTGAAATTATTTCGAAACAAAAATATGTTTCATTTTAAGGTTTTAAAAGCGATCTGAGAGCAATCTTGAAGTGTTTTTTCTTCTAAAAACACATATTTTGTATATCTAACATTTAATATTTGCGAACTAAATTAGTAATTTAGCTTATTACCGCTGATTATTCTAATGCTTACTTACTATTGCTTACAAAAATTTGGTAACTAATGGCAGCTGAAAAGATCATTGAAACATTAGATCCTACATAAAAATGTATTTAGTTTTATTTTTAAATATCGTACCTTACAAACTAAAATTTAAGCAGCATTCGATAAAACGTCTTTCCAGTCTACTCCTCAGTTAGGCCTTTGTTTACAATCTCTGTAATTTATGATCTACTAGCAGCTAGTTTGAAGAGAAACATGTATTTAAAGAAAGTCATAATTGTGCTAAAGATATTTTCAATAAATTGTTACAAATAACCTTCATTTTTTCCATTTGTTCTGAAATAATAAACTATACATCTCGATTCCAACAAAAATATTTTCACAACAAACATACCTAAAAGTTAAGCTGCTTTTATGTTATTACAAAAATATTAAAAATTAAGATGTCCTTGTTTACATTACGAATGGCAACATAACCTCAAAAATATGTGACATTTGTTGCAGTGGCGGCTCATGAACTTTCTCATAGAGGAGGCTAATGGAAACTAACAAAAATTTGCCGTAGTTCAGTCTTATGAACTTGATAGCCAAATTATAAAATCGTGCTATCAAATTTATAAAAATAACAACAATAAAATACTAAATTAAATGATGTATGCATAAATATACGTATAATGACCATATATTAATGTTTTTGGATATGCTAACTGAACAACAAAGATTTTTCGGTATGTAAGAATATTTACTTACAGTTTCTCTGTCCGAAAATATAATAGTCTTTAATAAACATTAAAAAATTCGAATAATAAAATTTTAACTATTCTTGCATTCAACTCACTAAAATTATTATTTAAAAAATATTCCACTAAATCATGGCAATCAATTATATTAGGAACACTCATTTTAAATTTCTATTCGGTAATTTAATTATTAAAAAAATTCCAACTTAACCTCAAAACCACTCTCGCACAATGTAAACACAACACCAAACACTAACACTAACAGAGAACTGATTTAAGCAATTTATTTTATACGCATGATTAAGATATGACACTTAATGTCCAAGACACTCGTTGGCTATGGGCAATGACATCATAAAATCTGCGTACCGCTATTGGTTGAGAGGCTAGCCTCAAGCGTGGTTGCAATGACTGCAATTTAATGCATCATAGCAGTGAAAGCTCTGGAAATATTTCTATTGACGTCTTAGGATCAAGATTATCAAGAGTCGCGTTGTTGCCACATTAAAATATTACAAACATGCCATAAAATCTGGGATAAAAGAGAAAATACTTTAATTAACGAATTCTGCTTTCCTATGACCCGACGAGGTCATAGGAAATCAAAAATTATTTTACATTAGAAGGTATAGGAGTGTCCAGGCCATGTTATGAGCTGCGAATACAACTAACTTGTACTGTAGTGTATGAATGAAAGATCTTTAATTCAACGGAAAATTCCTGTTAAATCGATACTACAGTTCCGATTAATTACTGGAAATTCCTGCAAAAACTGAAGTTCGAAGCTTCGAATACAACTATCTAGTTTGCTTATTAAACAGGAAGTTCCGATAAAAGTAAGGTAGTTCGTTAAAATAACTGGAATATTCCAGTTAAATCTATGTAACGATTCTGTAAATAGTACAGCATATTCCGGTTGTTTCTAGAGGAATTAAAAGACCGGAATCGTCACGTAAAATTAACAAATATCCCTGCTGTCGCTTATATAGTGGGGATTTCCTGTAGAATTCGCCGAATTCCTATTGTATATACTGGAACTGTGAAACTGGAATCAGTAGGCATCGTAGGCACTATATCAAATTTTCGAAGTGACAATTGCCAATGATATATAGTAACCATGTTGGCAAACATTGTTTGAAAGTTTTGGATGTGCCACTTTTGAACGTTTTGTCTGTTTGCCCTTAAAAAGTAAAAAGAAAATATGGAAAAGAACAATCCATTTAAAGAAATTGATGAAGCGACCAACCGAGCTACTTTGGACTTATTACCAAGAAAATCACGGATTCAATATGAAATTGCATACAATAAGTTTGTGAAGAAAAAAGGCGTTTTTGGAAAGTATACTGGAAATGTATTCTTGGCCTGTTTTGAGGAGAAATCGGAAAAAATCTAGTTTGAGGTCACAGCCCCAATTTTGATAAAATATTTTTTTTAGACTAATTTTGGGTTGCTGATCATGAATCTGAAATCAGTTTCGTGCGGTCTCATCAAACAAAAAAGTTATGAATTTTTTTAAGTAAAATAACTTTAAACGTTTAAGGTTATGTCGGTGATGTAGATTCTTGTCATATTTTTCGCTGTGGCTAGTGTCCCGTCGCTCCGGCTTTGTACGTAATTTTTTTGATCTTAAGCTGACGTACCCTTATCTTACCTGATCTCACTCGGTAAATTGTTGATCTGTTACATTTTATTAATTTTTCAAGTAATAATCACTATAGCGACCTGTAGCCAACTTCAGCTTTGGAGTCCGACGGGACACTAGCCACAGCGAGAGTCTACGTCCTGATCTCAACTCAAGTGTTCAAAGTATTGCGAAATGTCAATACGTCAAATTGTTTGAATTTTTTTCGTTGTTTTATAAATTAACATATTTCATTTTTAACAAGTTTGTTGAAAAACAATTATTAACAATAGAATATTATCTAAAGTACTTTTTTCTGTATTTCCAATAATTCCTTTGTTGTTAAGATACGTATTAATACTTATTTATTAAAATTAAATAAATACAGTTTTATTTTTTCAAACCCGAAGAAAAACACAATTATATTTTTTCACTAAATAACATAATCCTCCAATTTACGTAAGTGCTTAGACTTATTTCATTTATTTGCTGTCCGTTCTTATCGCAATATTGAAAACAAAACAAAAAAGATAATTATCGCGGCTATATTAACACATTGGTTCATTTTCAATGTAAACATGAGCAAACATTTTAGAAACGAATAAACATGATTTGTTTGGTTTATAGATGGACAATTCCTTCGAATTATTCAATTTAATTTATTCACTAATATGATTGATTTGTCCGTGTTACAAGGGCGTCGTAACGACGTACATTTCAGAAGGGCCAATATTAAAAAAATATATATTTTTATTGGTAAATATATTGTCATAGAAAGCAATTTACAAACAAAGATAATCTATAACAGTGGCTAGTAAAATATAAATAAATTTAAATCCATAAACGCAAACAACAAATTTAAATTTCGATAAAATTACAAATTAAAAAGAAAAAGGGACATACCAATAACAAATTGGGATGACACCATTAATAAAATGTTAGAACTAAGGGAGATCGATAGAAGAGAAGGAAACAAATTGATAAAAGACAAAAAGAAATAAAGGAAGTTTGTCCACGAGGAAGAATAATGAAAACCTCACGCCCTACACCTATCTTAAGTAGAAGGGTACATGGATTATATATAATAATAAAACTAGGAAACTAAGGAAACATAACCTCAAATAATCATTTTAACAAATTGTAAAGTAAAGTAAAAGTGAATAAAAAAGTTTGAGGAAATTTCTTACGTTTGTTTATAAGGCAGAAAGCTTCCTTCGCTATTTTGGGGAATACTTGTATCATTTTGGTCCAAACCTGATCAGCATTCTGAAAAAAATCAAGTTTCAACATTTCATGACATAATATTTCAGTTTTTTTTCATGTTTTTTGGGATCTCAGTATGTTTAAAAGAATTGTCTAACAACCGATTCAGTATTCATCTGTAACTGTCATTCTTTTCGATTCTTGTAGGTAAATAGTAACAGATATTGTTTGAAACTAGGCAAACTGACTTGCATTTATTGATTTTATTGATAAACTTCCTCAGAAGATGAATTCTTGATGCATTGAAATGAATCAAACTTCTTTTGTCCAACTGAAGTTGACCATAGATCAAGTTTTTTTATAAATCCATTAATTTTATCTGAGGCTCTTCTTGTATTGACATCGCGGCCTTGCAAGCTACAGTTCAATAATATCAGCAAGAAAAATACAAGAGTGCTATGCAATTTGCAAATTTAATGACAGTTTTTAAAACAAAATCCATTTCAGAAGGTAAATATTTTGACGCATGAGCTTCTCGTTGTCAAAAACAGTATGACCTTTTATTATTTGGTAATCTGATTATAAGACAAACTCGATATCCTGCTATATCTTTTCATAAGTGTACAAATATTTTCAAACGGCTTACAAAATAAAATATCTTCTGCAATCCCATCTTTCATATCGTATAAACTGGGGACAGAAGGAAAAAAAAATGTCCGAATATTTTCTGTCTAAGGTATCAATTTCAACTTCATCAACCATTATTTGCACCATTTCAACAGATGCTGGTAAAATCAGATGACTGATGATTGATGTAAAATTGACTTATTCCTTGAAGGGAGTTTAGCTTTATTTTTATCTGGATATTGGCTATTTAAATGTTGAAGTAACTTTGGTGGTTTTTCGGAAATATCGGAAAAACTATTGGTATTTAAGATCATTGCACAATCTATTGATCATGATCTTTTAAAAAATACATCCATACTTATCGACAAAAATATATAAATAGTGACTTGTAACTCTTTGTTGAATATTACCTCAGTCTTTAACATCAACAACACTAACTTCAATTCCTAAAAGTCTCCAGGTTCGTCTAACGGCCTGGCTCGAATGTTCCAGAAAAACTAAACACATTTCACTATTCAGTAATTCAAAACTGTTTTAAAAAACTTAGTATCGAGCTGCATTAATTTTGATTACCTTGACTGATGCAAAAATAATTTAATATTTTAAGTTTGAAGTAAATAATAATATGTCGCGATATCTAGGCCTATCCATAAAATATGCAAACAATATTTATAAAAAAAAAATATTATAAATATATATGTAATGCAGATGGCAAATTATTTTAGTCAAGATAGAATTTCAGCCTGTCAAGTCTCGGCACGGATAATTATTATTCTTGTTATAATATTTCATAAAAAGCAATATTTATTAAACTTGTGCGATCGATGTTTAAATTTACTTAAAATGTCCTTTAACACGTCAATTGCCAAGCAGGAACTGTGCGGCCGATCTGATCTTTGCCCTCTCCATCTTCAGGGGTCGGACCGCATCGTTGGCCGCTAGTATTGTCGTCAATCCATTTTCCCTCGCAATTTCCACTACTAGCACCCATTTCCTAGTACTAGGTACTGGTACTAGTAGTAAAGAAACTAATAAATAGTTATTGAAAAGTAATTAACGAATAAAAAATACTATTTTAATATCACGAAATTGTTTTTGAGTTATAAAACTAAATATATAGAATGTGTATTAAATCCGTTCACTTACGTTACATTGCAAAATCAGTCTGCGAGGTATTCATACATCTTAAATTCATAAATTGTATTCGGTCTTTTTTTTTTCTCTAGTAGGTGGTATAAAATTCTGTTTTGTAGGTTAAATCCATAAATCAAAAGTGCCAACTTCAATCGTTGTCCACTAGTTAACGATTCGACGCGGGAGCGTGTCATCGGCACTGAATGTGTTAATCGTGCATTTAAAAAATGTACTGTTAAATGTACGCTCTTGTAGGTCCACTAACACTGTTCGAGGTAGAGTTTATGCGTAGTAACTATGACAGGAGTTGGAAAAGTAACCAATTTTAGACTTTTAAATTGCATTAATTTGCTGTATGATCAATTGTTACATTCAGTTATAACCTAATTAAGGATAAATGACCAATCTGGATAATATTTCCTGTTTCTACCCCGAAGAACCCGTCTCTGCGTGTTACGTGTTTACTAAACGAAGATAACCACTTTTGATATTAGTAGAAATGAAGAAATTGCCTCGATCCCATTATTGCGTTCAGATGATTTACGCTGGTAATTACATAAACTATAAAAAAAACATAAATAACCCTGACACAGTGACATATGAAAGAATACAATAACGAAAATATTACATGTTGTTTGCATGAAAATAAAATAAAAATTAAGGCAATAAAAACGGATTATAAATAATTATTTTATATTCGTCGCTTTAAGACAGGAAAATTAAGCTTCAATTCAATGAATTTCTAATCGAAATAATTGTTGATGATTCTTGTAGTTAATATTCTTCAAATTTCTTCGGCTATTATGAAGTAAATTTAAAAAGAGAAATTATTTTTTCAATTTTCATGTGCCTATGTAATTAAATATTTTTGTGCCACCTTTTCTTCATACTTTTGCTCTTCAGTAATTAAAGGTCTCGCTCTCTACTTACCATTATTCTTTTAATTCGACTTTATTCATCAATATAAATCTCCTTTCATTCCTAATAGTTCGATGCCTTCTTTGTAGAATGATTTACCTTTGGTCTCAAATTAGGCTTCAGTTTCATCTGTAATAATATAGGTTGTATACTTTATAATACTTTAATAAACTTATAACTGAATGAACATATAATTATAATTACAAAATTCTGTACGTCACATATATCTGACATGACCTCCAAGACAGGTAGCTAATAAGTAACACTACAAATACTAAAACTACTACTAAACTAACTACTACTAATACTATATAATACATTATATTACATCATCAATCTAACTTGAGCCAAACTCCGTTCCTTGAACATTTTTTTAGGTCTGCAAACAGGTAGTGGTTGCTGGTAACCACATCTGGAGAATACGGTGGATGGGGAAGCAATTGAACGTTCAATTTTGCCATTGATATGACATGACGCGTTGTCTTGGTGAAAGAGCACTGTTTTCTTCTTCATTTGGGGTAATTTTTATTTTTTCTTTCTTTATTTGCTATTGATGGTTATTTCTTTCTCAAGGTAATGCATAAAATACTGTGGGCATTTCAAACAGAGTTTCTTATTGACAAATATGCTGTCAAAATGATGAATAAACTACCTTATGGTATTGTTGAAAATTCAACATAAAACGCCGCCACTGCAAGGGCGAAACAAAATAAATAAATAAAAATTCAATAAAATAATTAACCAAAAATAAATACACGGCGTCGCTGTACTCTGCATGGGAACAAAAACTATATTCGGATCAAAGCATCAAAACTCGTATAAAAAACTATTTACTTCGATGCAATAGGTATCAACCGACAAAAACTCTTTGAAACTAGCCGCATATCTAAGGTATAAACATGCAGCGCAGCCATACATTCCAGTCGAAGAAAGTTCCAGAAGCTTAAAGAGATCCCTTGGTAACAGTAAAAAACGCGCGTGAAACACATTCCTACGTATATCACTTACAATCCACGCAGGCTACACAACGATTTGATTCGCCAGCAATACGCTTACGCGATCATCCCCAACGTCGGCATTACTCGTCTATTAGTAGCCATTACTAGCATTAGTAGCCATTACTAGCCATTAGTGAGCCATTACTCTAGCCATTAGTGTACAAAAATTTAACTCGCGGTTTACCACTCTCCTGAGCGTTTGCCTATGTAGTACCTAAGTATGCTTTTTGTTAAAGTTTAAAGTTTGTATGTTTAACACTTGTTAATAAGTTATTATTGTTTAATACAAAAATTCAAAGGAAGATTTTTATTTCATCGTCACTATAAGCTTTGAAATGCAAGTCGTATAGTCTTCCAGCTATACACGAAAAAATACAGTCCACTTAGGTATGCTAGTTCATAATTGACTAGGAGGAAATTGTGCCCACCAACCAAGGGCGCATATTTCTAATCTTTAAGGTATGAGCTATCTTACGCAACTGTTTCCTGGAATAACTGCCGAATTAGGGCGACCAGAGCGTTCAGTTTCATAGGTGTTTGTACCATCGCGTTTACAATCAGCAAATCACTTCTCTACCATATTGGTCTCGACGAAGCAGAGTCAGAATAAGACCTAAAAATCATATGGATTTGTCAATAGTTATACCATCTATATGTCATCCTAGAAACTTAATGAGTGACCAGTGTCTAAAACCCCCAGTATTATTTTTATTCCTTTCTATACATGTCAATTATTTACTAAAACTGATTATTTTCGTCATTTATTGTCAACCTTACTTAGAATAAATAATTGACTAACTATCGGCTTTTGTCCTATTAGCCGGCGGCAATCACGGTGTAAATTTTAATTTTCTGGTCATTGATTGATAACAGCAAAGAAATTTATCCACGTATATAAGGTTTTAACGACTAATCTGAGTCATATCCATTGTCTGGAAGTCATACGCACGTCGAAGAAATAATGCAAATATCCTCCCGGCCGCAAGCAGGCATTTCTCCGTACGCTGCCAATCACGGAAACGATACCTTATTGTATGTTTATTTATTATTATTCACGTTTTTACGGAATACATTATGAGTTTTTTTTTATGATCAGCCACCAACATATTAATCAAATCCCGCAACAAGACAGGCGAAAGGAAGTGACTACCATCGTTACACGACGGATAGATAACTTGTGCCTGTGGGTGAGGATAATTAGGAAGTTATTTAAGGTTGAGTCTATATATTTTTAAAATACAGGATCATTCATATAATGAAACTACCCGGATGAATATTTTGTGTCGTGCACGGTGCAAAAAAAACAAGAATATCTTATATAACGGCCCTAAAAATAAATATTTTAATTTGCCATCCAACGGCGCGTGGAGTGGCAATCTTGGGTTGAGAATTGAGTGTCAAGGTTGGATTTACCGACAGACGACGGAACTCAACGCGTCGACCGAAGATAGCCGAGCCTGCTCTATCCGACGTCGCGTGAACTAGCAAGTTTGGAGCGATGAGTGCCACTCCACGCGCCGTTGAATCCCACCTTTATAATGCTTGGTAATTGTCATGTCAGCAATAATGCTCTCTGATTACCTAGGACCTGACGGACTACTGCCTTAAAACTCTTCCATGCGGCATTCCCTTTTGATGTCATCATTGTAATGAATTTTTTTTCGAATCTAAGATCCATAAAAAATTCCTTTAAGAAAAAGGTTTGATTTAGAACCAATAAGAATGAAGGGTCCGCATTGACTTTCCAATCAGTTATTTTAAATATATCTACCATATTGGGTATATCGATTCCTACTAATTCAGAAAGGCTTCCCTGAAAGAAGATGTGTAGAATGATTTGTCATCCAGCTCTTCAAGGTATCGTAGCCAATGAGGGCGCGATGCTTTGCAATGGAGCATAAGACTCCTGGAAAATGCTGCACTTTCTCGCAAAAAATGGAACCTGGAAATATCACAAATCCCGTTGTTTTCGTGATTTTCAACCAATTTTGACATCTAGCTCGAAAATTCATACACAAACATGCTATTACTAGATCCATATTCAGTTGACACAAAAAAGCATTGAGAAAAGGGGGTTTGGATTCTCGCTCAAGACATTTGGTTTTTTGTGTAATCATTTTGTAGAAAATATTACTTTCCTATAAAATAGTCTAAACTTAGTCACCAGAACCCGGTCATTGTTTGTTTGCTCAGGCACACCGTTCTATGACGAATGGCGAGTTGGACTCCGGGCTCATAGATACAAGTTTCCCCGTCCTACCAACTAAAATCCCCCTTTCTGCATCCTCTCAGTTATTCTGGAACTAAATTAGTCAAATCATGAGAGTAACTGAAAGCCTGTAAACCTCCGCCTCCATTATTCCTGCTGAAAGACTCTTTCTTCTTCTTTCTTTTTTTTCATTATCTGTTTAATGGGGCCGTGTATTTTCTCCCAATTTCTTTCACTTTGTATCATCATACAATTCACCACATTATCAGTTCCTATGTCTTGCACAAATTCAGTTCTGAATTGATGTCTGTCGCAATAAAGGCACATTTCGTCAGCCTCTTGTGTAAGGTAATACTCCAACCTTTGATGTTTGCAATATATCGATATCTCTATTGGCTTCCCATCTCTGTTGCCAAGTTGCGATCGATCTCGTCCTTGCTCTAGATTTGGCTGTCTCCAGGTATTCTCCTTCTTCGTAGAAAATGTCTACTCTTTCTCGAACTAGTAGGTCAAGGGCTATTACTCTGGCGATAACTTGTACGGCTTTCAAGGAGGTAGTCCTATAAGCCGGTGTCACCCTCCTGCACCACTCCTGCCAATACCTTTATTTTTTCTGAGGATGGCCCACCGATATTCGGCATTACACTCGTCTCTGCTTTTCTGCACTTCTTTTGATATGCTCGTGGAAGCCCATTTTATTGTCGATTCAGATTTCGAGATATTTGACCACTTTTTGATGTTGCAAACAGTGAACCGGATACTTTCCTGCGCCCTTGTCCCTTAAGAATAATCACCTCGGTCTTGTGCGGTGCTAATGTCAATTGATTGTTATACATCCAGCCCTCTATTGTCATCAACGAAATATCGCAATGCAGAGGTTTTCTTTGCTGTCAGACTCAATCGTAAATCCAGGTCATCTGTTTATGCAACTGTTTTGCACCCCTCTTAATACATCATCGTAAAGGACGTTTCACAAGGTTGGTCCAAGGACTGAGCCTTGTGAAACCCCCATCGTGAGAGTTCTGCTTTCTTGCCCTCTCAGCTCGATTGTCCTGTCATTGGAACTGGAATTGGAATAAATGCTCTAGATTAATTTCTGTCTAGTTTAAAATTGGCCATCTTTCTTGCCAAATAGAAAACTCTTACTAGCTACCCTATTTATAAGAAAGATGACAAACTGTTTCCAAAAATTACCGTCCTGTTAGCTTGGTACTGTCTCAAAAATCATCCTAACTGACCAGTTATCAGAATTTATGAAAACTTTTTGTGCGACTATATATTTACCTAAATATGATTTTTTAATTTTCTTTCGATCAAAAAGACCATACAATGCGCAATGCACGAGGAGTTTGATCTAAACACAGTGATCACATTTAGTAAGATTAGGAAAATGCATATAGACGTTATTATTATTCCATTTCATTTAAACCTAACCTTAAACTGAATATTTTTAAAAGCTGAACGTATTTAAATGTGTTGGACTTATTTCGACAAAAATAAAGACATCAGTGAAGGTTACTTAGCTATACATGAGTATATTTGTATGCCGTCGTAACTCGCTTAAAATTAAATCTTTAAGTTCGTTATTGGCCCGTTACGATCCCGTCTGATCGTTACAGACACATTCCGGGTATAATAAAAGAACAGAAGACGTTGCAAAAGTGGGAACGTGACAACTGCACTGAATTTGCAAATAATAAATAATCCATAAAATATACTCACAGGAAATAAGCCAAAGAATAAGACAAATATATAAATAAATTAAAATATTTAAGGTAAATAAATCAAAACTTCGTTGGGGAATTAAATATATAGTTGGAACTAACAAAATAGTCACAAGTGTTTATTTTATTTAAAGGGTCAACATGACGTTGGTTTAATACATTATTTGGTAGGAATACGGAACAATTTATTGTCGCGATAAATTGCACCAAATAATCGTAAATTGATAAGAAAAATCTCTCAGTTAAATCGTACATGATCTGTTAACGCAAAGTTTTATTGGACCAATATTTCTGGTTAAACTAATCAGTCCAATTTATTTGTACGTATCTGTTGTTTGGAACGATTATTGGGTCAAACGTAAACAATTTATATTCTGTGATCGGTGATCGCCACGTTAAGCCGACTACACACTATCAATAAATCGTTACGAAAAAACGTGCAGTAGAAACTGTACAGTTTTATCTGAAACCCTAGGGGTCTCCACACATACGAAAAATAGCTCAGTTATTATATATCATTAACTCCCGCGCCCGACTTTTCACTACTTTTTATTTTATTTAATTCTTTTTTGCATGCAGACCTCATATTGTTTATCTTTTTAACTACTGTTTGTTTAGTAGCCTTAGCATCTATAATTTTATAGGTTTCCAGCAGTCTCTTGTACGCCTCATCTTTTTTGTTTCGATCGTGTTACTCCTTAGATGATTTCATATGCCACAAACAAGGTTCATTTCTATACACATCAATAAAGTCTTCCAGAAGTTCTCGCTGGCCTCTGTTGTTTTCTTCTTCGTGTTCAGACATGTCACGCGCTTACAAAATTCTCGTCAACTGAAGAATCCACCGTCCGTTTCTCTACACACGTACGAAAATACTGCACAGTTATGATCGATATCGATTTATCTATTGACAAGTTCAACTTCACAACGACCAACTGCGCAGTCAAAGATCTACAACGGTTTGTCATTCACACGTTCGATATAACTGTACAGTTGGCTACTGCACAGTTAAAGGTAAGACCGCAATATAGGCGGTATTGCACTTGAGCTCAGCTTAGCTTGCAAAATATATAGGGGTACCGCACTATTAACTGCACTTCAGCGGAACGGAGCGAAATATTGTTTATATTTTAGGTTAGTTTTGTTTACATTTGACATAGAGAGAGTAGTGTTGGTACTCGAAATCAGTTTGTCAAAATCATACTTGATATATTTTAAAGTAAATTATTAATGTATTTTTTTAACGCAATAAAGATACTTTTTTGTGCTTGTTGTTGTCTATCAACATTAAATTTTTGTTCAACGGTTATATAAGGTGTCTTTTGAGCAAGATGGCTGATAGGCTGATTTCAGGATATTCACTAATTAAATTAAATAATTTTTCTTCAACCAGCACAATCTTAACAGCAACAAATCTTAACAACAAATAAGTTTTTCCCCCCAACACGAATGACAAATGAAGTATTGTGTCGCGCTGCTGCCGTTTGCTATACCGTACTAGCACCAGCGTATCTCAACTGAGATGGTCAGCGATGCAGAGTTGGTAGAAAAGTCAACTTTGCATCGCAGCGACATCGCAGGTGTCGTGACGCGAGTCTAGTGCGGGTTAGGTCATATAGATTCCATTAAAGAATATTTTGCATCGACGCTGCGCTTTGCTCCGCTCAGCCTAGTGCGGTCTTACCTTAATTCGTAACGATTTATCGATGGTGTGTAGCCCGCTTTAAAAGATATGACCGATTAAACGTTGCAATTGCAGAGGTACAAGACGAGGTTTTTGGCGTTTGTGGCGTTTGGAATTTATGCGTATAAACGTTGAACATGGAAGAAAGCGCTACGGTTCTATTGGAACGATGAAGGGGTGGGGATTAGAGGTTGGAACCCCGCTCAAGAGGAAAACTTCTGTATCTTTACTTGAAATATTAGAAAAAACTTTTCTTTACGATGGACAAACTGTAGTAGCAAATCCTGCACACTGGCCTGATGATGGGACACACAATAATAAAAAGAAGGAGAAGAACAAGGAATCGTGGAAAATGGGTCAAACGTTGGTTACTGAAAAAGGTGTTGAATCAGAAGCCGCTTCTTAGACAATTGCGAGAAGATGATCCTGATGATTTTGATATTATCATGATATTTTGACGAATTTATCTGCAGATAAATCGTTGTGTTTATGTTAAACGACAAAAACTATCGCTATTGCCGTGGACTTATCGTACAACTTTATTAGTTTCTACAGCAGGGCCGTCGCGTGGTTTGTAGGCGCCCAAGGCAAGGCTTCAATCGGCGCCCAAGGCAAGGCTTTAATCGGCGCCCCCCTCTCCCCCGGTAAAACTCGTAATTTGGTTCGTTCTACTCTTGGTTCGGGGGATGATAGCCTAGCTCTTTAGAGCCACTCCATTATCCACCAGGTCAGGTCAGGTCATCTATTGTATAATACAGAAACCAATACAGTCTTCTAAGTGCTTATAGATAGAATTAGGCTACAAACTCACACTACGGCGCCTCTCAGGTCGCGGCGCCCGAGGCGACCACCTCGGTCGCCCCACCCACGCGACGGCCCTGTTCTATAGTCCGCTAACGAATAGTTGTGGAGATCTAACGATAAATTGCTCAAATCTGCCAATCAATTGATCCGTGTATATCCACCTAAATATCTAAAATTACTCCTGATTTTATAAGGGGTTACATAATAGTGAAAGATGGATTACTAACTAACGAATTAACAGTAGATCGACTAGACTAAATTCAACTTCTCTTTTGATCTTCTAGTGGTAATATGAATTCTTTTTTCAGCTGCACTCTGTTTTGACCTTTAAAAGTGATCAATGATCAATCCATCTAAATAACTCTCTGCTGCTGGCTCTGTGATCTTTCAAAAATACAAATGAAACTATTAAAGTTCTTAGTTACGATTTACACAATAAAACAAATGATGAAGAAAACATTCAGCGTAAGTTTTACCACCGCCTGCTCGTTCTTTCTGTAAATGATTTCACTCAAAATTAAATTTTTTTGATAAAAAATGTCCGTAATATAGAAATGGCAGTTCTGTGTGCAATATAGAAGTAAAATTGAGCCTCCAGTGCAGTTGTAGTCTTCCCACAATCGCGAGGAACTTGATTGATAGTCAGCCGTAAAATGAATCATAAATCTGTGGATGCATCGTAACCGGCCACCGCGGCCGATATCAAGAATGGCGATTAAAAATTTATTTGAATGGGGTGCAGCCCGATCTAACGGGATATGGGTATGTGCGTGTGAAACTTAAAGTGTGTATTGCGTGTCTCGCGTCACATAATGCAGTTGTAATGTATTGCTACTGTTTTATGCACGAAGATCACCGAAATCATAATTTTTATCAACCAGTTGTAAATATTAGAATGTCCGTTTACGATTAAATAGAATTACATAAAAAATTGTTTTTTTTAGTGATTAATTCAGGCGATACCGTAAAAGTATTTCAAAATAACCAGAGATATTTATAAACCTCAAGTGTTGTTAATTTACGTATATGCTGCATTTAGACTAAAGAATTTACTGAGCATATGGAGAGCAGCAGAAGTAATTGTAGACAAATATCGTTATTACTGATCAATATTATTTTACTTCTTCTAAACCCCATCATTGAGAATAGAAATCTAATACCACTCCACAATCAATAATATGTTCACAGAATATCGAACGAAATGGAAAATTTTTTTGTACTACACAAGGTTGGTTCAATGGACTGGAAATAGAATGTTTGGAATAACGCATATTCAAAGTTCTTATACCAATAGTTACTCCAAAGAAGTGTCTGATCCAGTGCTCTATTTAGTATGTACATACCACAACAAGAAAACGTCATAATAGTAATTAATATTCACCATTGATTTTTTTTTTAATAAAGCACGAAGATAAATAGTCCACATTCCAAGTAGTTCTAGCAGAAGGGGAAACTCCAAAAAAGTGTCTTTGATCTAGTGTACTATTTACTATATACTGAAATGATTGTGAAATTTAAGATTTTTTTACTTTTTCATCTCCTTTATTTTAAATTTGTCACATCTCACATTTTTTACATTTCCAAAACAAACATGTCACTTCTTTTTTTTAAAACTCCTTTACATACCACAACAACATTCCCAGAAAACCAAATATTAATTTCTATTTTTTCCACTAATTTCTTGTATTTTTCTTTGATTTCTTTTCGTATTCTTAAATTCTGTTCCTCTGCTATTTCAAAATTCATTTTTATTTCTTCATTTACATTTTCTTCCAATATTTGGATATTTTTATTATTTTTGATAATGTCTCTTACTTTTTTCTTTATCTCTTCTTTATTTAATTTGTTCTGAGTTTCTTTTACTTTCATTTTTTTTATCATATTCCCTAAATCTTCTTTGATTTCTTCTTTGTTTTTAATCATTTCATATTTAATATTTCCCAAATCTTCTTTAATATTATTTATTTTATCTTCCATATTACCAATTTTATTTTCTATGTTCCTATGATCCCTATAAAAATATTTTTTAATTGAATCTTTCATCTCTGTGATAATTTCTTTTAATTTTATTTCTCAACATCGTTTCTGTTTCCTTTTCTTGGTGTTTTATTTCTTCATTTTTATTTTCCATTTGTGCTAATTTTATTTGTGAAATTTCATTAATTTCTTCCGCCCTGATTTTATTCTTTAAAATTTCTTATTCTTCATTCCATCCTCTTTTATTTGATATATTTCTTCAATAAATCCTGTTTCTCTTACTTTCTTATTTTTCTGCTCCTGTAATTCTTTTACCTCTATTATTCTTGCAATCATTTCTTTTTTACTATCTTTTCTTGTTTCGTCTATTTTTTTATCTGTATCTTTTCTTGCCTGATTTCTTCTAAGCTATTTCCTACACTTCTTATTTCTTTTTTCATAGTTTCTTCTAATACATTATATCAGTTTTCAAATCTTTCTTCAATTGTATCATATCCATTCGAATACCTGTTTTTATCTCTTCCTTATTTCTTTCCATGTTCTTTTCCATCTTTTCTTGATTTCTGTTTATTACTAGTATATTTTGATTCATTGCAATCAACATTTGCAGGACTCGTTCTTCTGATCTTCTATCTTCTCTTTTTTTAAATTATGAATTAAAATTTAGGCAATTAACGAATTAATTAATTTAATTGCCCCACGTTGGGCGGCCAATTGAATGATTTAAGATGTTTTTTTACTTTTTCACCTCCTTTATTTTTGTCACATCTCCCATTTTTTATATCTACATTTTTTTTAGACTCCTTTAGATATATATTTTTAATTCTTTTAAAATAAGCTTCCCATAATTATGTCTCACTTTTTAAACCATAACAATACATACTACAAGAAAACGTCAAAATAGCTACTTTCACCAATGAGTTTTTTTAGGGGTTTTGTCATAGGCAATGGGCAAATTGCCTAGGTATACCTTCCATCCCATCCCCTCAGATCTAATCTGCAGATTCCTCCACCGAGTCTGAAGAGCCTAAGAAGGTCTATAGCGGACTACTCCTCCTGAGGAGAACGAAGGGCAATCATTTGTCCTTTGTTTTACTGCCCAGTGTATATTTTTTGTTGCGGGTGGAAATCATTTATAGACCCCACGTGCAATTAGCAGCATGGGAGTGTGGGACTCCTCGCCAGACGAGTGTACCCACTAAAATGACACTATATTTACCCTCTTGTGCTGCATACATGGAACCATCTTGTCGACTTCCTTTATCATGTGTTCGTAGTGTCTTTATATATTGTTCTGTCTTTCTCTCTCTTCTACCTCTTTATTCAGCATTATCTTTTCTACCATGGTTTGTATCAGTCTCCAATTTTCCCTATCCCTTATCATTATTTGCACTATATTTTCAGGTGTTAGTTCTGTGTTTATGATGTCTCTTGTTTTTTCTGCGTATTTCAGACCATCTTTCACAAAGGAAGACTAGGTGTTCTGGCGTGTCGATATTGCAATAGTATATGCATGATTCCTCGGCACCTTTCCCCATTTTCTTCGCGTATGTTCTAAATACTCCATGCCCTGTTAGTAAATGTGTCAGATATTATCCCATGTTTCAATGTTTAGAGTTCATCCATTTCCTTATATCTGGGATAAGCCGCTTGGTCCATTGTCCTTTAAGAGTGTTTCGATTCCAACGTTCCTGCCACAGGTCTATAGTGTTTTCCCTTACGTTTGTATTAGTTACATCTAGCTGCTGATCATATATATATTTTCTCTCTTGGGCCAAGAGGTCAATAGGTGGAATAGCTGTAATGACCTGTATAGCTACTGCGGAAACCGTTCTAAAAGCAGAAGCTACCCTAATTAAGATTTTGCGCTGAGACCTTTCCATTAGTATGAAGTTTCTTCTAACCTTCAGAACGTCTACCCATACCTATGCTCCTTATAGTAGGATTGAGTGTACTACTCCACAGAGCACTGCTCTTTTACTGCTGGTAGGGCCACCAATGTTAGGTATCAGCCTTGTCAGCTATCCCACTCTATCTTCCGATTTCCTTGTAACCATTTTGATGTGTACTCCGTGTGTCAAAATATACTCCCAAGTATTTGCCCAGTGTATATTGGTAGAACTGTTAAATCCTTAGAACTTGGAATTAAAGGAAGCTTATTTAGAACAATTATAACAAAATTTGATATAAATTTTACAAAATAAAAAGAATCTGACATTATTCTAAAATTAGTATTCATAGTGTCGATGTTGTGTCGTTTGACAATTATCTAAGGGTACCAATTCCTTGATGTTACGGTTCCAATTTCAAAAGGAAAATCACGTATAGAATATTACGATTTTGAGGTATGTTGGTAGTTTTCAAGTGCTCTACGAATAGATTAATTATTAAACAATAAGAAATAACTGTACCTACGGAAATATTTTATAGCTTTTAAGCAATAAAATTTGAATATTCATATCTTTATAACCATGAAATATATAAGATATTATGCCCTAATACTGGCTATATAATCAAGACACATTATGATAATCGACAGTGCACCTAGAAAAAATAAGTAGGCTGGTAAGTCGCGACCTTTCTGATCTACGATTGCCTTTCTATAAGTGCTTGTTTGTTAACAATTGTCTCACTATCGCAAACAACTACTATTACTTTTATCCACGTTATTAATTAGTGCTAGTTTTACGATAAACTTACAATTATTCTGACAGGTAAGGAAAATAAAACCGTTTGAAAGCAGTTGTATTTTGTTTTTTTATAAACATAATTGGGTTTGTTGCTCTAATTTTTTCACCAATAGATGACGTCAATGTAAATAAAGGGAATTATCTGGAAGTATCTAGAAAAGCCATTTTCAAAGCTAAAAGATCTGATAATAAATATACTGCTGAATCAGGTAATCTGAAGATAGAAAAATAATCACAAAGATTTAAAAAGCTTACAGTGCGATAAACTTAAACTTATATATTAAGGGTGATAGTACACCAAGGAATGACATTCAACGAACATGCACAGTCTGCGATAAATAAGGCCAAGCTATCAAGAGCTAAATTGCAAGGACTAATCGGTAGATATAGCAAAATTGAAATAAGAACCAAAAATTAAAATGATAAATGCAGTGAAGCTGCCAGTACTCACCTACGCGTCGCGTCAGTTGCATGGGGACAAGTATGTGAATCTACGAAGAAGAAAATATAGATCCAGCACAATATCGATTTGAGGCACCTTGGTACGTTGCCATCCAACGGTTGTTTAAAGATCTGGAAACCAAGAGGATTCTAGATATCATGAACGACCAGGCGAAACAGATATTCTCAGACTAACCAATAGTTGAGAGAATTGACAGAACACCTATAGCAGATAACCACGGTAAGCACATGAGACCGAGGAAGCAACTCTTCTACGAAAACGATGAATGACTACCAAAATCACCATATGGGTTTCTAATTTTTGAGGAAAAGGCAACCGAAAGACGAGGGGAGTCTCGAAGATACGAATCGAGGGGGAAAAGAACGCAGGGGGCAGCAGAGGGTAGAGGGGGGAACGGGGAAGGAGAGAATCAGGAGGGAAGAGAAAGAGAAAAACAAACTCTACCACAGACCAGACTTACAGACAAAGCACACACCGCACACAGGATACACAGAGATATATAGAGAAAAGTGTTTAACGCTACCCATAATACTGTGATGATAGCTCAAGGATCCCCATGTCCTAAAGGGAGTTCAAATGTACATTAGGCCACGGAACCTAACCTGACCTGAGAGCCAGAACCGGGAGATGGGGAAGTAATTGAAAGTGAAATTTCGGTAATTTTGCCATTATTGTGATTGATTGTGATACGGTTCATAGTCTGGGTGAATGAGAACACCAATAACGCCATATATAATAGTTATTATTGATGGTTCTTTTAAGTAAACGCGGACCACCTTCGAACAGAACTTTCTCGTGGATAAATGTTCATGCAAAATGATGAATAATGCCTTCTGATATCTTTAAGGTATCTCACCCAACTTCAATTTACGATAAGCCGTAAATATTTTGAAAACTTTTTACGTTTTCTGCCGTCTTTTAAACATATAATTTGAAGATTATTACTTGCTTACTAAAAATCAAATTGATCTGTTATTACTGGCACCATCTATATGTAATCCTGGAACTTATTGAGTGACCAGATATTTTTATTTGTTTATTTGACAATTACGATCTTATAATACGTATTTTTTTCAATAACGACAAATCTTTTGTCATCACTGTGATTAATCAAAGAGAAAATTATGATTCTTTATTGTTTTTTTTTTGTTTAAATCCTTGGTAACCAGTATAACCGCCACTGGAATACTCTTTAAATTTTAAAAAATAGGTGACTATAAAAATTCCAATCCGGGGACTTAATTAAAAATTAATTGTAATAAATAAAACATTGAGTAAATCGTCACATTATTGACATACTTTCTTACGGACTATTCAAATTTATTTAAATACGTAACTACTTATTAATTCTTTTGAGAATAACATGAAATCGATAGTAAGTTCTTTTGATTTCTTTCAACAACCTTCTCATCAAATAAAATTGTTTTTTAATTATTCACATAGAAATTACATACTGCTTGGAACTATCTGAAAGCTTGGTACAGCTGTAAAAGTGGAACTTTAAAAGATTTATCGAAAAGTTTAAAATCAATTTTCTTTTAATAAATTATTGCAACTTCTTGAGTATTATAGATGCACTGTTATTTATATGATTGCAGATTGAAATATAAATTAACCTATTGATTGGAGTGAATTGATAATTTTTTATTGGATACAGAGGGGTAACTTATTAATCCGAGAAAGGTAGTAAATTTTTTTGGAATGAGCGATTTTTCAATATTTGGCCCGAAAAAATTACATTGACGGTTACAAATGTAATTGTATGCAATATCAAACGGCCATATCTCGTTACAGACAGAAGACAAAAAAAAATGGAAATTATTCGGAAGAACATTTGCTCAAAAATCAATACTTTTCACGCTATTGACCAAAAATTGAAAATATCTTATAAAAAACAAAAGTTTAGCTCAACTTTAACAGACCAAAACTTAAAAATTAATTATCCCATAGGGCTAAAAATTAATGGACAATTGTAGAAACATATGTTACGACTTTCTGCAAAAGGATTTTTTTCAAATACCACAGTCTAGATGGCGCTAAACAAATTTGAAAAAAATTTATTTTGTCCATAACTTTTTTCTGCTTATGTTAAACGGTTCTGGATGATCTTAAAATGTTGTCAATGTTGTTCTCTCATTAGGATGTTATTATGTATTTTTGTGGAAGTCATATTTTTCCAGATATTTACGCTAGAACGACCCAGTTTCTTTAAACTCCCATTTTTGAATTGCCATATCTTCCTTCGTATTAATCGTAGAAGAACAAAAAAAATCATTTTAATTGTTAGCTCTAAGCCATAAAATTGGTTCATATCAATTTTTATGTAATACTAACAGATTTTCGGTTGCATTTAAAAAACTTTTAGAAATGTACGATTTTTGTGGTGAAAATCGTAATTTTCTTCGCCCTATAACTCGGGATGGGTTTATTTTCATGAAAAATTGTATTTATCATAAAAAAGGATAATTTATGGATTGCGCAAGTTTTTTTATTTTTTTTTTGCCTCACTTTTGGTGTCAATCTGATCAGTTACTAGTATCTGCTGAATGACTTTATTTCATTTCTTGGTCTATATAAATACTCGTCTTTCTGGATAATAAACCACTTTACACAATAAAAATGTTTTTAATCTTTGACATTTCGGCTTTTAGTCGTCTAAAGTTGTTTTTAATATTAATAATTTACTATAGAAACAGATCACTGAACAATTTCACAAGATATGATAACAAGATGGAACAAAGAAATAAATTTTGAAATTTGAGATTTAAAAATATGTTAACATATTTTTTGTGACATATCTGGGAACGATTTTAAAAAGATCTAATTGCCGTGGTTTTCCAAAATCACTCTGGTTTTTTGTGAGAGGTATAACCTTAAAAACTAGACGACACACCTGTTAATCAATATGCTTCTTTGACAGGATTTGGATGTTGGCACCACTGACTGACTGTGTCCTTTGGCGATAAAATTTATTTATTTCTCAGTAACCCAGATCAATGAACAATCACTTTTGTTTGTGCTATGTGGAATACTATACTAGTTAACTGATTTTTTTTATATTACACAAATAGTTGCGTTTTACCACTGAATAAATAGCATTGCTTATAACGCATATATTTTCAACTAACTTTATAGATCAGCTCGTCCAAAGGCGGCGTCCTACCAATATCAGAGGGATCATAAAGTGTTGGTGTAAATAAATTCTGTTACATTTAGGTGGGATACAAATATTATCTAACCAATTGTTGAGTTATAAATCATAGCGTAATGTATATGAGAGCTGATTTTGAAATAAAATTCACACTTTAATTAACTGTATATTAACATCAAAACATCAACAGAAAACAACTAGGTAATGATAGAATAAATACGAAAAATTCACTTTTAATTTAAATATGTAACCCATTTGCTCAGGTTACATAAATATTAGGCACTTAACATTTGTGCAGTGTGAGTTGAAATTTGTAGGAATAAAATGCACTGAAGGCATATTTGTGTGGTGCAAGTTTAAAAATGACTTTTTAAATGGGTTGTGTTTGAGCCCTATTATGTGACTGACTGCAGAATAAGAAATTCTGACTGTTCCAGCTAATATCTGATTGTGTTACAATATCACCTACCTCACCCCCAACCTACCCAATCAGATGGTTAATGGCCCATACCCATATTACGAAAACAAATTGTAGGTTTTAGTTAGACCAAAACTGTCAAGTACGCATGTATAAATTAAACAATCTTTAAAGTTATGTTTCTCTTATTGCGTTTCTTTTTTAAGCCGGATCACTTGAAAAAAGAAGAAGAATTTAACTACGAATATAAAATCTCTCTTTACAAACACTGCGATCCAGACCCACCACCAATACAGGATACTATTAAAAACCTCAATCCGCCATTGAATCCTCAATCTACAACTAGCAATAAATCATATACAAATTTCCATTGCCTTCTTTGAAATAAATCAATGATAATCGAGGTATGTTTGCAATCAAAGTCACATTCATGTCGAAGGTAATGCCCGCATACTTTTCGTATTCGAAGATAAAGGCTTGGCCTTGCCACATTTCGTCCCCATTGCGATCGAGAGGTCACCTTTGAGAGAAAATATTTTATGTCAAGCATATCATAAATAGGAAATTAGCTTATTTTATTTTATCGGACTTAAGTAAAACAAGAACATTTGTAAAGAAAATATTGTGTAAGAGAAAGTGAACAAAATAATAAGTGTGTAAAAGTACTTGGTCACTGAATAAGTTCGTATAGGATGAAAGGGTGAAACATTCATTCCCACACTTTTTTAACATTTTGGTACCTTTTTTGGAAACGATTTATATTTGACCTCAAATTAGGCTTGAATTTCGGAAATCACTTCTTTCTTGCAGGAGGTAGTAGCTTGAGCCAGAACCGGAGAATACGGTGTGTGGGAAAGCAATTACAAATGAAATTCGTACAATTTTGCCTTTGTTGAGATCGACTTATGACACGGTATTGTCTTGCAAAAGAGCACTTTTTTCTTCGTTTAATACTCGTTTCTTTCTCAAGGTAATCGATGAATAAAATACCGTGCGCATCCCAAATACGGAGGCCAAAAACTTATCATCTGACATTTGCCATCGGTCTTTGTACAACAGCGTCTAAAATCAAGAAATCACTACCATTTGTTTCACTGAAGAAACATTTTTCCATTGTTTTGAAAATTACGAAAGTAGCATGACTAAAGCAACTAACTTGTGAACTAAACGTCATATTGGCATGAAGCTAGTACTTCCTAAAAACCATATGGATTTGTCAATAGTGATATCATCTGTATCTCGTCCAACGAACTTATTACATAAAACAAAAACGGACACTTAAAATCATATCTCGTACCTCAGGAACTTTTATACAAAGCCCAGGAATTCCACAAAGGTCAATCCTGGGTCCGTTGTTATTTAATCTTTTTGTCAATGACATTGCCAGTAAAATAAATGTTTTGATAATGATTTATGCAGATGATATGAAATTCTGTTGTGAAATTAATAATATCCAGTATTGTGAAAACCTCCAAATAAAACAGAGTTTAGCGAATGGTGTATTACACAGAAAAAAGGAATCTTTTAAATCAACTTGTTAACCGCATTAATTCAAGAGAATGGTATTATTGAATGGGTCTAACCAAATACCAGTTTGATTTTTTGACAAAATCTTCTTGACTACTTGGTAACAGAAAGTTTTATGTCAAATGTGCACTTTCTTGTTAAATAATGGGGTTTGGTTGAGGCAAGGATATTTCAATTTTGTTGAGAAACAATTTTCTTGGATGAAGCTGATTTCTCTGCCCATGTGAACAATGAACCTCTTGATTAAAGAAAATTGGGGCTGAGGTATGGGCGCAGCAATGAATTATTATTTCAAGAACATGAGCATAACCTGACTTATGAAAAATCGTAATAAGTATTGACAACACAAAACAAAACATTCTCAACATACAAATAGTTATGATTGAACAGAATTTTAAGACCATTGCAAATGATACTCAATGAAAATCATTGAATGACACGACGCCATGTATACAGTAGATTGAAAAGAGCCCACATACACAAGTCGTCCCCACAAGTGTTCTAAATGGTTCGTCGTCAAAACACTTTTAAATTTCATGCTGCCTCGTTTTAAATAATTTCAATCAGAACAGAGCGCGGGCCTATGCACCATCAAAAACACAAACGCACTTGTTTACTATTCACTATGGCGTCTATGGTGTTGTTCTGCTTCGGCGCTAATACTTAATTCTGCTTATTGGTCGAGGAAGCCATGTGTACGTGGTTTCGTCATCAGAACACGTTTAATAAGAAATGTTATTCTTGAACCGAGAGAACTATGATTGACAAATTGTTTTCTAAGGTGAAGAGTAGCTACGGATATTTCGGTTCAACCAAATTCATTTCAAGAAAATTCATGTTAAACAGGCAAACAACGAAATTAGTTGAAAACAGAAGTATATTGGTCAATATACAATTATTATTCTTGGGGGAAGATTATTTAATTCAAAAATATATATATTTGATTTAAGACATTCTTTTTTTTCTATGTAGGAATAAACTATGCATCAGTATAAGTAAGTGCAATGTAATAAACATTCTGCAGAAAAGACTCATTTCATTTATTTCCATATTCTATTGAAAACTGTATTCTATCACGACCTAGCCTAATTAAGGACATGGTAGTTTACTTTGATCCTGCTTTGACATTCTTGAGCCACATCGAGAAGACAGTGTCCTCTGCGTTTCGAATGCTTGTGTTTCTTACTCGTTATACTATTACAAAATTCTCTACTATGAACTTACGATTCTCCACACTTATAAGATCAAGGCTGGAATACGCGTGCATCATTTGGAATCCTATGTTTAGCTATCAAATAGTTCAACTCGAAAGGATTCAACGAAAATTCTTCAAGACGTGTTCATTTATTTTAGAATTTCCAGCAAGAGGTATTCCTGAGAAATACTTTTACTAACGCTTCAATGCACGTACCTAATTGAGCGAGGAACCATACTATCTGTGATTTTCTTACATCAATTAATGAATCGACTGCATTAATCTGAAAAACATGCTAAATTTTCAGGTTCCTAGAATTAATGCTAGAAGCAATAATTTATTCTGTCTTCCTTCTCACAGAACCAACATTTATAAATCCTCCCCTTTATATCAGGCAATTGCAAATTATTCCGCGATCGAACCTAATCTCTATTTATGATAAAATAATAAGTAGGTACTTTATTGACAAAAGTCAAATGGAGTCTCGATTTATTAAGCTGTAAAGTTAATCAAATTAAATGAAGTTAATTATCAAATAAAATGTAATTAATTAAAATTCTAATTTTTCGCTTAGTTATTAACGCATATTGTAATTTTATAAGTTTATTTCTGTCTTAACTTTATAAATAGATATTTTATTTTACCTGTAAGTCTCACATGCGTCGATATAATTACATACTTTTTCTCAATGAGTTTTTTTCAGTGCTTAATTAGAATCTGCTTCGTAATCTACATTATCTTGTAATTGGGCTAACCCGTTTGATAGTGTAACTCCTAAATAAATAAATAAATAAATAAATAGTTCGAGATTGAGACTCCAAAAAAATACAACAGGAACAATTGGGGCGTTTAGTTGGGACATACTTTCTCATGCGCCTTACAGACCAGATTTGGCTCCATCCGATTACTAATTATTTGCATCGATGGGACACACACTTGATGATTGGTTTTCCTCAAGAGAGCAACAGTTTTTTTTGGCGTGTCATCAATAAACGAGGCTAAAAATGTACAGCTATCGTATAAAGAACAATTCTGGTTTCATATTTACGAACATGGTAAATGTATAAACGAAGAATGTATCATGTTTTAAAATGCTCAGATAGATACATTTGTAGCGAGACAATTCTTAACGTCAATTTTATTTAAACCACGCACTCATTTGTATTTTCTTAACGCATTAAAAGTTTACAGACTTCTTCTTGCTACTGCTACTCATTTCTAATTCATTGTATTCTTCACAGTTGTTCATTTGAACTTTGACCCAACTTCTATTTCATATCTGTTAAATTTCCTTTCAATAATATATAATATCGTAATTGAATCTCCTGTAAACGAAAAGTAATTACACTATGACATATATTGTTTGCAATACGAATAATAGAGTGTTTATCATTTAAAACAAATAACAAGTAGGTAACAGTTTCATAAATAATGCAAAAGAACGAGAACAACAAGCAATTTCTAAATTATCCGTTTGATTAAAAATGATAGAGTCCAGTTGTGATGTAACGTAGATACAACGTGTTACACTGTTTTCTACTAAAACATATTAATAAGGCCCCTAAGGGAGTCTACACGGTATGAACGTGAACGTACAAACATTATGGACATCAATTTCAATTAACTCCATGTTAACTTTGCATTTTTCCTACCGGCGTTATCAAGTTAATTATATGTCGTTTTCAGTTTTAAAACGAAAGAATGAGGATAGTCGCACGATGAATGCGTATTTGCGCAAATAAAATATGCAATTTTGTTTTATAGGTTAACATAAAAATAATTATTAATAGTCCTGATTGTTGCCTGGTTAAGGACAAAAGTACGTCTTTCTTACACTGATCACTAGATCTTTTTATGAACCAAAAATTATTGGAAAGTTGTAAAAGAAAGCACGAGGGAAAACAAAAAATATATTAATCACAATCAGAAGTAGATTGTTGTTACAATTCAAAGTATTGGCTAGTAACTTCTAATATTAAACAACAAAATGAACGAACAAATACAAACAAACCACAAACCTCTACTAAGATTTATATTTTCAAGAATTTTGATCATTAACTATTATCCAATTTCTTAAATTTTTAATATTAAAAGCGAGTTTCTACTCATGGATACAAATAGACAAAATCAAGACACACTTGTTCCTGTGGAATTCATCGAAGAAACCGAGGAGAAAATGTAAGTGAAAACAACTCGAGTTAAGCTAAATACTGCATGGAATATTGGATATTTACCGCAGTGATGGCACGATTGATGAGAAAATGGATCATTTTGAAATCTGAAATTCCAGGAAATATTACATAGTGAAGGGCAGACATTGTTTTGTTTTTTGTGACTCGGGCTTCAACCCATCTAGTGACCTAGTCACAATCGCTTCCAATAACTTATCCGATAACCTTGCTGGATGGATGCTCATGTGCGGTAACCAGAGGCATTTAATCTTTCTTTAGTATTGTTAATATATGCATTATCTGAGCATTAAGCTGGATAAGATTCACTCATTCTGACCCACATAAACAGTATCAAAGGGCTAGTCATAGACCGATTTATTTCTTACTTAAATAGGGAGATGTCAATGGACCTTTACATTTACGAAAAATAAATTCCAAAACTTATATAAGTCGATGGTATTTCTCATATGAAACGTCCAATTCACCTAGAGTGCCACAATACATTTTTTTTATTTAAATAAATATCGCTTTTGAAAGTGTACCCTTGACGTCACGTTCATGGGAAACACCCCCCTCCATAATCTACGTTCAGAAAGACGCATCACTGTTTTTCCTAAAAATAAAGCTCACTGCTTGATATACACCATTGATATATAATTGAACTCTGTCAATTGATCGACCCATCTATAAAATTCCACATTTAGCTACTGTTTTCTTTACCTAAAACATTCGAAGTTTCTGAACGGGCCTACCTTTTCATGAAGAACGATCATTGGTAACACCGCAAATCCTAAATACAGTTCTCACGGAACAACAGTTGTCAGGTATATGCTCAGAGTAATAAAAGTTGTATGTTGCATAAGATTTCAGATAACGTTAACGTTTGCAGCAAACGAACGAACCTACAATTCAGATGTAACTGCAATTCGAGGTTCCATTTCGCACAACGATGCCAAATCTAATTTCGATGAACGTGACGTCACTAACACATGTTTTTCCTGATTATGGAAAAATTAGCTATCAGAGAATTCAAAAAACAAAATTCTCAGTGATATTAGCACATATACTTTCTAATTACAGTGTTCCCTCATAGTTCATGGAAAGGTCCATTGTAGGATGGAGACTAAGTATGAGTACTAAATCTGTAGACATTTTCTGACGATCCAACCGGTTTCTAGCATAACTGCATTCTACATTTTAACATAGATGTGTCGTAATTCTACCTCAAGCAACCCTTCTTGAACAGTATATAGTATGAGGCCTGTTGAAGACATAACTACAGGGATAACTTTGATGTTTGCTACATTCCCTTAGCTAATTATGTGTACTTAGTTTCTTCTGCTATTTATCACTGACGTAGTAGTACTTTTTAGCACTGTTTGGGCTGGTATTTGTAGTAGTGGGTCAGGTCAGGTCAGCCAATATTTGTTGGTCAGGTTTTGATAAAGCATATTGCAGATCTGATTTTAAATACATACAGCTCGTTGTTACATGTTGAATTGTCTCTGATTTCTAATGGCACTTATCTATCTCAACATTCCTAATCTTAGTAATGTAGTTTTGGTAGTAAGCCTAAATTGCAACCGTGGCACTTATCGTCTCGGGGGAAAATGGACCATCTGCTGAACTCCTCATCATCTTTGTATGGCTGGTTAAGATCATGAGAATGTCGGCAACTCTTTTTGTGACATGTTTTTGAGCATTAGTGATGCTTTTACCTGTCAACTATACAGGACGACAGAATAAACTAACCATCGTCCTCATCATCTCCTTTGTATGAGTGTCGTTCTAAGTAAGCTTGATTTTTGATGAATAGTTTTGTTTTAAGTTAACATACGTTTGCTTTAATCAGGTTAACATTAAATTCTGAAGTAGTTCCACTCTTTGCTTACACTGGCCATCCTCCACTGCATTGGATAATATGGTCGTAGGGATGAATAACATCTTCGTTCATGAATCTACCTTTATGAATATTTAGTACTTCAGCAGTCCTAATTTCATATGAATGTGAGATTGGGATAGATTTGCTTTTATGCTCCCACAATCTAGAGATCCCAAGTTAAAATCATCAGAATTCTTAAAATAACATATGTAGATGAAGTTATACGCAAGAGAAGCATTAAACAACACACATGACATCCCATGCCGATACTATAAGGTTTACTTTAACCAGTAGATAATAAATAACTGACTTGGGATAATAGCTAACATATCTTTCGGAAAACTGAGCTATCACTACATCAAATTAACTTATAAAATAATAAAATTAAAATAATACTTGATTTTCCAGACAATATTTTAATCACTTTAATTATTTATCTGATGGCATGTCATAATGACAACGTTATGTCACTCAATTTTGATGACATAAGGAAGCTCATTATGGTAATTAGTCCCATAATGAATTCAAAATTCTTGAAAATATAAATCTTAGTAGAGGTTTGTAGTTTGTTTGTATTTGTTCGTTCATTTTGTTGTTTAGTATTAAAAGCTACTAGCCAATACTTCTGCAAAATGTTTATGATTATCTGAATTATAACAATCTACTTCTGATTGTGATTAATCTATTTTTTGTTTTCCCTCTTGCTTTCTTTTAATAACTTTTTACAACTTTCCAAAAATTTTTGATTCATAAAAAGATCTAGTGATCAGTGTAAGAAAGACGTCGACGTACTTTAGTCGTTAACCAGGCAACAATCAAGACAATTAAAAATTATTTTTTCGTCGACCTCTACAAAAAATGACATTTTGTACTAATTTCCGAATGAAAAGTCAACTCTTTTGAAGGCAAGTACTTTTCGTCCTCAAATGACTCGCACCGTGCCGTATCCTAGTGACCACAGCGGACGAAAAGTGTTTGCGGACGAAAAGCGCTTGCGGGCGAAAAATGCTTGCCTTCAAAAATGGTCGATTTTTCATTCGGAAATTAGTACGTTTTTGTAGAGGTCGACGAAAAAAAGTAATATGCGCCTCGGCGAAAAACTGTCTATTGTCTCGCTGCTTGCTCAATCAATTTGTAGACTCGACTATAATAGACAGTTTTTCGTCCTTGACACATAAATAACTATTTTCGTCGACCTCTACAAAAAATGACATTTTACGTACTAATTTCCGAATTAAAATTCAACTATTTTTGAAGGCAAGTACTTTTCGTCGTCAAATGACTCGCACTGTGCCGTACCCTAGTGACCACAGCGTGCACCGTGCCGTATTCTAGTGACCACAGCGGACGAAAAGTGTATGCGGACGAATAATGCTTGCCTTCAAAAATTAGTACGTTTTTGTAGAGGTCGGCTATCAATTTGCAGACTCGACGATTATAATAGACAGTTTTTCATCCTTGGCACATAAATAACTATTTATGTAATCATTTAATATAAAAAAGTTGGTATTTTGTCACAGTATACATAAAATTGTTCGTCATACGCTCATGATTGTTCCTTTAATCATGGACAACCTTTATGCACATCTCCATAACCACACTCTTTTTATTTCCCTGTAATTACATGCTAAGTAACTGGGGCAAACTTGAATTTACTGGCCAATAATAATTTAATGAGCTTAAACATCCATTTGGTAAATACTTGTAAATCCCTGTATACTTTTGCTATATAAATTTTTTAGTTTTATTGAACTTTAGATATAATGTTAAAATGTTTATATTCACATTTAAATGGAGGTTCAAAAATGAGAAACTAATCCAAGTATATCAGTTCTGTATATCCGAAACTATAATCCACTAGACGTCACCTAATCTCCACTCCACCCCTTAAGAAACCCTTAATATTCTGATTAAATCCTTTGTTTCAGGTGAAAAGCCACACAAGTGCGTCGTCTGTTCGAAAGCATTCAGCCAATCGTCTAATCTCATCACGCACATGCGCAAACATACAGGATATAAGCCATTTTCCTGCGGCCTCTGCGAAAAGGCATTCCAAAGAAAGGTCGATCTGCGACGCCATAGAGAATCGCAGCATCCCAGTGTACCAGAATCAATCATTTCTAGTTTGTATCGATCGACTGATATCAGTATGGATGATGTTAAAACGGAAGTGAGCAATAGTAGTTAAAAATAAAAAACTTGACGGAAACATGAAAAAGTTCGTACCTGGCAAATGGGTTTTAAAATGGTTACATTTCTCTTAAGTTTCCTTGCTTTGAAAAAGTTACAAAAGGAACTTTTTTACCATTAACATTAAATGCATAAATATTTCGATAAACTCTTGATGGGGAATTTAATAATAAAATATTCAGCCATCAGTATAAATTCTAAATTTTTCATGCAAATATGCAATGTAGATTTAAAAGTGCCATTAAAAAATATGTACCCGTATCTTACAGTTGCCATTCAAAGTATTCGTTGGCCATTTTGATGCCATAATGCCTTTTAATGAATCCAGTCCGTCCAGAAATGACCAAAGTATAAAAAATATACGCTTAGAGTTAAATCGTATTTTTACTAGTGAACTTTGTTTTTGTATATATTTGCATTGTAAAAATTTTACTCTTAATTTCATTGTTGTATATAATTTTCGCGACTTTGATCAGTCTAGTCTCAGATATAAACAAAGATTAGGAATTTTATTAAATGTATCAAAAAAGTGCTGTACTACTTATGTTTAAAATATTTACAGTGCCACTTGCGGTTACGATACTTTATGTGTCACTTGCGGTCAAAGTACTTACTTTGGCGTTTGCGGTCAACAATTACTGTCGTATTTACAATTGTGACATGACTGCAGGTGGTAACAATCCAAAAATAAACTTCTTTTGCTTGAAAGAAATTGTAAAACTAATGTAAAATGTAAAATATTTCCTATAAATTTAAGTTTTATATTTGAACAAAAATAATGAATAAAACTATCCGTTCAGATATCGCTTCAGAGTTTGGCAGCGTTCTTCTCTACTATTGTTCTCCTCTTTCCATCATCTGCGACTTTCCATCATCTTCTTTCATTTTCGTGATCCTTCCGATGTAGCTATATCCTGCCTTCCACTTACGCTCACTTGAAACCATTTCCAATATGAAATTTTCAGGATGTTCTGTATCCAAGTTCCAATCTAGGGTTACCCTGTCCTCCGCCCATCTTTCGCACTCAAAACATGAGTGGAGCACCGTATCCACCTGTCCACAGTACCTGCATAAATTTACTGCGTCTTTACCAATTCTTCTGGTACAAGACCTGAAAGACCCATGCCCTATTAAAAACTAGGTCTTATAGTCACAGTCCAACCACGGTTTAAGGTTTGGAATCAGAGTTTTGGTCCATTGACCAACTTGTGTTATTCCATTCCATCTTTCCTGTCAGTTCTGAATTGTAACTTCTCTCTCCCTCCTACGGTCCGAGTTTGTTACTGTTGGTAGCCTATATAGCCGTGCTCTCTCTCTGACCAAAAGATCTATCGGGGGAGTACCGCATATTACTGCCAGGGCTTCTGCCGACACTGTCCGATAAGCCCTGCCTTAAGTGTGCTTTTCTTTGTGAGGACATCAGCATTTTGGCGTATTTCTTGATGTTAACGACATCTGACCATATCGGAGCTGCGTATAGGAGAATGGACGTCGCTTGTCTACTGGCTTTCTACACCATCGTCGATCCAGACTCCTAGGTATTTAACATTTTTCTTCGGGGGAATATCGTGACCCTGAATCTTTATTACCGTATCCCTTTTAATCCGAGCACAGTTTTGTGTGGGGCTACCTCCAAGCCACAGCTATCCACCAAATGGCAGAGATCCTCCAAGGCCGTCTCAGCTTTATATTTCAGCTCTTCTTTGTCTTCTGCCCTGATGACTAGGGCCAGATCATCTGCATATGCAGTGCTTTCACACCCTTCTGGTAGTAATACTTCCAGTACACCAATATACAGTAGGTTCCACAGTGTGGGCCCCAGAACAGAACCTTGAGGAACTCCCTGATTTATATTGAAGGTTTCCTTGCCAACTACTATTTGCCGATTGTGAAAATAGTCTTTGATAACATTTCGCAGATATGGACTGACCTCCAGTCTATTCAAGTTCTCTTCGAGTATTCGACCAACCATTTGATGGATTCTGTCAGTAGGCCGTCCAGCCCCGGAGCCTTCTTGTTCTTAAGTTTTTCCTTGGCAGCTTGTATCTCATTATACGTAAAGAATGGGGGTATCTCGCATTTCTCTTTTCCCAGAAATGTATGTTCTGTAGCTAGGGGGAACAATTCCCTTGCCAATGCGTCTGTCTCCTCCTCTGGTAACGTATATGGTACAAGACTGTGTTTCATATTGCCTATGACTATTTTGTAACCCATTCTCCATACGTCAGATTCTAATTCATCACACAACTCTTTCCAACACCTGTTTTTTGCGGCTTTGATTTTATCCCGGAGCTCCTTTCTGCTTCGGTTGTATTCCCCTTCCAGATCAACATACTCCTCTTCTCTTCGCCTAGCTCTAGCTCTTGTCAGCAGTCTTCTAGTATTGATGCAATTTTTCCTTGCCAGGTCTACGTCTTCTCCCCACCAATACGGTTGCTTCCTACAAGCTCTGCTACCGTTCTTCATGCATATTTTTTGTGCCTCTTGTGCTTTTTCCAGCAACTCCGCGCCTCCTGTGTCATCGTGCGTTGTGAGCATCATTATGTCTGCAAAAACGGATTTATTCCAGAACCTCTGCCTTCGTTCTTTGGGTCTTCCCTTTACTCTTTGGCCCTCTACTTCATATGTGATATATCGGTTCAAGCTTAGTGACTCCTCTTCTGACCATACTTTTCAATTGATGAGGATGTCGTCGAGTTTACGATTGCACAGCGTCAGGTCCAGAAAGGAGATCTGATCTCCGCGACAAAAGGTTGGGGTTATCCCATCATTTTTAATTGTTAGGTCCAGGAAGTTAATCCAACTTAACAACAATTCTCCTCTATCATCTTCCACTCTTGATCCCCATACCGGGGATTTAGCATTGAATTCACCCACAATCAGAAGGTGCTTTGACAAGGTCCTGGCATCCTCCATGACCGTGTCTAAATATCTTTCAAAAAGTGCTAGTCCCTTATTTGGTGAGAAGTAACAGTTATATATTGCTAGCTCGTTGAACTCTAGTTTTCTGTCCATCCTAGAGTTGTCCATTTCACTCTGGTAGATTTTCTTCTAACGCAATCTCTTCTTGTCCATTATAGTCAGAGGTCCGTAGTAGGTGATCCTTTTTTTGCTCCATGGCAGTGGTAATGTCTTTTATTTGTTTGTAAAGTTGTTAGACCTTATTTGATATTTTTCGTCGATTGAATCCAGCATTATTCTCATTATTTTACCATCTTTGATTTCTAATATCCTAAGCTGCTCTTTCTCCTATATTAAGAGTAACACTAGCAAAGAATTTACCACAGAACTTGAGGTTGAGGAAGACGAATCTGGAGCAGCTTCTATCTTGGTTATAGACCTGGTTTTGTTGGTAGTGGAGATTTGTGCCCCCTTACCTTGGCTAAGATCTGGTTGCGCATCAACGAAAACTAATCGGAGAACGCTTTAGTTGTTTTTTTTTGTTACTGATCTTTAGACCGTGTAGGAGCATTAATGTTCACTTACTCATAACTTTCAGGTGAAGAGGAGACCATCGCCTTGTCTTACTCCGATTTTAATCTGGAAGCTATCGGAGAATTTGTCTCAATATAGACTCTGGAACTAGTATATATGTAAGGGTCACTTGGACTATGTTTGTGTTTTTAGTATCGAGTCTTAGTTCTTAGAAAACCAGGATTTCCTGTCCACTGAGTCGTATATCTTCTGCAAGTCAACAAAGATTGTGCTCTATCTCGGTTTTTCTAATCTAGAACTGGGGTAAAATTGGCTTATTACTCACTAATGAGGAGTTCTATTTGGTTTCCCCGATCGTTGTTGAGGTTGTTGCTCCAGATTGACTCGTCGCCAGCGTGCTTTCAGAGTTCACGAAAGCCTAGTTGTTCTTGATGCTGGAGATGATAAACTTATTCTTTAATCATCGGTTGGGAGTGACTCGGGTCTTTGTGTCGTAGGAAAGTGGTAATTGGACTTTTGAACGTGGTGGAGTAGTCCTGGTTCCTTCGTGCTATTATAAATTCTTTAAAATTCTCTAGTTTTGCGTTTGTTCTATCGCTCCCAAGCCACTGTCCTATCCTCGATGGTCTGGTCGCAATAGATAATCTACCAATGGATGCTAACTTGTCTTGTTTGCTAAGATAGAGGCTGTCGCGACTTCTCCGAGAGTTTTTTATTGTTCGGGTTGGCAGCTAGTATCTCGGTTGAACGATTGGGGCTTATCTTTGTCTTAAGTTTTCTTTGCAGTAGCTTGAAAGTAATGGATTTTAGGATCAACATACCATATTTACGTTCGTCTTGTATTTATGTATATTGGCTCAACATTTACATAATAAAACTTTAATTGAAATAAATTATGTACATTTTTCTCCGTGTAGACTTCTGATTCTTTAAAAAAAGAGTAAGTAGGTTAAAAAAAAGTTATACCATGTATTTTTTTTATGAAATTTAACTATTTTAAACGATTGTTTAAGGTAATTTTTAATTCACTTAAAGAAAACTAAAATGGACCTCATATTAAAATTCTACAAGTCAAAATACATACTATCGGTCAAATGTCACGTTGTCCTTCAATTTTTTAACATAGCTGACTCTGACATAGTGATAGTAATTTATTATATTAATTTTCCGAAGTAGTAAAATTATTTTATTTTATTGACAATTTAGGGGGAAACACTATTTTCCAATCCACAAAATTAACTCAAAATACTTTCGAGTTCGTACCGACATGGTCAGAAAATGATTTTGTTTGTCGAATTTAATCACTAATAATATACCTAAGTTCATTTTAATTTAATTATAGCACTTCTGAAGAAATCATAGGGTATATAATTAGATAAAAAATTATTCTCAAAGTGACAGTTGACAGTTTGTATTCAAAAATGATTCCAATCCCACCTGCATCTTAAAAGAGTTTGCCTATTTATCTATTTCTTTTTATAGCCCTTTCCTCACAGTAAAAAATTAAAAACTATTTGTTTGGAATAATAGCCTTTGCTTGGATCTATTGTTGCAAAAATTTCATTCACGTAAGAAAATACATTTTCTTGATAAAAAAAATGATTTTAAGTTTCTGTTGTGTTAAAAAAAACTAAAAAAGTATTTCCACCTTATTCTTACTTAATTTCCGATATACAGTGCGACCAGCATACAAAGATATGTGACATGCGCAGAGGCGGAATAGAGACAAAAAAAAATTAAATCGTTTATTGTTCTCGTTACTTATTTTAATACTTTAAAACGGTTAATTTCTTTGATTCCCTGCTTTAGGATTCACCTTCCGTTACAAAATCAAAAGCTGTGTTACCAAATATTGTAAAATTTCATTGATTTTTGGGAATCCAAACTTTCATCATTAATTAATTTTTTAACTACCCAATCTTTCACGAAGCTGCTATGATAATGAATAATTTTATTTCCCCCATTTAAATTATTATCCTATTTTGAACTTTGGAAGAGAAATATTTTTTATTTATATTTCTGAGAAGGTAAAATGGAAATTATTAATAATATTTTATTACTTAAAGCAATTTCCAGAATTTATTAGAAACGTTTAAAAAACAATTATAAAAAGAAGATTTATTTATAATTAAATAAAAATAAATCTTTTTTACCTTTACAAATTGACTTGAATGGCATGTTTGTGCAAATTTCAATAAACGAATTCCAATCTTATTCTGCGGAAGTTGGCAAGATTTTGGCCAATGCGACGCAACCTTGGATGGCGTTTTTTTAAAGCTTGAGACAATTTAATGTTGTAAATGTTTAAATTATTATTTTTTAGATTTTATGAACTAGTTTTTTCCTAATCTTTGATGAATGAGGTAGTTGTTACCATTTTTCGTAAAAAGTGCAGATACTCTGTCTAAATTGTTTTTATCCTGTCTTTTTTAATTTAATTTACATTTAGAGTGTAAAAATTTTGTAAAAATTGCACTTTTGTCCAGTATTGCACTTTTAGTTCAGTTTTACTAATATATTTTCCGATGAAAACTTTGAAAATGTTTAGTAAAACTTCGTACAGCTTAATAAAACCAAAGAAAAAACGTGTATATTTGTTCTATTGTAAATACAGTTGTAAGAATGTAATGATGGGTGCCTTTTATTGTTATTTATAAATAAAAAAATCAAAATTTTTATTGAATTTGAATAAATTTAGGACTATAATGTATTTTTCGAATTGTGTATGTAAAATTTTGAAAATATATGTTGATTTCAATATAATGTGTGTTATTTTAATAAATACTGATATATTCCATCGCACATGCGTTACCACTGATGTAAAATTATTTACACTAATCCCTAACTATCAATTTGGATTCAGAGAACAGCACTCGACCGTCCGGCAAACGCATATAATATTTAACCAAATTACCAAAAGTATTACATAAAATTAAAAAATATTTTCCCTATTACTTGCTACTAAAATCATATCTTGCTGAAAGGTACTTCCAAACCAAGCACAATTCTGCACTTTCAAGCTGCTACCAAATAAAGTCTGGAGTACCACAAGGGAGTGTTCTGGGGCCTATATTACTTCTAACATACACTGCGGATTTACCCACTACAAACAATACTAAAATAGCAATGTTCGCAGATGACAGAGTCCTGCTATCAACACACATTGATCCAGCTAGTGCATCGCAACAACTGCAATATCATCCAGATGTATTAAAAGTGTGGTTTGAGCCATGGAAAATCAAAATTAAATCCGCACAAGTGACTTTCACAAATAAGCGATCAGTATGTCTACCTGTTAGTTTTAACAACATTCAAATTCCCATTCAGACCGAAGTAAAATACCTAGGATTATATTTGGATCAGACGCTAACTTGGAAAAAGCACGTCCAAACAAAGAAACAACAGCTATACTTAGACGTAAGAGAAATGTTCTGGGAAAATCCAAATTATCTCTTGACAACAAACTACTATTATATAAATTATGGCGATGTACCAAACCATCCAATACAAAAATAATTCAAAGGCTACAGTCCAAAGTATTGAGATCAATAACCACGCACCACGCACCACGCACCACAAGTTCCTTTCGTCACAGATGAAATATAGAGACTTTCAAGATTATATCAAAACAGATTACAAGACAACGAAAATATATACATGGCCTAGTTGGTAAGGCGTCTGCCGATTCAGCTTGGTCAGTGTTCGGGGAGTAGGTTCGAATCCTGCCGTATTCAAATGGAATTAAAGTCAGATAAGCCTTTGGGCAATTGCAAAAAGGTATTTGTGTCATACGCAGTTTCATTCACGCCGGTAAACAGGCCGGATGAGATAGGATATCTCGTATCTCGTTGGTGAAACAATTACACACTTGTTAGTCGGTAGATCACCTGCATGACAAAGGCATAGTCCTGGGTTTAAGGTGATTGAGGACCGTGGTTCGGAGCCCACGATAAGCTGTAGGTCCCGTCCAGTTTAGGCAATTAGGTCAGGAAAGAGACGTTAAAATTAACAAACAAACAACAAACAAGAAGATTACGACGACAGTGGCCCACAGACCTGATGCAGAGAGGTTCGTCACTGGATGATTTCTCTTCTCAAGTCACCTTCATATAACATATTTAATTATTACTCCAATGAGAGCAGATTGTAAATATGCAATTGTCAAATAAATAAAAAATGCGTTACCGCAGAGCCACCTTGCTCGGTTTCGTGGTTAACCTCGTAGTTAACCTCCTTTATACGGTCCCACAACATATTCTCCCATTAATCCCCCATAAACGTTTAAAGACCATCGGTTTTGACGATCTATCGTTCTTAATTCTTTTTTATTTTCGGTACTGTAATAGTGAAAGTTGTGTCTATTCACTAGTCCACTATTATGGAACGTAGATTCGTCTGTGAATAATATTTTATTAAAAAAGAATTCGTCTTCTCCCGCTTTTTCGAGAAACCATAAACAAAATTCCAATCTACGGTGAAAATCCGTTCCATACAAATGTTGGTGCATCTGAATGTGGTATGGATGGTAACAATGATTTTTAATAATTCTTCTGATACTAGTCCGACTTATTTCCAATTCCCTGGCCATAACTCTTGTGCTAGTGTTTGGTTTTTTAATAAGTGATTGGAGAACTTCCAACTCTGTATTTTCGTTGCGAGTTACGAGCTTTCTAATATCTCGTTTTTTGTAAGAAACACTGCCGGTTTCACGAAACCTTGCTAGCAGCCTTTCAAATACCTCTTTGCGAGGATGATCTTTTAAGGGATATCTCTCGGCATAAACTCGTGATGCTAATAGACAGTTTTGAAAACATTCTCCGAGTATGAAAATCATATTAACTCTATCTTCAACTGTATATTCTTTCATTTTATATCTGAACGACAGCTAATAACACGGTAAAAATTAAACTATTGTCACAGTTTGACAGCAAACTAGTGTTTTGTCTATTTCATAGCTTACTTAATAAAAACGTGTTATAAAATTACCGATTTTTATTGATGCAGGTAAAATAATACAAATAAGTCTGAAATTGGTGGATATGGGTGTAGGGAACCTTGTAGTAATTTGAAAGGGAATTGTTTTACCCTTTTATTACAATAACAAAATACAGGGTGTCCCATTTAGAATAACGCAGTAATCGTATAAAATATTGTATTGTCATGAAACTCTCAATTAACAACACCCTGTAAATAAACTTTACATTACAATAATTCGTATCGATGGCCTTCCTAATTGGCAATTAATAAACAAAAATGCGTTAGTTAATTTTTATGGGACGAAGTGTAATGAATGTATTTAAACTATATTAAATTCGCAAAAAAAGTCATTTAAATCGAAAACTATCAAGAATGGGTATAGGGAGCCCTTAATAAAGTGACATTATTTTGTTCAATATACTTCAAAAATAAAATAAAATACAGGGTGTTCCATTAAAAAAAGCATAACTTTGATATATCACGCTTTTTTGGAACACCCTGTATATGTCTAACTAATTTAGAAATGTAGTCGTCACTAACTTACGTACTCCTGCCAAATAACTTTTTCATAACATTTTTCGTTTTCCCAGTAAGCTCCGTCCCGTTGAGCGTGGCCCACCCTGTATAAGCACAGTCATTCAGTCAGCGATCCAGAAATTTCCAGACAAAAATCTACAGGAAAAAAGCTGCAGGTTTGTAAATCGTGTTGTGCCGCCTGCAAAAAAAATCTCGTTTCTACAAGATTAGGTTTTAGGCCGCAGACCTTCATGTAGTAGTAATTTTTAAATGGCGGGGTTATGGGGGCCTCAAGGCTTATGAATGGCAAAGCGCTTGTGGTAATAGAAACTTTTAACATGACAGTGCAGAAGATATCTGACTTTCTTTGTCATTTAGGCGGTTATAAGAAATAATTCAGTTTTAGTACAGCTAGCGCTATATCATCAGAATTAGTTTCCAGCTCCATTATATAGTTTTTCCAACAAGGATCAATTTCCGATTCTCTGTAACTGTCAAACAATTTTCGTACTTTCTCCTCTAGTTCTTAACAATACATCACAGTAATCACTTTGAGCAGATGATACACACTGAATAACTGACTGAGAACTACCGAAAACAAGCTAATCCTAATCCAGAAAGACTGAATTTGAAATATTCTATAAAAAATGAGTTTAACTTGAACCAGCAGACAGTTTAGTTTGTTTGGGATATATATGTCCCGATAGACTTCAAGGGGTTAAATCAACCGTATCCTGAGAGGGCTTGTGTGATGTAGTAATCTACTTCCCCATGCGATTTGCTGTCAAACCATACTTTGATGTTTGGTAATAGATAATAAGTTGATGTGCCATACGTTTCAGTGTCCCATTTAGCCCTCCTATCTATTCATCAGGTTCGCTCTGGCTTCTTTCTTGTCTACTCCTACATATATTTCTAATATTTCTTGGAACAGCAGTTCTATTGGTGGAACGCCCGAGATGATTCCTTACGTTCTTGTTGTCTATGATTGTATGCCAAACCGCTACACTTGATAGTATTTTCCTTTTAGATTTATTTCTTATTTCTTATTTATTCTTATACTGTTCTACAGGTTACACCCAACTACAGAAGAGGAATATAAGTTTCAATTACAGTACAATATAAAATAAAAAATTAACGAATTAGCAATATATACAGTAAATACAGAGATTGAACAGTAACAATATCAAGGTGACAACTTGTAGAATTACGTTTGACACAGATGTTATGCAGCGGAGAGTATTTCAAAATACCTGTTTGTGATGTTGGTAAATAAAACGTATTGTCATTGAAATTGAGTTTTTGCAGAATATGTGGGTTAATGATTGGGTTGTTAATAAATTTGAACAGGAAAATTGTGGAGTGACAATCACTATGGCAGCTTAGGCTGTTCATAGCGTGTCTAGCCAATAATGCGTCATGGGGGAAGCTAATTGGTAAATATATGTTGTCTGTTTTATAGGAGAGAAATTTGAGGAAGCTTCGCTGAGCCGATTCAAACTTTTTTATATATAACTGATGAGATGGGTTCCAAATTACAGATGCATATCCTAATTTTGATCTGAAGAAGGTATAGTATAACGTTTTCGATGTAGATGGGTCGGAGAAATCTTTCGAGATGCGCGCAATGAATCCATACATTGTTTGCTTCACTATGAGGGGCAAAAGACAATAAAATAAAACCTAGAACGGTGTACGTGACATGCCGTTGGAGTGGAATATCGTTGATTAAATATTGATATAAAAGTGGCCGATTTTTCAATGTCAATGTCATTACATTACATTTACTTGCAATAAGAGGAAGCTTATTACGGAAACACAATGTATTTCAGGTTAAGGGACAGTTGGAGACAGTCTTCGATTCCATTAATCTCAGAAAATAATTTTAAGTCATCCGCGTAAATTGGGCAGTTGAGGTCAATCGCCTTAACTATATCCTTTATGAAAGCCCGAGTGCCTCTGACATTCCGCATCAAGTTTGCCAGAGCTGATACAGTTTTAGTTTATGTGTTAGCCAACCTAGCTATTGACCTTATGCATGTTAGAAATTTGAATTATTGACCGGTCTTGGGAGTAGATTGATTTTCCTAGTTCATACTTATTAAATATCGTTGTTAGTCCATTGAAATGTTACAATTTAAGGACCGAATATTGCATTTTTTAGAGGACGCAATTTTATTTTTGGGACATGTGTGGGGGGTCAATAGAAGCTTAACCTCAAGTTTGTGGGGTCGCCACCCTTGTCGCCCGGCCGCCATCTTGGAAAAAGGGGTGAAAACACTTTTTTCGCGATATCTCGGAAACTATGCGTCTTACAAAAAATTTGCCCTAAATGAAAAATTAAAGAAGTTATAAGCAAAAAAGTGAGAAAATTTTTATAAAAATTTTCTTTTTTGCTCTATAACTTTTTTTTTATACATTTTACAAAAAAATTACCTCAGACCAATCTTGTAGATGATCTTTTGAGGAAAATTTTGCCCTATAATTTTTTTAATTTCATTCATTTAAAACGCTGTTACAGCGCTCCAAAGTTGACCGGGTTCGTCAATGCTCATGAGAATCCGGTCGAAACGAAATGTTTAACTTATTTTTGATTTTTTTTTATTGTAAATATATTCTTACAAAAATTTTTGTTAAATTCTTACAACTTTACTTATTCATTCCTTTTTTTTTGTTTACCATAGAAAAAACATCAATGTACTAAAATTAAGTTTGATAAGAGTACCGTACTAACAATATCTCAAGAAAAATTTCTTAGTAATGAAAAAAACAAATCAAACTTGATAGATCTTCTCAAAACTGCTCTTTCAGAGGTTGGTTTTTCTGTCGACCATGCTGAATCAGATGCAGATTCAATTATCGTCTCTGCTGCGCTTACTGCATCCCGATCTCATGATTCTGTTATTATTATGGCAGAGGACATTGACATTCTTGTATTGCTCACGGCATTAGGTACAGTTAAATTCGTACAACTTTACTTATTCATTCCTAACTATTTTCCCCGCCTCCTATGAGGTAGAGTCTGTAGGCGCGTTTTTTTTTTACGTGGAATCCCCAGTAGACCTACTCCACGGACATCTTGCTTATAAGGTAATCCTCGACATCATAATGTTTTTAATCACTTATTAGCTAGCTACTCTAATCGACTTTTCTTCGATGGTCCAGGCTGTGGCTCAGAATCTAAATCAACGTCAAATGTGAAAGTTTGAGGAATGACAGGAGTTAAAATTGGAGTCATAGTTGGAAGTTCATCTTCAAATTCATTTTCTTCCATTAACTTTGATATTTCCATAATGTTGCTGCATGTTTCGCCAGAACAATGGAGGCATACTGTAGAGCATTTCAGGCCTGCTTTTCTGCAGCCACACATGCTTCCACAGTTTCCTTTGCATTTGCAGAAAATTAATTTCATGAGATCGGGGTGTGCTGGAGGCTTGGAAGCTTGTATTGGCATCCAAATGTTTGCATGCTTTTTCCAGCCCCAATCTTCAGGATTTTGATATCTTCCGAGCCACGACTGGACCTGGTGATATACTCGGAGACTGTGAAAACGAGCAGCATCTTGTGTTGGAGGCAGCGATGATAAATTAAAGGAATTTTTAGTCACTGTCTTGGCAAATCGTTTGTATCGCAAGCCGTCTGGTGAGTCGTCTTTATTACCGCCGTATAAAGCTATGAAAAAACGTTCGCCAACAAGAGTGAGCAAAGATGGATCGACTTTCTCACTCAGGAATAGCGCGGTACCACCAGCTAATTCAAGATGTTTCTCCATAACTTTAATAATAAATTTTAATTTCCCCATATTATAGGCTGCTGATGTTGTATCACATCCTGAAAAAGCATGAAGAAATAGCACATTCTGTGTTATGAGATCTCCATACATAAAACTTGAAGGGCCATATAACTGAGCAGATGGGAGCCCTTTTGAAGGTTTTGAAAAATAAATGTTAGGCTGTATTGTACCTAATGCCGTGAGCAATACAAGAATGTCAATGTCCTCTGCCATAATAATAACAGAATCATGAGATCGGGATGCAGTAAGCGCAGCAGAGACGATAATTGAATCTGCATCTGATTCAGCATGGTCGACAGAAAAACCAACCTCTGAAAGAGCAGTTTTGAGAAGATCTATCAAGTTTGATTTGTTTTTTTCATTACTAAGAAATTTTTCTTGAGATATTGTTAGTACGGTACTCTTATCAAACTTAATTTTAGTACATTGATGTTTTTTCTATGGTAAACAAAAAAAAAGGAATGAATAAGTAAAGTTGTAAGAATTTAACAAAAATTTTTGTAAGAATATATTTACAATAAAAAAAAATCAAAAATAAGTTAAACATTTCGTTTCGACCGGATTCTCATGAGCATTGACGAACCCGGTCAACTTTGGAGCGCTGTAACAGCGTTTTAAATGAATGAAATTAAAAAAAATTTTGCGGCAAAATTTTCCTCAAAAGATCATCTACAAGATTGGTCTGACGTAATTTTTTTGTAAAATGTATAAAAAAAAAGTTATAGAGCAAAAAACAAAATTTTTATAAAAATTTTCTCACTTTTTTGCTTATAACTTCTTTAATTTTTCATTTAGGGCAAAAAGTTATATAAACATATTTGTACGCAAAACAATTTGCTACAAATTATGTAAGACGCATAGTTTCCGAGATATCGCGAAAAAAGTGTTTTCACCCCTTTTTCCAAGATGGCGGCCGGGCGACAAGGGTGGCAACCCCACAAACTTGAGGTTAAGCTTCTATTGACCCCCCCACATGTCCCAAAAATAAAATTGCATCCTCTAAAAAATGCAAAGCTCATGTAACATTTCAATGGACTATCTGAATTTATTAAGATCAGGGCCCGTGACGTTTGTCCGGGACGGCAAATCTAAAGGGCGGAATTTTGGCAATTAATTTGACTAAATATTGATAAGTTAAATACCTAATTAAACGAAATTTATACTTGTTGATTTTTTTCTTTAACTAAAATCACCAGGCAATGTATATTTCGTATTTACTGTTTTTGCCTAAAAGCCAAAAAAAATTTTAACCCTTACTTCTGAAGATAACAACCATAAATAAAATAACAGAACAGCACGCAGAGCGCCGCGAGAAACATGTTTATACGGGAATTAAAATGAATATCATGCATTGACTTGTTTATTACTTCTAATATAAGAAGGCAGCTTTAATACACAATAGTATTATTCTAATACGTCGCGGTGGTGAAGTACTGAAGTGCAAGTTTATATTATGTAGAATCTATTTTTAAATAAAAATATTTTATAGTTCTATGTGATTTCTTAATTTTTAAAGGCAAGTCTTGATCATTTACAAAACTGCAAAAAAAATTTTAGGGATCTAAGATCTAAGGTCCTTTAATGAAACTACTGTTGATGCAAGAGAACTGGCGAACGAAAATGACGTTAATTCTAATTTTGAATCAACAATACCACGACACCGCGTAAGAAGAAAGAAAACCAACTTCTCATACGAAGCACGAGATGAACCGATCAAAGATCCGAAAGAAAAATATAAGATTTTTTTATTTTACAATTGATGTAGCACTAAATGCATTATATACTAGATTTGAACAACTTTAGTTACCATATTTTCAATTTTTATATATATGATTTAAAAACCATGTCTAAAAAAACGCTATTAAAACACTGTAAGGATTTAGAAATTATTTTAACTAATGGCGATTCTGTTGACATAAATGGGATAGAATTAACAGATGAAATTTTTGCGTTTTATGCGCTTTTCGGAAAAAAGAAAGCGTAAACAATGAGTGATGTGAATAAAGTAAAGCATTAGCTTAAAATACGACTTACTGAAGCAGAGGCTTTAATTCAATTGAATAAAATATGAAAAAATTGCTCGGCCGAGCAGAAGCTTGGGTTTTTCCTTGAATATGGTGTGAATAAAAAGTAGCTACGTCTTTTTTAGCCAAGCAAATACTTAGAGTTTTCGAAGTGTGGGGTCGGTCAGGCTTCATTTCTGTTAGTAGTGATTATGGCGATGTTCATGTACGCAACGTCAAGTAAATACCAAAGAACTGTTGCGTTTTGAAAATGAGAGTGTTGATTTTTTGGTAAATGAATTTTTGCCAGAAAGTAATGAATCTCGTGATGGTGCGTTGAATTCTAGGCAAAAAATGCAGATTCTTCTGGGATTTTTAGGGGATCCAAGTTTTCAAATTGGAATTGCTGAAGATGCTAGAGTCCACCGAACTACAGTGTGTAAAACTGTGAATTTTGTTATGGGTTAAATAATTTGAAAAGCTAATGACTGGATTCACTTTCCCTCGACAGCAAGATAAATGGATTACGCAAGAATTTTGTGGCAAATTCGCTTTGATATGCTTTCAGTAATAGGTGCGTTAGATTGTACACCTGTCGAAATAAAGAAACCGTCAATATTTGGTGATGATTACTTCAACAGAAAGGGTTACACCAGTATTAATGCGCAAGCTACTTGTGACGCAAGTGAAAAAGTCACAAGCATCATCACGTATATGGAGGAGAAGCCTAATTAGAAATATTTTGTAGAGATTTGATGGTTTTTTTTGCTTATTGGACAATTAAAAAGAAGATTTCCTATTGTCGGAAACTTCCTTAGGATAAACATAGAGAATGTGCCAAAAGCTATTGTAACTTGTGCTGTGTTACACAATGTTGCTAAACATCTCAATGATCGGTTTGAATTTGAAGATCAAATCAATGGTGGCCAAAATGTCAATGAGGATGCAAATGGCCAATACCAGTATGAGAATGCAGCAACAATATTACGCAGGGAACAAAAAAGACAAGAAATGTTGGGGCAGTTGGGCATTTAAAGCAATAATTGAAATATTGTTGATTTAGCATATAGTTTCGTTGTATTTTAAACTCATAATATATATTTTTTTTAAAAACCAGTTTCTTCATCCGAGGTTTGTGATGACTCGTCTTTACCTTTCTGTTTCATATTTTGTATTAGCATCTTTTCTCTTTCTACTGTAATTTTATTTATTGCCATTTGTTCCAATAATACAATTCGTTGGAGTTGAGGTACAGATAAATCCTTTGCTTCATCAGTTTCATACTGCTTCACTACTTTATCACTTTTTCTTATCGCTGTGTTCGGTTTTTTCGTCATCGGCTCTTCCTGTTCTTCATGTGCCACGTCCTTTTCATTTTGATTACTTACTTCTGGATTATCTACTCCAACAGTGATACCACCCGGTACTTTAGAAAATACTGGATTATTCTCATCGCTGATAATTTCAAAAAAGTCTTTTTCCCACATTTTTAGCTTGATAAGTTTATTGCCTGTGGCCTTGACATCGGTCTTTTTTTTTACTGTTGTCTGACTCAACATTTTAGATAACTGTACTTTTGTCACTCGATTCCCAGTTCCCTTTGCATACAGCGCTGTAATTTTCTCCCACGCTTCTTTTTTCTCCTTTATAACTGCTGGTAATTTAGATTTCTCTAATACAACTTTGTTAGCTGCCAATAGTTTATTAAATAAACCTCGATCAAACTTTTTTTTTCCAAAACACCTTCGTCTTCACTTGAACTTGACATGTTTATTGTTTAAATACTGCCTAAATAAATCGGTTAATCATATTGCAGGATTGAACAGGTCTGAGTGAACTAGACAGATGTAATGGGAACCGGAAAAAGAGGGGGAAAAGTCGTCACAATTTGAAGGAAGTGCTCGACTCTGGTCAGTTGAAGCAAATGCTTTATCAAGTTATAGCTCAAGTTTTTCCGGGATGGACTTTGTTTTGGCAAGCAGAAACTTCATAGGGCCTGCTTATGTTTATTCACTCCTGTTTCAAGCAATTGCTAAAAATAACAAGCTACTACTTCAAGTTACTGCTAAGGTTTATTCACTTCACTGAATGTATTGAAAACAATAACAAGGTTAAATTTTGCCCCAAACCTTAGTTCTGCCTTAAGAATATTGCTTACTATATCAGTAACTGCAGCAGGTGGGGAAAGGAGTTTCTCGAAATTAAAGAGAATTAAAAACTTCTTACGTTCGACTACTACACAAAATCTTCTTAATGGTTGGCCATTTTAGGGATTGAGCATGAAATTGCTGATCAAATAAACATGAAAGAGATAATAAAAATTTTAGCCTAGTTGCTGTTACTTTTGTTTAGTTTTTATATGATATAAGTTTTGTTTGTTTGATTCTGCATTAATGCATCTTTGTAATAGCATTAACGAGGTACTTTTTTATACTAGTTGACTGTTAATTTTATGTTATATGTATCTTTTTTTTTTGAAATTAACTTTTTTTATAATTTAAAACGATTTGATTTTTATTTAAAATAAAGATATATATTTTAAAAAAGTGTATGTTTTATGGGGCGGCAATTTGCCTTTTTGTTCTGGGTAACGTAAAAGCTAGAGCGGGCCTGTTAAGATACACCAAACGTTACTGGTTTTGCATTACAAATTTATTATAGACGATCCGCCATTAATTATTCACCTTTTTACCATATCGTATACTTTTGTAATAGTGTGTTTTATTAAATAAGCGATAATCTTAATAAAAACTAAACGTTAAGGTAGCGATAGAATGATCGGAAAGTTCTCTCGCGGCATCTAGTACGTCTACTTTTGAGTACAAATCAGCAAAAGTTTCTTTTATTGTTTTTGTGTAGGTACATGATACTTATTTTGTAAAAATCTGAACTTCCGCCAAACGGCAGTTACTTTAATAAAAACTCTCACCACGTATTATTACAGCTGCGGTAGCGTATCATTTCAAAATAAAAACGCATCGAGTTGTTTTGTTAGATAACACAAACCGAGAGAAGTGCAATTAAAACCGAAAGGCAGTTGTTACCTTAGATGTAATAAATACATTTTAAGAAAACTCCGAGTAATTGCGAAGGAATAGTTTGCACAAAAGCGCGGACTGTGATTGGACGTGCTCGGTTCGCGATGGTTCCATGAAATCATGTCCTTAGCTGATAATGAGGCTAATTAGTCGTCTCTGAGATTGTCGCAATGGGCGCTATTTTCCATATACATGCGGCCGCGTGTCTTCACGCACCAATTAAACGATATATTCCTGATTAGGTACGTTACCGAGTACCGATAATGAACTTTGATATCGCCACCACAGCCGACACGGTACATTTTTCGCTCTCGTTCGATGCATTCGTCGTTAGAGATGGGCTCGTTTTAAAAAAAAATGCGAAAGATTATCGAACCGGTGTGAAGACAGCGGCCAAAGTCAGCAGCTAAAATCTCCGATGATTGCCGACTGCCATAGGGCGGCGGCTTTTTTTTTTCATAGGGGGTTATGATATATATTGAAATCCACTCGCAGAAAGATCTTAAGAGGAACGAGATGAAGGTTTAGGCCTATTAAAAAAATACATGTTTTGATGGAAATATGATAGTTTACAAATGCTTTTTAGATGAGCTACAGGTATCGAAACGAAAATTGCTAATGTACACATTTTCGAAAAGGTATTGTTTTTTTGAAATGGTGATTAGAGAGGGTGAACTCGAAATTTCCAAAAATAAAAATAATTCATTGTCCCACTATAGGGTGGAAACTTAAAAAATTTGGGAAAAAAATAATTTCCTCGAAAACTAAACATACTGACAACTTTACATTTTGTGCAAATATAGTACACTGCAAGTACATTCGGAGGGTATCAACGAAAATCTCTCCCAAAGCTCATTACAGGGTGGAACATTAAAAAATTTAGGAAAAAAATAATTCCCTCGAAAACTAAACATACTGACAACTTCAAATTTTGTGCAAATATAATACATTGCAAGTACATTCGGAGGGTATCAACGAAAATCTCTCCCAAAGCTCACTACAGGGTGGAAAATTAAAAAATTTGGGAAAAAAATAATTTCCTCGAAAACTAAACATACTGACAACTTCAAATTTTGTGCAAATATAGTACATTGCAAGTACATTCGGAGGGTATCAACGAAAATCTCTCCCAAAGCTCATTACAGGGTGGAACATTAAAAAATTTAGGAAAAAAATAATTCCCTCGAAAACTAAACATACTGACAACTTCAAATTTTGTGCAAATATAGTACATTGCAAGTACATTCGGAGGGTATCAACGAAAATCTCTCCCAAAGCTCACTACAGGGTGGAAAATTAAAAAATTTGGGAAAAAAATAATTTCCTCGAAAACTAAACATACTGACAACTTCAAATTTTGTGCAAATATAGTACACTGCAAGTACATTCGGAGGGTATCAACGAAAATCTCTCCCAAAGCTCACTACAGGGTGGAACATTAAAAAATTTAGGAAAAAATAATTTCCTCGAAAACTAAACATACTGACAACTTCAAATTTTGTGCAAATATAGTACACTGCAAGTACATTCGGAGGGTATCAACGAAAATCTCTCCCAAAGCTCACTACAGGGTGGAAAATTAAAAAATTTGGGAAAAAAATAATTTCCTCGAAAACTAAACATACTGACAACTTCACATTTTGTGCAAATATAGTACACTGCAAGTACATTCGGAGGGTATCAACGAAAATCTCTCCCAAAGCTCATTACAGGGTGGAACATTAAAAAATTTAGGAAAAAAATAATTCCCTCGAAAACTAAACATACTGACAACTTCAAATTTTGTGCAAATATAGTACATTGCAAGTACATTCGGAGGGTATCAACGAAAATCTCTCCCAAAGCTCACTACAGGGTGGAAAATTAAAAAATTTGGGAAAAAAATAATTTCCTCGAAAACTAAACATACTGACAACTTCACATTTTGTGCAAATATAGTACACTGCAAGTACATTCGGAGGGTATCAACGAAAATCTCTCCCAAAGCTCATTACAGGGTGGAACATTAAAAAATTTAGGAAAAAAATAATTCCCTCGAAAACTAAACATACTGACAACTTCAAATTTTGTGCAAATATAATACATTGCAAGTACATTCGGAGGGTATCAACGAAAATCTCTCCCAAAGCTCATTACAGGGTGGAACATTAAAAAATTTAGGAAAAAAATAATTCCCTCGAAAACTAAACATACTGACAACTTCAAATTTTGTGCAAATATAGTACACTGCAAGTACATTCGGAGGGTATCAACGAAAATCTCTCCCAAAGCTCACTACAGGGTGGAAAATTAAAAAATTTGGGAAAAAAATAATTTCCTCGAAAACTAAACATACTGACAACTTCAAATTTTGTACAAATATAGTACATTGCAAGTACATTCGGAGGGTATCAACGAAAATCTCTCCCAAAGCTCACTACAGGGCGGAAAATTAAAAAATTTGGGAAAAAAATAATTTCCTCGAAAACTAAACATACTGACAACTTCACATTTTGTGCAAATATAGTACACTGCAAGTACATTCGGAGGGTATCAACGAAAATCTCTCCCAAAGCTCACTACAGGGTGGAAAATTAAAAAATTTGGGAAAAAAATAATTTCCTCGAAAACTAAACATACTGACAACTTCAAATTTTGTGCAAATATAGTACACTGCAAGTACATTCGGAGGGTATCAACGAAAATCTCTCCCAAAGCTCACTACAGGGTGGAAAATTAAAAAATTTGGGAAAAAAATAATTTCCTCGAAAACTAAACATACTGACAACTTCACATTTTGTGCAAATATAGTACACTGCAAGTACATTCGGAGGGTATCAACGAAAATCTCTCCCAAAGCTCACTACAGGGTGGAAAATTAAAAAATTTGGGAAAAAAATAATTTCCTCGAAAACTAAACATACTGACAACTTCAAATTTTGTGCAAATATAGTACATTGCAAGTACATTCGGAGGGTATCAACGAAAATCTCTCCCAAAGCTCACTACAGGGTGGAAAATTAAAAAATTTGGGAAAAAAATAATTTCCTCGAAAACTAAACATACTGACAACTTCACATTTTGTGCAAATATAGTACACTGCAAGTACATTCGGAGGGCATCAACGAAAATCTCTCCCAAAGCTCACTACAGGGTGGAAAATTAAAAAATTTGGGAAAAAAATAATTTCCTCGAAAACTAAACATACTGACAACTTCACATTTTGTGCAAATATAGTACACTGCAAGTACATTCGGAGGGTATCAACGAAAATCTCTCCCAAAGCTCACTACAGGGTGGAAAATTAAAAAATTTGGGAAAAAAATAATTTCCTCGAAAACTAAACATACTGACAACTTCAAATTTTGTACAAATATAGTACATTGCAAGTACATTCGGAGGGTATCAACGAAAATCTCTCCCAAAGCTCACTACAGGGCGGAAAATTAAAAAATTTGGGAAAAAAATAATTTCCTCGAAAACTAAACATACTGACAACTTCACATTTTGTGCAAATATAGTACACTGCAAGTACATTCGGAGGGTATCAACGAAAATCTCTCCCAAAGCTCACTACAGGGTGGAAAATTAAAAAATTTGGGAAAAAAATAATTTCCTCGAAAACTAAACATACTGACAACTTCACATTTTGTGCAAATATAGTACACTGCAAGTACATTCGGAGGGTATCAACGAAAATCTCTCCCAAAGCTCATTACAGGGTGGAACATTAAAAAATTTAGGAAAAAAATAATTCCCTCGAAAACTAAACATACTGACAACTTCAAATTTTGTGCAAATATAATACATTGCAAGTACATTCGGAGGGTATCAACGAAAATCTCTCCCAAAGCTCATTACAGGGTGGAACATTAAAAAATTTAGGAAAAAAATAATTCCCTCGAAAACTAAACATACTGACAACTTCAAATTTTGTGCAAATATAGTACACTGCAAGTACATTCGGAGGGTATCAACGAAAATCTCTCCCAAAGCTCACTACAGGGTGGAAAATTAAAAAATTTGGGAAAAAAATAATTTCCTCGAAAACTAAACATACTGACAACTTCAAATTTTGTACAAATATAGTACATTGCAAGTACATTCGGAGGGTATCAACGAAAATCTCTCCCAAAGCTCACTACAGGGCGGAAAATTAAAAAATTTGGGAAAAAAATAATTTCCTCGAAAACTAAACATACTGACAACTTCACATTTTGTGCAAATATAGTACACTGCAAGTACATTCGGAGGGTATCAACGAAAATCTCTCCCAAAGCTCACTACAGGGTGGAAAATTAAAAAATTTGGGAAAAAAATAATTTCCTCGAAAACTAAACATACTGACAACTTCAAATTTTGTGCAAATATAGTACACTGCAAGTACATTCGGAGGGTATCAACGAAAATCTCTCCCAAAGCTCACTACAGGGTGGAAAATTAAAAAATTTGGGAAAAAAATAATTTCCTCGAAAACTAAACATACTGACAACTTCACATTATGTGCAAATATAGTACACTGCAAGTACATTCGGAGGGCATCAACGAAAATCTCTCCCAAAGCTCACTACAGGGTGGAAAATTAAAAAATTTGGGAAAAAAATAATTTCCTCGAAAACTAAACATACTGACAACTTCACATTTTGTGCAAATATAGTACACTGCAAGTACATTCGGAGGGTATCAACGAAAATCTCTCCCAAAGCTCACTACAGGGTGGAAAATTAAAAAATTTGGGAAAAAAATAATTTCCTCGAAAACTAAACATACTGACAACTTCAAATTTTGTACAAATATAGTACATTGCAAGTACATTCGGAGGGTATCAACGAAAATCTCTCCCAAAGCTCACTACAGGGCGGAAAATTAAAAAATTTGGGAAAAAAATAATTTCCTCGAAAACTAAACATACTGACAACTTCACATTTTGTGCAAATATAGTACACTGCAAGTACATTCGGAGGGTATCAACGAAAATCTCTCCCAAAGCTCACTACAGGGTGGAAAATTAAAAAATTTGGGAAAAAAATAATTTCCTCGAAAACTAAACATACTGACAACTTCAAATTTTGTGCAAATATAGTACATTGCAAGTACATTCGGAGGGTATCAACGAAAATCTCTCCCAAGGCTCACTACAGGGTGGAAACTAAACATACTGGTAAAGTCTGATGCAAAATTAAAAGTCAAAATTAAGACTCGATATTTTGCTATAGTATGTATTTTTATGTGTTCTTCAATTTTGTTCAAATAAGTTTTTTGGCTAATTTTACCGTTTCTTGAGAAATTATTGTTTTATATCAAGAATTGCTTTTTGTTGTTTACTTCTGCTTATTTCTAAGCTAAAAGTTGAAATTGAAATTTGATATTTTTATATCGTGTATAATTTTACGAGGCCTTTGACTTTGTCAAAACAAGTTTTTTTGTTAGATTCACGGTTTTTTTGTAAATCGTTGTTTTCTGTCGCTAATTTCTCATTTTTCACCTTTGATGTTTACTTGGTAAAGTCTGATGCAAAATTGAAATTCAAAATTGAGACTCGATATTTTGCTATCCTATGTATTTTTATGTGTTCTTCGATTTTGTTCAAATAAGTTTTTTTGCTAGTTTTACCGTTTCTTGAGAAATTATTGTTTTATATCAAGAATTTCTTTTTGTTGTTTACTTCTGCTTATTTCTAAGTTAAAATTGAAACTTGATATTCTTATATCGTGTTTAATTTTATTGTGTCCTTTGACTTTTTTGAAATAAGTTTTTTTATTCGATTCACGGTTTTTTTATAACCTATTTGAGTTTTGCTTTTTTTACAGTAGAATAGAATTCATAGGAAAAAAGTCTCCATTGTTAAATTTATAGACCAGACTGTTCGGTTGGAATTGACGAGACTCATTGTTCCGTATTTTTTTTACGTTGAATTTGTAAGTTTAAGTTGATTAATTTTTGTCATCATGGTTTACAAAAAAAACAAGGAATATTTGTTGCGGAAACTTGTAGAATCCACTTTGCTCGAGTTTCCCGATATTACATTTCAAGAACTTTTGCACAGAAATTGTAAAGACGTGTTGTATGTGAGACTGGCTAAAATGAATAGTGAGATTCCAGATCTCAAATATCCTAGTAATATTTTTAAATTAGTTCAACGACATCAAATAATTATCCGAGATATGCTAGAAGGTAAAATTTCTTCATTTGGAACAGAAAATCTAGTTCTGGTCCTTAAGGAAACAATTGAAAATCTCGGCATTGAGTTCTTTGAATTAAACAGTGTTCGAGAATGTTCAGTTTATAAGCTTCTCTGTCACAAGGTTGGCATATCAAACAACCTCAGGAACAGAAAAAAACTTTATTATTATTGTATGAAATTTTTTTCTGGGAAAGTAAACGAAATTCAGAATGAACCAATGAATATAGGGGATATTTCAAATGTCAGCTTTCGAGATATACGTTGTTCGACTCCATTACAGAAAGTCTGTGAAAATATTGGAATAGATATTTCTGTGCGTTCCAATAACGGCAATATCCCTGAAATTGAACAACCAGACAAAATTCCAGAAAATCTTTCTGATCAATTAGATAAGGAGCAATTGGGTTTCATTGAATTTATGGATGATGAAGAAACGTCCCCTAAAGGGGAGCACAAAAGAGGCACTACTCTCGAAACAATCGGTGTGACACCGGAGAAGTTCGATATACCTAGTTGTATGGATTTGTCATTCGAAGAAAATCCAAAAATAAAACCAACAGGAGCTCGAAATCTCAAAGATTTGCCGGTTAAATCTTACAAACAGTGCGTATACCTGGAAGGCAGTTTTTACATTAATGAGGAAATTTGGAATGTCATCTTCCAAGATGAAAAACTAGACTTACGATACTATCCTTATTACGTAAAAAACCGAATAAATAGATTTATCAACAATACGTGTAACATAATTTTCAAATATGTTAAATATCTTCGAAAGGGTATTATAAAGATTCACGGTATATGTCGAAATAACAATTACCACTGCAAAAAATTCAAGGCAATTATTAATGGTCGTACTTTGCACCTTTATAGTACCTCTCGTGACTATTGCCACAGTGGTCCGTTGACATCTTTCGTCAAAGGCGTTGAAAGGGAATTAGTTAAACGAGATATTTTTCAGAAGAAGCCCTCAAAATATAAAAGGTTGTCTATATTAGCTGCAAATTCCGAAATAGTTGAAGCTGGTAACCTTCAAAAGATCAGATCAGATACAACTATTAGACAAATCAAAGTAGCAGCCATGTCTAATTGGGATAGAGAGAAAAACGATATTTTAGATTTGATCAGTATGCAACGAGATCATGCTGAATACATTAGAGAGATATCTTTTCCATTCAATGTGAAAATATATAGTGAGGAACAGTTATCCGTTTTGATGGGACAAAAAAGTGACCTTTGCCTCCCAATAATATATTTTGATGCAACGGGTGGTATCGTTAAAAAAAGGATTGGTAAGTCTATAAAAAGAATATTTCTATATACAGCTGTTGTACCAATTAGCCAATCCCAAAGAATATTTCCAATTTTTGAAATGTTATCATCGTCGCATTATTCCAAAGATATATTCAAAATTTTTCACGATTTTAGGGTGTTTTGCGAAGAACACAATAAATGGCCGATTTTTGGCAGCGTCATAATAGATTTTTCATTCGCGAATATTCACGCTATTCTGAGAGCATGCAATCAAATCACTCTCACGGAATATCTTAATATTTCTTACAAGATATGTACAGGGACAACGATGATGGTAGATTCATTGATAACTGTTCACTTATGTTGTGCTCATTTTTCAAAAATAGTAAGTAAAGATGTCGAGGAAAAATGCAGTAATATAACGTCCAAGCAGTTCATGAAATGCGCTATTGCTCAATGTCTAACAATGAAAAAGTTTACCGACATAGAAGGCTGGTTTAAGAATATTGTTATACTATTGAAGACCCCATACAAGAATCAGAGTGTTGAATTGGCATTGAGAAAGTTTGTAGTTGCCGATGATGTCAGTGAAAATCATCACAAACATATATTCGATAGAGTGGAAATTGAGAAAGAGATAAACAGAACGGAGAGTATTTATAAATCCAGTCCTTTTTTCAAACACTTTGTCCAAATTGCCGAAAAAACGACAATTGATTGCGACGAAGCAAAATCGGAACCAAATATATTTCAAAATGAACAGCTTTTAGACCTGATAATAAAAAAATATATGTCATATTGTTGTTTGTGGACTGGCATTATGATAAGAGATGAGGGTGTAAATCGCTTTAGTAATGCCTTCGTCGAAAATTATTTTGGCAATCTAAAAAAAAACATTTTGAATTCCGAAAAGAATCTAAAGCCATCTAGATTTTTGAGATCTAGCAGAGAATTCGTTTTGAGTTGCTACAAAGAATTCGTTCTTGATATTCCAAAAAAGAAGCTCACGAAAAACATCAAATCCAACAAAAAACAAGATCCACACTCCGAAGTGGTTTCTCAAGAATATTGGAATAGAAAGGTGAAGTCATACAAAACCCATTTCAATGGAAGCTTTCTGAAAGAAGCAGCTTTTCTTGATTTATCTTCCGATGTGTGTACGACTGAAAAGAGTGTGATTTATGCCGAAGATGATGACGAATTAGCACAATGTGCATATTGCGGCCACGGAATGATTGACGAAAGAACTTCATGGGTGAAGTGTGATGAGTGTGAGCGTTGGATTCATCAATTGTGTGAGGATTCTTCGGGTAATAAAACATATTCTTCTATAAACTTCATATGTAGAATTTGCCAGTTAGGAGGAACACATGACGGCACCACATATTTTGCAGAAAAGTTATACGAGAAGTGTGATTTATTTTTGAATAACCTCATATTGACGGAACCGCAGATAAAAGAATTAGAAAGTGAAACACGAACGCAAAGATTATGTGCAAAATGGTTCCAGGAAAGGAGTGTTAGGGTAACTGCTTCATTTTTTGGAAGAGTTTGTAAAGTAAGGAATATTTCCTCATATGAAAATATAATTAAAGATATAAGACAATGCAATAATCTGAAAACACCTGCTGTTCAATATGGCATTGACAACGAAGACACTGCAATATCCCTCTACATAGAACAAACAAAATCCCAGTACCAACCGTCTGGTCTGAAAATTCACAAACATAATCAATTTTTAGCTGGTTCACCTGATGGTTTGATTGGGAAAGATGGCATCATTGAGGTAAAGTGCCCTTATAATGCAAGAAATGCCGATCCACATTCTTATAAATTTGACTTTTTGAATACTGATAATTCCACGATAAGATATGCTCACAATTACCAATATCAAATCCAGGGTTTGTTAGAAATAACGGACAGATCGTGGTGTGATCTTGTCATATTTACTTTCAAAGGAATAAAAATTATTAGAGTTTTAAGATCTACGACATTCTGGGATACGATGTTGAAAAAATTGAAAAGTTTTTATTATTTTCATATGTTACCACAATTGGTATCTCCGGGAAATTTATTTTCTGTGGCTGAAAAAAAATGGACCACTTCGAGTCAATTGGTTTTTCTGGATAATGGTTTGGTATCAGATGTAAATTACTACAAACAACTCTCAGATAACCGTGGATATGTCGTTACTTCGAATCCTGATATTGGATTTTCCATCAAAGAGATTTTAATTGATGATTATTTGACTCTCAATGGTAAAAGTTGGCTCAGCAGTTTCATTATAGATCATTGTTTACATATATTGAATATAGAACATCAGTATCAGATTATTTCAGTTGCTAAATCATCTATAATATTCGGCAATGAAAATTTAACGAACAATTTTGTCGGATCTGTGACTTTCAACAGAAATAAGCTAATATTTCCGATTGCCAGATACCAACATTTCATTTTGATAGAAGTTAATCAATCGAAAAAAAGAATTACTGTGATTGATCCAATGGGCAATGAGGCACTTATTGGAGAGTTGTTGCTCAAAAGATTCGTCACGTTTCTTCGTTTAAAGGGTTCAGATAACTCAAAATGGACGTTCACTCATTTGGATCACGAAATGCAAAAGGACAATTATAATTGTGGTATATATGTTATACATTTTTTCATGAAAATGATTAAAAAGCAAAGTTTATTAGAACCTTTCGATCCACTAGAAATTCGCATTAAAATGAAAGATCTGTTATTATTAAATAGTCAAAACATGCACAAAAAATGCCTCTTTTGCACACAAACAGTAAATGATATTCAGTTTCCACGAACCATATTCAAATGTAGAATTTGTTTAAGAGTTTTTCATAAAAAATGTTTACTAACGGTTTCAGATATGCAGAATGGAATTGACGTTAATGCAAAAACTATAAATGACATGTGTGATCTCTGTCGAGAATATTAAGATGAAGAAAGTTGACTGAAATAATGTTCCACCCTGTAATGAGCTTTGGGAGAGATTGTCGTTGATACCCTCCGAATGTACTTGCAGTGTACTATATTTGCACAAAATGTGAAGTTGTCAGTATGTTTAGTTTTCGAGGAAATTATTTTTTTCCCAAATTTTTTAATTTTCCACCCTGTAGTGAGCTTTGGGAGAGATTTTCGTTAATACCCTCCGAATGTACTTGCAATGTACTACATTTGGACAAAATTTGAAGTTGTCAGTATGTTTAGTTTTCGAGGAAATTATTTTTTTCCCAAATTTTTTAATTTTCCACCCTGTAGTGAGCTTTGGGAGAGATTTTCGTTAATACCCTCCGAATGTACTTGCAATGTACTACATTTGGACAAAATTTGAAGTTGTCAGTATGTTTAGTTTCCGAGGAAATTATTTTTTTCCCAAATTTTTTAATTTTCCACCCTGTAATAAGCTTTGGGAGAGATTTTCGTTGATACCCTCCGAATGTACTTGCAGTGTACTATATTTGCACAAAATTTGAAGTTGTCAGTATGTTTAGTTTTCGAGGAAATTATTTTTTTCCTAAATTTTTTAATGTTCCACCCTGTAGTGAGCTTCGGGAGAGATTTTCGTTAATACCCTCCGAGTGTACTTGCAATGTACTATATTTGGACAAAATTTGAAGTTGTCAGTATGTTTAGTTTCCGAGGAAATTATTTTTTTCCCAAATTTTTTAATTTTCCACCCTGTAATGAGCTTTGGGAGAGATTTTCGTTAATACCCTCCGAATTTACTTGCAATGTACTATATTTGCACAAAATTTGAAGTTGTCAGTATGTTTAGTTTTCGAGGAAATTATTTTTTTCCCAAATTTTTTAATTTTCCACCCTGTAGTGAGCTTTGGGAGAGATTTTCGTTGATACCCTCCGAATGTACTTGCAGTGTACTATATTTGCACAAAATTTGAAGTTGTCAGTATGTTTAGTTTTCGAGGAAATTATTTTTTTCCCAAATTTTTTAATTTTCCACCCTGTAGTGAGCTTTGGGAGAGATTTTCGTTGATACCCTCCGAATGTACTTGCAATGTACTATATTTGCACAAAATTTGAAGTTGTCAGTATGTTTAGTTTTCGAGGAAATTATTTTTTTCCCAAATTTTTTAATTTTCCACCCTGTAATGAGCTTTGGGAGAGATTTTCGTTGATACCCTCCGAATGTACTTGCAATGTACTATATTTGCACAAAATTTGAAGTTGTCAGTATGTTTAGTTTTCGAGGGAATTATTTTTTTTCTAAATTTTTTAATGTTCCACCCTGTAATGAGCTTTGGGAGAGATTTTCGTTGATACCCTCCGAATGTACTTGCAATGTACTATATTTGCACAAAATTTGAAGTTGTCAGTATGTTTAGTTTTCGAGGAAATTATTTTTTTCCCAAATTTTTTAATTTTCCACCCTGTAGTGAGCTTTGGGAGAGATTTTCATTGATACCCTCCGAATGTACTTGCAGTGTACTATATTTGCACAAAATGTGAAGTTGTCAGTATGTTTAGTTTTCGAAGAAATTATTTTTTTCCCAAATTTTTTAATTTTCCACCCTGTAGTGAGCTTTGGGAGAGATTTTCGTTGATACCCTCCGAATGTACTTGCAATGTACTATATTTTCACAAAATTTGAAGTTGTCAGTATGTTTAGTTTTCGAGGAAATTATTTTTTTCCCAAATTTTTTAATTTTCCACCCTGTAATGAGCTTTGGGAGAGATTTTCGTTGATACCCTCCGAATGTACTTGCAATGTACTATATTTGCACAAAATTTGAAGTTGTCAGTATGTTTAGTTTTCGAGGAAATTATTTTTTTCCTAAATTTTTTAATTTTCCACCCTGTAGTGAGCTTTGGGAGAGATTTTCGTTGATACCCTCCGAATGTACTTGCAATGTACTATATTTGCACAAAATTTGAAGTTGTCAGTATGTTTAGTTTTCGAGGGAATTATTTTTTTCCTAAATTTTTTAATGTTCCACCCTGTAATGAGCTTTGGGAGAGATTTTCGTTGATACCCTCCGAATGTACTTGCAATGTACTATATTTGCACAAAATTTGAAGTTGTCAGTATGTTTAGTTTTCGAGGGAATTATTTTTTTCCTAAATTTTTTAATGTTCCACCCTGTAATGAGCTTTGGGAGAGATTTTCGTTGATACCCTCCGAATGTACTTGCAATGTACTATATTTGCACAAAATTTGAAGTTGTCAGTATGTTTAGTTTTCGAGGAAATTATTTTTTTCCTAAATTTTTTAATTTTCCACCCTGTAGTGAGCTTTGGGAGAGATTTTCGTTGATACCCTCCGAATGTACTTGCAATGTACTATATTTGCACAAAATTTGAAGTTGTCAGTATGTTTAGTTTTCGAGGGAATTATTTTTTTCCTAAATTTTTTAATGTTCCACCCTGTAATGAGCTTTGGGAGAGATTTTCGTTGATACCCTCCGAATGTACTTGCAATGTACTATATTTGCACAAAATTTGAAGTTGTCAGTATGTTTAGTTTTCGAGGAAATTATTTTTTTTCCAAATTTTTTAATTTTCCACCCTGTAATGAGCTTTGGGAGAGATTTTCGTTGATACCCTCCGAATGTACTTGCAATGTACTATATTTGCACAAAATTTGAAGTTGTCAGTATGTTTAGTTTTCGAGGAAATTATTTTTTTCCTAAATTTTTTAATTTTCCACCCTGTAGTGAGCTTTGGGAGAGATTTTCGTTGATACCCTCCGAATGTACTTGCAATGTACTATATTTGCACAAAATTTGAAGTTGTCAGTATGTTTAGTTTTCGAGGGAATTATTTTTTTCCTAAATTTTTTAATGTTCCACCCTGTAATGAGCTTTGGGAGAGATTTTCGTTGATACCCTCCGAATGTACTTGCAATGTACTATATTTGCACAAAATTTGAAGTTGTCAGTATGTTTAGTTTTCGAGGAAATTATTTTTTTCCCAAATTTTTTAAGTTTCCACCCTATAGTGGGACAATGAATTATTTTTATTTTTGGAAATTTCGAGTTCACCCTCTCTAATCACCATTTCAAAAAAAAAATACCTTTTCGTATCGAAAATGTGGACATTAGCAATTTTCGTTTCGATACCTGTAGCTCATCTAAAAAGCATGTGTAAACTATCATATTTCCATCAAAACATGTATTTTTTTAATAGGCCTAAACCTTCATCTCGTTCCTCTTAAGATCTTTCTGCGAGTGAATTTCAATATATATCATAACCCCCCTATGAAGAAAAAAGCCGCCGCCCTATGGTAGTCGGCAATCATCGGAGATTTTAGCTGCTGACTTTGGCCGCTGTCTTCACACCGGTGATTATCGATCCATTGGGACAATTTCTCTCACTTATCTTCTTATTCGAAGAGAGGTGGGTGCTAATTCGACAACAATCATAACGCTTTAAATGTTTTAAAATTATAACATATTCAATTATGCTCTACAATGTTTTTTCCTAATTCCGTAATGACCCAAAATAATTATACTGTAGTACCTACTGTAGTTGTACGTTTGTCTTTATTCGCTTTTTCGAAAATCGAGAGATGGTTCTCATACAACAAACTTACACTTAATTTTGATAAAACGAAATACCTACCGTTTGCTTCATATTCCAATGGATTACCAAATGTGGGACCTCTGAAGGCGATACATATTGTATTCTTGAAAGTTAATCCATCAAATATTTAGAAATCACTATAGATAGGCATTTGCGCTGGGATTTTGTTGAGAGGTACTCTATCCAAATTCAAATATTTGTGAAACTGAAAATCATATTTAATAAAAGTAAAACTTACTCTAGTAATAGTGTGTACAAGGAAGCTGCTGTTCTGGATATTCGCCAACTGTTCTGCCTGAGCATAAAGAACGGTATTAAAAAAGGAAATATCCATCTGGAACCAGTTATTCACTCCCTTAGCATAATATGATACATAATGATGGTGAAAGGTGAGTCTGGAAATTCCCTAATTTGATAAGGTAGGACAGTCAAATTTGTGCCCATTTGTTTCGTTTTCGTGAGCACTTTTCACCACATATAATGATAGAGTCAGATGAGGTGGGCACTGGAATTCCTTGATGGCTTATAATGGCGTCTGTGAGTCAGAAGGACATGGACCAAAATTCATCAGGATTGAAAGTACTTCCCCGCCAGTTTTCGAGGATGCTAAATACGATGGCGGTATCAGAATTACTGTTTTCGATTGCTGAACCCCCTAAAACGGCCAAAAACTACCCCCTAAAGGGGTTAAACGGGCAGCGCACCATTTCCCTGTAAAAAAACGTTTTCGAGGATGCTGAGCACGGTGTTAATGTTAATGTTAATGTTAATTAAGATTACTTCCGACCCTCACCAACCCCTCCACAGGCCAAAACGTCTATTTTCGAGGATGCTGAACACGATGATGGTGTTCAATATCAGTTCAGACCCCCCACCAACGCCTCCACAGATCAAAACTATCTCCCGAAAGGGTCTTTTTTTTTAATATCAGCGGCAAAACGGATGTCCCTCTGTTTTCGAGGATGCTGAAGATGATGGTGCTGTTGAAGATTACTTCCGACTCTCACCAACCCCTCCATAGGCCAAAACTCACCACCGACAGGGGTGTTTTTTATTTTTATATCAAAACGTCTGTTTTCGATGATGCTGAACACGATATTAGATAGAAATTCAACCTTTTCGAGGGTGAGTTTTGACCTGTGAAGGGGTAGGTGAGGGTCGGAAGTAATCTTCTAAACACCAACATCGTCTTCAGCATCCTAGAAAACCGAGGGACATCCGTCTTGCTGCTGATATTTAAAAAAACGACTCTTTTCATGGTTTTTTCCGACTCACAGATGCCACCATTACCAAAATTGCTACAGATATTTGAGTCTGCCAAAGTCCCAAAGTTCCAATGGTCTAGTGAATGGAAGAATTGAATTTATCACTAAAGCATCTGAGAATAATCTAATCATTTTAATTTTTAATTTTGTTTTATTATGAACAGTTGTAGTACTTATTCTTCTAAATCGTTTGCTAGTGTCAGCCTAATTTAGCTTTATAAATAAATGAATAGTGCATAGCTTAAAAATATAACCACTTACTGTTACTCTAACCATCTCTACACCACTTATATTTTCACCCATATCTGTTGTTCTTAACCAACGCTCTGGCGGACGACGAAGAAGACGAAGAAGATTAAGAAGAAGAAAGACGTGATGCCTTGAACGAGTCGGATCCCCTTTGGTGGCCACATCCTACCAGGAAATAACGAAAAACTTCTTGGGCTATCATTAACTTCATTCACTCATGTATCTGGTGTTATTTTAGTTTCAAACTTCGCGAATTTTCATTCTTCATCGATGGATAATGGTACACAAAAAAGCTGGGATTGCCAAAAAATCGCGAATGCAAGGACTTTAGAGAGTTTAAGTGAAAATTGGTTGAATTGTTCTGTGCTTCGTTACGTGGAAACAATAACGCATTTTATATAACAGCTTTGGTTTCCTGGAAGATTTAAGGTCTCATTTTAAATTACTGTCAACTTTAGCCTAATTAATTGATAAAAAAGCAAAATAATTAGTTAATATATAGTTTTTAAATCTCATTATAATTAAATAATTTTTATATCTGTTCAGATGAAATAATACGCCATAAGAAATTAAATATACAGTGTGTGCCACATATCTTGAGTTAACATTGCTATCTTATAAACTGTAAAAGATACGAAGAAAGTTATATAAGAAAAAATTCGCATAAATAAAAGTTATACAGAAAAATTAAAACTTGCCATTTTTATTTATTGTCAGAATAACTGTTTGGGGTAACTCATACAGTGCAAACAGAATATTCAAACTAGGGAACAGTGCAAGCCACTCTTCATAAAACTAAAAATTATGGTTACCATCACTTTATGGACCAGTTGCCGGTTGTACCTACAATCTAAGTTTAAGTCGAGCTTAAATTTGATCCTATCTTAAGGGAGATATTGTGTTGTACAAAATAAAGTTTACCTAGTTTAACTTTTAACATATTTGACGCTTCTATTTAAGCCACCAAATTCGGCCGCTTAACAAGCAAGCTTAGTGTTACTTAACCTCAAAAAATATATTCTTTTTAATAATTCGCAAAATTAATGTGGTGAAAATGGAAAATTTAAGCGATGACGAAGACTTTGTAGAAATAGTCGGTATTTTAGTAGATAGTAGACGAGGCACTCAAAATTATACAGAAATGCCTAACCATTTTGAAATTTGGAACGATAATGATTTTGTAAAAAGATTTAGATTTACAAAAAAAGGAACAAGATTTATAATAAATCTGAACGGTAAGTTATAATGTAGATTATTATCGACAGTAATATCCCAAGACCTTGACAAATAGCCGACTATTTTTATTGCATCTAAATTTCGAGTTTATTTTAGGATCAATTCGTCGAGACTTAATCAAAGAATAACTTCCTCGAGATAAAGCTCTCGGGAGTTATTCAGATTATTACTGCCAAAATTATCGAGACAAATTGTAAAATATACAGGAAATTTAGTAGCAATAAAAATAGTAGCTAATTTGTCAAGGTTGCGTTATATTTAATAAGATTATTTCCCGAGTCAAAAAAAATTCTGTACGTACTTATAAATACCGTCCTTCAGGTGAATATTGAGGACGATGATCAAATAGCCGACTATTTACCACCAAGGTGAATAGTCGCTTTATTTTATATTGATTGGCTGCGTCAAATCAGTTTCCAAGCAAGTGATTGGTTAAAAATTGATATTTGACAGGCATATATTTTTTTTCTGACTTTGTTCGAGATATCGTTGCAGTAGGTATAACTTATCAATGTTCAGCAGTAACTGAATTCCTTTTTTGTCCTTTTATATTTATAAAAAATTTAAATCAATGTCTTCCTTGGAGACTTATAAACTAAACAATAGGTTATGTAATTGTTAATTGTTGATTTTAAAAGACAGAACACTTAATTTGCCTCAATTGTCAGGAAATACGCACCAATCAACAAATTTTCTATGAGCCGAGCTTTGTTGAACTCTCCTAAGCGTTTATTAAGCTGAGTTTAGAGTTAAGGGTGGCTTACCTAAATCTGCACTTTGATTATACAACCGGGCCTATGTCTATGAAACATTGCTTGATACACACAATTTTACGATCGTAATACAAGATTATGTAATTCTTACGGACCGGACAGTTTGTGAAAAAATACTTTAAACGTTAAACTATATAACCGCGTACCTATGAAAATGAATCAAATCAACCTTAAAAGTCAGACCGAAAGTAATATTTCCGGAACTTGGGCCGCAAAAATCATAAATAATACAATTTTGTAGTTTTTCACTATCTACATACCATTGACTTTGACGTCTTACATATATTTTTATTAGGGAAGAGGCAAATTGCGGACCCCTATTAATAATTAATGCGGGTCCGCAAATACAAATTGAAGGAGCAATTTGCGGACCCTTATTTGCTAACAATCGGGATCCGCACCTGTGGTTAGCTGGCGGCGGGAGATGGCCGAAACATAACCTATGTGAATATGTGATGTATATCATCCTTTTCTACTTCAGTAAAAGCAGCATTTTCTGATGAATTTAGGGAAAACAGAATATTATATTCTGTAACAATTTTCATTCCAACAGAGTAACAGACTGTACTTTCTCCAAAGTAGGAATTAAATATAGTAAAATGAAACCTCAATCTCTTAACATTGTGTAGTATTTTTATATTCGAGCTTGGATTTCTGCGGTAGCAAATTTTGAGTTATGTTATCGGCATATTTTTTTTATTTCTGGAGGAGTATTTTCAAATTCTACATCGTTTGATTTTCTACTCCTTCTTAATAAATTAAAAGTTTTTAAAAACCAATATTAAGACCACGTCAACTAATACTGACAGTTAATTTGACATTCATGGCAAACCTTATTTCTTTAAACAATTACGGAATGAACATTCTGTCTCTAGAGTAAGAATGAAATACGTATAAAATACATAAGATACAAGTGTTTCAGAATTTTCTTTCAATTTCAAGAGCGAGAATGTGTCTTCTCTGTTATTATAAGTGGTTTCAGAATAACTACATATATAATATAATTTTTTATACACAGATGAGTGATAAGGATGTTCAAATCCAAAATGCTCAATCTCAAGTGATAGAAGATAGAACAAAAAATATAGATTTATCAATTATTAAGTTACCATTGAAATTTAAAATAATTTTTTTTTATGCAGGCGAAAAACAGTGTGTCACATATGCAAAAAACTCGCTCATGCAACTACTAGCCTCGGGCTGCTAAAGCTCATTTTCTGCCCTTGTGACATTGAAAGGGCTCTGAAAAACCACTTCATATAACACTGCTTCCAGCATAAATCGGAATATTTAAATAATGTAGACTTTAAACTGGATCTAAAATGAATGGTGTTCTATTACTCGCCTCTCTGCACAATTATATTTATTAATAAAATATATTTTCTGTTTTTAATAATTAATTTTTTTTGTATAATTGTCCAGTCACAAACTAATGTATAATGGAAATAAACTGTACTCTACTCTACAATACATTTAAAAAATAGAAGGGCTAATGAAAACTGTAAAAAAGCGCAATTTAAAATTAAAACGTTAATCTGGCTTATTCAGACGACCATTAGTTATTTCTTAATAAACAACATTGGTTATCAGTATTCCTCCATGTTGAAAAGTTGGCGTATTCAGACGATCACCGCCACCGTAACCAATGTCGGAAGTTATCAGATATCTGTGATCAGTATCACCATGAAGTTGTCTACACAGAAATACCAATAGCTAGAAATCTTGGGGTTTTTTGCCCTAGGGTCACACCAAGTTGAGAAAAATGACAATACATCAATACTATCAATAATACAATCAATAACTATACTTTTTTAATAATAATAGAAATAAAAATACTCAAAATAACGTCCTCAAGTTGGAATATGCATTTAAGGTATTAGAAATATCTATTCTAAGACTTTTAGGATTAAATTTATGAAAAATTGTACATGTGAATTTCATTTATATTTTGATGGTGTGTTGAATGTATTTCATTGGAATAAAATGATACACTCATAATCAAATATCTCCAACTTTAATACGTTTTTCTTACAATTGTTTTGGGAAACCTTTGTATAATCCACATAAACATAAAGGCATTTTGAATTTCCTTACGTAAATTTGTTTTGTTATACTGCTTTTTTAATCTACAATAGAGCTTCTCTTAAAATTGTTTTTTTAATGGAGAAATTCTATTAATCAGGTACCAAGCTATTAATTTTTTGCATCTATATATTTTTCTGAAAATCCTATCAAGGGGGGACAAGATAGACTGCCTTTTTGTACCGTTATGTTCGAAGTTAAAAAAACATCAAATTATGGTAAAAATTAGAATTACCTTTCATCATGCTTTGGAGCAAAAAAAAAATTCAAAAATTTTTCCAAAAAGAATTTTGTATGGGCATACCCGACCTATCCCAAAACGACGACACACTTACAGACAAAAAATCTGTAAAAACCAGGCCAAATAATGATGAATGAACGCAAAAAAATTTTTTTTTTTACTTTTTTTGCACGATTACATATTAAATGTATAGTACGGCGGAAAAGTAAACATTTTTGTCACAAAATTCAAATAACCAATACGCAAAATAGTAGCCCTAAGCACTATTTTAAAATCCAATATCCAATTATCTGTTCCTGCTTTAAAATGGTCATCTGAATAGCGTTATTGGTTTTTTGAACTGATCTTCAGAAATAACTAATGTCTGTTGTGTTCTAGCTTTCAATGTGCACCTGAATCGGAAACCGCCATGATTATTGGTTATTGAAAAATAACCAATATCCAATGGACTTCTGAATAAGCCTGATTATAGCATAGTGCAAATAATAAAACAGGAATCGGCCGGTCTTTAAATTTCTGAGAAAATTGCAATTTTCTTCCACTCTTTAGATAAAACCAAACATCAGCAGATTTATTTACTCCAAAATATAATTTTCATAATATTATAAAATCCAAGAAACTGTTATAATAATTCGACCTCATTGCAGCTTTTTTCTGGGTTGGAACCGGATATATCCTTCGTAATATTTTTCTAGTGTTCACATTTCCATTGAAACAATCTACACCCATATTCCTCGATAATTATATATTAACATATACTTTTTAATGTCAAACATATTCGCCGCCTATGGCTTAAATAAAATAAATGCATGTTCATGTGTATTGAACTTCTTGGAGCACCTGCTCTTTAACTCGTGCCTCGAATCTGGATTTAGTGAAGGGTTTCGAACTGATTAATTAATTATTACAGAAAAGGCTGCATGGCCCAAAGCCAGATATATGTTTTATTTTTCGTTAAATGAAAAAGTACTAAATTGGTCAACTCGTTTTCCGTTAGGTATGTATATTTAGCATTCCTGATAAATTAACTTTATTATCACGAAATGGAAAGATGTTTTTGGTTTTAGTGGTATTTTTTATTAAGTAACAACACGGAACATTTAGTTAATGTTTATTGGTGGCGATTTTTACGATTTTCGCATTTTGTAAATTAATTTTGGTTTTTCGTACGTATTGCTATTTACAAAAAAAAAATAGTTGTAATAATAGATATTTTGGTGAATAATATCCATTTCTTGGCAACATAGTCCAGTCGGCGGGTAGTTTCAGGTGGAAAAAGGTCGGAAGTTAATGAAACCTTGGAATATTGTTCAGGGATGGTTAATTAACATTTTTCGACCTCGAGGACCCTGTGCTAAAAGAGGATGGGGGGGACTGCAAAATTTTCGACCTTCCTCTGGCTTTTCTATACTTTGTTGTAGAGCGTTACATTTTCTACAATTTTGACTATTCAAACATGTTTGTATGTCATTTCTTTACCGAGATATGGCGCGTCGAAGAAAAGGTTATTTTTCAGATTTCGCTAAAAAATGCCAAAAAATACAGAATTGAGCACTTGGTCTAGCGCTATCAAGTCAATGACTTTGGCTGCTGACGATACCTTCAGGCGGGTTACTTCAGATTCGGTGACTACAGCTACCCGGGGAGTCACAGCCATAATTCCTCCCATGGTGTGAAATGTGTCGTGTCCATCCACGTACAACCCTTCTAGCCTGTTGGCTTCTTCGTAAGATGATGAAAAGCCCATAGAAGATAGAAGATGTATGAGATGTTTAGAGCCAAACTTCCTGTAGACGAACACGGAAACAGCAGTCATGATAGAGGATAAAAAATATTTGAGGCGCACTGCTTTCATGATTGCAAGAACCAGAGTGAGGCATTTCTTTTTCCAAGAGTCTAAAGATCCTCGTTTGTTGGTCAAAATCAAGACGTGGAGTAGAAGAAGCAGCGTCTCTGGTACCGCACTACCCAAAAAGTTGTCAATCGGAGGATACTCAACTGTGTTGAACACTCTGGACTGTTCCAGCTGCCTCCACAATTCGACCTCTTTCTTCCTATGCGTCTCCTTTCCTTTCACTGGAATACCAGTTATCATATAGAATTTTGTTACCAACCCTCTTCAGACTGACAATAGGCACTCTCCTTGTTGAAATGATGATTTGGTCTCCATATTTCGTCTGAAGACGACTTTTCACAGTTTTTCTGAGTAGTCGACTGTCTTCATCAATCAGCTCAATCAGCTGCTGAATGGAGAACTGGCATTCATCACTGTTCTCATCGATGTATAAATATACCACCTCCATGGCCTCGTCAACACTCGACGATGGGCGGAATCCTCTTTTCTGCGTTGACTTAGGTGGACGGTAAAAACTTGCAAGGCACTTTTGGTGATATTCAGCATTGACGGCGACTAAATCGGTATTAAAATTGGACAACTGCCTGATGCGTTCTTCTATTGTCGTCCCCCGTTAAGGATTGGTCTAACCAGGAACCATAATTACAACAACATTTCATTATAATTCGGGTATAACTGAAGAAATAAGGTGGAATTCTGCATTTTTTAGCGAAATTTGAAAAATAACCTTTTCTTCGAAGCGCCTTATCTCGGTAAAGAATGTACATACAAACATGTTGAGGAGTCAAAATTGTAGAAAATTTAACGCTCTACAACAAAGTATAGAAAAGCCTTTGCCGTAGGACGCAAGGGAAAAAAGCAATTGAGGAAAAACCGGAGGAAGGTCGAGAATTTTGCAGTTCTTCCCCCTCCTCTTTTAGCACAAGGTCCTCGAGGTCGAAAACTTGAGAAAATGTTAATTAACCATCCCTGAAAAATATCCCATAGTTTCATTAACTTCCGACCTTTTTTTACCTAACTCCACATATGCCGACCTGTCGACTTAAACGTTTATTTCCATCGAGAAATGAATTGCCTTAATAATCAAAGTAGCTAGGACTTTTTCCCATCTCTCTGTCAAAGAATGGATTCCGCAACAGAAGAACTTTCCATCTTGTTAGCCTAGTGTGGTTCTGAAAGTCCTTGCTGCATTGATCGAAATAAGTGGCTGACAATGTCTGAAGTTGCAAAGTGGAGTTTCGGACTTCCATTGTCTAAAGGTATAAAGAGTTGAACTTTCCGGATGGCTTTCAGTTGCAATCACCACCTTACAAAAACCAAACCACTAAACACTAACAGTGACTCCTAGAACTGTGTTTATCGGATACCCTGCGACTGTGGACAATCATACATCGCAAAAACCAAGAGACCGCTGGAAACGAGGATTGGTGAACACAAGAGGAACACCCAACGAGGGAAAACTAGCAAGTTAGGTATAGCAGATCACGTCTGGACCCAACAACACAACATCAAATAGTGCGAAGCTGAGAGGTTATCCAGAAGAAGGAGCACTGGTTCAAAAGGAAATTCAAGGAAGCAGCCTACATACTGAATAATGACGTGTTCAGTCAAGTTCCGCTTCAGCACACATTTAACTGACCTATAAATACCCATAAATACCCACGTCTTCGTTAGTTCTTTATACCTTTAGACAATGGAAGTCCGGAACTGCACTTTGAAGACCCATTTTATGTTTTATAAATGATTTTTAACACATTTTGCACACCTTGTCGTATTCTGGTCGTTTCTCCTTCAATTCTCGGTTCAACTTTATCAATACACATTGTTTAATAGTACCTAGGTGTTGTTTAAAAACGCCAGGTAGTTACCAAGATGCTCCCAACTCACCACCTCAATTTTAAAGTTTTTTGATTTGATATCTTGATGTTAAACCATTGTCAAAATATAATTTATTACTATTGATTGAATGTTAAAAGGAGAAAGAAAAATTTAGAAGAGTGCACGAGATATAAATTCTTTCTTGATTTCCGGTAATCTTTGGTAGGCCTCAGCCGCAACAGACACAGTGGTTCAAGAAGTGCATTGACGCATCTTTTTTATTTATTTATTTTATACATACGGGATAGCCCCCATTACAATATAATTAAATATAATTTAAAAGATATAAAATATATAACACTGAACATGGTTGGTACCTCACATTAACAATATAAAACTGTACAAGTAAAAATATAAATCGATACACGATAGACGACCCAAATGAGTGCAGTAATTCATAGTTATTATCATTGATTATCTTTAAAGTTCGATCGTTGGTCTGTGTTTTCCATAATTTGCGTAGTGGAATGGAATATAATAAATATTATTATTTCTCAATGGTCTAGCTGAAACATTGATGGAGATAAGTTGTAATAACTCTGGACAGATTATAAGGCCATTGATTAATTTGAAGACAAAGCATGTATCACTGCAGGATCTTCTTTTTGTAAAGAGTACATCTTCATTACATCCAAAATATAGGAATAATCATGATCAATAATGGGAATGTCTAACTTGAAGGCACAGTATCGTAAAAACTTATTCTGGATTTTTTTCAATTCTCATGTTTTGAACTACATGATAGGGTGACCTCATAATGGATACAACTAAAGATACATACACCAGAAAACCCTTGACAATTTCGTAGTACAAATCCCAATGTTTTTGAAGCTTTTGCCACCATGGTCTGAATATGTTCAACAAAAGTTAGCTGAGAGTCGAACACAACTCCTAGATCTTTTATTGATTTAAAAGAATTCAACTGCTTTCCTTCAATGACATAAGAGGTGTCATATTTTTTTGTTGATTTAAAAAACTAATGTATGAACATTTATCTGGATTTAAATGAAGCTTATTCCTATTACACCAATCAATCAGATTGTCCGAGATAAAAAGCAAAAATACAAACAATGAGTACACGACGCGAAGTCTAGCTAGAGCTACTCTACTTAAGCTCAAGTTTACAAACAATAAAAACATTTAAAATATTCACTAAATTTTAAACACAAATATCAAAAAATGATAAAAATTACCGACGTTGTAGCAGAATGTGTTTATAATTTTGTTTTAAAAAACTGAGAGACTTAACTCTTAGACTTTGAGCGATACTGTTAAAACCTAAAAGTGAATTATAAATAAATGATCGTATAAAAATTGATAACCTATATCTTGGTAACATGAGACTATGTGGATATCTAAGAGACAGAATACGAGCTTCTCCACGAAAAACTAATTTGTTCCTCAAATACATAAGATTCGACGTCAAAATAATTCCGTATATCAAAGAGGCAAGGTAGTATTTATACAAGTTACCTATGTTCAACCATCCAAGTGGTTTTAGCTTACTCGATACATATTATTTTAATTATTAAGAAGGCCTTTTTATATTTTTTTTTTCTTTTATTCACAACAAATATTTATAAATCTCAAGGTATTTGGTGAGTTCATAATAATCTGACATTTCTAAAATTATTTTTAATTAATTGACAACCCTCTATTCTTAACTACCGTCAAACAAAAAACTCCCTATTACACTATAAAAAAACTAGAACCTAACTTACACACTACATAACCCCCCCAACATTTCAAAAAATTTTTAAACAGTAAAAATATTTTTAAATGTTAATTGAACATTATTTGTTTTTTTTTTACTTTCTTCCAGTTTCTTTTCTTTTTCTTTACAGTTTTTGTTTTCTTCCTTCTTCTAATTCTTTTTGTTTGGTATCCTATTATTTTATATTTACAACTTTTTTTAATTTCAGGTTTATACACCCCCCAGCGACGATTATCTAAATTTTTATCATATTTCTCTTCTTCTTTTTCTCCTTCTCTTCTCCTTCTTCTTTTTCATAAATTGTAAATAATTTTGTTTTCTTTACCATTACGTTTCTTTTATGACTCATATTGTTCTGTTTTTGAATTTCTAGCATTTTTCTTTAAATTATCTTCTAATTGCTTTTAAACTACTTTACATTCTTCTTTATTTTCTTGTATCTCCTTCTTATTTTCCTGAATATCTTTTTTTAATTCTTCCTGATTTTTATCTACTCTATTAGCCACTGCATTAATAGCAAATTCTACTTCTTCTCTAATTTCTTCTATTTTTTATCTGTTTCCTTTTCTTATTTCTCTAATCTCACTTCAACTCTTTCAATTTCCCTTATTATTAAAATTATCATCTCCTCATTATTTCTTTTGAATTGATTTTCCATCACCATTCTATTCTTTTCTAGATTTCTTTCTATGTAATTCTCCATCTTTTTTTGATTTCTTTCTATGTTATTCTCCATCTTTTTACATTTGCATAATTGGATCATCTGATCTTCTTCCATCCATCTTTTTGATTCCACTTCTTCAGTACATTTTTTTACACGTTTTTATTATTTTCTTTTATATAAAAGGCCCTACGTTGGTTGGCGACATATATTTTAATTATTAAGAAGGCCTTTTTATATTTTTTTTTTTATCTTTTATTCACAACAAATATTTATAAATCTCAAGGTATTTGGTGAGTTCGTAATAATCTGACATTTCTAAAATTATTTTTAATTAATTGACAACCCTCTATTCCTAACTACCGTCAAACAAAAAACTCCCTATTACACTATAAAAAAACTAGAACCTAACTTACACACTACAATATATTTGCTTTCGCCAAAGACAAAATGGCAACAATTATTTTGAATTTTTTGCAATCGAAATTTAGTAACTTGATCTAAGCAACAATAAAACACCAATAGCCCATAATTATGAATTGACATCACCATAGTTTCACAAAGTAATTTGCGTAAATTTAAAATACCCCGACTTCTATACAATTGCCGTAGAACTAGATACGATTTTTTTACTAAAAGCGTGACATGTTCTTGAAATCGAAATGATAAATGATTCCTAAATTTCTACAACTATTAACAGTTTTTAATGGTTCATTTTAATAACTAGTTTTAAATTTTGTTCAACAGTGGCTTTGGAGGCATGAGGACAATACAGGAGAGAATTACATTTTTTAGCATTTAGTTTAAGATTATGATTACTTGAGTAAGTACAAATAACTTCTAAATCCCGATTTCTTATTTAAGATGCTAGATTTACAGATAGGTACAAATGAAAAATACAGTTGTGTATCGTCTGCAAATCAGCGTAATTTTAAACTATCCAAAGATTTATAAAGGTCAGAAGTAGATATTGAGAAAAGAAGGGGTCCAAGGACAGATCCTTGAGGTACCCCTGAAGTAAAACATCCTATTTGAGCGTTTTCAAATATTTTTTTTAAGACTTTTGCGAAATGAGACCGAGAGTTGTCGTGGAGAAGAATAACTCTATTATGTCACCAAATTAACTTCCAAACTACTAAATTCTCAAATTATGTTATTGCTTGACAGCAACTTGACAGTTGTTTGATTACGATTGTTTCACTAACGCAATGTCAATTAAACAGCCTGTCGGTTTAAAAATATACAAATTCCGCATCCACCAATTTTCCGACTTTATTTTTGTCTTTAAGTATATTTAACCAGTGTTTTTCCTGTCGCAGAAAAAAATTGTGTATTATACACAGGAAAAAAGTAAGATTTTTGCTCGAAGTGTGTGTTTGTCTCCCAACTACTTTTTCCCTTTTATAATAAATAACTATTATTTAATATTTTATGTAATAGAGTAACTAATAAATTATTAATATTACTAAAAAGTGAAAACAAAAGTTTAGACTTAATAAACAAATAATGTGTTTATTCTAAAATGACGTCCTGAGTGATTTTTCTACATATGATATTGCAAACGATACCCAGATACTCAATTAATTTGTTTATGTGATTATTAATACGTGTTTCATTTCAATTAATCATTAATTTTCTCTTGTAATTACTTTAACCAAAATTTTAATTTCTAATTACTTCTTACGTAAAAAGAAATCATTAAATAGCCACCGTTAGTTTCGCGGATCATTATGTATCGGCTACCATTATTAATAAAAACCTTTACAATAGAATATGGTTGTACACCTATTTCAAAAAAAAAGTACATGATGACAAATAGTCTCTTTGAATGCTATTTCGATTGTGTATCGCTTTTAATGCCACTTATTAACATAAACTTATGTAATAACAATATAGCATTTACATGTCATGTTATCAGTATGATTTATGTTCGGCTAGAAGATTCTCTGATATATCCTCTCTGGCATTATATAGTGTATTGTAATTCATTTCGAATTTAGTCATTTGCTTTCCATTGAAATTAATAATTAAGAATAACGGATGGGAAAATATTAATACAAATGTCAGAGTGGATGGAAATCATGAGTTACCTTTGTTATTGTGACGGTGCTTTTTAAAAATTGGATTGTACTTTTTCTATTGTCGTCTGTGCTATATAAAAAAGGAATACAACAAAGATTTATTCATTGTGTGTATTAAAAGCATGCCTGTCAGTGAAAAAAACACCTACACATATATTTAAACGAATCATTTTTACTTTCTGGCTAGATCTTACCTCACGGTTTGAAGCAAATCAAAGTGTAATTGGTCTTTATTGTAAAAAAAACCTGAATCCTTAGTATACCATATCCATATGATTTTTAGGAAGTACTAATAGGCCAGGAAAGGCACCCGAAAAAAGGCATTTGTTACGCAATTTTCTGAGCCAAGTCAAATCAAAGTGAAACCTTGCGGAATTACTTCATTTTTGGTCCAATATCAAAATTAGAAAGGTTTGGTAGGGTATTATTGCTCCCTTGTCCCAATATGCCCCCCTCTTGGGGCACAGTGGGTGGCAGCTACTAGATTGCTAAGTTTTAAAAATTCTTATCGGCTAGGCGTTTTGGGGGTCGCTAATTACGAATTTGAGGTCAAAAAAGTGAAAATTCAATATGGCGCCCGGAAAATCACTTTTTCGAAGCAAAAAAGTGACTAAATCATTATAGTGGAGTGCCATTAGATTTATACCTCGAACGAAGTTGGTAGTGATCGAATTCTCTCTTTTGGAATGTGATTTTGTCACTACATACTTAAATGTCTATATTTTATTTATTACCGCTTATACTTTTCCGCCTCCCACTATACCATAGATGAAGGTAATGTGAGGCAAAAAAAGTAAAAAAAACTTAGGTAATGTTAAATACAATTTTTCATGAAAATAAAAAAATGTATTTTTTGCCCATAACTTTTTTTGGCTGATAATATCGAGATGTACAATATTTTAAAGCTTAGGATATCGCCGAAACGTATTACGGTTATAAATTCAATTGTATGAAATTTCAAGCGGCCATATCTCGTTACAGACAAAAGATAAAAAAACGAAAACGAAAAAATGGAAATTATTCGGAAGAACATTTGCTCAAAGTCTTGTCTCTTTAATTTTTTTTCAAAAATCAATACTTTTCACGCTATTGACAAAAAATTGATAATGTCTTATAAAAAACAAAAATTTTGCTCAACTTGAACAGACCAAAAAATAATTATCCCATAGGACTAAAAATTACTGGAAAATTAAAACAAAATTATTTTGTCAATAACTTTTTTTCTGCTTATGTTAAACGGGTCCGGGGTGGTCTTAAAATGTTGCCAATGTTTTTCTCTCATTAGGATGTTATATACATTTTTTTTGTGGAAGTCATATTCCAGATATTTATGCTAGAACGATCCAGTTTCTTTAAACACCCATTTTTGAATTGCCATATTTTCCTTCGTATTAATCGTAGCAAAATAAAAAAAATTCATTTTAACTGTTAGCTCAATTTTACGTAATACTAACAGATTTTCGGTTATATTTAAAACCCTTTTAGAAATTACGTTTTTTTTTGAGAAAATCGCAATTTTCTACGCCCTATAACTCGAGAGGGGTTTATTTTCATGAAAAATCGTATTTAACATTAATTCATTGAAAAAGGATAATTTATTGATTGCGCAAGTTTTTTTTCTTTTTCTTTTTTCCCACGTTACCTACTTGTATGGTATAGTGGAGGGCGGAAAAGTAAAAGCGGTAAAAAATTACATATAGACATTTAAGTATGTTGTGTCAAAAACACGTTCCAAAAGAGAAAATGATAATTCGATCACTGCCAACTTCGTTCGGGGTATAAATCTAACGGCACTCCACTATAACGATTTAGTCACGTTTTTGCCTCGGAAAAGTGATTTTCTGGGCGCCATATTGAATTTTCACTTTTTTTGACCTCAAATTCGTAATTATCGACCCTATAAGACCCTATAAGAATTAAAAAAAAAAGCAAACTAGTAGTTACCACCCCCTGTGTCCCAAAAGGGGGGCATATTGGGGCAAGTGGCAACAATACCCTACCAAACCTTTCTAACTTTGATATTGGACTAAAAGTGAAGTAATTCCACAAGCTTTCACTTTGATTTGACCTGGATCAGAAAATTGCGGAGTCAAATCGAGTTTTTCCTGGCCTATAACCTTCAAATAATACCTGTCAAAATATCATGACAATCTGACGTTTAGTTCACAAGTTACGGTGGTTTTAGAGGCTCTACTTTTGTAATTAAATAAAAAAGTGTACAAAATACAGGGTGTTTCCTAATTGACTGCCGATATTTAATTTATAAGATAAAATTGTCATATGAAAAATTTTTATAACTTTTTTTTAATTATCTCAAAACCGCGTTCAAATATTTGATCGAAATTACCAATTCTTTGAGAGTTGACCCTACCCCTAAAACAACCAAAAACCACCCCTAAAGGTTGAAAAATTTGATTTTTGCTATAAACTAGAAAACCTGCGGCATCTCCCATTCTAGAGGATGCTGAAGCGATGGTGATGTTGGATCTTCTCACCGAGTCGATTCCACCCCCCAAAAACCACCACCAATAGGTTGAAAAACTTGTTTTTCGCTGTAAACGAGAAAAAAAATTGCTAAAAGATTATATAGTGTGTTGTTTTGCTTCGGCATTTGGTCTTAGTTACGAATTTTGAATGTTTAAAAACGGTATATTTTTCGTTGTTTCATTCTCAGATAGGTTACGGAGTTATTCTTCGGGGTTATTCGTCAGCAGCAATTAATTTATTTCGTATGAAAAAGAAAGCCATAAGAATCATAGCAAATGTTATGTTATCTTGAGCACTGTGAAACACATTTGCAAAAATTTGCTATTATGACATTACCATCACTATTTATTTTTATAACAGTTCTCGAAATTCACAAAAATAGTGCAAATCTACTTAAGCAGTCTGATGTCCATTATAATACCAGACAAGCTGGAAATCTAAAGAAGCATAAATTTCGATTATCTAAATCTCAAAAAAATCATTGAACTTTAAAATGTATAATGTTTCGCCATCAAGAAAATTAAAGCGATTTCCTGTTGAAATGGGCTTTAATTCGGTCAGTGAATACACTGACTATTTTAATTTTAACAATAAACAATATACAGTGTACTTAAGATAAAGACACCTCCGTATTTTCGTTATTTGATGGAATATAGATGTGAATTTTTGCACAGTCATACCGGGTGATGGGTCACATTTTTCAAGATAATCAACTAAAATATGTACTTTAAACTCAGCCTACTACGAATT